>OX336389.2:706564627-707212087 GCA_946902985.2 Meconema thalassinum | reverse complement strand
TTTTCATATATCCCACTTATGTTAATTGCCTCTATCAACATAAAAAAATCAGTTTGGTTGCTGTAATAGATTCGTATATATTGAGAACCGTCTGATATTACGGATGGTCACCATGTTGGATTTTTATATATGAAGGTCTTAGGGTTATGTGTAATTACATGAAGATTATTGTATACCTGTAGTATTCAAACTTCAATCGCAAGATTAGGACACAAGACGCAAAAACGAGAATTTAAAATTTCGCACAGCTGCCATCTTGTGGTTATGAAAACAATTGAAATAATTTATATGCCAGTAGATTAATATTCGTTTAAGCATTTACAGTACCAAGTTTCACTGTACTCGGATGGTTACATCGCGAGAAACGTCCATTTAAATATATGTACTGTACCCGGATCGTTTACGCGTCCGTGACATAGTGACGTCATTATTAAGACGAAGAGGCGTTAGTCTATATTGGCAATGGAGCGGCTGATATTTGAATAGCGCGCTTGGAGACTTCGAGCGTTGAGGGAGGTATGAGACGTAGGGGCTTGTGACGTGGAACTGTGACGTGTACACTGACCTACGTAACAGAATGAAGTTTTCCAGAATTTCCTCTAGACAATGGATTTGAACTTTGAAAAGTAGCACAGTTTTCTGGCTATTAAATTTGAAGAAACTGGAGCTATCAAGCAAGGAAATCTGTTCACCAGAAGTTGAGATACGGAATGGAAGGTTCTAGAAGTTTCGCCGCTGTGAGTATAAAAGGAGCAAGGCAATCAAGGAGGACATGTACTTCAACCGAGCAACTGCTCTTGTGAACATCACCGCTATACCGTGAACGAGTTGATACGCCGTCATTTTGATCGCCGAAGGAACTTAGTCGCTGGACGAGCTGTCCACGGACTAAGTCTTTGTTCAGTGAAGGAACACTTGTATATTTGGCATGTCTTAGAATATTAGACGACATTCTGGTCAAGTTATTCTACTGGTTAGTGATGGTGATTTTTCGAAATACCATTCACATGAATTCAGCCTACAAAAACAGTTTGTTTCTTGTGGTGAAACCGAATATTAGGCATTCTATTAATACCAGATGGACATTACATTTATCGTTCATTTCACGCTGCTAACAGGTGTTCCTGGAATAGCAAGGCGAATGAAACCGCAATATTCGAATGTGGAACTTGCTATTATGTCGAACTTGAAGAAAGTAAACGAACAGAACAAGTCTTTACAACATTTCAACATGTCGAATTTTACTATGTATAACGGGAGTGTTTGTGAACGCGTTGTGATAATCATCGACATGCGCTGTTAAAACTATACGAGGATAGGTGTGATATGGAAGGGAACGAGGCTTATATGGAATCGCAGATGACCATGGGAGGACGCTATGGCAATAGTGAACACCGAAGGACACGGATTACCATCACATCAAGCATGAAGTAAGCCAACTCTACATGTATTATTCACTAGCTAATGTAGTATTTGGGAATTCCTTTTTATACTTTCACAATAAGAAATCAACACCATCATCATTATGAGAACGTCATTTATATTTGTCCAGGATGACAAATAGAGCATTATTGAAGTCCGACAATTTATTATACTATTTTGCTACGCTGTCAGGACCACAGTCATATTCATGTTTTTTGACATGGAATATCTTGATTTATTTTCAAGGAATAGTAATTATTTTTCTATATCCTTTATTAGAGGCTCGACACAACTTGGATTATTTAAATAATTTCTTTTATTATTTAATAATAATAAATCACTGTGAAATAAATAAATTAATAATAATCAAAGAAGGAACACACCATTAAATTATAAATAATTTATTTCGGAAGGTGATAGCACCAATTTTTAAATTTAATTTTATTTGTTAATAGTGATTAAAATTACTGAATTAATAATCAGGAAGTGAGAGTGTTATAAATAATTTGTGATGAGGATTTAAACGATGATTTAATTATTTATGGATAAAATAGGGCAATAATAATAATTCTGATGTTATACCCTAGAAAACAACAATGCCTAAATAATATTTTGCCAGGGTTAATAATAATTTCATGGATGGATTTAAATAAATGGAACAGTAATGAATTTAATATAATAACTTTTGTTTATTTTAGGAATAGAAGTTTGTATTTATTGACAGGTTTAAACTAGTTTGTGAATGAAGTGGAATAGCAAGGATTTGAGTTTAGAAGATTTTCCAAAAGCACTAAAAAAAATTAATGAAGGCAGGTATTAAATCGTATAAACTAGGGTGAGGTTATGTAAAATGGAGGCAAGGAAAAGTTGACCAGGAATAACTACATCTTTTCATTGGAAAAATTAAATTGGAAAACACAGTAAATTGGTAAGACAGAATATTACAAAACATATAAAAAAGTATTGTGGAAAAAATTGAACTATATTTGACATATAGGGATTTTAGTGTGCGATTAGGTTTGTCGACACTTGAGATTATGTGGAGGCCAAGGAGTCAATCATGAGGACATTGATTCCAGTAGTTATGTGCACATGTAGATGTGTGTTTGTTATTTGAAGTGGTTAATAAGAGCACGTGGGCTCTCAGTTGTAAAAGAAGGGTAAGGCAAGTGGTCCGCCCCATATTCTAGTCAAATTCCAGAACCTGTAGATCTGAATATTAAATTTTTACCTGGATCAATCTAGATTTCCAATTTTATGCCTAGATAAATGAATAACATATGAGTTTAGATTTGATGAACCTGACCGAGAAAAATATTAAGAAAATAAATAGTTGCTAATACAATAATGGAATAAATAACTGAAAATATTCAGGTTTTGTGCTTGGAATAATATTAATAATAAGTTTTGAAATGAGCATTAAATATTCCTAATCGGAGTGTGAGAGAAGACCTGTTATAAATAAATGTATAGAAAATTTTGACAATAATATTAATAATAATAAATTCTGTGATAAACATTTTTTATTTTTATTTTGAGATATTAGAATATTATCTGAGTGTGAGAAAATTATTTGTTGGAAACGATTTAATCAACTGATAGTAGATCACAAAAATTGTTATTGTTAATAACAATTCACGCTAATTTATATAGCAAATTTTGAGATGATTAAATTTAAATTTTGTTTATGTGAGACAAATGGAAATGAGAGAAAAGAAAAGATTTATTTTTCATATCATTATAAAAATGAAAATTTATAAATATTTTTGTTCTTTGAAACAAACATTTCACAAGACACAACAATATTAACATTCGACTTTATGTTAGCCGAATATTGATATTATGTTGAGGCAAAACTTCAATGAATTCAGTGAAATATTTTTTCCATTTTTTTTTGAAAACATCATGGACTAATCAAAGTGAAAATTTTCAAAATAACATTCAACATTTACTTGAACAATCTTAAACAAATCTTCATGAAAGTGAATCTGCAAATGTAAATAGAAGGGATCACTGGAACTCTTAATCGAATCGTGGTCACCTGAGTGTAAATATTAGATTTTTTTGTTGATACCAGAATGGACTATCAATTTTCGGGGTATCAATTCAGCGAAGTTTAGGGGTGTTTATTTAATTATAAGAGATGTTGATTTTTATATGTGATTGTCTTCGTGTTTTTGAGGTTTTTTGCCAGTAATTTTCAAATGTTAATTAAAAATAAATTGAGATTTTTATGAGATGTGCTATTTTCAAATAATTTCTCTCCTTACCTTACTTGCGAATTACCGATATCAGGGATGCCAGTTTTAGACCTAGTATTCGCCCAGATAGACCCTGAGATAGATTTTCTCGTGCTGAACTGATTTCGGTAATTTGCAGAATGTGGTCTTTGGATCTCGGTCCAAACGGGCACAGTACTTCGCGTCACCGCCATGTTGGATATGTGTCCACCAGGTTATTGAAAGTCCTTTAGGTGAACGTATGTCTATAGCCTCTATGGACATAAAAACTTTCAGTTTGATTGCTGTAAAAGATTCGTAGATATTGAGAACCGTCTAAATATTTCGGATGGTCACCATTTTGGATTGTTATATGTATAGGCCATAGAGTTATGTACCATTAAATGAAAATTATTGCGTAGAATCATTATGCAAACTTTCACTTCGATCGCATGATTGCGACACAAGAAATGGAAACTTAATTTTAAAATTTCGCACAGTCGCCATCTTGAGTTTATGTAAACAATTGATCTAAATTAGACGCCAGTGCATTACAATATGTATAATCATATACTGTACCATATTTCACTGCGCTCAGATGGATAAATCGCGAGTAAAATGTATTAAAACGTTTCAAATCCGCTTGGCCGCCATGTTCGTTTTGTACTTTAGAGATTTTTGCAAGTTGCATATATAAACGTGCAATAGTGTCCTTTATCATCGTGCAAAATTTCAGGGTGATATCAGTAATAGTCTCGCAGATATAGAATGCCAGTGGAATATTTCGCACAGCCGCCATCTTGAGGTTATGTAAACAATTGAACTTAATTAAATGCCAGCTCATTACAATGTGTACTAAGATTTGATGTACCAAGTTTCATTGCGTTTGGATGGTTAAGTCCCGAGAAAAGTCTATTTAAATGTCCCAACTTCGCTTGGCCACCATGCTAATTTAGTAGTTATCAGCTTTTTGAAAATTCGATAAATGAACTTCTAGTAGTGCTTTTTATCAACGTGAAAAATTTCAGGGTGATATCGATAAGAGTTACGGAGATATTGAATGTTGGTTAAATACTTCGCACAACCGCCATGTTATATTGGTGAGACGTAGCAAAATTTGAAGGGCACAGTCGGGGTCAGCCAAAATGGTGCTATGACCTTACCGAGTTTCATTGAAATCGCTCCAGCCGTTTAGAAGTTATGAGGGAGGACACACACACATGACACAGACACACACACATCACACACATCACACACACACATGGACGAAAGGTGATCCCATATGCCTATTTTTTTTTTTTTTTTTTTTCATAAAATAAAAATAGGCTAATAATATGTGATGGCAGTTTGGTATCATTACATGAATACAATATAATTGTTAGTGTTAGAGAGGAGGAAAGAGAAACACAGACGACGAAAACTGGTCGGCGCAAATATGTTCGTAACTGTTCAGTAGTAGTAAACCAAAAACACAACCTTAAACGACTATGTAGCTACTTATTTATCAGAAGAAGACATTACTGATTTTTGCAACAAGATACATAAATTTAAATCTCAAGCAGCAAAATATAATTTTTTGAAGTAATATGTCCATACTGTTTGATAAGGTCATCAGGGGATCATCTGTCGCTGATAGCCTCCCCGAGTTCCTTACCCTTCAGACCCACAGGTTGAGAGGATGGGGTGTCCTCAGACCAGCTCCGGCACAAGACCGTTAACCTTGGGGTATCTGGGTATAGTATGGAATAGTCATAGACAGGCCCACCAAAAAAAACTAGAAATGAATAGGCCAGGCTTAAGTAAAATTCATTAAAAATGTATTCAATAAACAAATCCCTAGCCTAGTTCGGAGGGTTGAAACTAACGGATAGTCCGCAAAGCTAATATAAAGTATAAAAAGTAATAACCGTTCATAATGCACAATGTGCGACCGTCGTTCTCTACAGAATTCCCAAAGTATATTTCCAAATTCCACAGTCACATAGCCTCAATTCAGTTGTCTCGCAATGTCGCTGTTGACTTGTGGGTAATCAAGACTCTCCCCACAGCTGTTTCAACCATTCGGGATTTACTCATAACAAATGAGCGCGCAAGCCTGCTCGGCAAGCTTGATACAAATCATTCATTTTCTTAAACGAGCAGGTTACTTGGCGATACAGTCCTAGCTGCCTGCTCTTAAGACTTTACTAGTTAGTTGTCATAACACTTGTATACTTATTATCACTGTCTGCCTGTCCTAAGGCTTGTCACTTCAATTTAAAGAATACCAAAGAAAATTCAAACGAAGACATTCCTATCACCTCCGTTCCAAACACTTTGAAACTGTAAAGAGACTCCCAGTCTCTGACTTTGAATTCAAACATTGTACACTCTCAATGTGCTTCTATACTGCGATGTGTACACAGTGGACACTAGAAATAACTTAAAACAACGGCATAAGCCATTCTGCCGTAAAATGATACGATTGCTAGGCATGTTTGTGCACCTGCACACAAACTTGTGTCAATCTTGAACACATTATCTACAAGATTCATATCCAAGGGTAGTGTGATGGCGTCAAAGCTCATCAAATATTTAATAATTTTAAGGTGGCTGTGTTTCACTCCTACAACGGCCAAATTATACGTCTATTAGCTGGTGAGCTCTTAAGTGCACCTCGCAATTCCTAGCTTTTTAAATGCATACAAAAATCAACTAAAATAGTGGTGTTGCCTGTACAAGTGAGCAGTTATAACAAAGGCATTTCCAAGTGTACTAACTTCTTCCTTGGGCATAGATCGGTGTACTACTGTACACGTGGCGTTTGCCGTTTCACAGCATCGCATCTTCTGATTAAATTGTGACCAGAGCAAGTCAAAGTCGGGCTGGAAAACGCCCTAAAATAGTAATGATATTGTTACCACCTACGGTTGCTTTATAGGGCGACACTAATTCTACTCAAGAATATATTTAAGGCCTTGACATGGGTGAGATAAATTGTTAAATTTCACATGGCCGGCATGTTGTTATCCTGGTTCATTCTCCTCGTTATGACCCTAGGAAAAAGAGTCGGGTTCGACCATTCTGCTTCCATCGCCTCTTACGTCTCATTGTGGACTAAGACTTCAGCTTCCCCCACTCCATGGTCTTAAGTACATCGCTATCACGGACCAGATACCCAGGATACTAACCCTCGACATTTCGTGGTCGGATAGATTTAACATGACGTTCTTGACGTTCTCTGAATTTCTCGTAGATTTATCCAAGTAAATAGTGCTTTTAACTCCTTCACTGACACGATGATTGCAATAATAATGGACTGCCACGTTGCTATGGCGTCTGTTCAATTTAGCACTTTCACATGTGGCCATCCACAAGAATCCTCACGATTCTAATATTAATGTGGTCGTGAATATTATTATCATTTCACTGTTTACAAAATTTCGCAGTGAATTATGCGTTAAAATGCACTCTCCACAAATTATTGTAGGTTTAATGGTCCGCCTCGTGGCTGTTCACTTATGGTTAGACATGTGGTCTACCTTACTTCACAGAATTACTGTTTGGCTGCGAAATGTCGCTGATTTCACGAATTGGAAATTGCTATAATATAGTGTGTGTTGACATACACGAAATTCAATTGATTCTTGATTATAAAGTAATGTTTTCATTGTCAAACTTCACATTTTACACAGCGCATGGAAATCGTGCGTGCCTCACCCGGGCACCGTTCAACGAGAGCTAACTCTTGTAAGTTGTGACGTTTCGGCTGACGTAGTCCAGGTTTCAGGAAAATGCGCTAGTCATTTAGCGACTTATTTAATTCCTCATGATTGTTTCTTTAAATATCTACTTCTTCAATTATACATACAAGACTGTAAAAAATCCACAAGTTACTCGTACTTATTGGTAACACCTCCAGTCCTCTTACACGTTCAGTGGCGTAATCTCACGCTGGGAAGAGAATTTCCTCGTGGTCGAAAAAATGTTAAAATTGACCAATGCAGTGGTCAAAGAAGTAAGCTCAATGATTGTGCGGCTGGATCTGGGCTACTCAGTGGAACACTAACTCTGGAATACTGAAAGTATCACCACCCATGAGCTATACGGGCTCAATACGTCTCAACCTAAAACAAGATGACATAGAAAGGAAAATCCTAGGTGCCGTAGTATTGGGGTTTATTTTATCCGCAAAGCTAATGAGGCTATTGTTCGAGTCTGTGCCAAAACCATTTGCTCTATGACAAACGTTGGACGGAAAGAACTAAGCAATTTAGGTAAATACTTCAGGAAAGACGGCGAGTGTAGGCCGGAAAACAGGGTGTGGGTAGTAGAATCACGGAAAATTACAAGAATATTACCAAGTAAATAGTAACTTTTATTTCCACCTTGAAATATAGAGAAGCCACTATGGAAGGAATAAAAGTGTGAGAGGTTGCCTGCCCCCATGCGCAGCGTAAGAAGCTTTGGCGTAAATGAAAAACTGAAGCAAACTCTAATGGTCTGAAGGTGTGTTCATACTCTAAATTCTTTATTCAATTTCCGTTTCAATCTAGCCTTTGGGGATCCAAAAACAGATGTATGCTCAATTTGTGAGGTAGGTAAACATACTATTAAATCACCAACTGATACCAAGATTAAACTTGAAACCATGACCAAACTATGATTAAACAAATTGCGAGGCAAAAAGTTTTTTTTTGAATTAGTAGGAAGCGAGGTTCCCGATACTGTTTGCGTATCTTTTGGTATGCAACAAAATCAAGCATTGCCAAAATTGTGTGTTGGTAAAGTCTAGTATTCACGACAAATTTGAATGTTTAATTTGAATTTCGTTATTCATCGGCCTACCCAAGATAAGGAAAATGTGTATATTTACACGTGGACTGATAACCAATCCCCTAGACGTTAGAACGAAATTTGTTCTGCACTAACAAGTTTAAACAAAATCATGACAAACCAAACTAACTGAGGTTGTTTTCGGATTCATGCTCTGGCCAGAACAAGAGCCGAACTGTTATAAGCAGTTTGTTCAATTATGTCAATAATAGTGGAAGCCCATTCTTCCCCACTGTAGAGCACTATTTTCCGATTCGTGGTCATAGTTACATGGCACCGGACCGAGTCTTTGGTCAGATGGAACTTGAGTTTCGAAGACAACAAGTTATTGAAAGACCAGCAGAAAACTTGGAAATTTATGAAAAGTGTGGTAATGTAAAAGCGTTGAGTAAAGATTGGGATGTATCTTACTATAAGTTGTGCTCAAAAAATACGGTAAAACATTTCCGTTCGAACTAAGAAAGTCAAGAGCTGATGTATTTCCCAAAGTGGGCCGACGCAAAACGGTTGGTTGCAAATGTATTTATAATGGTGATTATGCCTGGTACGTTGTTGAAAAAAGGAATGTACTGTAATCCTGTGGATGCCTACAGAAACATTTAAAAAATTCAACCCAAAAATTTCATCAGCAAAGAAAAGCAGAACGATGTTAGCGAACTCTTGAAATTCGTCATTCACAACTCATATGTCAGAAAGTTTTATGAAGAAGCATTGAAAGATCCAACTGGAGAGGGTGATGACATTCAACGTTTGTATGACGAGCAAGAACATTTTTTTTTGTAAAAACCATCAATGACTTTGTAAATAATAGACATTATAGACATAATGTACTCTTTTTTTCAAATACTGTTTATTCAAATATTGCAAATAGTGTAGTGTTTGAAATGTTTCTTGAACAAAAAGATAATTGTATTTGAACAAGCTAGGTTTCTTGAAATAACTAAACTAAAACTTTTTAAAATGTTTTCGAAGAAGTTCTAAGTCAAATTACTCAGTGCCCCTTTGAAAAATATTTTTAAAATTATTCATTGGAAATGAGATTTTTACATTTGAACAAATGATCAACATTAGGAGTTGCCTAAGATCTTTAAAACAATGTAAACATGTTACCACATTTACCTACCTAGATTGTTTTTTACTTTTCCTGAAAAATTGCATAAAACGACTTAGCGCCTATTGGAATCAACCTCTTCTTGCGATGTATCCTACAATCGATCCATAATACCATTTAAGGCCAATTTAGGCTACAAATAAGGCATTATCACGCAACACAGATAAACAATCAGAAATTGGCTAATGAATACAAATTCATCCACTTCAATACATCATTCAGGATATATTTACCCCGGGTCTGTTCGTGTAAATGTAAGCTGGATACTTAACTGGAACAAATGCATCATAGCTGATAAGGCCACACCATTCAATGGACCAGACATATATTAGTTGACAAGAATATGATCTTATTCGCTTCAACTAGTATAGTTCAATCTGCAATCAACACAGCCCAAAACTGTAAAGCATAATACCGTACGAGTCTATCTGTCAAAATAAAGCTATATTGAAACTTGAGAAAGTTATCATCATACCTGTACTGACAACATGCAACAGTCTTATATCAGTAACTTTGCACAGCTCCATTGAGGATATATCTCCACTCCTTAGCCTACGAGCATGGAGATGAAGAAAGAAGGGATGTAGGTCGGCTAATTCATCATGAAGAAGTACAAGGAGATATAACATCCACCGCTGAATGCCTACTGAATGAAAGTGAAAAAAAACTTAGATAAGCCATTGTAAATTGCCTGAACGTACTTGTAGTATGAAATTGTAGGCTCTTGATTAGTTATTCCGAACCATGGCGACGTTTCATACAATTACTGTAGTATGCTTTATCAAGGCTTAAGGATCAACTAATGACGTCAACTCATGTACCACGACACTTTCCGGCTCAAGGCTCAGAAGGTATTGACGATATTTGGTGTTTCAATCGTGGACCAATAAGTAAAACTCGGAAGCAGATTTCACTATTAAAGTATGTCTTGGTGGATGAGTTACAATGACGTTAATCATCTAAAATGTATAATTTTACTCACTATTTGCCTTCACAATGCAAACTGATTTTTGTTAGGAAACGTTTCTTAACTTTTTCGCTTTTAGAGGTGCTGAGATGTCAGAATTTAATTCTAAAGGGTTCATGTACCGTTTCAGTAAAGCTACTGAGACAGTACTTTACATAAAAAGTGTCGTCAAATGGCGACAAACCTTATCAGTTGACTATGTCGGGATTTGTTCTTGTAACATCGGATATAACAAGCAAGCCACAGCCGCATAACGGCTGGCCAGCCCACCTGACATCTGGGTAATAGCACTTGGCAGGAGAGTATAGCTCAGTTTTGGAAAAACAGGAAAGAGGCCTGTATTATTTCATGTAGCGTACCATGCTTTTTTTTAAATCTTGCGAATAGTAACTAGGCACACTTGAACTTATAAATGTACTACTATTCAACGGAAATGGTGCACCAGTAAAAATGTGGCGTTTTCCTACTTGTAACGATTGGTTGCAGAACTGTAATACAGATTATTTTGACACAATTCCCCCGTTTGGAGTGGAGGCATACAATTATAGTATTAGTAGAAGCCAAAGCCACATGTTAGTCAATTCTTTCTTATAAATGCACTTCATGAGTCATTCAATATTTTACTGGACACCAGCAACAAACCATTAGAACATCAATCGCAAACATAATTTTGACGAAGATGTCATTGTGCCAACAATTATTTCTCCGTAAACATTTTCTATCATAACTTCTGACTTGCAGTGCTTACTTCTATTAGTTTCATAAATCGGTTGGCTGTCAGACACGTTTTCGGGAAATAATTGAATCAATTAACTTACCTAGTTACTAACAAACATAGAGAATGTATCAGAGTACCTACTCAGAACAGCAGATCGTTTGTCCAGGGACATGTGAATAACGAACAGGAAAGCGATATTATAAAATACTTCCTGTCAAATGAGTACGTTATCGTGTTGGAAGACAGTTTTAGCCTATTTTCATTTATGAAGAAATAGGCTTATGAGATCACTTTTGTCCGTGTGTGTTTATGTGTGTGTGCGTCCGTGTGTGTGTGTCCCGCCAATAACTTATAAACGGCTGGAGCACGGCGTTCTTAAGTTACAGGCGGGAGCGGTACCCCCACTCTGCCACCGGCGAGTGACGTCAGGAGTCTCAGCTGGCCGGCGGACAGAACGCTAGTCATATGGCAGGAGATGCATTCATGTAATTAAATCGGTTTTGTTTACAGAATAAATTGGGATGGACTTCCGAATTTCACCACAGTCCTTCCTTAGTGATCGATGAATTGTGTGAGACGTTTTCCGCTGTCACTATGGGCGATTAAAGCAAATGACTGCGATACAAGTCAGCCCAGAGCGGTAAACAAAAAGAGCATGCTGGAAACTAATGTTTGATTGCACTACAAGTAGGCGGTTTTTGTATCTTCTACAGAACACAATAATTAGTGAGAATATCATATCTGTTTATGTACTTTAACAAACGGGAAATTTCTTCCTTAACATGTATTTCATCAAGTTGCAAAATTACCCAAACTTTTCACACTTTTCAGCGGCTTTTTTCAAGAAATGAACGTTTTCGTTAAAATTACCCGGAGCTACATTAAGAGAAGAAGTCAATTTTTGTAAATGTTTAGAATGAGGAAGGGATAGAAGTTTGTTCTGCCTGATAGTATCATAACACTTCGCGGATTGCATGTACAATATGTAAGAGCAAAGTATCATGTTGGGGGACCTTTTTTTGTTCTTAAATATAAGAGAGAATTGCTCGAATAAAGAATTAACTTGCTGAGAAATTCCCTCCTCTCTACTATCCAATAAAGCTTCTTGAATGACATCCAGCAATTTTAAGGCATTGGCCACGTAATTTTCCAAGTTGGTTTGGAATCTCTTCTCAGTAAGATACTGTAACAAACTGAACAGTGTTCTCCAACTCTTCACAGCTGTTTCAATTCCCAACACTGAAGAAAGTTCTGTAGAAGACAATTGCAAATTGTTATAGAAAGCCGAAACAAGTAAATGATTATCTACATTAATATAAAGAAACAAAAGTCATAGACTCAAAATTGATTCTATATATAACCACTCTATCGTCAAAAATATTGAAATTAATAGCTGAGTCCCCTTTCACTTTAGTGCTATTATCTGCTAATCGTTTCTCAAGAGAATTGCATAAACTCTCGAAACTGATTATAACATCGTCCCATTCTGCAGCAGCAACAGCACTTTCTTGAGCATGTTCCTTCCTCACTTCGATTTCTCTTCTCCTCTCTTCTGGTTGTTTCCACTTAATTTCACTTTCCTTTGTCAAGTATTCAACACTAGTAAGACAAGAATCTTTAACTAGCTTAGGATGATCGTATTTATACACTTGTTTCTGTCCATTAGAATCACAGTATTCATTCTGTAAAATAATGCAGTACGGTTGAAAATGTTTAATACACACAACACTGTTCTCCGATGGTGTCCAGTCCTTCCTCGGGATGCTTCTCAGCCATTTATTTCTCAAGTTACTTCCTTGGGAAAAGAGAAACATTGCACGTAGGCAGTTTCAACTCCACGAACCAGAAAATTACTACTACATCCTGGTACATAACCCCTTCGTGGCATTGCATTTGCTTTTATAATATACCACGTGGAGCACGGGTATATATAACACTTGTCACTGGACAACAGGAAAACCAATATATTGTGAAATGTCACCCTCGAAACATAGAAACAATGACCACATCACAGCGCTCCAACAAGGCTGAGCATCTCTTTGCTGCCTGCAGTAAGACCCATGACGTCACAGTCCCGCCGGCAGTGTTCCCGCCTGTTAACTTAAGAACGCCGTGGCAGGAGCGATACCAACAAAATTCAGTAATGTCATAGTATAATACTAATTCGGCCGACCCCGACCGTGCCTTTCAAATTTTATTACGTCTCACCAATCCAACATGGCAGCTGTGCGAAATATTTCACTGGCATTCCATATCTCCGAAACTGTTACCGATATCACCCTGAAATTTGGTACGGAGATAAGGAGCACTATTACAGTTCACCTATGAGACTTCCAAAATCTGTTAACTACAAAACGAACGTGGTGGCCAAGCAAATTTGAAACTTTCAAATAGAGTTTTCTCGCGACTTAACCATCCAAACACAATGAATCTTGGTACAGCAAATGTTTGTACACATTGTAGTGCACTGACTTCCAATTGTATTCAATTGTTCACATAACCTCAAGATGGCGGCTGTGTGAATTATTTCACAGGCATTCTATATCCCCGAAACTATTACTGATATCACCCTGAACTTTTGCACGGTGATAAAGGGCACTACTACAAGTTGAGTTATGAGACTTCCAAAAACCTGTAGAATACAAAACAAACATGGCGGCCAAGCGAATGTGAAATATTTTAATAGACTTTTCTCGCGATTTAACCATCTTAGTGCAGTGAAATATGGTACAGTAAATGTTCATACACATTGCAATGCACAGGCATCTAATTTTGTTCAATTGTTTAAATAACCCCAAGATGGCGGCTACGCGCAATTTTAAAATTAAGCTTTTATTTCTTGTGTATTAATCATGCAAACGAAGTGAACGTTTGATTAATGAACCTACGCAAAAATCGTCATCTAATAGTACATAACTCTATGGCCCCTATATATATATCCAACATGGCGACCATCTGAAATATTTAGACGGTACTCAATATCTATTAATCTATGATAGCAATCAAACTGAAATGTTGTATGTTGATAGAGACAACATAAGTTCACCTATGGGACTTTCAATAACCTGTTGAGCACAAATCCAACATGGCGGCGACGCGAAATATAAATATTTAAATGGACGTTTCTCGCGATGTAATCTTCCGAGCGCAGTGAAACTTGGTATGGTAAATGCTATACAAATTTTAATCCACTGGAATATAATTTATTTTCCTTGTTTTCATATCAACAAGATGGCAGCTGTGCAAAATTTTAAAATATGCATTACGTTTCTTGTGTCCAAACCAAGAACCAAGAACCAAAGTTTAGTTACTGAAACAGCCACTTCGAAGCTGGAAAGTCGAAATCACTACCCATGAACTTCCAGACGATTCGGGTTGTTGAGAGAACTACTGCCTTCTGCATTAGTTTGTACAGCTGAGTAACCAGATCCAGTTGTTTAAGGTCTTGAAGCAAGGTACTTGGGATCACGCCCGTACTTGAGCCGATGATAGGTAGGCCCTATGGTCTTGACCCGTTCTACATGCCATTTTCTTTTGATAGGGCCGAACAACTCGCTATATTTGATTTATTGTTATAATAATAATAAGAATAATAATAATAATAATTATTATTATTATTATTATGGTACCGTACTAGTATTAAATCTTGGAAGTAGTTTTCCATGGGTTCACAGTTCTACCCCAGGCAACTGCCGGGATGGTTCCGAACTTAAGGCCATGGCCGACTGCTTTCCAATCCTCACCTGAATTACAATTACCCACATTACTACAGAAACCACAAAATCACAGGTTATCAGACAAAATCTACTCTCATCCAACAACATGGGGCTAAATGACCAAAATCGCCAAGCCTCTCAAACAAAACGTCAAGTATTTTACTTCCGTCTGAAATGCTAGCTCTGAACAGACTACGGGATGTCGGAATTTTATCCCACTGTATTTCATTAACGTGACGGACACACCGAGGCCGTTAATCAAATTTATTTTATACTTTACATGAACCACAATCAATGAGTTCCACACTTACAAAGTAGGCTACACAATACTACTGGTCCTAACGCCCCAAGCCATTGCGGGCAATTACAACAACAACAACAACAAGAATAACAGAAATACTAATTTTCTTATGAGACGGGTCCGCTAACGTCATAACAGCTGATACCACACCTCAACCAGTAAGTTTAATGCTCCGATTACGTAACACTCCCTCCGCGCGACGTTCCACCTCGTCTCGCCTCGTTTCCCCCTTCCGCTTGAGGAATTTTTGAAAAACCTAAAAACATTAACTTTTAACGATTAATTTGAAATTTAAGGAAGCTTAGAACAGTCTCTTGTATCACTAGTGTAACGGACTTCCATTACATCCATTACATCCTGTATAATTATGCCTGAACGTAATGCGCTAGTTGCGCTCAATACAGGGTGTATTTGATATGATGGAAGTCCGTTACACTGGTGATAGAAGAGACTATTCTAAGCTTCCTAGGTAAAAAATTTGTCACCTATCTTGAAATTGATAATTAATCATTAAAAAGTCAATGTTTTTAGTTATTTCAGAAACTAATCAGGCAGAAAGTGGTGCGGCAGGCTGGGGAAACGAGGCGGAGCCCGATGTGACGACGCGCGAAGGGGAAGTTGTTACGTAATCGGAGCATTGACCTTACCGGTTGACTTGAGGGGTGGTAGGCTATCAGCTGTTTGAGCTCTACCGTCTCGTAAGAAAATGTGCATTGCCGTTGTTCTTGTTGTTGTTGTTGACAACGCACGCAATGGCTTGGGACGTCAGGACCGGTAGTATTGTGTAGCCTACTTTGTAAGTGTGGAATTCATTGATTGATGTTCATGTATAAAATAATTTCGATACTCAGCCCTGATGTATCATTGGCGTCCGTGTCGGACCTTCTGTTGACTAGTTTCTGAAAATACTAAAAACATTCTCTTAATGAAATGCAGTGTGACAAAATTCCGACATCCCGCAGTCTGTTCAGAACTAGGCATTTAGGACGGAAGTAAAAAACTTGATGTTTTGTTTGAGAGGCTTGGCGATTTTGGTCATTTAGCCCCATGTAGCTGGGTGTGGGTAGAATTTGTGTGATAACCTGTGTTTTGTGGTTTCTGTAGTAATGTGGGTATTTGTAATTCAGGTGAGGATTCGGAAGAAGGCGCCGGCCCTGTGGTGTTGGGGCAGTGCAACTGCCTCTCACCTGGAGGCCCCGGGTTGGATTCCTGGCTCCATCAGGGATATTAGAAACTGACGTGAGGGCTGTAACGCAGTGCACTAAGCCTCGTGAGGGCAATTAAGTAGCTGTCTGACAGTGAGGCAGTGCCCGAGTCAGGAAAATCAAGATTAATGGCCGAGGGGACCCGATGCACTGACCACGCGTCACCCTAATATCTGCAGGCCAAATGGCTGGACAGCGGTCGCTTGGTAGGCCTAGGCCCTTCATGGGCTGCACTGCCAGCGGTTATGATTATTGAGAAGAAGGCGGCCGTGGCCTTAAGTTAGGAACAATCCCGACATTTGCCTGGGGTAGAAGTGGGAACCCATGGAAACCTACTTCCAAGATTTAATACTAGTATGGTACCACATGTTCATATTGTGAATTGTCCCATCCCATCTCCAGCCCTCGGGTGGCCATTAACTGGAGAGGGGGGGATTGATTTATTGGTCCATCAACAATGTAAATACATATGAAAATACACGAAAATGAAAATAAAATACAAATACATTGTTATAATACAGTGTTATAATAATAATAATAATAATAATAATAGTCTAATAATAATAATAATAATAAGAGTCAGCATGTGTAGTTCTGGTGGTAGAGTGCTAACCTTCCCGAGGGTGCGATCTACGTTCAGTCATGTAGTAAATGAATGGGATCTAATAAGATCATCTCCATGGATTTCATGGCACATACAAGAAATCCTACGTACATTAAAGTCTGGCAACTCGACATACCAAAAAGAAACATAAAAGAAGTTAGTGTGTCTAAAAGCCTACTATTACTTTTATTAGTATTATTAATAAGTTTATTACAGTTGTTGCACTATCTTCACACAAAGATAGACCAACAGTTCCTTAAATTAATTTACTAAATCTTTAGGATTTCTATTTTCTATGCATAGTTCATGAAGCTGGAAAAATCCTAGACAGATCCACCATCACTAGTCATGTAGCCACTCCCCATGAAGGTGTGAATCAGCTGTTCATAGGCTCGGTTTGTGTATTTCAATGTCATTGGCAGACAAGGCGAGGAGGTCACTCAACTGCAGACTCTGGTCAACATTCCTCAGCGTAGGAGGGGAGGGAGACGGGGAGAAGTCAGCTCTGCTGCTGAGGGGAACGAAGTGAAAGCCCGTTTCCAAGATATTGACCGACGATTTTTGTGATTTAATTCCACCTACACTAATTAAGATCCGACTTAATTTCATGAAGATATTTGCTTAGAATACCATCTTCTATCACCAGTGTAAAGGACTTCCATCATATCAAATACACCCTGTATATACTTATACTTGAACGTGATGCATTAGTTGCGTTCAATATGTAATTGTAACTGAACGTAATGCATTAGATGCACTTAATATAATTATACCTGAACGTAATGCAATAGTTGTGCTCTATATAATTATACCTGAACGTAATGAATTAGATGCACTCAATATAATTATACCTGAACGTACTTCAATAGATGTGCTCAATATATAATTATACTTGAACGTAATGCATTTGATGTGCTCAATATAATTATAAGCTACCTGAATATAATGCATCAGGTGCGCTCAATTATAGTTATAACTGAACGTAATGCAATTGATGCACTCAATATAATTATACCTGAACGTAATGCATCAGATTTGTTCAATATAATTATACCGGAACATAATGCATGAGATGCGCTCAATATAATTATACCTGAACGTAATGCAATAGATGCGCTAAATATAATTATACTTGTATGTAATGCATCAGTTGCGCTCAATATATAATTATAATTGAACGTAAAGCATTAGATGCGCTCAATATAATTATACCTGAACGTAATGCATTAAATGCGTTATGTATATACGTGAACGTAATGCATTAGATGCGCTCAATATAGGTATACCTGAACCGAATGCATTAGATGTGCTCAATATATAATTGTGCCTGAACGTAATGCATTAGATGCCGTCAATATAATTATACCTAAACGTAATGCATTAGATGCGCTCAATATATACCTGAACGTAATGCATTAAATGCGCTCAATATAAGTAGCCTATACCTGAACCGAATGCATTAGATGTGCTCAATATAAGGTATAATTGTGCCTGAACGGAATGCATTAGTTCCGCTCAATATATAATTACCGCTGATCGTTATGCATTAGTTCCGCTCAATATAGGCTATAATTATACCTGAATGCAATGCATTAGATGCGCTAAATATATAATTATACCTGAATGTTCTGCTCAATATACAATTATACCTGAACATAATGCATTAGTTGAGTTCAATACTTTAATTATAACTGAATGTTATGTATTAATTCCGCTGTACCGCTTAGGGAAAGTCGAAGCACTGCCTAGGCATTTGGTACAGAGTACCTCCCGTCAGCATCTTCGGTGCCCAGGGTCAGCAGAACTTCCGATAATTTAAGGGTCCTGACAGAATGTCATACCTGAACGCAATGAAATAGTTGCGCTCAATATATACTGTAAATATATATCTCCGGAAAGCATTAGTTGCACTAAATACGAGGCGTGTTTTCTAGGTAGGTATCGTTTTGATATATACGCCAAAAAACTAGTCCACTATTTACACAATTTTATATTACATGTAAGCTTGTAGGTTATCATAAGCTAATTTCCACCCACATTAAGTCACTTATCATTTTATGAAACAAGCTTCTGCATTCCGTCCTCATAGAAATCCGTCGCCTAATGTGCCAGCCATTATAGCATGGTCGTTTGTGGTTCATCATCAGCATAAGCATCATCATCGGTGAGGCGCTGACCTCCAAAATGCTTTTTCAAGTGCAGGGACAAGTGGTAGTCGCAAGGCGCTTGGTCAGGGCTATAAGAAGGAAGACCATATTGTTCCCTACCAAATGAGATGATGTTTTCAGTTCTACTATGCGTGTGAGGGCGGGCATTGTCATGAAGAAAAAGAATCTCCTTTCTGAGCACACTATAACGTTTGATTTGGATTGACTGACGGAGTTGACGTAAGGTCTCACAATTCGTGTCGACATTGTGTCACCATGCTGCAAAACGATCCACAAAACGTCATCCTGCCTCTCCCTAAACACATGATTTTGTGAGCTGAAATTGTATGATTGAACCTCACGTTTTTGTGTGATAATGAGTGCGTCGATCCCATGGATTGCTGTTTTGATTCCGGCGTATCATCAGCCACTCATGTTTCGTCGCCGGTGACAATTCGACTTAGGAAGTCATAACTTTCATTACTGTAGGTCTACCGCTCAGGGAAAGTCGAAGCCCAGCTACGCATTTGGCATTGTGCACGTCCGTCAGGACCTTCGGTACCCAGGGTCACCAGAACTTCCGATAATTTAAGGTTCCTGCCAGAATTTCATCAAGAGCTCTCCATAAAATTTCAGGAAACTGGTAACTTAGTGATGAAATCGTAAAGCATCTCTTGAACCATTGCAGCAACTTTCTTCACAAAGTCTTGAGTCATGTCATACGGTCGCCCAAGAATTAGTAGGAATTCTTTAAATGCTCTATCCCATTTTCTTGCCATTCCCTCGCTCAAGGTGTGTTTCGTATGCACTTCAATAACCTGTCAATATATTTCAACCGCTTTGATGTGTTTTGCAATTAGCAAAAGAATCACAGCGCTTACTTCACACTCAGCGAGACCATTAATTTTCACAGGCACTTTCAATGCGTACAAACAAACGTAAAGACGGACGAATGTATCCGTAATGGCGTTTGTGGCTAGGCAACAGATGCATGCACTGTTCGCGCTTGCGCCGAACGATGACCGCAGTGCCACAGAGGTCACATTTGAAAAACGGTACTTTCTTATAAAAGCACTGTTCATATGTAATTGTTGTTATTGTTGATTTTAAGATTCTTTGTGACATCCTGGTCCTGTAGCCCCGTGTACTTGGCTGTGTGTAGAACCTGTGTCACTATGGTGTCAGTCATAGTGTGTGTATTTGTAATTGAGGTAGGAGTGGGGTACGAAGCGGTCGTGGCCTTAAGTTCGTTATCATACCGTCATGCTTGGGGTAGCAGTGGGAAGCCATGTAAAAGCTCGGAAATCCACTGCTAGGATGGCTGAGGTAGGAATCGAAACCACCTCTCCACCTTTTTTGCCTCACGAGGCTGATTATACCCCGTTCCAGCCCTCAGACCTGAATGAAATTTCTTGGAAGAGCCAAGAATCGACCCGGGCCTCCGCGGTGTTAGCTATGGATGCTAGCCACTAAGCAACGAGGCGGACTACTATTTTTGATGTGTAACATCTTTCCGCTCGGTTGCTGGATAGTTTTGTGGGAGTGATTTTGAAAATTGGGGACGGAAGTGGATCGGAACGATCGAGCTGGCAGTGGTGGATCGATCGGAGGTATGCACTGCCCGCTCGATCGATCGAACGGAAGTGTACTAGCTGGCAGTGGTGGAAAACGGAAGTATGCACTGCCCGCTCGATCAATCGAACGGAAGTGTACTAGCTGGCAGTGGTGGAAAACGGAAGTATGCACTGCCCGCTCGATCGATTTTTTGTGTCCTTATAACTCGAGAACGACTGAGTGGATCAACGTAAAATTTGATACAGATATCCTTCAGAGGCACCTCACTAATCATTGATGTAACTCTTCTCCGTACCTCTCATAAAAGGGGCCCTACCCCCTTAAAATACATGCTGAAATAGGCGTAGAAGGGTGAAACAAAGCTCATTTTCAGCCCCTCAATGTGAGAATCCAAACTCGGGGGCCAAGGCCCCCCAAACCACATTTTCAGGCCCCAAAACGAACAGTTTTTGAGATATTCCCAGAAAACTAATTTCACTTAATAGATTAATTTAAGAATGCATGCCGGTAACCATGGCAACTGAATCTCAGAGGTCCATCTATTTCTGTAAGACGCAATGCAATTCCATTTATTACATTACTGTGAAGGTTTGCAAACTGCTATAAGGTTATAATGGATCCAAATTAAGCTAAAATACTCATCAATACATACAATGCGCTTAAGGGGTTCAAGGGGTACTCTAGAATTTTTTCACGTGATTAACACGTGCGGAAGTGGTACGGAAGGTCTATTATATCCCTTCTCTGTTCTATAAAAAGGAATGTTTGTCTGTTTTTTCTGCATTTCCACGGAAATTTGACATAATTGCCCGTTTCAGAATGTTTTGTGACGGATGCACGCAATTTTTATTCTGTCTGTTTGTCTGTGGACAATTTTTTGTGTCCTTATAAATCGAGAACGGCTGGGTGGATTAAAGTAAAATTTGATACAGATATCCATCAGAGGCACGACACTAATCATTGATGTAACTCTTCTCCGTACCTCTCATAACAGGGGGCCTACCCCCTTAAAATGCATGCTGAAATAAGCGTAGAAGGGTGAGACAAAGCTCATTTTCAGCCCCTCAATGTGAGAATCCAAACTCGGGGGCCAAGGCCCCCCAAACCACATTTTCAGGCCCCAAAACGAACAGTTTTTGAGATATTCCCAGAAAACTAATTTCACTTAATAGATTAATGAAAGAATGCATGCCGGTAACCATGGCAACTGAATCTCAGAGGTCCATCTATTTCTGTAAGACGCAATGCAATTCCATTTATTACATTACTGTGAAGGTTTGCAAACGGCAATAAGGTTATAACGGATCCAAATTAAGCTCAAATATTCATCAATACATATAATGCGCTTAAGGGGTCAAGGGGTACTCTAGAATTTTTAACGCGATTTACACGTGCGGGTATGGTACGGAAGGTCTATTATATCCCCGTCCCTATATTGTTATACTATTATTACTAATATTCATTTAATTATTATCATTATTATGGCGTACAACGACGAGACAAAGCTCATTTTTAAACCCTTGGTGTCAGAAACAAAACACGGGGCCCCTCAAGAGCCGTAAAGGGTCCCCGAAAACTATATTTTAAGGCTCTAAACCCAACAGTTTCTTAGATATTCCCAGAAAACAAATTTCTTTTAATAAACTAAAGAAGGAATGCAAGCCACTAACCATGACAACAGTATCTCAAGAGGTGGCATCCAACTTTCCATCTATTTCTGGAATAAGTAATGCCACTCCGTTTATTACATTTCTGTGAAAGGTTGCAAATGGCTATAAGGTTATCACGGAACCAACTAAAACTGTAAAATTCATCAATGCGCTTAAGGGGTTCAAGGAGTACCATAGATTTTTTTCACAGCAACATTATTTTCAAAAATTCCTGATTTGAAATAGAAGACTGTTTTTTGCATATTTTAGGAATTTGGGCCATTGGAGGGTAAAAAAACTGAATTTTCATCCACCACAAGCCTTTATAATTTATAAAAGGGGTCTTCCTGCAGTTGGGCACTTGACACAACGGTTAGGGTCAGTTCGTATGTGACGTGTATTGCGATTTGTCTACGAGGTTTTCAATTTTATTTTCACGCCAGGAAGAACACGTAAGGTAAATTTAGTTTGAGAGCACATTTTAACTAATCATTTTTCTTTGCCAACAAACAGGTACCAAGCCCCTAAACATTGCAACAGTAGCTCAATTGATAACATCTGGTTATTAATACCGAAGACCGTTCGAAGAATGGGTACTTCTGCTAGTATAATATAATCATTGTGGTTATACGAGAATTGAGCAAGCCTTCATGAACTATTACTGAATACATTCTCTTTACTCACAAGAGAGCCTATTCATGAGGCATTTTTATCTCAATTTCACGCAGGAACATTATCGAAACAAGCAAAATATAAATGAAACTTAATTCCGTAATGCAGTATTATTGGAACGTGGAAATAAGGCACCATCTTGTGCACAAAATTTGCGTAGTCGAAATAGCAGTGGGGTTAGTGCTTATGACTGTGAATCTAGAGATCTTGGGTTCTTATCCCGGACGGGGTAGATACTTTTGCTACCAGATTATCATTTTAAACGATATTTATCATATCAATATGACTCATTATATCAGATCCATATGAAATTACGTGTTGGTCTGTGAATGAAGAGGACTTGTTTATAAGGAATTTAAGGTTATGAGCGGTGTCGCGTATATTAATCTAGTTGATCCATGTCGTATTCTTTATTTAGGCTAGTGCTGGTGGACCTACAAATCATCTAATGAAATGAGTTCCGTATTATAAACTACAATATCTGTAAAACACTCCCTTTTACAATAGATTAATATTTGTGCCAATAATAGTATAAAATACTGGTGTATCAACAATTTCACGTGAGGTTTCTCCTATGTCAGATGTTACACATCATATGCGACTATTGTAAGGCTCGTAATTTTTATTATTATACCTAATCGTCAAACATCAGTTTTGCTCAATATTGAGGGTGTCTCAAGTAACTCTACGACTACAAATAATTTCTAAATTAAAATAAATGTGAACAAGTAGTTCCATGAAGAACTAAATAGCCTATTTTCATATATCATACTTACGTTTATAGCCTCTATCAACATACAAATTTTCAGTTTGAATGCTGCAATAGATTCGAAGATATTGAGAACCATCTAAATATTTCGGATGGTCACCCTGTTTGATTTTTTATATAGGCCTTAGAGTTATGTTATATTACATTAAGATTTTTGTGTAGGTGTATTATTCAATATTCAATTGCCTGATTAGTAAACAAGAAATAAAAACGAGATTTTAAAAGTTCGCTCAGCCGCCATCTTGTGGTTATGAAAATAATTTAAATGAATTAGATGCCAGTGGATTAAAATGTATATGAGCGTACCCAGTACCAAGTTTCACTACGCTCGGATGGTTAAATCGCGAGAAACGTCCATCTGAATATTTAATTTTGCGTCGTCGCCATGTTAGATTTGCGCTCACCAGGTTATTGAATGTCCCGTAAGTGAGCATAAATGTTTATAGCCTCTATCAACATACACAATTTCAGATTGATTGCTGTCAGAGATTAATAGATATTGAGAACCGTCTTAATATTTCGGATGGTCGCCATGTTGGATTTAATATATGTAGGTCATAGAGTTGTGTACTATTAGATGAGGACTATTGTGTACGTTCATTATTCAAACGTTGATTTTGATTACATGATTAGGACACAAGTAATGAACTCTTCATTTTAAAATTTCGCACAGCCGCCATCCTGAAGTTATGTAAACAAGTGAACTAAATTAGATGTCAGGGCATTGCACTTTGTATATTCATTTGCTGTACCATGTTTCACTGCGTTCGGATAATTCAATCGCGAGAAATGTCTATTTGAATGTTTCAAATTCGTTTGACCGCCATGTTCGTTTTGTAGTTACCAGGTTTTCGACACTCACAGGTTCAGTTGAACTTCTAGTAGTGCCGATTATTACCATACAAATTTTCAGGGTGATATGAGAAATAGTTTCGGAGATATAGGATGCCGGTGAAATATTTCGCACAGCCGCCATGTTGGATTGGTGGACGTAATAAAATTTGAAGGGAAGGGACGGAGTCGGCCAAAACAGTACTATGACCTTACTGAGTTTCATTGAAATCGCTCCAGCCGTTAAGAAGTTATTATCGTTTAAATGAATTAGATGCCAGTGGATTAAAATGTATTATAAGCATATACCGTACCTAGATTCACTGCGCTCGGATGGTTAAATCGCGAGAAACATCCATTTGAATATTTAAAATTTCCATCGCCGCCATAGTGGATTTTTGCCCACCAGGTTACTGAACGTACCATGGGTGAACTTATGTTTATAGCCTCTATTCACATACAAAACTTCAGTTTGTTTGCTGTTATAGATTAATAGTTATCGAGTACCATCCAAATATTTTGGATGGTCGCCATGTTGGAATTTAATATATGTAGGCCATAGAGTTGTGTACTATTAGATGAGGATTATTGTATACGTTCATTATTCAAACGTTGATTTGGATTGCATGATTAGAACACAAGAAATAAAAACTTTATTTTTAAAATTCGCACTGCCACCATCTTCAAAATATGAGATCAATTGAACTAAATTAAATATTAGTGCATTGAAATTTGTATAGTCATTTGCTGTACCACGTTTCACTGCTTTCGGATGGTTAAATCGCGAGAAAAGTTTATTTTAATGTTTCAAATTCGCCTGGCCGCCATGTTCGTTTTGTAGTTAACACATTTTTGAAAGTTACACAGGTGAATTTCTAGTTGTGTATTTTATTATTGTACACCATTTCAGGGCGATATGAGCAGTAGTTTCGGTGATATAATATGCCAATGAAATATGTCGCACTGCCGCCATGTTGGATTTGTGAGACGTAATAAAATGTGAATGGCATAGTCGGGGTCAGCCAAAGTAGCACCATGATCTTACCAAGTTTCATTGAAATCGTTCTTGCCGTTTAGAAGTCATAAGGGACACACACACACACACTTACATACACACATACACACACTAACACACACACGGGCAAAAGGTGATCTCATAAGCCTATTTTTTCATAAATGAAAATAGGTTAAAAATCCACAAGCACAAGTAAGTGGCCGTTTTACGTCTCACACTATTTTTTAGGGCTCATACTATTATTGGATGTTTCAAATTATCGCACAAGTAGCTTGGTACACTTCAAAGTGGTTACAATAATCGCACAAGTACTGTAGCTTGGTACATTTCAAAGTGTTTACAATAATAGTACAAGTAACTTCGTACACGTGAAGGAGTTTAAAACAATCGTACCTGTAACTTAGTACAGTTCAAAGTGTTTTTACTAATCACACAAGCAGCTTAATACCCATCAAAGTGTTTGCAATAATCACACAAGCAGCTTGGTACCCGTCATAATGTTTGAAATACTCACACGAGCATCTTGGTACAAGTCAAAGTGTTTAAAGTAATCACACTAGTAGCTTAGTACACGTCAAAGTGTGTAAAATAAGCCCACACGTAGCGTGGTACACGCTAACAGTTCAAAATAATCGCACCAGTAGATTTATACACGCCAACGTGTTTACAATAATCACATAAGTAGCTTATTTCACGTCGAACTGTCTGAAATAATCACACAAGTAGCTTATTACACGTCAATGTATTTGAAATATTCACACAAGTAGCTAAGTACACGTCAAAGTGATTACAATAATCACACAAGCAGCTTAGTACACGTCAAAGTGTTTAAAATAATCACACAAGCAGCTTAGTACACGTCAAAGTGGTTACAATAATCACAACGGTAGCGTAGTACACGTCAAAGTGTTTTCAATAATCACACAAGTTGCTAAGTACACGCCAAAGTGTTTACAATAATCACACAAGCAGCTTAGTACACGTCAAAGTGATTACAATAATCACACAAGCAGCTTAGTACACGTCAAAGTGGTTACAATAATCGCACAAGTAGCTTAGTACACGTCAAAGTGGTTACAATAATCGCACAAGTAGCTTAGTACACGTCAAAGTGGTTACAATAATCACACAAGCAGCTTAGTACACGTCAAAGTGGTTACAATAATCGCACAAGTAGCTTAGTACACGTCAAAGTGGTTACAATAATCGCACAAGTAGCTTAGTACACGTCAAAGTGTTTACAATAATCACACAAGTAGCTTAGTACACGTCAAAGTGTTTACAATAATCACACAAGTTGCTAAGTACACGCCAAAGTGTTTACAATAATCATACAATTAGCTTAGTACACGTCAAAGTGTTTACAATAATCACACAAGTAGCTTAGTGCACGTCAAAGTGTTTTCAATAATCACACAAGTAGCTTAGTACACGTCAAAGTGTTAACAATAATCACACAAGTAGCTTAGTACACGTCAAAGTGTTTACAATAATCACACAAGTTGCTAAGTACACGCCAAAGTGTTTACAATAATCATACAATTAGCTTAGTACACGTCAAAGTGTTTACAATAATCACACAAGTAGCTTAGTACACGTCAAAGTGTTTACAATAATCACACAAGTCGCTAAGTACACGTCAAAGTGTTTACAATAATCACACAAGTAGCTTAGTACACGTCTAAGTGTTTATAATAATCACGCATGTAGCATGGTACAGACCAACAGTTCAAAATGATCGTACCAGTAGATTGGTACTCGCCAAATGACTGAAATGTCGTGTCGTGTTGACGAAAGAAGATTAGAAAAAGACGTACTTCACATGCGATTCCTGCGAATATTGTAGGAGTCATAAAAGTTTTCATTGCATTTAGCCTGTACAGACAGCACAATATTGTTCAAAGGAATATGTTTCCTACAAGTACTATGTTTTATGTCAAATACATGTCAAATACACATATATTTTTTTATACATGATCCCGGTTGGGAACTATATTCGTACAACACGCACTGTAAATCCTTCACGTCAAATCCATAAACATTTTTAAAGAGTTCTTAGTCTGAAGGGTGGCCCGGGTCTAGCTGAGTGTGATACCTTCGCATGTTTCACACACGTTTGATCTCCTGTTACGATACGCAAAAGGCATACAACACCACGCACCACGTTTGGCTATGTTTCCGCACGTGCATCAACTTTGAAATAATATTGCGAAGATTTGAGAAAAACATCTGCACCATCAAACTGCTGTGAAATAAAGCAATAATCTACTACTTCCGCCCTGGTGGAATATTAGAAAACGATGGGGTATACGACACCCGTGAGAGGGGCAGATGACCTTCATGTCCAGCCCCTTAATCTCACTCGTGAGAACATTCGTAACCTATTTCATCCAAGCTTCCTTGCAAATAGCAGAGTAGGTCTATATATATAATTTGGTCTATGAATTCAAAGCAATACTACTATATTGAAATTCACTTTGCTTCTTGCTTTTATTCGCTTCTTTCTTTCTTCTCAGGTGTCATAGCTCTTCGAGGTGTCCTCATTCGTGTCCCAGAGGTTGTCCGCTCCGGGGACACAGTCAAGTTGGCATGTGACTATGACCTGGAACAAGCAGCACTCTACAGCATCAAGTGGTACAGGGGAGACCAGGAGTTCTACCGCTACGTCCCTAAGGAGTCGCCTCCAACACGTGTGTTTCCACTGCAGGGAATACATGTAGACGTGAGTACATTGTCTAATTTCCTAGTTTCTCTTTGTAGGTCTGTCGCTGAGTATAAATTGAAATAGGTCTACTGTATTTTCAGCAATGACTTACTTGAAGTATCAACCGAATTTGTTTTCAACGGCTATAACATGTATACACAACTGGCCATTACAATTACAACACGTAGATGGAACTGAGGCATCACATTCAGATTAACTGGATAGTGTACCCATCGTAAACAGATGGCATGATTACTTTTGCTTTTCGGTACGTCGTCGAGAGCATGAGGAATTCAGCACTGTGTGGCCCCACCACGGGCACAGTAACCGCTGCTATTTAACGCAGAGGGTTAGCAAGAAGCGTTGGAGTCCCGTCTGGGATGTGTCCGTACATTCTTCATCGATGCTATGTCAAAGTTCATCCGTTGTGGACGTATGTGTGCTGTGGCTGGACAGTAATAGTACGAACATAAACGATTGGTTTTCGATGGCTGAGAGATCCAGTAAACGCGAAGGCTAAGGAAGAAATGTGACATGGTGGTCATCCTGGAACCGTCGGGTCCTTTAAGTTCAGGGTCACAGGATGGTGATAACAGCAGACTCCCATATTGTAACAGTGGCTAGTCAATGTCCATGCGATGTGGGCTGGAATTCATAGGCAACCCATATCTATCTCAAGGTGCTGGGCAGTAATACGGACACGCTCAGGCGTGTGATAATGTACATCCATTATGGTGCTACAAGCAGAAGTAGGATTCTAAAGCTAATATGATAGTTTGCCATTCGTCTCTCTATGATCGCGGATCCATGCACAATTGCAGCGCAGCATGAGCAGTGAATGACACTCGCCGTAATGGGCGCCTGAACATTATGCTTCTTCGATTCTGTCGATGGTGACGAAGCATGTGTGAAGACACATGTCTGCAAGCCTGAGCGAGGGTATTTGAGCCTGTCCCCATGCTCACTGGTACAATTGAGCTTATTAAAATCCGTGTAGGTATACGTGGCCGTTAACCTTGCGTTCAAAAGCCACAGGTTCTCCTTTCAACTTGGAATACGAACCACTGACATTTCACCATAGAAAACTCACCTCACCTCATCCCAACTGTTTGGAAATGGAAATAATTTGTTTTTGTCTTACATAGTGGCTTGGAAATCATGGTCATCACTCACATGTACTGTAGGCCTACTTAGGGAAAATAATAAGGGGTCATGTACACTATTATTAGCTGAGTATCCTATACAATTTTGCATACCCCTAGGACCACTATCGCATTATAAATGCATGCCATGTGTTACCGTCCTTAAAGCATCTAGTGCAATGTAGGTTGAAGTCCATGGAGCCCCAGCTAAGTCCGTCATTGCTTCCACTGACTTGTGCTAGGCTCCTCTCTGTCTTCTTTCCTGTCGACCACACTTGGTCAACTCATGTTCTCTACCGACTCCGACATTATTAGAGTATCCAAGGCTTAAGGAGTCTCTTCCTTTTCCGACTTAATTGACCCTTGTTAATTTTTTCTGATACCCTCCTTGTGTGCGGAGGCAGCCTTCTTTTTATTTTCATGTTATTACCTGCCTTTTGCTCAACCCCCACTAAAGGTAGGGTGTATGTAGCCCCACCACTTGTGGTGCACCATGGATATAGCTACCCTCTCAGGAGATTACGGCTGATCAGTTTGGAAGTTGGCGCCCCAAGGGATTCCTGAGCTGGGTCCAGTTTACCTCCATTTTTCGATTACTTTTGGAGCGGGACCCTCTCTTTTACTTTCATATCTATCTTTTATGGCTCTCTTTACTTTCAAGTCCCTCAATCCACATTCTTGAGGGTTCAGGGGTATTTTTTATTCCTTCTATTCTTTATTTGTCCTATTATCCTTTTGTCTTACATTTCTTTTCCCTAGTTATAAGTGTGTAGTTAGTTTTATTTATAGTTTACATTTAATTTTATTTTCACCGTCAGGCAAACCATTAGGGGTCGATAGGACAGCATGGTGGTTAAGTGTAAAGCACGCTTGTATTTTGTTTGAAACAACACCATGTTGAATTCCTGACTGGCTCATGAATTTTATATTTTGTTCACTTATTTCTCATGGCTTTGAATCTGGCTGTCTGTAACGTGATCATTATTCATTTTAACTTCAGTGTACGGTGTAGGACTGGAAAGGAGGCGGCCATGGCTTCTGAATTACGACTATGTTAGCGTTTGTCTAAAGTATAAAAAAAAGTTCATACATCATGTACGATATGAACTATTTTTAAATTCAGATTTGTGTTTCACAGTAAACACAATCATTCTCCGTTCAAAACAACCCATTAATTTTTTTTTCTAACATGATAGCTTACAGTCGGGCATTGCTATAGCTTACATGTAGTAGGGTCATCAGCTAAGGATTCAATTTCAATTACCTATACCTCTCATGGTATAGCTCTTAGTCAATTCGTTAAACTACAGGAAACTTTCCTATATATTTTGTTAAATTATCATTTGACCATCCCACAGTGTAGTGGTTAATATACTTGGTTGTCAACCCTAAGGTCTTGGCTTCAAACCCCGACTATACCAAGAAATTCATTTTCATTTTAAGTTTGCAATAAGGTCCACTGAGCCTTGTCAACCGTTACATAACAACCAGGGTTGGCTCCTGATTAAATTTCAAGGGTGGGCCAGATGATACTATTGTTGTTACATATTAAATATTGTTTTATATATGGCATTTATTGTTGCCAATATTGCCATTATCATAATTCTAAACAGCACAACATTTGAAACAAGTTTTAATAAATACTTGATGCATTAAAAACCGTACCCACATGGCTCTTTATTAATACATATATTCCCTCGTGTGATTGGATCAAGCAAATTTATCCTTCAGCTTGGTTGATGAGGTCGTAACTATTTAATTTCTAACTTTGTGTTCAGAGCTATAGAAGGAAATGCATTTGTTTAAAAAATCCACTTTCATTTTCCTATTTCGGCATACATTCGACATATTAAATAACTAAATACCGTGCCAAAAATTATAAAAAAACATGTATACAGTAGAAATTACAGCATCACTTACAGAACTCACTAACACATTGGTACTGTACTTGGAATATCAGACAACTGAAAATGTATAATTATAAGTTTGTGTTATGTCAGCAGTCTGCGAACAATAGCTGTATACCTGGTTAAGAGCGCAGGGTGGGGTGAACCCTTCTCCCGTAATCCTGTTTGACAGAGACAGAAGCAGGATGCTTCAAAGCAACGCTATGGACCCAATCTGCTGACCCTTGAAGAGTGAGAATATTCCCTTCATAGCAATGAAAAATTCGCGGGCGCGACAGTGCCATGTCCACTGTTTCCTCACCCGGCCCATGAAGCCATTTACTTTACATGTGACTTGCTGTGGAGCGGCCCTCGCTATGACGATACACCGTAAGAGACTGACAGGATCTTAAGCTAGGGATGATTTATTTTTAATGAATTCTCTTTAGAGATTCTAGAAGTGTAAAACACTTATTTTAAGTTGAGTATCTGTAATATGAAGTAATTTTAAAATACATTAATTAAACAAATTCTTTGCAATGTTGCCCAACGGCCTTGGGTGGGCAGGGCCCATTTGGCCCTTAATGACGCAACGTCCCTGCTAACAACTAACTAGTCATGTACGTTAACACGTTAACACGGTGCAGGGCACGTCCACTATCAAGCAGACGAGTAGTATGAAACTTGCTGGCAAGATCGCCGTGCTCTTTTCACCAAGACTCACTACACAAACAAAGCCAGTGTCTCTCTGTAGGTTCAATCCAGCGATAGTATGCAAGTTTGTGTTTGTTTAAAAAGCATCATTAATATAACTCAACTGTCACTACAGAGGTTCGGGTTCGATTTTATAAAGGCTGCAACAGGGCACACTCAGTCTTGTCAGGTAAAACGTTTTGGGTCAATTCATAAATCATGGGAAAGTCAAAAACAAAAACTTACTTCACCCTCTCCGATAATTAGTTTATAAAATCTCAGGTCGATAACCTTCAAGTTTTGGCTCCTTTGGGTAAATTCATGGGGCATACGGGTAGGTTTTTTGCTAGGAATTAACCTTACCCACAAGGGAAGACGAAGAGAGAAGTAAAGGGAAGTGGGTTTCGGACTATGGAAAAAGTGTGGATAATAGGGCGAGAGTCCAACACCATACAAAGACAATGTTCAGAGGCGAGTATCACCGCAAAGCCCGTGAAACACCTAACGTGGGTATGGACCTGGCAATAGCTAACGGGAAATGCGGCTGAAGCTTGGGCAACTTGCCGGCGAAATTGGATAGTACCTTCCCTTCCAAGCCAAGATTCGACTACTATGTGGAAGGGTGGTGGTCTGGCAAAGAAAGAAATGATGAGTTTACTATGTATCCTTTCAAAGGAGTTTGTTTTTAAACAAATATTTTGAAGAATGCAAATCATTTGAATTAGCCGTGATGTTTTAGTTTTTGAAATTGTAGAATTTCTAAGGAGCGACCGAATGTCTCCAGGAAGAGTAGCAATGAGGCAATTATACCCTTGGAAATAATTTTGGTAAGAGCACCAATAGTTGCATTTAAGAATGGCTAAGCTTTTACCCAGCATGCGCCGACTAAAACTTTAGACAAAGAGAAAAATTTAAATTTGGAAAACCAACCACAAGTTGTAGAAAAAAACTCAACATGCAGGAAGCTGGCGGAGTGAGCTATACTTGCCTTACTGGCCAGTTAGAATTAGCTATAAAAGCTAAGAGAGGCTTTAATGAGTTTGTGACTAAGAGTTCTTGCTCAAATGCAACAAATAGTGGAACCGTTATTAATTTGATTTGTGAGTTTTTTAAATGTAAGCCTATAGGATGAGTTAGGGAAGACAGGGTCCTACCTAGTCGTGAATCTAGGGAAAAGAATATCGAAAAAACTAATAAAGATTTATTAACAATGAATTAAACTTTGAAGAATTAACAACATTTAGATCACGATTGTAATTTATGAAAGTTTACAACATGTGAAAATCTGAAACCTAACGATAACAGGTTTATAATTAATAAACAACGTTAAATTGGGTACAAGTTTAAGATTTGTGGTAAGCACTAAAAATCTGAATAAGATTTTAAAAGTTGTGCTTAAATTAGACAGTTTTAACGTTTGTAACAACAATTATAAAGTAATTCTAGCTTTGCAGAATTAGTGAGATACAATGTGGGTGCTTTAAGAATTTCCGTGTGGGAATCTTAAAAGTATGAAAAAATATCAAAGATGAAATTAAAACAAAAAAAGAGAGAAATTAAGTAGAAGCTTCTATAACTTCCCATATTGACGTAAAAATTACTATTATAATTTATACAATTAGGGCGGGTTACTTATTGTGAAACCTGAAGAGAAAAATTAAGAAGAAGTTTCTAGAACTTCCAGGTTTAAACAGGATCACGAGGAAAAATAGGGCAAGTTACCCTTTCGTGAAACCTGGATCAACAAGATTAATGAAATGTTAAGTATTTAGAACATAAGTAATTCCTGCAGTAGCAGGAAAAGAACATAGATTAATATGCAGTTTCTAACTGCTGATATTTAAACAGAGTGAATAAGTTTTAAATGGAGAAACGTTGGGAGGGCGCCTATGGTTGGGCGAGGCCTCATTGAAAAATACATAAATTTAAAGATTAACCTAATTTTTTAGTAAAGAGTGGTGAGGAAGAGGAAATAGGAACTTTGTGGAAAAAGTTCTTGGCCTTATTTATTTTCCTCGGACGAGCACGGTGCGAATGAGAAGTTGAACGAGCACTGTTTTTACTATGTCTATTGACGTGGTTGAAAAGTTCACTATTGTAGCACAGAAAGTTTATAGAAAGGAAAGTTATTGCGGTGGTGTAAAATAACTAGTTGCGTTTTGGTTAGAGAGAGTCTATTGCGTTGAAAAATTTGTAGGTTATAGTTGAATGCAGTGGACGAATTCCCACGAAGGAAGATAAATTAGGTGTTGATTAGCTGTTCATAAAGAAAATTCCTTGGTTAGAAAAAGCATTTCCATATATGAGTGGAAAATACTAGAAGATAAGCTTGTGGATGAATTGTTTTGCATGGAAATTCCAGAACAATCATAACTGTTGAATTGCGCAAAAAAGTCCAGCGGTGGAACGAGCTAAGTTTTCTACAGACAGTGGGTAATTTAACGATGTCCCACGTTGTGAGAAAATATCTCAGTTTATATGCATAAGAAATGCTGCTTCATTTTAAGATTAGCTTAGATAGATAAAGCCCAACATCGAAAATCCCGCGAAGATGGTTATTGCCCCATATTTCGCAATTTCACACTGTCTGTAAAATGATGGTTAAAAAGCATGTAGCCATTTAAAGGCAATTACAATGAGTTGAAGAACGTTGAAGTAGTACTTAGATCATTTCTGATGAACGGCGATTCTCTTGGTGACCGTTATTTAAGATCTGGACATGGCGTCCGATTTAAAAAATTGTCTCTTGAGGAGAGGAGACGAGCTCTAGGTAAGCTCCAACTGGAGGTCTTGACGACTGAAGCACAAGTGAGGCCAGCTCGTCAAAGTGCGCAGGGACCAAGGAAGGAAAAAGAGCGAGGGTAGGAGTCGAAGGAATATACATAAGAATGACAAACATTACAAAAATTAAGTATCTTGATGAAATGGTCTTCAAAGAGTTGATAGCAAGTGTCACTGACGAAGCCTGGTGGATGGGATGTAGACGAAGTCCTCTTGATCACAGAGATGATAGCTGGCGATAGCGACGAGATCTGGTGGCTGGATTGGTTAGGAAGTTCTCTTGTACATGGAAAAATTGAGGTACTTCAGAGATTCGCTGCTAGATGACGCTAGGTGGGTCATGGAAGATATATATCTAGAACAGACTCACAGGTAATATAAGCAAAGTGCATAAACAAAGAAAAACCAGGAGATCACTGTTGGTGTTTGCGTAAAAGGAAGGAATGAAATAAAGCAAAGAGCAGCAAAAGCTTACTCTGTCTTACCGTGTATTCCAAGGAATACACCAGCATGGCGACGGGTTGGCCATCCTGATTTGTACAACACCTCATACCAATCTGTAGCCTTATTCATTAGCTCTAAACACATTAAACGATAATTACCTAATAATAATAATAATAATAATTAGCAAGCTATCATCTTCCTTACACACGTTCATTAAAGCATGGCTTCACAAAACGCTTATGCTTTTAAGTGTTTAATATCTTTTTCCCCTGTAACATTACTATTCCCTCTTTTAGGAGTGAAATAATCTATCGAGGTAAAACCGTATGCCATCAGCTATATTTCAACTATCACACCTAATTTCAGGGTTCTTTGTTTGCAAGATATCGATTTTTTCCATTTGGGGGTAGTTTTTACCCCCTACTATTTTTCATGTAAAACAAAAGATGTTAGGTTTGAATAGGTTTTTGCTAGGAATTAACTTTACCCTCATGGGAAAATGAAGAGAGAAGTACAGGGAAGTGGGTTTCGGAATAAGGAACAAGTGTGGATAATAGGACGGGATTCCAACACCATACAAAGACAATGTTCAGAGACGCGTATCACCGCAAAGCCCGTGAAATACCTAACGTGGGTATGGACCTGGTCGTAGCCAACGGGAAATGCGGTTGGAGCTTGGGCAATTTGCCGGCGAGATTGGATAGTACCTTCCCTTCCAAGCCAAGATTCAACTACTATGTGGAAGGGTGGTGGTCTGGCAAAGAAAGAAATGATGAGTTTACTATGTATCCTTTCAAAGGAGTTTCTTTTTAAACAAGTATATTGAAGAATGCAAATCATTTGAATTAGCCGTGATATTTAAGTTCTTGAAATTGTTGAATTTCTAAGGAGCGACCGAATGTCTCCAGGAAGAGTAGCATTGAGGCAATTATACCCTTGGAAATAATTTTGGTAAGAGCACCAATAATGCATTTAAGAATGGCTAAGCATTTACCCAGCTGCGCCGACTAAAAGTTTAGACAATGAGAAAAACTAAAATTTGGAAAAATAACCATGAGTTGTAGAGAAAAACTAAGCAAGCAGGAAGCTGGCAGAGCGAGCTATACTTGCCTTACTGGCCAGTTAGAATTAGCTATAAAAGCTAAGAGAGGCTTTAATAAGTTTGTGACTAAGAGTTCTTGCTCAAATGCAACAAATAGTGGAACCGTTATTAATTTGATTTGTGAGTTTTTTTAATGTAAATCTATAGGAAGAGTTAGGGAAGACAGGGTCCTACCTAGTCGTGAATCTAGGGAAAAGAATAACGAAAAAACTAATAAAGATTAATTAACAATGAATTAAACTTTGAAGAATTAACAACATTTAGATCACGATTGTAATTTATAAAAGTTTACAACATGTGAAAATCTGAAACCTAACGATAACAGGTTTATAATTAATAAACAACGTTAAATTGGGTACAAGTTTAAGATTTGTGGTGAGCAATAAAAATCTGAATATGATTTTTAAAGTTGTGCTTAAATTAGACAGTTTTGACGTTTGTAACAACAATTATAAAGTAATTCTAGCTTTGCAGAATTAGTGAGATACAATGTGAGTGCTTTAAAAATTTCCGTGTGGGAATCTTAAAAGTATGAACAAATATCAACGATGAAATTAAAACAAAAAAAAAAGTGAGAAATTAAGTAGAAGTTTCTATAACTTCTTATATTGACGCAGAAATTACTATTATAATTTATACAAATAGGGAAGGTCACTTATTGTGAAACCTGAAGAGAAAAATTGAGAAGAAGTTTCTAGAACTTCTAGGTTTAAACAGGATCACGATGAAAAATAGGGCAAGTTACCCTTTCGTGAAACCTGGATCAACAAGATTAATGAAAAGTTAAGTATTTAGAACATAAACAATTCTTGCACTAGCAAGAAAAGGAAATAGATTAATATGCAGTTTCTAACTGCTGATATTTAAACAGAGTGAATAAGTTATAAATAGAGAAAAGTTGGGAGGGCGCCTATGGTTTGGCGAGGCCTCATTGAAAAATACATAAATTTAAAGATTAACCTAATTTGTTAGTGAAGAGTGGTGAGATAGAGGAAATAGGAATTTTGTGGAGAAAGTTCTTGGCCTTATTTATTTTCCTCGGACGAGCGCGACGCGGATGAGAAGTTGAACGAGCACTGTTTTCACTATAGTCTATTGACATGGTTGAAAAGTTCACTATTGTAGCACAGAAAGTTTATAGAAAGGAAAGTTATTGCGGTGGTGTAAAATAACTAGTTGCATTTTGGTTAGAGAGAGTCTATTGCGTTGAAAAATTTGTAGGTTATAGTTGAATGCAGTGCACGAATTCCCACGAAGGAAGATAAATTAGGTGTTGATTAGCTGTTCATAAAGAAAATTCCTTAGTTAGAAGAAGTATTTCCATATGTGAGTGGAAAATACTAGAAGGTTCAGCTTGTAGATGCATTGTTTGGTATGGAAAATTCCAGAACAATCATAACAGTTGAATTGGGCGAAAAAAGTCCAGCGGTGGAACGAGCTAAGGTTTCTATAGACAGTGGGGAATTTAAAGATGTCCCACGTTGTGAGAAAATATCTCAGTTAATATGCATAAGAAATGCTGCTTCATTTTAAGATTAGCTTAGATAGACAAAGCCCAACATCGAAAATCCCGCGAAGATGGTTATTGCCCCACATTTCGCAATTTCACACTGTCTGTAACATGATGGTTAAAATATGTCGCTATTTGAAAGCAATTAAAATGAGTTAAAGAACGTTGAAGTAGTACTTAGCTCATTTCTGATGAACGGCGATTCTCTTGGTGACCGTTAGTTACGATCTGGACATGGCGTCCGATTTAAAATTTTGTCTCTCGAGGAGAGGAGACGAGCTCTAGGTAAGCTCCAACTGGAGGTCTTGACGACTGAAGCACAAGTGAGGCCAGCTCAACGAAGCGCGGAGGGACCAAGGAAGGAAAAACTGGGGGTAGGAGACATAGGAATATATATAAGAATGACAAACATTACAAAAATTAAGTATCTTGATGAAATGGTCTTCAAAGAGTTGATAGCAGGCGTAACTAGCGAAGCCTGGTGGTTGGGTAGGTAGACGAAGTACTCTTGATCACAGAGATGATAGTTGGCGATAGCGACGAGATCTGGTGGCTAGGTTGGTAAGGAAGTCCTCTTATACATGGAAAAATTGAGGATCTTCAGAGATTCGCTGCTAGATGACGCTAGGTGTGTCATGGAATATATATATCTAGAACAGACTCACAGGTAATATAAGCAAAGTGCATAAACAAAGAAAAACCAGGAAATCACTGTTGGTGTTTGCGTAAAAGGAAGTAATGAAATAAAGCAAAGAGCAGCAAAAGCTTACTCTGTCTTACCGTGTATTCCAAGGAATACACCAAGGTTCAATTATCATTTTTACCCGTTTAACATATTTTCCCCCTGTAAAATCACTATTTACTGTTTTAGGGGTGTAATCATCTACCCAGGTAAAAGCCTATGTCACGACCAATTTGTTATGCTATTACACCTAATTATACGATTCTTAGTTTCCAAGGTATCAATTTTTCAATTTGGGGGGAGTTTTCACCCCCTGCTATTTTTCATCAAGAACAAAAGATCTTAGGTTCATTTATCATTTTTAGGTGTTTAACACTTTTTTTTCCATAACAGGACTATTTACTGTTTTAGGGGTGAAATGACCAATCGAGGTAAGAGCCTATGTCATCACATATTTTTAAAGCTATCGCGCCAAATTTTAGGGTTCTCAGTTTCAAAGCTATTGATTTTTCAATTTTGGGGGGTAGTTTCAACCCCCAAAGGGGGACGTCGCCCCAAGGGCTAGGACCCCTCATACAACTCCCTAGCATGATTCGTTCGCGAAATATTAACAAAAGTGTAGTTAGGCCCTTTTGACAGAAAATGAATCTTACCTTCAAAAACGGGGCGTCACCCCAAGTGCTAGGATACTGCCTATGGCAAAATCCCATCAGGCGTTCAGAAAATATTAACAAAAGTGTAGTTAGGCCCTTTTGACAAAAGCCGCTGGTGTGCATACATACCAAAAAATTACTATTTCACCCCGGGTACGGGTAGTTTTTATTTTGGGGGTGGACATACCTCGTTCATAGGAAAGGAGTATTAACTACGAGTCCTACGACACCCCATATGTTTAAATCGCATAATTGGTTAGCGAGATACTAAAAACCAAATGACCTATTAGTTTTTTGTTTTTTTAATATATATTTAAAAAAAACCTCATCTATAAATAAGCATTGAAAAAGCCCGTTCCCTTACAAAGGGCCTCCCTCCAAATGCTCATGCATACAAAAATAAAAACACTACTTCACCCCCGGGTAAGGGTAGTTTTTATTTTGGGGTGGAAATATGTCGTCCATAGCAAAGGGGGTACACCACGAGTCCTACGACACCCCATATGTTTAAATCCGATTATTGGTTAGCGAGATACTAAACCGCGGATGACTTATTAGATTTTGTTCTTAATGTATACTTAAAAAAACTCATCTATAATCATGTATAAAGCCCGCTCTCTTACAAAAGCCCTCCAAGTGCGCATGCATAAAAAACACTATTTCACCCACAGGTAAAGGTAGTTTTATTTTGTGATGGATATACCCCGTCCATAGAAAACGGGAGTTCACCACGAGTCCTACGACACCCCATATCTTTAAATCGCATTATTGGTTAGCGAAATACTAAAAAGCGGATGACATTAGATTTTTTGGTTCCTAATAAATATTTAAAAAACTCATCTATAAATAATCATTTATAAAGTCCGCTCTCTTACAAAAGCCCTCAAGTGCACATGCATACAAATAATTACTATTTCACCCCCGGGTAAGGGTAGTTTTTATTTTGGAGTGGATATGCCCCGTCGATAGAAAAGGGGAGTACACCACGAGTCCTACGACACCCCATATGTTTAAATCGCATTATTGGTTAGCGAGATACTAATAGCGGATTACCTATTAGTCTTTTTGGTTCTTAATAAATATTTAGAAAAAACTCATCTATAAATAATCATTTATAAAGCCCGCTCTCTTACAAAAGCCCTCAAGTGCGCATGCATACAAAAAAAAAAAAAAACACTTCACCCCCGGGTAAGGGTAATGCTTATTTTGGGGTGGATATACCCCGTCCATAGCAAAGGGGGGTTCTCCACTTGTCCTAGGACACCCTATATGCTCAAATCCGACCATGCGTTCGCTAATTATCGCCAATGTTCGACAGAAAGTAGGCTATCATTTTGTTTTGCCCTACACACTTGAAACTTGCTGTCAGCCTAGAGGACATAGGGACCTTTCATTAACGTCAAACAAACTTTTTTCTCTTCTTCACCGTTTCCAAAAAAAACACCAATTTCAAAAAAAAAAAAACAATTTTCAAAAAAAGAACACATTCACAGCGAAGATGACGTCACCCCATTCCTAAAGAACACATCGTTCTAGCCTTACAAGCTCATTAAATATCGCCAAAATGTCAAAAACTGACGTTTACCTCAAATTGCGTTTCCAAATTCCACCCATTTTAAAGAATAAACTCACCATCAAATAGAGCGGGAAGAATACCATCTAAACGATCCCTCACTCAACCCTAGCCCTCGCCCACCACCTTACCTTTTCCCAACATAGCCATACGTATTCAAGCACACACGCGACTTGCAACAGAACATACACTACCCCACTACTCGCGGATGACCTTTCAGTTTTTGTCTTTTAATTAAATAAAGAGGCTATAGGAAATGAGGGGGTATTACTACGAGTTCTAGGACACCCTGCATGTTCTAAACCCATTATTGGTTAGCGAGATATCAGGTTCGGGGCCGCTACGAGGGTGGCTCAATAAGAAGTGAGACAGAACTTCCCTTCTAGCACTACTATTGCCTACACGTAAAATCTGGCGGCTTGGTTATTGCCACATGCAAGAAAAATGTGGGTATGGAAATGAGCAGGTTGTTGTTAGTTGGGAGAAGGTATCATGCACCTGGTCCATGTCCGTCTTCTCGCCAGTTCGTCTCCGGGAAATCCGTATAGAACTCGGCACTGCTGGAATCAGCGCGGGCCTTGCCGGCTACCAAGCATTGGAACAAGTATCCGGAGAACCTGCGCCACTACCTGATCTCCAAGGGGTCCCTGGTACCGAGCCCCCGTCACAGGAGAGTAGAGGGGGGGGGGGGGGGGGCTTGCCTGCCGAAGCAGGTGCCTAGCGGGCGATCCACGGGAACGAGCCACCTTTCTCTCTGCTCTTGCCATGGACCTGTAGACTGGGCAACTGCGATGGGATGACGGATGATCACCCATGCAGTTGGCGTACACCGGCGCGTCTCGCGGCGCCGTGCAGCCGTTGGGGTGATGGGCACCTGTCACCGGTTACAACGGACAGGTGAGCCACATGATCCCAGGGAGTGGCCCCATCTCAGACAGCGAAAACACTGTAAAAGCTGGCCTGAGCGGGGCCTCATATTACCTGACTGGAGCAGCTGTCCCTGGCTGTGGCTAGTGGCCTTTCAGCGTCCTGGCTCCCCTTCCTGGGAACGCTGCTGGCGACGGTCCTCTGGGCTGCTGCGTTTCTTCTTCCGCTGCTTCTTTGGGGCCGTCCTGGTGGCCCCGTCCATCACTGGTGTCCCCTCCATGGTGGTGGTGGCGGGCGCGGGTCGCCCCGCTAAAGGCCCCACCTGGGGCTCTAGTAGTTGCTCCTTCTGGATGGCGGCCGCGAGTTGCCCCGCTAATGGTACCGCCCGAGGTGCTTGGAGAGCCACCTGCGTCCTCTTGGAGAAGGTCAGGGAACCCGCCTGGGTTTCGACCTCAGCTGGCGTCGCGACGTCGCTCTGGGTATCCGCTTCGATGATGTATCCTGTCTTCCCGTAGAGACATCCTGGACCCATCCTCAGCTGGGCCCCTGGTAACATCACGACTTGCCAGCATGTCATCATCAGGTCACGGTACGCGTAGATGGAGTCTGCCCCCAGGGTAGTCCTGAAAAGGGCTCCGGTGGGTAGGTAGGCTTCGATGACGTCCTGCTGGCATTCCTCCCCGTTCGTCATGATGTTGTAGCCCAGGTCCAGGTATGCCTGGATTTCTTGCTGTTCTTCTTCCTGGTCGCAGCCGGGCCTGTAAGAGATAAACAAACCCCAGGCCCTGGGGTCGTTGCTAAATGCTAGCTCGGAGCCTGGGGAAGTGGCCCCAGGGTGCCCATGCACTGTGTCCAAGCTAACATCGCTCGCCCAGCTGAACCTGGCTTCGGGGCTGCTGCTGATGTCCGGTTGCGGGGAGCTAGCCAGCCATGGTGTCCCGCTCTTCTCTGGCACTGCTAGCTCAGAATGGATAGGGCAGGCGCCGGTTGACTCGGACCGCAGGGAGGCCTGCTTTATGTCCGAGCTACCAATGCTCCCCGGGCCGGGAGCTGCTCCAGAGTTGAGTGTGCCAGCCAGGTATGAGGCTCCCGTACCTCTTCAACGGCTGGCGGCTTCTGCGCTGCTGGCGTCTTCTTACTAAGGGCCTGCTGGCGTGCCCGCGTGACCGGAGGAGAGGGCTCAGTGAAGGTTAACACCCCACCCAAGGAGCCTGCCGATCGCGACCCTCTACCTCTCAGGGCGCGGTTGCGCCTGCTCTGACCCCTAGCTGGCTCGCCGGTCCCCTGCTTTATCCACTCGATGGTCCCGCTCCTCGTAGTTTCCATCCTGGTTAGCTGTTAGAACAACTTAGGCTGGTCTGCCGCTGCTACTGACAAGGTGTCCTTCCTCTTACGAGTCTGAGACGAACCTTCGCTAATGAGTTCTCTCCACGGGGGTCAATTAGGAAAATCCTAACAGGGGAAGTTGCCTGAGGCGTGTTTCACTGCCCCCCCCCCCCCACTCCAAACTGGACGTCAAGGTAAATATATTTTGGAATGTGTAAACCTGCTTTGATTGTTACGGTGTTCGCCACTATCTACTCTTGTTATCTGAAAGCCGTATTCAATACTACTCATTAGCGAAGTTTTTTTCCCTTGCACTTGATAAAGATAAGTTTCGGTTATTTTCTTTGTGTTTCACACTTACTATTCAGATCTGCACATTTTAATCTTTAAGTTGTGGCTTCGTCAACATGCAAGTTATAGCCTGCATTTTGAGCTATAAACGATATCTTGGGAACCAAAATGCTTATAGATTTATTCTGCTACAAAATAAGGTGCATTCGTAAATGAATTCCCTGTTGGAACACCTCCACTTTTGGCCCCGTTGTTACAACTCAAACTTACAACATTTATAGTTTCCTATAACTTCCAATCGTGCACTTCTATGACTGTACATGGATAACATGGTAGCTGCACTGATTATACAGTATATACGGAATCTCCAGGTGTACGTAGCTGTCAGTCAACTCATGGCTTAACCAACATTTCAGGAGAGGTTACCTACCCCCACTCTCTTCCCAAACCCATTAGCGTGAGCTGACAGGACTGTTTGGGTTTAACTTAATTAGCGGAGTTCGACCATCCCGTACCAGCTTTGCCTTGCCCATCTTATGTGACTTGACGTACACATCAGCGTTAAGGAAACCCAGGCATTTACAGCTTTTATAACATTCCTGCCACACTGGTTTGTCCGAAACGTAAGTTCCTTTCACTTACTCTTTTATAGCCTAGTGTTCAACGCTGCGTGTTTGCAGTTTCTTAATGCACTAGCTTTTCATTGAGAGAGGAGCAGGAAATACTATCCCCTCCTTGAAGCTTGAACATAATTTCTTGTCTAATGTCATTCAGTCTTTCATTTGTCAAGAATAGAGGATATCTTTGCAGAACATTTCAATGGTCTGAGGAAGCTGCTCCAAGCCAGTTGATATTACGGCGTGCAGCTCTATGTCATCCAAATACATTACATAAAAGGAAGGAAGCTTGTAGTTTAACGTGACCGTTAATCTTGAGATCATGAGCCACGGGACCTCCTTTTTACGTGGAATCCGAACCACAGGACATGGCATTTCACTTCGAAAATCTCACATGCATTGACCGGGAATCGAACCCGGACCGCCTTGGTGAGAGGCATACAGCTAGACCGCTGAGCCACCACGCCCCCAAATACAATACATGGGAGACCCGCTCCAACATCTGACCTTATTTTCTTTAGTAACCGCTGCTAGATTTGTCTAGAATATTTGATAGTGGGTTCAGATATAAAGAAAGACAAAGGGCGCTCAGGATATATCTTGGGAAGATTCCTCTTCCCATATGCATTGGATTGACTCTCAGAATCTGCCAGTTAATGTTAGCCTTAACATCAAGTGCTTATGAGCATAGATTGTGGTATGATCAACCTTGTTGGGTTTCATTACAATGCCAAAAGAATAATAATAATAATAACATTAATAATAATAATAATATTTATAATTTTTTGAAATGATAAGCATTATCTCTACAACATCTTTAAAAAAAAAGAGTACCGTGGAACCACTACATCTCGTTGCCCAATCTTAATCCTTTAGAATCAACTTATCTTATGTTTGTTACGTATAGGTGAAATGACATGGCCCGGAAAGGAAGGAATGTAAGCAACGCTACATTGTTTCATTGGAGAGGGTATGCGTATGTACTAACGAATTAATTTGATAATATGGTTAGATGGAATATAATGGCTGATTTTCCTCATCTTGTAGTACAAGAAACAACTAATGAAACCTAATCTAATTGTAAGCGAAGAAAGAGGACAATATGAAAAACGACGAAAATAAAAGGATTGAAAAGGAAACAAAAGAAAATAGATTGGAAAGAAAGAACGAAGGCTGTAATATACACTTTATAACAAAGAACACAGGGCTCTTTATCCTCCATAACTCCTATCCGTGAAATACTCGCCCTCTTGTAACATTAATTTGTGAATTTATGTTACGCATGTTAAGCACACGTCTGTCTACTGCCCATGTTTAATAGGCCCAACTGCACTCGGGGTTTCACTTCAGCAAATTAATAGGCAACAAGAATCATGTCGTTATCATTCTTTGTGTGTGTTTTACTTCCTGCTGATGTAGGCAACGTGTTAGACTAGCATAGCAAATAAGGTAAATCTACGCTTACCATGAATTCTGCTTGCTCCCACTCAGCCCAGTGGCTCGGTCTCTAAGTAGGTTTAGGATTCCCAAAGAGAGAGAGGAACAGGAGAGAAGAAACTCAGCTTTGGTCACCCAGCAAGAAAAAGGAACGACAGGGTGCTTGGTAAGGTGAGAGTAGACTGGTGTGTTGGGACTGTTCAGAACATGGGACTGAATTGAAGGTTTTTATTTAAGCAACCTTGACTGACTGCGGACGATTAGACGGATAATCCACGGCACAGGTGGATGAACCAAATTGTATCTTCTAGTTACATACGTTTGTGTACCAGGAAACTATACCCCCAAATGATAGCGCTTATTAAATTGGTGTACAATACTTTTAAATATTGAAATGAAAGAAAGTTTCACTAAAATATACGTGATTTATTATTCAGGTAGTGGTGATTAAATTAGACATTAGAAAATTACGTAATTATAAGTTACAATTGGTAAATGACAAACTTTGTTCACTATCATTATTTGTAATGGAGGGGTTATTTTAACACCGTTCTTGCATTAGGGTGAGAAATTTCATGTAGTAAACAACCACAATACAGTATAAGTATCTTTAAAGTTTTAGCTGTGAGAATTTCATTCAATAAGTTTTATTCACACTGGAGTATGTATGATTGGATTGTTTTAAAATAAAGTATAAACATGGATACAAATGCATCTATGAATGCTTTCTAATTATTGAGGACTACTGCAGAGAAGTGTGACTAATTTCAATAAAACTAAATGTTCAATTTATAGAGTTGAATTCATGTACGTATATGGTTTATGTTTACTCCTGTGCCACTGAGGATAGAAAATTGCTGGTATACCACGTTCCACCTGCTCATGTTCTCTTATTCCTTGACGCCATCAATAGTCAGTAGCACTGGTCGGTACGATAGAAGTCTACCATGGTATGTTAAAACTCAATTTGCGCCATGTCATGCAAGTAGGCCATAATAATAATAATAATAATAGTATTATTATAACCTCTGGCAGTACAGCCCATGAAGAGCCTAGGCCTACCAAACGACTGCTGCCCAGCCATTTGGCCTGCAGATATTGGAGAGGCGCGTGGCCAGCGCATCGGGTGCTCTCAGCCGTTAATCTTGGTTTTCGTGACCGGGGCGCTGCCACACTGTCAGACAGCTACTCAATTGTCCTCACGAGGCTGAGTGCACCCCACTCCAGCCCTCACGTCAGTCTCTGAAATCCCTGACGGAGCCGGGAATCAAACCCGAGGCCTCCGGCTGAGAGGCAGGCGCGCTACCCCAACACCTCGGGGCCGGCGCAAGTAGGCGATAGGTCCATTTAAATTGTTCCTCGCCCCTAACCGCATGCCGGCAGGCAACAACAAACATAATCCAATCCAATCTGTTTGCCCCAACCACCATTTCTACCTACAGAACAATGCTTCTCGTTAATGACCTCATAGATTTTTAAGTTACTGGAAGGAATGCCCGTGTACGTTTGAACTTTGTATGCCTGGTATAGTGGTCCCTGGCCTCCGTGGTCTACCGGTAGGAACTTGGATCACTATCCTTTGTAGGTTACTTCCCGCCTCAACGAAGGATTTCTACACTGAGGGATGGACCAAGATGAACTTAGCCTTGTAAGGATAAGTGAAAAAAATATTATTATTATTATTATTATTATCATTATTATTATTATTTATGGATGAACATTTTAAGTAGAGTTATTATCAAAATATCAGAACCAGTTTGAAATTTGTAACTACGTTGTTCATTCAAATACCCCTCTGACTGTATTTACAGTATAATGGTTCACAGTACTTGTCGACAGTTAATGTAGCATTGCCGCGTTGGGAGAGACAGCAAATGGCCTGGCTCAAACGATGACAGATATTCAATGCTGGTTTCTGAAATAAATCGATAGACGATTCAACAGCGAACAATACCGTGGTTATTGTTGTCCCAGCAAGGGGGATTGGACTCCATGGTACTTGTGTATTTGTAATTTAATTGCCTTATAACCTGTGTTATTGTGGTTACTGTAGTTCAATGTGTATCTGTAATCCCTTGGGTCTGGGAATTGGTCGGGAACCATCGGATTGTGGAATTGGGAATATGGCACTATTGTGGAATATTTGTGGAGGGAGTGTGGAAAGAAACATGGGGAAGCCACAGGGTGACAGCTGACTTCACCGAGATATGAATCTTTGAATTCCGGATCTGCTGCAGATCCCCATCTTTGGAGCGTGAGATATCGCACTCGACTATGTGCCTGGGTTAAAAAATATCCTTTGAGAACCTGTCAATGTGCGGAGAGTAAAATAAGTACAGTACAATGTTAGTAGGGGAGCAAGGGGCGTTTAAACACATAGCGTCAGCATTTTTTAAATTGCTCGCGCCTGAGCGAAGTATGATTGTCGATATCTCATGAACCCATGGTTGGATTGTAACAAATGAGGTGACATAGGACTCGCGGTGACGTACTCTTTCCTATGCACGACTCGTTATATTTAAAAAAATGTTTTCGAGAGTAGATGATTGTTTGAAAACCAAACATGATAGAACGTTGTGCCAAGGTTCAAACGAATGGTCTCTATGACCTTTATTTTTTATAATAAAACTCTTTTATTTTTCATGGTTTTTAAAAACAGTTCAATTTTGAAATTCTTATATTTTGGAAACTAGGAATTTTTCAAAAAAGTTTGTTTGACATAAATTAAAGGTACCTACCCTCTCTACCCCCAAACCGAGTTTCAAGTCTCTAGGATAAAAACTTGTAGTAGTGCAAGAATGGGTGTTCTACCTATAACAGCGTGTGTTCTTGAATACGTATGGCTATGTTGGAAAAGGCTTAGGTGGTGGGGGAGGAGTAGGGTCGAGTGTGGGGTCGTTTAGATGGTATTCTTTCCGCTCTATTTGATGGCGAGGTTATTTTGTAAATGGGTGGAATTTGGAAACGCAATTTGTGGTAAAACATGTTTATTTTAACATTTTGTTAATATCTCGGGAACGCCTAAGACTAGAACAAAAGTTGACATGTCATTATTTTTGTCGCGTTGCCCTCTTGACGATGATGTTTGTGTCAAGGAATAGGAAAACCCATGTTTGGGGTTTAAAAAGGTGATTTTAGACTTTTTGTTATATTTGGCGAATGCATCGTCGGATATAACAAATGAGGTGTCCAAAGACTCGGAGTAACGCCCTGTTTCCAATGTGATCGTTATTAGTTTCAAAATAATTTTACAAAGGGCCTAACGCCAAAAAAATAATTAAATTTATGTTTAAATAATTACAAATTTTTAAATATAGAGTGTTGGTAGACAGAGAGCCGGTAGCACTTGGCATGTGCTACAACGAGCCTATCACGAGCCATGGTGAATACAGGAAATGGCTATTTCGAGGGGGGCGACAGAGCGAAGGGTCGCTTTCTGTTATTTTCCTATGACGAATGAATGAAGACGAATATTTCAAAAATACCTCATGGCGATCTTAAAACATGTTAGTAATTGCTGATCAGTAACATGATAAATTCATAATGGTATAATGCGAATGAAAGCAGGGCGCTTGATAGTTGTCAGCTACTTGAAGAACTTGCTTTGTATGTGTTGCTGAAAGCCTGAACGACAAACAGTAATAATCTGCTCGGGCCCCGGCTGAGAGCTGGCTATGAGAATGGAATGTGAGACCTTATTACAGGACGCGACTTGTCAACAACGCTGGGTGGTGATAACAGGTTGGAACAATGTGGCAACTCTGTAACGGAGAAAACATTTCACATTCTGTCCGACAGCCGAGCAGAGCGGCTTGCATGAGTGGACAGAAGCGGTGAAAGGGGAGAGGAGGGAAACCTCTACACAACAGGAAATCACGTGACTACTGCAGAGCGGTGAGGGGTGGGGCCAGAACGCCGAGGAAAAGTGAGGGGAGGAGTGGAGATCCCATGACAGCCAATAGCTGAACGATATGTATATCAACATGGAGTAAAGGAGTGAGACACAGGTGAGGAGAGAGAGAAAGAAAAAGATGTGCTACTGATAATATGTGTGGACACGCATAAAGTGTTGAGTGCCATACACATGGTTCTCGTACAACATGATTAAATAAATAAGTAAATAAAAAAGTGCACAGGTTCACAAAACATGTAATTTATTGATCCAAGAATTAAAGGTAGAGTTAAATCCCAACCAATTCACATATAGTTTATTACCTTTTTGTTTCAACACTTTTTCCACAAGGTAATGTTTAGGAAACGCTGCTTTCTGAAGTTCATGGAGATAAAACCTGCCTTTTTGGGGTTGATGGTTGAGGTCTTTGAGTAAATAGGTGACTGGACTGTCCAAGTTAACTTGACGAATTCGAAATAGTTCGGTCCCCCACTGTGGCGTGTAACCCTTATCGAAGGCAGACTTAAATTTGCTCACACGAACAAAATCCCCAATTTTCAGTCGGTGACGTTTAGGGTCGGCTGTTTTTTGGGGTTAAACAGTTTATCCAGTCGCTGAATATTTCTGGTCACGAGCTGTGGATTGGTCCCAATAGTTCTATGATTGGTGCCATCGTAACGTGACACAAGCTCAGGTAACATGTCCAAAAAGCGATAAGTGCCCTGACCGGTAAACGCTTTCCACATATGTGTTTTCAATGTTCGGAGAAAACCGCCCATCCATGCTGGCTTTGAGATTGCTGTATGAGGTGTAATGGTAAATATCCTTAGATTTGAGAAAACTGGAGAAATCCTTGATGAAAAATTCTTTCCCCTGGTCGGTTTGTAGCAACTGAGGTTGACGTTTGGATTGCTGAATAATATGTTGAAAGACCTTGGTGACTAGTGGACCAGACTTGTGACGCACAGGTTCAACAAAGGCAATTTTGGAATACACATCAATGACCGTCAACATATAGCGTACACCATTGTTAACGCTAGCCTAGGGGATCATTTCAACCAAGTCAGCCGGCCAAAGTTAATCCACACCTCGTGAAATCACCTTGAGTCGCGGATAGTGACGCCTAGCTGGACGATGCAACTCGTGGGCAATACCCATTTTAATGGGTGAGGGCTTAAACAATAATTTTGGCATTTAGAAGTTCTTGTTCATTTTCTTGAATTTCCCAATCGTGGCCGGTATGCCGTGAAGCGTGCAACAACTGTAGCCGTTGGACGAGCTTATTGGGATTGTGACAGTAGGTAACATCCACAAGGGGTTTTAATTGTTTAAATGTCACTCCCGAAGCGGACGCTTTACGACGAGTACTTTGATTGGTGGGAAACATTTTTGCAATGATGGTTTTATATTTTTGAGATATATTGGCATTTACTTGTTGCGAGGGATCATACTGTCTTTTGTGGGCATGGGTGTCCAATAAAATGGATTTATATTTGCCAAGGTCCTCTGACTTATAATCATGGAAAGAAGGTGTACGAGAGAATAGCACCTTTAACAGTCCTGGCGTTAATTTATAATTAATGTTTTAATGACAGCTTTAGTACGAGCAAATTTCATGGATGAATCCCCAATTTTAAAACTATCATTCTCATAGCGAACACTATACGTTGTATCTGTGTTTCCAATAAATAGATCTGTGAAATAGGGTTCCAGTGTTGATCCATAATATTTTATTATAATGTTTTTCAGTTCAGCTTTATGTTGAGGGGTGGCCAAGAGTTGCGAGAACGGAGACGATCTGAAAGGGCAAGGTGTTTCGACCATAACCAAGGAATTATTTTTCCTCAAAAACTCTGTAAAGGGTGAGGATGTTTTTTGAGGCGTAAACACTTGTTCCTCATCATCCTCAACCTCGCTAACACTAGTCAAATCTTCCTGTTCCTGTTCCTCTTCCTCAGGGTCCTCGTGTAGCGTCTGAGTGGCTTGTGAAATGGTGGGAAGCGTTTCAAATGGCTTGAAAGCGGTTTTCAACATGGCTTTTAGCAGAGGTGCTAAATGTTGTTGAATAAACAAAGCACGTGATCGTTTCAATTGACGAAACTTTTGCTCTAATAATATGCTTTTTCAATTGTCTCTCTGCTAACGCTATGGTGTCTTGACAAATGACTTGAGAGGGAATGAGACAGTGCCTTAAATAGCAATAACATGATCAAACCCTAAGCGATAACGTCCTTGGTTGAGTTCACTTTGTTTGTCAATGACCAAACAGGCAAGACGTTGAGTTTCCAGCACTTGGCACACAATTCAGTAAACATTTCGAAGGTCATATCCGGATTCACATGTTCATTATAAATGTGACGACTCTTCCTCTCGTCATGGTGAAATAAAACAATGACATTGGCATTGTTACGAATCAACTGTTTGGACATTTTAGAATACGTTTGTCCAAGATAGAAGCAATCGATATGTTTGAGGCGACCAATGCTGAAATAGCTTTGAATTATGCCTTGTCGTTCAGTGGATATATCATCGAAAATCATCAGTGAATCAGGCTTTACCTCATCCGGTGAAATAATTTTTTCTTGCATGGAAAATGTGAAATACCCATATTCTCATTTTGTAATCCAGACATGACTTCATCCAGATACACGTAGAGGGGGTGGTAAACAGATGTTGCAAAGATATAAATATTTTGAAAATCCAGACCATTCTGCGCTGTGATGAGCGTCAGCAAAAGATTGGTCTTTCCATATCTGGAAGGCCCACTATTATGCAGTGAATGGCAGACGGGAAGAGTGAACCATGGCGTTGTTCGCGTGATGTGGAACAGAGATGGGAAACCATGTCCCGCACGGGGAATGAATCTTGCTGCTTAATAATCTTCATTTCAACTGAGGCTTAGAGAGGCTAGCAGGCTGTCTATATACATAGAACCGAGCCTTGTCATAGAAACAGTAGACTCGTACTACAGGTTGACGATGGATGTCTTTGGACGTGCGTTAATGGCCAAAGCTAGGTCTGTCCCCATACATGATCCTAAATAAGAAAGAGATCCTGGTAATAAACACTATGTGGATAGGTCTGTGGTGCCACGCACGAAACAGGGAGATTATGATTTTCAGGGAAGGCGGTTAACCCATGTGAAACATCCCCAAGTGTCTACGGACGTTACTACAAAAAAGTATGTTGATAACAATATGTATGAATTTTATGACAAAGTACCCCAGCTTACAGTGAATGGATATACTGCTAATCATCACCGCATTATTCACGTGGAAGACCCGCAAGACGAAGACAATGTCTGTACCAAAAGTTACATGACCAATGAAATGAAAAGGCTTTATAAATTATCCCTTCTGTATTTTTAGTGCATCTGACAAATGAAAATCCTGTGACAGAAACCATTTACCGCTAGTCAATGACCAGCACCTGACCTATGTGCTTACTTCGGGTTTAAACCAGTATCGATTAGACTATGATTGTACCATTGAAATGAAATACGCGATGCCTGATGAGAACCATTTACATGTAGAGATATATGGTCACAGGATGTTGGTCCATAACCATGAAATGGTCAATGCAGGTGACGAATTATCCTTTCATCTCATGTTGGCATGGGATGAAAAGCAAGCGGAAGAAACCATAAACGATTTCCCACTTTATGTGGAATTGGAATATACAGCCATGAAATAACAAGCTGACGTCAGTTGTGACTTAAACTTTCTTGTGAAAGGTTGTTGGTCATCATCATGGTGAAACAAAGATATGTGGTGAAAAAGACTAAAAATAAGACCCTGTCATTGTCAACTCATGGGCTAAATGCGTTCGTGAACAAGCCCTTGCGAAAGAAAAAACAAGATGTTTAGGAAAGAACATATAGCCTACTTTCTCCTAAATGCATGGGTATTGTTATAACTCTTTGTCCTTTTCTGGGAGTATGATTGAATGTTGGTTGTAGTAGCTTGTTGAAATACAACGTGCTATAGGGATATTAAACATGAATATGAGGTGCCCTTTGTTAGAGCTACCTCTGTACCAAATTTCGTTCAATTCGGTTTCACCGTGTTTGAATTGATAGGGGGAATCGATTTGCACACATACTTGGCCACCATCTGCAAACTATTGGGCTGATGTTCTTGCAGTTTGGTCAGAATATGTTTCCCACATAAAGATATGGTGTTGCAAAATTTGGTAGAGACTAGATTATTAGGTTGGTCGTAATTACATTTTAGCTTTTAACATAATGGGTGGCCGCGATTACGTTTCCGTCAAGATAGCGGTGATATAAAACATGACACTGAGGTGCCCTTTGCTAGTGCTACCTCTGTACCAAATTTCGTTCATTCGGTTCCACCGTGTTCGAATTAATAGGGGGAATCAATTTTGACATAAAGATGGCCGCCATCCGCAAACTATTAGGATAATGACCTATTAGATTGGTCAAAGGATGCTCCCTCCATAAAGGTATGTTTTTGCAAAGTTTGGTAGAGATCGGATGGTTATGTTAGTCGTAATTTGATTTAAGCTTTAAACATTTGTGTGGCCGCCATTACGTTTCTGTCAATATGGCGGCGATATTAATCATGACTCTGAGATGCCCTTTGCTAGTGCTATCTCTGTACCAAATTTCGTTCCATTCGGTTCTACCGTATTAAAATAAATAGGGGGAATCGATTCTGACACAAAGATGGCCGCCATCCGCAAACTATTAGGAGAATGACCTATTAGATTGGTCAAAGGATGCTCCCTCCATAAAGGTATGTAGTTGCAAAATTTGGTAGAGATCGGATGATCAGGTTAATCGTAATTTGATTTAAGCTTTGCAAATTTGTGTGGCCGCCATTACGTTTCCGTCAAGATGGCGGCGATATCAAACATGACACTGAGGTGCCTTTTGTTAGTGCTACCTCTGTACCAAATTTCGTTCCATTCGGTTGCACCGTGTTCGAATTAATAGGGGGAATCGATTTTCACACAAAGATGGCCGCCATCCGCAAACTATTACGCTGATGACCTATTGGTTTAGTCAAAGGATGCTCCCCCCATAAAGGTATGTTGTTGCAAAATTTGGTAGAGATCGGATGATTAGGTTAGTCGTAATTTGATTTAATCTTTGAACATTCGTGTGGCCGCCATTCCGTTTCAGTCAAGATGGCGGCGATATAAAACATGACACTGAGGTGCCCTTTGCTAGTGCTACCTCTGCACCAAATTTCGTTCCATTCGGTTCCACCGTGTTTGAATTAATAGGGGGAATCAATTTTGACATAAAGATGGCCGCCATCCGCAAACTATTAGGCTAATAACCTATTAGATTGGTCAAAGGATGCTCCCTCCATAAAGGTATGTTGTTGCAAAGTTTGGTAGAGATCGGATGGTTATGTTAGTCGTAATTTAACTTAAGCTTTGAACATTTGTGTGGCCACCATTACGTTTCTGTCAATTTGGCGGCGATATAAAACATGACACTGAGATGCCCTTTGCTAGTGCTACCTCTGTACCAAATTTCGTTCCATTCGGTTTCACCGTGTTTGTTTTAATATGGGGAATTGATGTTCACACAAAGATGGCCACCATCCGCAAACTATTAGGCTAATGACCTATTCATTTGGTCAAAGGATGCTTCCCCTATAAGGGTATGTTGTTGCAAAATTTGGTAGAGATCGGATGATTAGGTTAGTCGTAATTTGATTTAAGCTTTGAACATTTGTGTGGCCGCCATTACGTTTCCGTCAAGATGGCGGCGATATAAAACATGACACTGAGGTGCCTTTTGTTAGTACTACCTCTGTACCAAATTTCGTTCCATTCGGTTGCACCGTGTTCGAATTAATAGGGGGAATCGATTTTCACACAAAGATGGCCTCCATCCGCAAACTATTACGCTGATGACCTATTGGTTTGGTCAAAGGATGCTCCCCCCATAAAGGTATGTTGTTGCAAAATTTGGTAGAGATCGGATGATTAGGTTAGTCGTAATTTGATTTTAGCCTTGAATATTTGTGTGGCCGCCATTACATTTCCGTCAAGATGGCGGCGATATAAAACATGACACTGAGGTGTCCTTTGCTAGTGCTACCTTTGTACCAAATTTCGTTCAAATTGCATTCACCGTGTTCGAATTGAGTACACACACTCACACACACACAGACACACACACACACACATACACACACAGACTCACACACACATACACACACACACACAGACTCACACACACACATACACACACACAGACAGACACACTTTTTTCGCCCTGTGTTGATCTCATAAGTCTACTTTCATTTTTTGCAAAAATCGAAAGTAGGCTAATAATGTGTTGACCATAAGGAATGCCCTTCGAGCAGCACAGAGACGTGTTATTCCAAATCGTCAGCGACAGGGTTCAAAATAAGGGCGAGTGATTCCCGTCCCCAAAGGAGAAGGATTTTCACGTGCTTTATTTGCTGGTCTGGCTGCTCTGGGTTCACTTGTGGGCGGTGCCAGTGCGATGGCGAAAACCTTTAATGCTGCACAGCAGTGCAAGCAACAACTAAAAGATAGTCAGTGACACAAGGAAACCATGGAAGCGATTGCTATGGGTGCTAGAAATGCCAATTTAAAGCCAGCCTTTTATCAACAAGGATATGGGATTTCACAATTTCGATATAAAAGTAAAATAAAATTAACCTTAGCCATAGCAAGACATGCCCTGACGCATCAACAAGTGGAAAGCTATGCTAAACAACTAAAGCTTTCTCATTTTCGAGGTGTGTTTATGCCAAACCAATTACCCCCACGACCCTGGAAACAGGAATGTGCTGTTGTCAATTTGGATGATCACCGAGGACCAGGAACGCATTTTGTAGCTTATGTCAAAGAGGGATCCACCGTATGGTACTTTGACAGTTTTGGGAATTTGCCCCCGCCCATGGAACTAGTGACCTATTATGGAAACAGGATCAAGATATATCATAATGTGAAACGTGAGCAAATGTTAAACAGCCAACATAGTGAACGTTTGTGTTTAATTTTTTTATATAAGACGCAACATAAGCAAAAACGTCAACAGTATGTCAGCAGAAAGTAAGATGTTTACACTGCATGGACGTGGACCTGAAGTCAGCATAGACGTTTACCCGCCTATCGAATTGAGTGAAAGACCTTATGGTTTTGGACTAGCTTCACTTGAAACGTACAATCGAATATACAACAAAAGTGAAAATGTGAACAAAAAGTTTTGCTATGATGATTCTGTGCTCACCCTGAACTCTGGTGGATACACGATAGATGACATTTATGAATTCATTTATGTGGTGTTGATCAATGAATATGGTTTAAAGTCATTTCTCGATGGAACGCGCAAGTTTGAACTTGTAGGAAATACCAGCATTCATCGCTGCAGTATTTTCTCTATATTCAACATTGACTTTAAAACACACCCCGATTCCATCGGACCATTACTAGGATTAAAACCACGTGTGTTGGAGCCCAACAAAAAACATGAATCAGACCATGAAGTGAAATTCATGTGTCAGTGATGTGTAATATTATTAGCCAAGTGTATACCAATCAAGAACCATCGCATTCGCTTTATGACTTTATTGTGACATCGCTCAATAGCTATATTATTCGTGAAATACCTCCAGTGGTGCTTTTTCATTCTGTGGCTATCGATGGTATTAGTAATATAACATTAAGACTGATCATTAGAGAGCAACAACTCATTCAACTAGATTCTTCCACACCAGTGACTTACAAGTTGGTGCTAAAGCCACTATGAATTTGGTGTATAAAGCAACAACACCGTCTAGGAATGGTGTTATTTGTTTGCCACGTGAATATACGTGAACATCTAAGGACAAGCAGATTTTACAGCATTTGGGTCACCACGTCAACCCACATGATGAATTCTATCCTAGAGGTAGCGAACCACATCGAGGAGCAACCAGGGATGGTAAGAATTTATCTCCATTCCTATCAAGCTCAAACACCTGGACTCAATAACGATGACGAAATTCAATTTGCTATCAACAAACAAGATATTTACACCCTACCGCATGAAAGTGTCATTCAGATTGAAGGTCGGCTTACCAATGCCGATGGCTTTACACCTGCTACATCCAAGTTAGCCAACCATGGTTTGGCCTTTCTGTTTTCTGAGGTGCGGTATGTCATTAACGATACCGTAGTGGATAGCACTCGAAATGTGGATAGTTCCAGTGTCATGAAAATATACCCCTCTTATAGTGAGGAAGAAGGTAAAACACTTTGTATGGCGGGTTGGTGTCCTGACTCAAGCAACGACTGGATGGTACTCACTGATGGGACCTTTACTGGATATTTACCTCTTAAATTGATATTAGGCTTTGCTGAACATCACCAGCGCATTGTGGTCAACGCAAGGCAAGTGCTTTATCTGGTGAGAGGCAGGAGTGATAATAATGCACTCAAGGGAACCGACAATGCCCCCATAGATTCAAAAATTCAAATACAACGCATGCTATGGAAAGTGCCCCATGTGACCCTTGACGATAGCAAAAAACTGGACATACTCAAGATTATAAAGAGAGATATGGCTCTACCCATAGAATTTAGAGGCTGGGCACTCCATGAGTACCCGCTATTGCCCACCACTAACACAAACAGTTGGTCTGTAAAAACAGCCCGCTATACAAATAGACCTCTCTACATGATCGTGGGTTTTCAAACGAACCGCAAGTATCAAAAAACCAACGATGCCACGCAATTTGATCACCTGCAATTGAGAAATTCACGTCTTTTCCTCAACGGAGGTGTGTTTCCCTATGAAGGAATGGATTTGGATTTTTCAAGAAATAAGTTTGGCCCCTTGTACGACTTGTTTTCTAAATTTAGGTGGTCGTATTATCAAAAGGAGAACATTCCCATGCTGTCACCCCAAGCGATTAATGCCAGGGCGCCAGTGATTGTCTTTGACTGTTCTTACCTGGATGAGTCTGGTCAAGCCATCCAATATTGACACTCGACTAGATTTTGAAATGCATGACAATGTACCAGCCAATACCACGGCCTACTGCTTTGATTATTCATCACAAACAAAACAACTATTATCCACTGTCCAACCAAGTGACAAGTGTATAAATAATAGGTCAATCCATGTCAAGCCGCTCAGTCATGTCTTGCTTTAAAGCCTCATGAGGTGTCACACCTCTGAATTTAAACTCTGAGGAACAACGTTTCAAGACCTTTGCAACGTGGCCTGTGCCTTTCATAAACCCTCAAGCCTTGGCGGCCGCTGGTTTCTATTATTTAAAAACAAGAGATGAATTGAAATGTGCCTTTTGTGCCTTTACCATAGACCAATGGGAAGAGAGCGATGAACCCATGCAGGAACATCAGCGATGGTCACCCACCTGTGCTGAATGGAGGTGGGAAATATACCCTGTCATTGAAGTTATCCCTCACTAGTGCCTCTGATGAAAAAACAAGTTACGATACGTGAGGTCTGTATGGTGTGAATGGTGCTTCTGTGAGCAGCTCACCGTCAAAAACGCCTAGTTTAGAGACATTGGGACATCATCGGTGTTATGGATGTTATAAACACGAAAGACTGTATTGATTTATGAGTTGGTATCGCCCCTATCCCAAAATGACTAAAGCCTGTAAGACGTGTTATGACAATAAAATGATGTAATAAAAAATAGGTGGTAATTCTTGTTAAACTTATTTTACATGTCCCCTGTCCTACCCTAATTACAATTTCTTTTTTTTTAACTAGCATGTCAAGTAAGTCCATGTCATGGTCAAACTTTAGTGGTTGATCGATAGTCAGTCGTCAGTTAAACTTTGTCCAGACAAGCGTCAACATGTTGCGCCAAATCATTGTGGATTGCCAAGGGTTTAAAATTGGTGACAACAAATTTATATTTAAAAAAGTGTCCATTATCGATTGTACCACTTGTGGATATCGCAAGCAACGCATTTGGTATTTAAACCGCCTCATGCTTTTGATTTTTTGTGTGAAAAAGACCGTAAACAAACCGAGTGGATTGAAAATCATTGGCAACTAGACTGGAATCAAGGAACCATTTCCTATAAATATTTGGACGTGGTCATGAAAGCACACTTGTCCTCGGCCAATGTGGTATTTGTGGAAGGTAATGAAAAACGTGAATGGTTGCAACCATTTTTGGCGTCTTACTGTCAATGTATCGACCTCATGGACTTGGGCTGCCCATACCTGCAAACGCTCATGGATACTTGTCTCTGTGGCAACATTACCCATCCAGCCCTAGCGCATGCGTGGCATCTCTTTCATTGGTTAACCACCCATGCCTGCTGGGACTTGTTGAACAAAATTAAAACTCAAGATGTACCTGTGAATGACGCCAGTGAGATTTCTTCAAGCAACGTGTAAACATCTACAGAACGTGATACCATGCAGGAAGGCAATTCTACGGACAAAGCCATCGGCAAGTTTTTTTGTGTGTAAAAAGAAACTAGACAGTTTAAAACAAAGAGGAATTATTGGCGCTTTCCAAATCGTCCATTTATTATGTGGCCGCCAACGCGGTGAAAGAAATCTGGCAACATGTACCAAAATCTTGGACTCAAGACCCTGTGTTGAGTGAATTGCAACCCTGTACGGATTATGATCACCATAAGCAAGTGGCCATGGCAAAAATACCGTCTATGCGGCAGTGTGCGACTTGCCAGCTGGTGAAACTGTATCACGGACATAAAAGTCCATGTAAATACTTTGTTGAATCATTCCACGGGTGTCATGGCGAGAAAAAGCAACAACAACAACAAACACTAACATCGTCCACAGAGGAGGAAAAAGATCAAACCTTTTCACCATCGATGGAAAAGGATATGCCAGACCTGTACTGGCAATGGCGTCATTGACAAAGTGATTCAATACTTACCTTTCGAAATCCATCTCCCAAGGTATCGTTTTTGTGGCCCTGGAACTGATCTTGAAAAACGTTTGCAGCCTGGTGATGTACCCATTAATCTTTTGGATGAAGCATGTAAACAACACGATCTTTCTTATCGCCATAGTCATCCTGATTTAAGACATGTGGCAGATAAATTTTTATTGAAAAAACTAAACAACGTTTCACATCTTGTGATGCCTTACTGGGAGAGAGGATGGCAGCCCTGATTGTGATGAGTGCTATGAAAGGGTTGTTGATGATGCATGGACATAAACATTGAGGAATTGAGGAGTGAGGAATTAGGATTTGTTTGTATTCTATTTACTTTTGTCAATCCCCATGGCTATGAAATAAAAAAAAAGGTTACCAGTGCATGCTGTTTTTCTTTTAATTTTAAAAATCATGATGTTGATGGGCTGATTTTTCATTTTCACATTTCACACATGACCAATTCACACTTTGCCATTTGTCATTTTCAATTTACAGTATTTAAAAAATGTCCGTTTCAAGTTTTACGTTTTAAATTATATGAATTTTCCATTTTGTTGTTTACACTTAAAAAATTTCAGTTTGAAGTTTTTGAATTTTCATATTTCACGCATGGCCATTTCCAGTTTTTAAAATGACAGATTAACGTTTTTGAATGTTGGTAATATCGAAACATGGATTTTACATTTTGCTGTTTACACATTTTCCATTTGGTGTATGTCGAAAGTTCTTCCTTTTTGGTCAATGATGTTGATGCGAGTGCTTGACAATAATAATGATGCAGTGAATTAATGGGATTGCTGAAACTTGGAGGTCTACGACTACTGCAGGTAAGACTGTTTTACAAAAAATAATGTCTATTTACCGCTACATTTCAAAGAAAACAAAACTATTCAAAAACAAAATGACTATATAAGTGACAATTTCCCCCTCTCCACCCACCCTACCTCACCGTCTTTGCTCTGGTCATACACACCAGCTTTATCTATACTCACACAACCATACCTTTCTTTGGGAACAAAAGTAACCACTTTATTTATTCCCAAGGCACATTTTCGACATGCACACTTATGCCAAAAGAACTTTTTAGTTTTCCATTTACATTACAAAAAATACTAGTCATTAAAGTAACTAAAAATACTATTACTCATTTCATATTTACAATAACTATAACTTTGTACAGCTTTAAAAGAATCAAACTACTTACCATTTTCCAATTCCCAACTCTGTTAAATTAAAAATTAAAATTAAAATAAACTAGGGTTGCACTGCACTTTTTTAAAGAGCAAAAGGTCCAAGTGGGTTGCCAATATTTACAAAAAATACTTACAAAATCTACTATTTACAATGGCAAAAAACAATATTTACAAAATATAAAATACTACATTTACGAGTTACATAAAGCTATGTCCCTAAACAATTAAACAGAGAAATGACACCTCCTCCTTCTTACGGTCATAACCCCAGGGCTGGCTGGTAAGCAGGTCATCGGCCCACACTCGTTTGTTATCCATGGAGGCGAGGGTACGTTTTCTCTGTTCCACAAGATACAATTGATGGTTGCTGGATTGTATCCTGCTCTGCGTATGGGACATAGATTTGCCAGTGCGTAAAACCGCTAAGTAGTCGTCTACAAGTAGCGATTTTTCCACTGCTCTTTTGCTCTTTTGGCTTCCTTACAGTCTAGTGTGCGATAAGCATGCATTTTCGAGGCCAAACCAAAGAATTTCGTCATGACGGAATCACCACATTCATCTTTTAAAACGCCCATTTGCTTTTTATTTTTCATGGGCAGCTGAAACACGTTGTCAGCGCTATACGAAGAGGTGTCGAACCAGTCACTATGCTGCCTCAGAACGTCATAGGGGTTGCAGTGGCGAATGTGGTAAATGAATGAGTCCGTATCCATATACAAAAGAGACACGTCCTCAAAATGGTGTTTGGTAAACTCATAGTGGAATCGATACATGACCGATTTGGAAAAATCTAAAATGACTTGGCGCAAGTAAATGGGCTTATCTATGGTCACGCTGGTTTTACTCAATTCAATGGTGGACAAATTATCATCGATAATATTGATCGATTTGAAATTTGGATTGGCAATATACCGCCGGGCACCGTAACGTCCGTCCCAGACATTGACCAATTTAATGTCACGGTATTTGTGGACATTTTCCTTGGACTTGCCATAGATGCAGTTGTTCATTCATTTAAAAAAATCAAACTTCTGTGTTGCCAATTGTCGGTGCTCTGTGTTGCCATTTGTCGGTGCTCTGTGCTGAGTCTCATGTATGGCTCGAGCCATGCTTTTTGAGCAAACGAAATACCTCTATGGACTTTCCTCAACACTAAGCCTTGGGCGAGGCATTCCACCACCATTTGGATATGTAGTAAATACCGATTTTTGTTATAAAGTGTACCAATGTGTTTTTCAATTTTCACTTTACTGTCAGGGGGAACCATTTGCTCAAGACAGAATGGGAAATCAGAATGTTGATCATACAAGGATGAGGGATATTCAATATCCACTTCTAAGACATATCCACGGCATGTTTCTTGGCTAACCTTGTTCACATCAAATTCTGAAACTTTTTTCTCTGTCAGCCAAGCAAACTTCCCATAGGGCAAAGGCTGACTCATGGCGTAGCCATACAAATTATTGACATCATAGTACAATAAGTACGATTCTGGTTTGTCTGGTGAATAATCAGGCATGTAGACATTTTTCGCTTCGGCATGGCGCTGGTTAAGCGACACAAAGCCGCCGCGAATGCCCTTTTCAAGAAATAGAACCATGTCTATATCAGTGAGTAAATCCAATTCCACTTGAGTGTATTTCAAAGCAGCATCGAACGAAAGCCCAGGATTCATATAAAAGTGAGCTGGGTCAAGACCATAAATGTGCTGACACAACTCACGGAATTATTGAAACACATCGGTGAGCAGCAATACATCCAATTTTAGGTAATGCATAGCATATTCACCTAGCGTGTTAATGCCAAACACTCGCCAAACATGACATGCATGTGCATAGTCTTCATCGGAAACGGTACTGCGTGTTAGTTTCGAGTAAAATTTGTCTTGTGGTAGGAGAGTTTTTTGCATTAACACGTCCCAGTTGTTGCAGAAATCGTACGTAAATATACCTTTCCGAATGCCCAATTGAAATTGCTCAGGATTCTCAAAATGCGTTCTGGTGTTTTTTTTTATTCCTTCTTACCCAAGCCATTCACAAGACTATCAAGCGAGGATGCCATAAACTTAGAGGAATCCAAAAATCGAATGTTGAAGTTGCCCAACTGCCATGTCAGGGCTGTAAAACGCTCATGGTTTTGGGGGATAATGGTAAACCAGCCCTTGTTGACATGACCCAATCCACGAATCAAAAACTGAACGCCATAATTCGCCAGTTTGATAAAACGAGGAGCTGGAAAGTTCAAATTGGATTTACTGTGCGCAGCTCCACGAAACTCTCCCGTAAAGTGCGAGTGGTCTCTGCCTTTTTCCTCTCCACCTAAAATAGGCTTTTCGCAAATTTTGGCACGTCGTGGCATGCTCATACTGCTGCTGTTCTGTAGATAGGTTCATGGGTACTCTATGGTCCAGTAATCCCTGTACATGGTCGGCCAACTTAACAAGTTCATCCAAAAACCATGTGGCACAATCTGGTCCCTCACGGGATTTGTAAAAGGATTGCGTGGGGTCATAGGCACACATCACATTAAATCCTATGGCAAAGGGTTCATGTTTTTGAATGGGTGTGGTTGAGCTGATGGTGGGATCTGGTTCATATCCCGCCATGGGTGTGGTGAGGGCTTCGAAATCTGCATACACCACATAGGGAACTGTGTCGCACTTATGAATGTTCTTGAATTTCAACACGGCTTTGTCCCCTTGTGGCAATATCAATCTCACCGCTTCCTGAGAAACGCAATCTACTCTATGACGTTCTAAGAACGTAGGGTTTCCAAAATATTGCAAGCAACGGTCACAAATATGTTTCTTAGGATGATGTTTGGACATTTGACTGCTTAGCAATCTACTTAAGCTTTTAATTAGACAATTGTTATTCACCTCTTCGTAAGACAGATATAAAATATGAATGTGGTGTCGTGCGGTTTTTGTAGCATAAAGGGGACCCACAATCTCTTCACCATTAAGGCCATACACCATGAACAAAAAGTCCTGGTTAACTTGTTCAAACCTATGGATCTCCGTTAGGTCCATAGGGAACGATACTCTAGTATATTTAAATTTTGTTTTAATTCAACAAACTTGGCCTTGTACATTCCTGGTCTCTCACAGTGACGTGCTGGCTGCAAATATCCAGCCACACACCACAGGAAGCAATCATTGTCATGATTCTTTATATTCACCACCGCTCTCCGGTAGGCAATCGCTGGTGGTGTTTCAAAAGCTAGACCCAGCATTCAACGGGTTGAATTGACAAATGTTGATTTGTAGGTAATGGATTTTGTCTAACGCTATACCAATGGGTCCTTGTTGCAGTTTATCAAATTTGGTAGCAAGGCATTTACCAAATGGCATTGATACCAATCTTTTAGATTATCGGCTATCGAAAGCTGTTGCATTTTACTGCCAACATAAAATTACTTTTTATGCTCACCGTCCTTGTTTTTATATATGAAATCGCACAAGAGTTGTGTATTGACCTTTAAAGGCGTATGCAACCTTTGCGCTGTACAAATTTGTTCATTAAATGTTTCAAAACATGATTCCATAAAGTATTTTGGGATTAGATTCTCTCTAACATTCACCACGCGGCTAGAGCAGACCCGTGACTTGAAACAGGACTCAAGGAGTTCCCAAGTTAAGCTATCTGCAGTGGCAAAAAACATTATTAATATAAAAAACAATCTCACCAGAGTTTTCAGCCGTAGACTGCCCGGTAAACAATGGTCCCAAACACACACGTTCTCGGTTTTTTCAACAGCGGTTGTCGGGAACGGCACACACTCTAAAAAAGAAATTAAATAAACCACAATGAGCATATCAATTCCAAATAGCATCTTTCATAAACAAAAATAAATAAAATTATATCAAACAGGTTTTTATATATAATTCTTACCTGGGTTTTGTAAAAAGCTCTGCTTTTCCCTTGTTGTAGACTCGAATTAATGGGTTTCTCTCTCTGACTGACTGTCCGTCTCGTCCTCTTTTACCCCAGCAGTTATGTAGATTATCTAAAACAAAAATAACAATCCATCAATAAAATGGTAAAACATTAATAATTTAAACATTGATTAGCATTAAAATAAACTTAACAAAGTTAATCCCACACTTACCTCAAATATATAATGTATCCAATAGGGTCACTAGTTGGGTGTTGAGCACACGAATCTGTCCACCTTTCACACAGTTTAGCATAGATAATACACAGTCTATATGCACAGTGTAACGTTAAAAAGAAAATGACGCACATTGTGCAATGACAAGCTCAATACTCTCTTACCTCACCTCTCTTCGGCCCTCTTACCCCGCCCTTCACCACACTTGCAATTGGCTCTGGCAATGGTAGGGAGAGGTGTTGTCGTCGCTTACTGTGTTATCTCACTGACGTAGTTGTCAGATTGTTCTACCTTCAAGTGACCTCTATGTCACTGTAATTTTCCATTGGCCTGTTGTCCCGTCCGATTACATTACTGAATCGCGATAACATATCACATCCTGTCACCCAGCCAGCCAGGCTCCAAGCAGGCCCTAAGCAGATTTTTAGCCTACTTTCGATTTTTGCAAAAAATGAAAGTAGACTTATGAGATCAACACAGGGCGAAAAAAGTGTGTCTGTCTGTGTGTGTGTATGTGTGTGTGTGAGTCTGTGTGTGTGTGTGTGATTCTGTGTGTGTGTGTGTCTGTGTGTGAGTGTGTGTACTCTGAATGTCTGTCCCCCCTATCAATTCGAACACGGTGAATGCGAATTGAACGAAATTTGGCACAAAGGTAGCACGAGCAAAGGACACCTCAGTGTCATGTTTTATATCGCCGCCATCTTGACGGAAACGTAATGGCGGCCACACAAATGTTCAAAGCTTAAATCAAATTACGACTAACCTAATCATCCGATCTCTACCAAATTTTGCAACAACATACCTTTATGGGGGGGGCATCCTCTGACCAAACCAATAGGTCATCAGCGTAATAGTTTGCTGATGGCGGCCATCTTTGTGTGAAAATCGATTCCCCCTATTAATTCGAACATGGTGCAACCGAATGGAACGAAATTTGGTACAGAGGTAGTACTAACAAAAGCCACCTCAGTGTCATGTCTTATATCGCCGCCATCTTGACGGAAACGTAATGGCGGCCACACAAATGTTCAAAGCTTAAATCAAATTACGACTAACCTAATCATCCGATCTCTACCAAATTTTGCAACAACATACCTTTATGGGGGGAGCGCATCCTTTGACGAAACTAATAGGTCATCAGCGTAATAGTTTGCGGATGGCGGCCATATTTGTGTGAAAATCGATTCCCCCTATTAATTCGAACACGGTGCAACCGAATGGAACAAAATTTGGTACAGTGGTAGTAATAACAAAAGGCACCTCAGTGTCATGTTTTATATCGCCGCCATCTTGACAGAAACGTAATGGCGGCCACACAAATGTTCAAAGCTTAAATCAAATTACGATTAAACTAATCATCCGATCTCTACCAAATTTTGAAAAAACATACCCTTATAGAGGAAGCATCCTTTGACCAAATGAATAGGTCATTAGCCTAATAGTTTGCGGATGGCGGCCATCTTTGTGTGAAAATCAATTCCCCCTATTAATTCAAACACGGTGAAACCGAATGGAACGAAATTTGGTACAGAGGTAGCACTAGCAAAGGGAATCTCAGTGTTATGTTTTATATCGCCGCCATATTGACAGAAACGTAATGCCGGCCACACAAATGTTCAAAGCTTAAGTTAAATTACGACTAACAAAACCATCCGATCTCTACCAAACTTTACAACAACATACCTTTATGGAGGGAGCATCCTTTGACCAATCTAATAGGTTATTAGCCTAATAGTTTGCGGATGGCGGCCATCTTTATGTCAACATTGATTCCCCCTATTAATTCGAACTCGGTGGAACCGAATGGAACGAAATTTGGTACAGAGGTAGCACTAGCAAAGGGCACCTCCGTGTCATGTTTTATATCGCCGCCATCTTGACTGAAACGTAATGGCGGCCACACGAATGTTCAAAGCTTAAATCAAATTACGATTAACCTAATCATCCGATCTCTACCAAATTTTGCAACTACATACCTTTATTGAGGAAGCATCCTTTGACCAATCTAATAGGTCATTCGCCTAATAGTTTGCGGATGGCGGCCATCTTTATGTCAAAATTGATTCCCCCTATTAATTCGAACACGGTGGAACCGAATGGAACGAAATTTGGTACAGAGGTAGCACTAGCAAAGGGCACCTCAGTGTCATGTTTTATATCGCCGCCATCTTGACTGAAGCGTATTGGCGGCCACACGAATGTACAAAGCTTAAATCAAATTACGATTAACCTAATCATCCGATCTCTACCAAATTTTGCAACTACATACCTTTATGGAGGGAGCATCCTTTGACCAATCTAATAGGTCATTAGCCTAATAGTTTGCGGATGGCGGCCATCTTTGTGTCAGAATCGATTCCCCCCTATTAATTCAAACACGGTGAAACCGAATGGAACGAAATTTGGTACAGAGATAGCACTAGCAAAGGGCATCTCAGTGTCATGATTAATATCGCCGCCATATTGACAGAAACATACTGGCGGCCACACAAATGTTTAAAGCTTAAATCAAATTACTACTAACATAACCTTCCGATCTCTACCAAACTTTGCAACAACATACCTTTATGGAGGGAGCATCCTTTGACCAATCTAATAGGTCATTAGCCTAATAGTTTGCGGATGGCGGCCATCTTTATGTCAAAATTGATTCCCCCTATTAATTCGAACACGGTGGAACCGAATAAACGAAATTTGGTACAGAGGTAGCACTAGGAAAGGGCATCTCAGTGTCATGTTTTATATCACCGCTATCTTGACGGAAACGTAATCGCGGCCACCCAAATGTTAAAAGCTAAAATGTAATTACGACCAACCTAATAATCTAGTCTCTACCAAATTTTGCAACACCATATCTTTATGTGGGAAACATATTCTGACCAAACTGCAAGAACATCAGCCAAATAGTTTGCAGATGGTGGCCAAGTATGTGTGCAAATCGATTCCCCTATCAATTCAAACACGGTGAAACCGAATTGAACGAAATTTGGTACAGAAGTAGCACTAGCAAAGGGCACCTCATATTCATGTTTAATATCCCTATAGCACGTTGTATTTCAACAAGCTACTACAACCAACATTCAATCATACTCCTTGAAAAGGACAAAGAGTTATAACAATACCCATGCATTTAGGAGAAAGTAGGCTATATGTTCTTTACTGAACATCTTGTTTTCTTTCTTGGCTTCCAGTCAGACATACATACAAAGCAAGTTCTTCAAGTTGTTGACAACAATCAAACGTTTCCCGCTTTCATTCAACTCATATCATTATGAATTTGTCATGTTACCCACGACCCGTTTACTAACTTGTTTTAAAGATCGCCATGAGGGATTTTTGAAATATTCGTCTTCATTCATTCGTCATAGGAATATATCAGAAAGCGACCCCTCGCTCTGTCGCACTCTCGAAATAGCCATTTCCTGTATTCACCATCACTCGTGATAGGCTCGTTGTAACACATGCCAAGCGCTACCGGCTCTCTGTCTACCAACACTCTTTATTTAAGAGATATAAATTATTATACAAAAATTAAAATATTTTTTGGCGTTAGGCCCTTTGTAAAATTATTTTGAAAATAATAACGATCACATTGGAAACATTGCGTTACCCTGAGTCTCTGGACACCTCATTTGTTAAAATCCGGCCATGCTTTCGCCAAATATAACAAAAATTCTAAAATCAGATTTTAACCCCAAACATGGGTTTTCCTATTACTTGACACAGACATCATCGTCAAGAGGGCAACGCGACAAAAATAATGACATGTCAACTTTTGTTCTAGTCTTAGGCGTTCTCGAGATATTAACAATATGTTAAAATAAACATGTTTTACCCGAAATTGCGTTTCCAAATTCCACCCATTTAAAAAATAACCTTGTCATCAAATAGAGTGGAAAATACCTTCTAAACGACCCCTCACTCGACCCTACTCCTCCCCCACCACCTAAACTTTTTCCAACATAGCCATACGTATTCAAGCGCACACGCGATTATAGGTAGATCCCCATTCTAGCACTACTACAAGTTTTTATCCTAGAGACTTGTAACTCGGTAAGGGGGATAGAGGGGGGAAGGGACCTTTCATTTATGTCAAACACACTTTTTTGTAGAATTACTAGTTTCCAAAATATAAGAATTTCAAAATTGGACTGTTTTCAAAAAAACATGAAAAATAAAAAAGTTTTATTATTAAAATTAAAGGTCATAGAGACCATTAGTTTGAATCTTGGCACAACGTTCTATCATGTTTGGTTTGCAAACTATCATCTACTTTCAAAAACAATCAAAATCAAATTTAAAAAAATATATAACGAGTCATGCATAGGAAAAAGGACGTCACCGAGAGTCCTACGTCACCTCATTTGTCAAAATGCAATTATGGGTTCATGAGAAATCGACAATCTTACTTGGCTCAGGCGCGCGCAATTTAAAAAAGTGCTGTCGCTATGGGTTTAAACGCCCCTTGCTCCCCTACTAATGTTCATTTATTAACAGATCTTTCGTAAATGCTCGGCAAAATACGACAAAGTGACGCATTATTTGGCTTACTGGAAAATATACATATTGTAATTTAAGTAAATTAATCACTCCAAATGAATTCTTGTCCGTAATATCGAATAATTGATTTCACAACAACTGACGCATCCCGAATGCGAAGTGGGTCTTTGCTCTTTTCAGAGACTCCCTTCAGTGTAATGAAAAACTCAAAATTTAATATTTCAAGTTATTTTCATTTCTGTGAAAATGTAATCAAAAATCATTAAACATCATCATAAAATACCATAAATGATTCGGTAATAATTTTAAACATTATTGTCTTTTCAACTCTCGACTTAATTTTCTATGAATCCACGTAACTAATAAATCTCATCCTAAAATATTTACAAGAATATTATTATCATAAAAATTTGAATTCTTGTCCGTAATATCGAATAATTGATTTCACAACAACTGACGCATCCCGAATGCGAAGTGGGGCTTTGCTCTTTCCAGAGACTCCCTTCAGTGTAATGTAAATATAGTGTAAGGCACTGATGAATAAATATGAAATGAAATGAAATGAAACTTATCCTCCTACAGTTGATTAATCGTAGTCAAATTCGGTAATACGTGCCTCAAATAAATTTTGGGATGTAATAAAATTTCTGAGTAGGAATAAGCTGTTCCACTAACACTTGTAAACATGTTCGTCGGTCCTCTGCCCTGTTAAATTATTATAAATTCACAACCCATCTATTATAATTATCATTGATAATTCTGAACAATACATTTAGTCCATTTCAGGGATGCCTAATCTCTTCACAAGATCGCAGGTTATTTATTATGTGAACATGATTTATGTGAATCAGCAATAATATTCAAGTCAGTGTCCGCGACGGCTACTTGCCTTCCTCATACCTCATATTGCCAATAATGAGTTACACGGTACTGAAAATTAATCATATCATTTCCCATGTGTTGTCTGTCACATCAGGCTTCAGTTAATCTGGACTAATTTTTCACTAGATTTTCATAATGGGCTGATATTCTTTACGACCCAATACAATTGCTCTACAAAATTCTATTTTCTCTGCTGAACTACGGACCACTCATTTAGACATTGTCGTATACTTGTCACCAAGTAATTGTTCAATAAATTCACAAAGTTTTCACTACCGGTTTGTTAATTTAACAGAATTTCTCATGAACGTGCAAATATTCAGAAGATGCAACTATTGCCATTTAAAACCAGTAAATAATTTAACAATTATCTCCATTGCATCCAGTCTGTTGTTGTTGTTCATTCATTTCGGGGCATGTACATGGTTGGGTGTAGCATTTATCTGATAACATGTGTTATTGTGGTGTCTGTAGTAGTAGTAGTAGTAGTAGTAGTTGCAGTAGTAGTTAACAGTTTACAGTTTACAGTTTGTTTATTTAACCAAATTTTACATTTTTTGGTTCTGGCAAGCTTACGCTTGTCGGCAGGTGCCAATCATAATTACATATATGTTAACAAACACAATTACATTCACACTTATAGCGCCCAATCTCTCTCCTTCCAATTATTATATATAGTGCCGCTAATAATAATTCACAAAAAAAATCAATCACCTCATAGCAAGTAATTATGGTTAACAAGATTATATATTAATGTTAATACAATAAAGCAATTGGAGAAAATTATAGTATTTTTTCTTCCTTCCTTCACTAATAACTTAATACATGTCGTTACTATTTTAAAAACTTAACTTAAAACATAAAATTAAAACTTAAAATGCAAATGTTATTATCATGTTCATAGTCTATTACTTATTACTTATTAATTTCAGCTTATTTGCTTCTTTGCAACACTTGACAGAAACATTTCCCAGTGAAGTCTGATTGACCCGATGTTTAAGTGTAGAAACTGTCAATTTACATTGTGGTTTGTCAATACCAAATATGCATTCTGTCCAGTCATCCATACTGTCCAGTACCCTTTGATGGTTAAAATTATCATCAGAATCTATGAAGTCCTTGTTTTAGAACTAAAATTTTAAGATATTTACAGTTATTTTCTTTTTATGATAAAATAAATAAGAGGTGGGTACCCTTTACATATGATCCTAAGTAGTTGTCCACTTAGTCTAAGGAGTTATTTAATAACCAATTATTAATAGCTTTTTTGTTTTTGCCATATTCTCAAAGATCAACAGTGAATGTGGTAGCTTATTAAATAGAAATGGCACCATGTAATCTAATGATCTAATGAGCTAAGTAGTAGTAGTAGTAGTAGTAGCAGCAGTAGTTTGTGATTGTTACGCAGGTGAGGATTGGAAAGCAGACGCCTGTGGCCTTAAGTTTGGAACCATCCCGGCATTTGCTCTTAGTAGAAGTGGGAAACAACGGAAAAAACACTTCCAGCATAGCTGAGGTCGGAATCGTACCCACCACTTATCAGTTTCATCTCATGAGGCTGTGTGTAACCCGTTTCAGCCCTCAGTACAGAATTACATTTCAGGGACCTCCGGAGCGTCAGCCAACAATGCTAGCCGCTACACCTGGAAGTGGAGAATCGAATCTAGATCAGAGGATCTCAAGATAATAAACAAGATATTCAGTAAAGAGCATGTAGCCTCCTTTCTCCTGAATGCATGGGTACATTTATAACTCTTTGTCCGTTTCAAAGAGTATAATTCAATGTTGGTTGTAGTAGCTTGTTGAAATACAACGTGCTATACGGATATTAAACATTGATAGATTGAATCCTCACCTGAATTACGTATACACACACTAATACAGCCATCACAATAACACAGGTTATCAGACAAAATTCAACACTCACCCAAATATATGGGCTTAATGACCATGTTGCCCATGCATCTCAAATGAGACGACAACAACAACAACAGCTTCCTAACCAGATCCTTCCCCATATAAAAGTACACACACTAGTAAGCCTGCATACATCACAGTGACACAGGTTATCACAGGACTTCTAAACACACACAAGTAATCGGGGCTACAAGACCATGATGCCGCAAACCCCTAAAGAATCAACAACAAAAGACTCTACCGCGGATCAAGGTCATCGAATATTAATCGCTGTATTCGAGTGTTGAAATATGTCGTGTTATAAGTATATATATATATATTATTTTCGATTGCAAATACACACTATATATGCTTAACATTATAACGTGTGTGTAGTTATAAATCAATAAATACCAAAAGAGCGAAGTTAAAAAATGAACCTGCAGGGATTTGATCCCCCCAGGACTATGAGGCCAAGTCGCTACCATTACACCACGGATGCGCTACGATAATTCTTCGTAAAAAACTGGTTTAGTATAACAGTATCATATTTTGTGTTGAAATCAACGATTTCATTAGAGTTTTCTGCCGTTTCTATAAACCATTTGATACTAAATATGTATTATTTTGTTCATCATATTCCTAAAAGGACATAAATTTAGGAAATTACGGAAATATATGGATTTTCGAGCAAAAATAGCGGCCATTTTGACAACGGGACGCGCCGGGCCCAAAACGATATGGAACGGTAAGCCTGACCTGTTAGTCACTTCTACGGTTACATATTCTATTATAATATGCTAATAACCTTCTGGTCACCTACTTGAAGACAGTTTAAACCTCACTACGTACGATAAACCTGAATTGTTGAGGCCAGGCCTTGTTGAATCGTAAGCTTTAGTTAGGCCATAATACATGCATGATTCATACATCCGCCATCGTGAAACTATATGCCTGATGACCTTGTAGTCTGGGCCAAATACGCTTCCTACATAAAGGTAAATTGTTGCAAAATTTGGTAGAGATCGGATGATTAGATTAGTCGTAATTTGATTTAAGCTCAGATCATTTGGGTGGGCGCCATTTCTCGTTTCTTATGATGGCGACGATATACAACATGAAACTGAGTTGACCTTAGCTAGCGCTACCTCTGTACCAAAGGTGGCTCGGCTCGATTTGGGTTTCGATGTGTTTGAATTGATAGGGGGAATCAATTTGCATACATACGTGGTCGCTATCTGCAAACTATAGGGCTGATGACCTTGTAGTCATATATGAAGGTATGTTGTCGAAAAAGTTGGTAGAGATCAGAAGATTAGGCTAGTCGTAATTGATTTAAGCTTTGAAAATTTGGGTTGTCGCCATTACGTTACCATGAAGATGGCAGCGATATAAAACATGACATTGAGGTGCCCTTTGCTAGTGCTACCTGTGCACCAAATTACGTTCAATTCGGTTCACCGTGTTTGAATTGATACGGGGGGACAGACTTGCAGAGTACACACACACATACACACTCTCAGACACACATTTTTTGGCCCTGTGTTGATCTCATAAGTCTACTTTCATTTTTGCAAAATTCGAAAGTAGGCTAATAATTATAATACCATATCCTGACTCACTAAATTCATCAACACGCATGTGGACAGTACTTCTCAAATAAGACATTCAATTACTCATACAAAGAAAGTCTGACTGAAGTTCAAGTTCACTTCATATTATTAGTGTATGGATACACAGTTGTTATCTCAAGAAAAATATCGCACACGCTTGAAAAATATACTAATATATGAAGGTGTTCTACAGAGCTAACTTCGTCTTCGAAGTGATTAAAGGGAGTTGTTTCTATCTTTTTCTTTGGTTGCCTAGATTTGCCAACGCTCACATAGTCCAGTAAACGAATTGTTGGTATCATATACTGCGATATATAAAATGAATGCGTGAAGTAGATATTTGGGCCCGTATGGCTCATGTTGGTGATAAGTTCTATCAGCATAAGTTGGTACTCCACCCAATCGACGACCAGAATGCGCCGTGAGAACTTTGAGCTATCTCCAACCCTTTATTTTGACTTTTGCAGTTTATTCCGACTTTCCAGCCAAGATGTGGTAATTTATATTTCAAATTTTAATTCTACGAATTCACTGGATTTATTATAAATTTCGTGAGATGCTAAACTTAATTACTGGATTTATGGCAATATTGGATGCCAACTTAACATTGCAGATATGCAAAGCATCCTTAATTAGTCGCTGCACGACTACGCTAGTTTTTCACGAACCCAGAGCCTTACCGTGGATGAAGACACAACTGAGTGTGCTTGAATTGAGTGCAGCCTCGTTTTGCACATTGATCAGCGTGCAGTTTGAAAATGAATATCAAAGGGTGATATAACTGTGCATAATCTGTCAACAACTGTGCTACGACTGTATTATTTTATTCAATCAATCTTTTTTGTGTGCGAGGAGGCACGACCCAGTATAAAAGGGACACATTTTTTGTGTATTTGAACTTGGTTCAATCTCATGGAGAAAGTTTTTTTCATCTGTAAGCCACGAGGCATTTGGAATAATCTGTAAAATCAGGGAAGCGATTTTGGGTCACTTTTTGTATTAAACAAGCCTGTACACTGGCTAAAACATTTTTAGAAATACGTTTAATTGACGATTGCGATGATATTCGACGATATTTATTGAGTTTACTAGTATCTGTGTGCGAACACCATCCGCGTGTTCATTAGAGCCTGTGGCGGACACAGAGTCATTTTATTAAGTCTGCAAAGTTTAGAGGCAGTGCTTGAATATTTTATTAATAACAATAAACTCAGTGCGATGATTTCTACGATCATCATGGGAGTTCTCTACGACCGCGTGCAGGCACTAATTACTAGCCTTATGATGCTGATTGAGATGGAGTAATCTACACTGTGAAAAATATGCCAACATTTAAACCCGCATGTCGAGGAGGAAGAAGCGATGGATTTAAGGAAGCCGAGGATCGAACGGAGGACTTGGAAGTGACCCTAGTTCGAAGGTAACACGATATCCAGCTCCCCGACAATGTGAGTTTACAATCTAATCTTTGTTGAAGGTCTATGCTTCAGTTGACTATTTTAGAACCTCACTTTATAGCAACCAATTAGGTAGGACATGTTTAGTTCAGTCCGAATGTCCACTTTTTCTAGAATTTTGACTAGCCCTGGTCCAATCACTAACTCATGTGACACCCGGTGGAATGATGATGCCAGGTGCCAAAGATTGTATGACGATGTCTTAGGAGAGGTGCCCATGGACTCCTACAGCACTTGTAAATTATATTTTTGATCTACGATGTAGACATGACTAGTGTCAGATACCCTGAATGTGCTTAATTTTTGTTTCGCAAATGCAAAGGCATTCACTGACCTTTTAGTACTATTTAATGCCAGCATATCGTTTGACAGAGGTGAGGATTGCACAATCACTTTTTTCATAGATATTTTTTTAGTGAGCCACATGATTTCCATTAGGCTTCAGAAGCCGTTGATTGCCTTCACTACAATTGCGTATCATTTTACAACACGTAAAGTGTAGTTGTTGTACCATTCTATTTATTCTTGTGTCAAGGTGGACACGTACCATTTTTCAAATTATACTGTGAGAGTACTAATGAAAGAAGGCATGTGAGATCTTGTGGATGAAGCGCGAGTGTGCTAGTACAATAATCGCTGGCTTAGTACCAGAATACCTACCTTAATAGGATTACCATTGTAGATACGCTATTTTGGTCCTAAGTCAGAGAATTTCTGACATACTACAAAGCACATGGAGTGGAGTGGAATATTTTCATTTTTGTATTCATTACTAAACCTTTAAATTTCTGATGAGCTGAGTCTGGGACCAGCTCTAGTGTTAAACATTGTGTAAATAGCTGTATTCAATAACTGTGAGGAGCAACAGATAGGACTGCCGATTGCATAGCTAAAATACTAATGCATTCTGTTTTGTGAAGGCAAATTGTCGCCTGCAACAATGTCATTCTGAAGAAGGAGTGGCAGGTCAACTCAAGGTCAGGCCGCATGTTACGAGCAGCTGTTACCCAGCGTCCTTAGCGATTTTCAAAGAGAGACGACTGTAAATTCGTACAAATGACTGAATGTTCCAAGGAATTCACGTTGCAATTTAAAGTTATGGTACAAATTGAGATCACAGCCGATTACTGTAATTAATTGTAGGACTGTCGCGTCATATTTTTTTTTGAACGTTGTTTATGTTGACGACGGTCATTTGAAGCTGTACCGGGTGAGTTAGCCGAGGTCGTTACGGCATGACTGCTGGCAGTCGCTCACATCCGGGAGGCGAGGTGGTTCGAATCCCCCCGCCGGCAACCTTGAAGATGGTCTTCTGTGGTTTCCCATCTTCCTTCCAGGCAAATGCCGGGGTTGGTCCCTAAGTATAGGCCACAGCCGCTACCTTCCAATTCCTAGCCCTTACATTCCAACTCCCCCCCCCCAACGGTACTTGTAGCTCACCCATTGGGTGTCCGTCTCGAAGCAGCTACAAAACTGGCGAGCCGAACATGTCCTCGGACACTCCCGGCACTAGAAGCCATACGCTAAAAAAAAATTGAAGCTGTTTTCGTGACTTTATACTCCAGATTAGGATGTTATCCCTGTGTTTACGGATGGACCAGACCCTGTATAAAATTAGTGCCAATGTTATTGTTGTGCCTAATGGAGGCGTATGATAGGATTGACTCTGTTCACCCAAATTTATTATAGGTGTTTTTTCCGGTAATGATTATTGTCTTTTGATTACATTAGCCGAGGTTTAGCGAGCCAAAGAGAGCCGCCAGTATAGTGCAATATAGTGCAGTATAGACTGTGTAATTGTGCTCCCCTTGGGGAGGTAGTCAGTCATGTTATGGTACAGACAACACTTATGAAGTGTGTGTAACTGCCATTCGACATGTGTCAATATGGTCAGAAGGAATCTAAACTACACTGTGAGGGAATAAAACATCGAATAAACAAATAAATCATGAAACCTAATTACTTAAAAACCAACATTTTTAATCAGCAAATACCTAATGTGTGAACTTTCTTTCTAAATTTGAACTACGATTTTTATCATTGACTAGGACTAGCTGATACATTTTAGACGACGGAAGTCACTTAAGCCACGATAGTTCGCAACTCGTGTGCACCAGTGGGCCAATGTGATATCAGATGCAGTTTTTTCTGTGCATTTGCCAACCTAACCACACTCACTCAGATGACGAATGGATGCAAAGAGTATTCTGATCAGCTTAGGCAGGATTACATAGCAAATAAGAGTGCATTTGTATTAATTAGTGTGATTGAATATTTCTTGTATCCTTGTTTCTACTCGTCAGCTATTGTTGTTTTGTGTTCATGATAGGACATGGTTGCTATAATAGATTTGGTTCTTTTTCTTGTGAAGGGTGCTTCTCACCCGTGTTTAATGTAAATTAGGATTTAACTAATTGATTAACGTAAAGATAACTGTCGTAAGTGACATCTTCCTAACATAGCTTTATTTCTAGGTGCTTTAAATGTAAATTATTCTTGTGGCATGTGCACGATTAGAATTCTTGCTTTGCAGTAAATTCTATGATGTGATTATTCGATTTTTCAATAAGTGATTGTATGTGCATAGGGAATTTATTTACGTGTCACATTCCAAGCCTGCTTGCTCTTTGATTTCTGTAAGAGGGACTTTCTAGAGGGTTTAAATTACATTCAGTCTATGGGAGAGATATTTTTTAAATATTTATATTAGCTTTGCGGATTAACCGAGATTTAACCCTCCGAAATAGGACAGAGATTTGTGATTTACTGAATAAATTTTTAACGAATTTTAACTCAGCTTTAGTATTTTGGGGTGTGTTTCATTGGTCAGGTATATGACTCCCCCCGCACCATAACTGATTTTACCCGAGTTATCAGTCTCGTGCCTCTAGCTCATAGGAGGGCAATGAGAGAGCGCAGCTCCTGGAGCAAACTGCATGAGTGCGAGCGGAGCCAAGGAGCAGGGACCAGCTGACTGCTCGATTATAGTTTGTGCTGGAACGGCTATGATGGCAATACGCGCAGTCAAGGCGCAAGCATAGGTACAGCATTGTACCGGGTTGAGTAGGCCTATATTATGTGTACGGCTGTACGCTATATATGAATCACGAACAAGCTTAGCACATTTTATCATTTCAAATAGTCTTGTCGACTTCGTCGCTATGGTTGGGGTTCATCGTTATGCATTACGGACACGGACACGGACACGGTGATGGACGTGACGTCATGCAGCCGCGCGGGAAGAGACGTCATGCAGCTGCGTGGGAACGTGACGTCATGCTCACGCGGGGAGCGAGAACCAGACGCTAATGATTATTGGAGTCTGTTGAAAGAGGCCTGGCGTCGAGCGACCTTTTAAAAATCAGAAACTCACTCCACAAATCTGTAAATCACTATTCTTCCCTTATTTCAGATACACTATTCATTAAACAAAGATGTATGGCATAGTCATGACCCCTTCATGGGGTAAGCTATTGTCTAAATCTGGACACTCATACTACATCCTTACACTAATTAAAATTTACGGCCAAATGATCCTTCTGACAGGGAGGCAAGGTTTCCGCCGGCTTGCCCGGGGTGATGGGCCACAACACCGCTATCAAAAAGTACACAATTTACGCTTTATTCAACCAAACACATCTCTAAATCAAGTACAAGAAACACATTTCTTCCCGTGACCCTTAAAGAGGTGCCTGCGCGGGAAACCTAAGTTAATGAGTAATGCAGTCTGTTGAAAGAGTCCTGGGGCTTCGAGCAAAGCGAGAAGCCCTCCTGAGTCTTTCTAACATGTGTAGCATTTGTAGCATGCGTCATTTGAAATGATACAACGTCTAGTCTTTCAGATTGACTGTGATTTTTTTATGATCAGTTTTCGCAAAGAGATTTCCCAAACATGCACAAAATGACTGCCAAACGTCTATCAATGTTTGGTTCAACATATCTGTGTGAGAAACTGTTCTCTCTAATGAAGATAAATAAATCTCCAAGAAGAGCCACTCCTGACGCACATTTCACGACCGTTCTTCGAATTGCAAATGCATGATCGATCGCTTCTAATGTAACCCGTCTGCTTCAGCGGAAGGATACGCACACCTCATCATGTGCAGAATGACAGTTCAGATATTTAAGAACACATAGGCCTATATTTTGTTTATGGTGAATGCTATTTATTCATGGATTTATTTCTGTACTCCGACAGCAAATTTTCGTTCCTTGTGTTCTAAACAAGTTGTTAGGTTGGCTTATTGTAATTTCTGGACTATCTGCTGTCAAAGTAATTATATATGTTTGCTACACAGAACCTAATAATTTTATTTTTTATTTATTTTTTTATTTTGTCGAATTACCCTCTAGGTTGGTGATTCCCACGGACTCAGCGAGGGAACTCACCACAACCGCCACTACGGGCAGTGTCCTGGAGCTTGTAACATATGGTCGGGGTGGATACAACTAGGGAGGTGTGATCAGCACTTCGCCCAGGCAGCCTCACAAGCAAAGCAAACAGGGACCTCATGAGGGATGGGAAGGGAGGGTAAGATTAGGATTGATAGGCAAGGAAGCGGGAAGGAGGCGGCCGTGGCCTTACAGGAGGTACAATCCCGGTATTTGCCCGAAGACGAAGTGAGAAACCACGGAAAACCACTTCGAGGATGGCTGAGGTGGGAATCGAACACCCTCTACTCATTTGGACCACCCGAGGCTGAGTAGACCCCGTTCCAGTCCTCATACCACTTTTCAAATTTTGTGGCTGAGCCGGGAATCGAACCCAGGACCTCCGGGGCGTCAGCTAACCATGCTGACCGCTACGCTACGGAGGCGACAGAACCTAATAAAAGGAATATAATTAAGAGTATGTACGTAGCACCATCATCTAATCATCTAATGCACAACAAACGGGGCACAAGTATAAAGCTGTTGTGATACGCCGCTTGTAACGGCAAGCTGTGCAGGCAGCCACAAGGTTATTCGGTGAGAGCGCATACTCGGCTCTTTCTCCTGCCGGAGCGGGAGCACTGCTCAATGAGCCGAATTGTGCCTACCTCTGCTCTAGCTGGTCTGTGGACACGCCCGATTCTCTCAGTGTGTGTTCGGAGGACGGGAACATTCGGAATGCTATCTGCGGTTGATGGTACCCCGACGGTCTCAGCTGACGGGCACAATATAAACCTTTAGAAATTCCAACGCCCACCTTATTGCATTTTTTAAACAATTCAATTACAATTCAAGCCATATTGTTCAACACAAAATACATATTTGTTAGGACAAGTTTCACTGAACTATAATGATTAGGTTGTCAGAAAGGAAATGAGAACAGCTAGCATTTAAATATTGAAAATTTTTGCAGACGCCAGTTTGGATTGTTAATTGTATCGATCTTGAATGTCATAAACTATATGTGAACTTGTTTATTAGTCTTCTGTCGATATAAAAGTGTTCAAGCTTATAGCTGAAATAGGTTCCGAGAAAAGTAAGTTCAATATTGAAAGTTCATGATACCACTATGTTGGTATTCTGTTACACACAGTTTTGAAAACTACATCAATTGATTTTCGTTATTGTCTCCTGAACCTGTACTACGTTTCAGCTTTAAAGCTGTATAAGTTATAAATAAAAATCAGTTTAATTTTGAAAATTCGCACACCAACAACCTCGGTTTCATAACTACGGATTGGAATGTCACATCCGGGTAGCTGCTTTAAGTCCAATATTGAGCTGAATTTCAGGTTTATATCCAAAGCAGGTTCATGTAAAACGCAATTAAATTATGAAAAGCCGTGTGACCCTCATATTGATTTCATTCTTGTCACATTTTTCTATGTGACATCTTTATATGTGTCCTGCAGTCTTATCATGATGCAAGATTTCAGGATTCGAACTGTAATAGATCTCAAGAAGAGGCAGTTGGATTTTTAAAATGTTGTATAACCAACATATTAGTTTCGTGCTCGTCATAGTTTAGAAATTAGTATCATATTACTTCTTCAACGGAACTCTGTTTTGGTGCAACATTTCAGACGTCAAAATGAAATACGTCTCAATGAAAGGAATTTGATTTCTAAAAATATCGCGTAGCCACCATCTTGGTTTAGTGCATGTTACAGTTTTAGGAAGTCATATCTGTGAATATCCAATACGGTCGTTTATCATGGTACAAAATTTAAAGCTGATTGCTTGAATGGGTTCCCGTTTGACGTGGCTGGTTAACGACTTAACGTATTACCAAATATCATTATTGTAGGTGTATTCATTAGAATTTATTTAGGGAACTGACAAGGAATGACACATACACGGAAGAATTACGATTTCATAAATCTACTGTACCGTATATTTCATATTATGAAATTAGGCTAAAACAAGGAGTTCCGTGGAGAACTACAAAGTTGATTTCCTTAAATCTTGCTGGTATTTTTCCAAAGAACAAAGAAAACTCTCTCGCCTATTAAAGGGATTTTCCATGTGAGTACTAAATAGCTATTATTACACGAACTATGTCTCCACCAACACCATTCCATTAAGAAATTAAATGCTAGAATATATCAGGAGCTGGGAACACAAGTGTATGTAATCTTATTGCAGATTTGCCCTGTCTCCTCCCAGCTGAAAGGGCGACTACTGTAGGTAATCTTATTGCAGATTTGTCCTTTCTCATCCCTGCTCCTGATATAACTTTCAGCACCCGTGATTACGACTCCTCCCTCGAGATGGCATCTATCTACAGTATAACGAGTCACGGGAGTTAATTTTAATAAACGACAAATGCACTGCTTCTATGATTCACGAAGGAAAGCTGCAGATTTAGTGCCATTAGATACTGATTATTTTAATAGCATATCATGCGAATATTCTCTTCAAACGATTGAATATGATACAAGAAATAACGAAATAAGTTTTAACATTTCGAACTGATGTCATCTTAGATTTCTGAAAACAATTGAATCTGGGATGACTATATAAGCTCTGAATAAAGATTCAATGCACTTAGTTTCGCTGCTCGGAGGTCCAGAAACGTCATTTTTAACACTTGAAAATAACTTGGCCGCCAAGTTGTTTTTGTGTTTCTCAGCATTGAAAATCACATAATTATGCAGTATGTAATTACTTTATAGTCCTCTATCGCCAAACAATACTTCAGTTTCGGAGATAGTGTGAACCGGTGAAATATATCGCCTGGACGCCATTTTGGATTATTTTAGATATAGGCTATAGAATGTATGCCCGCAGATGAATATTACAATCATGGTTAATTATATTAGCCTAAATTTCTATCGCCTGTTGAGGACACAAGAAATAAATATGGGATTTAAGAAAAAACAGAGCTGCCATTTTGGTATTCTCATAACATTGAATTTAATTGGACGCCTTTGCATAAAGATGTACCGTACGAGTTTAGCAGGAATTGAATGCTTAAATCACGATTAAAATCATTTTAATTATTTAAATATTGCATAGCCGCCATGTTTGTTTAGTGTTCATCAGGTTATTCAATGTCCCATATTTGAACTTATTGTAATGGCCTCTAAGAACAAACAAAATTTCAGTTTGAATACTGTTACTGATTCGTAGATATTGAAAACCTGTGGATAATTTCAGATGATTGCCATGTTGGATTGTTGTACATGTAGGCCAAATAGTTATTTACAGGTAAGATAAAGTTTATTCCGTTGGTTTATTATACAAACGTTCAGTTCAATCGCACGATTAAGCCACAAACATCATAACTTAATTTTGAAGCGTTGTACAGCCGCCATCATGAGTTCATGAAAACAATTGAATTTAATTAGGTGCCAGTAGATTAAAGCTTTTATAAACATTTACCATGACAAGTTTCACTCCGTTCGGATGATAAAAGAGCAAGAAAATATAATTTAAATATTTTAACTTTGCTTGGCCGATATGTAGTTATTATACTTTATAGGTCTCTAAACGGCACACAGGTGAGCTTACCCTAGTTATTATCTATAACCATACAACATTTCAGGGTGTTGTCGGTAACTATTTCGGAGATATAGAATGCCGGTGAAATATTTCACACAGCCACCATTTTGGATTGATGAGACGTATTAAAATTCAAAATCTAGGGTTGATATCGGAAATGGTAGTAGTGTGACATTACCGAGTTTCAATTAAATCACTCCAGCCTTTTAGATTTTGTTAGGGGTGACAGACACACACACAAATTACACACACATACGCACACACACGCACAAAAGGTGATCTCATTAACGTCCATTTTATATGATGAAAAAAGGCTGAAAAAGACTGAAATGTGGCCTTTGTTGCCTTGTACTTGTATTGGAAACAGGAAAGTAGTACTTGAATGAATTTTAGGTATATAATAATTGCCTAAAAATTATGTTTTTATTTTAATTAGAATCATAACATGTAGAGCAGAATTCCAAAACCCACTAAGCCATATATAATATGTTTGAAAATACATCAATTCGGGGATTGGCAATGAAATGAAAATTCCTGTTTTTACATGACTACAATTTGTAAATATTGAATTGGAATCTTGTATTGAACAACTTTATGACTGTACAGTAGGTTGAGTCTTAGTTTTAAAATATAGATACTACCTCACATTCAGTCTAGGGGAGAAATATTTTTTAAATATTTGCATTTGCTTTGCGAATTAACCGAGATTTAACCCTCCGAAATAGGATAGGTATTTGTGATTTACTGAATAAATTTTCAACGAATTTTACCCCAGATTTAGTATTTTGAGGTGTGAACCTAGCTCCTTCTGAAAACAAGAAATTGTATATTAATCGTGTGACATCCACCAATTCTTGTTTAGTCTCTTGGGGAGACAAGAGATTAGGAAACCACATATAACTCGAAATGCATCGAGTTCCCATTTGCCTCCATACAATCCAGGAGAAGTATCGCAAAGTTCCTCATCACACATAGCAATAACCGTAAACTGCATTATTATATGTTAGATCTCGTCCCGATGCATTCTCGTGTTCCAAACACGGATATGCACTTGATATCACCAGCAAGGCATGGGACTGACTCATTTTGTCATGGGGCCATTTTTAATTCCCAATATTCTGCCCGTGCTTCTACCTAAATTCAAATACTAATCCGTCAAATAAATAAATTGAGAAATCAGATTATTGGTCGTGGTAAAATGTAGCATTAGTAGTTTAATTTAGTGAAACACAATAGCAACGCAGTTTCTATGATACATATTGTAGATGGATGTAATGTCTATTGTACCTATAGTTCGCTGTGGTAATACCTGGAATTTCATATAACCAGTCCCAATTGTGGTCACTACAATATGAGCTGTTTGTAAACGAGAATAATACTACTCTGGTGGCACTAGATTTAATTTAATGTGCAGGCTGAGTGAATACTGCATGCTAGGTGGAAATCGCGGAGCTCTTAGATCACCTATTCTCCAATAACATTAGGCCACAATTTAGTATGCATTTGTCAGTGTAAAAACTACAAAAGAGTAATAATATAATATACTATAATATAATATAATATAATATAATATAATATAATATAATATAATATAATATAATATAATATAATATAATATAATATAATATAATATAATATAATATAATATAATATAATATAATATAATATAATATAATATAATATAATATATCAACAGTGGAACCCATTTTCATTCTGAGACAGAACATTGAAAAGAGTTGGGAACATGGGAAGGATATGGTAATGACTTTTATTGGTCTAGAAAAGGGCTATGATAGCATCCCGAGAACAAAAGTTTGGGAAAGCTTAACAAATAGGGGGATAGGCAAGGAACTGAGAGACATGATTAAAGGAATGTGCATGGATTGCTACAGTAGTGTGAAGCCCATAGTCGGGACATTGGAATGGTTTAAAATTGACACTGGACTAAAACATGGAAGTGTGTTGTCACCATTATTGTGATGGATGACTTCATGAAGGCAGCAATGAAAGACTAGGCCTATAGTAGGGCAAAGATGAAGGTAACGTTGTTTGCAGACGATATTGTGATGTGAGGTGAGGATGAGATGGAAGTACAAGAACAGTTAGACGCAATAAATGAAAAAATTGAGCAATGGGGATTGAAGAAAAATGTGGATAAGGGTAAAACAGTGGTGATGAGTAGAGGTAAGAAAGAAGGAAAAGGAGTAATCACAGTATGAGATAAGAAATTGGAAGTGGTGAAACACTTCAAATACTTGGGAAGTGAACTGACTGAAGATGGAAGACTAGATTTGGAAATTAGCAGAAGAATACAATTCGGGAGTCCTTTCTACCAACAGGTACATGGACTAGTATGTAACAAGGATATACCAATTAAGGCTAAAGAAGTTATGTACAAAACACATTATGTTCCTATAATAACATATGCAGTAGAAACTTGGACAATGACTAAGAGAGATGAGAGCAGAGTACAGACAGCTGAGATGAGATTCCGGAGAAGTATGGTCCAGAAAACGAGGAGAGACACAGCGAGAGATGAAGATATACGGTAAGAACTGGGAGTACAGTACAGAAACTAAATGACAAACTGGAGCAAAACAGATTGAGGTATTTCGGACATGTCAAACGGATGAATGAAGTAAGGCTACCAAGAAGAGCACTGGAACGACGGATGACAGGGAAGAGAGGACGAGGAAGACCAAGAATGCGTTGGATGGACTCGGTGAAGAATAGCATTAGTAAACGGAACCTGGATTGGAACACCGTGTCGGAAGAGGAATGGTGGAACGACAGAACAAAGTGGGGGGAACCATGTTTGTTCCCACACAGTGTCAGCTGGAAAAGGGGAAATGAAGATGATGATAATATAATATAATATAATATAATATAATATATCATCATCATCATCATAATCATCATTTCCCCTTTTCCAGCTCCTGCCGGGTCGGGGTATTTATGGCACTTCTCCACTTTCCTCTTTCCTTCCACCATTCTTCTTCCACGATCTTGTCCCAGTCCAGATTTCTTTTTCTTACGCTGTTCTTCAATGAATCAATCCACCTTGTTCTAGGTCTTCCTCTTGCTCTCTTACCCTTGCACTTTGCCTCCAGCATCTGTCTTGGTATTCTATTTTCCTCCATCCTCTTTACATGTCCAAACCACCTTAGTTTATTCTTCTCAATTCTCTCATTTAGTTTTCCCATCCCAACTTCCTTCATAACATCTTCATTCCTCACTCTGTCTTTCCTTGTCTTTCCTATCATACTTCTTAGGAATTTCATTTCACTGGCTTGGATTCTACTCTCTTGCCTGCTTGTCAGGGTCCAAGTCTCAGCTGCATACGTTAATATGGGAACATAGTACACTTTATACATTACCTCCTTGCTTTACCTTGGTACTTCCTTATCCCAAACAAGTTTTCTTACACTTTGATAGAATGCATTGCTCTGCTGTACTCTCCTGCCAATCTCCATGTCCAACCTACCAGTTTGCATCAATTCACTTCCTAGGTATTTGAACGTGTCCACAATTTCCAAACTCTGACTTCCAATTTTCACAGTGCCCTTTCGTTGTATTTCCCCTCTTGTCATCACCATGGTCTTGCTTTTCTCTATACTGATTTTCAGGCCGTACTTGTGAATATTTTCGTTCAGTGCATCTAGTTGTTTTTGCACTTCTTCGGTGTTCCTTCCCCAGACCACAATATCATCTGCAAATAACAGTAACTTCATTTCTTTATGTCCATGTGCTTCCTTTGTTTCCTTTACAATTTCATCCATCACCATTATGAACAAGAGAGGTGACAGTACACTCCTCTGTCTTAGTCCAGTCTTGTTCCTAAACCAATCTGTCTTTCCAACTGGGGTCAGTACCCTGTTAACACAGTTGTTGTACATTGCTTGCACCATTTCCAACATTTCTCTTCCCAGTCTCTTCTTAACCATGGTTTCCCATACCTTCTCTCTGGGGACACTATCAAATGCCTTTTCTAGATCTATGAAAGTCATGATCAAATCCTCTCCATATTCCCTGTTCTTTTCCATCACCTGCCTCAAGCTAAAGATTTGGTCCACTGTGGATCTACCACTCCTGAAGCCATACTGTTCCTCTTGCAACTCTCCTTCCACCTTTCTTCTCATTCTTCTTTCTAATATCCTTTCCAGTATTTTTACTATCTGTGATATGAGGGTGATCCCTCTATAGTTATCACACACCTTCTTGTCCCCCTTCTTAAACACTGGTATTATTAGCCCTTTCTCCCAGTCTCTGGTACACATTTCCGTTTCCACACACACTTTAGCAGTCGATACAACCATTGCATACCAACAGGTCCAGCAGCCTTTATCATTTCTATACTGATTTCATCCACCCCTGTTGCTTTTCCCATCTTCATTTTCTGTACTGCTAATTCCACCTCCAGCATTGTTATATCATCTTCTGTTATAGAGTCGTCAGGTTGTGTCACTTCCATCTCACCAGTACAATTGCTCACATTCAATAGCTTATCGAAATACTCCTTCCATCGTCCCTTTATCTCTTCTGGGTGTGTTAACAACTCTCCATCTTCCTTTTTACTAGCTTTGTAATAACTCTTTCTTTCCTCTTACTTCTTAGAAGTCCATACAGCATCCTTTTACTGCCACTTACATCTGTTTCCATTCTTCGTGTAAATTCTTCCCACCTTTTCTTCTTTTCTTCTCCTACCACTTTCTTACAACTTCGTTTGCTGTCGTGATACTTCCTTTTGCTTTCTTCTGTTTGATCTCGGTTCCATTCTTTCCATGTAGACTTCATTTCTTTCACTGCTTTCCTCACTTCCTCATTCCACCTCGGTGTCTCCTTCTCTTTCACTCTTGTTGACGTCCTACCACAAGCACTCTCTGCTGCACCAACAAATGCTTTCCACTTCAGTAACTGGGATTTGTTGCTTCAATCTCTCCTGAAAATCTTCCTGTACAGTTTTGTCTTTCAATTTCCATACTTTTATTTTACTTTCTCTGATCTCCTTTAGATTTTCCAACTTTTCCCATCTAAAGGTTGCCACCACAGCTCTATGGTCCCCATCAAATGCTTCTCCTGGTAAAGCTGTCACATCTATCAGCTTTCTGCGATTAGTCCTTTCCACCAGAAAGTAGTCAATTACTGATTTTGTTCTTCTATCGCCCCAACCATATCTCGTAATTTTCCTGCTGTTTTTCTTCCGAAACCATGAATTACCCACTATCAGTCCATTCCTTTCACAAAAGTTTACAAGTTCCTCTCCTTCCCGGTTCTTTTTCCCATATCCATATGGTCCAATGACTTCTTTCTTTCCTTGTCTCTCGTTTCCGACTTGTGCATTCATATCTCCCATGTTCACCACTTCCACATCTGAAATTACTCTTTCTACATCCTCCAGGAATACTTCAATATCTTCTTCTCTGTTTCCAGTCTGTGGTGCATACACTTGTATGAAGTCCATCATGTCATTTTTAGCCTACTTTTCACATTTTGCAAAAATGAGGAAAAAGTAGACTTATGAGATCGATCCGGGAAAATGTCTGTCTGTCTGTCCTTCTGTCTGTCTGTCTGGCTGGCTGGCTGGCTGTGTGTGTGTCCCCCCCTATCAACTCCTAAACGGCTGCAGCTATCAACACCAAATTTGGTAAGAGTAAAGATCAATATTTGAATATCTCACGACCATATTTGAAATTGACGTCAGTGCTACCAACTGCTGAAAAATCGCAATTGAAATTTCAGCTCTATGTCGGATATCTCAGAAGTTATGCAGGCGAACTATTCAAAAATTGGAACACGTATAGATAATAACATTCCAGATTAATTTTCTGAAGTTCATACATGCCAGTGTTGCCAATATGATTCTAAGCCTGCCAGTAGGTCCAATTTCTAAATGCATGTAACTTCTATATTATCGATTGGATTTCAACCAAATTTCGTATGTACTATGTGTACTACAACACATATGACTGTGCTTATTCTAAACAACCACCAGGGCTGCCGACTATTAATAAATGCTCTCACTATGTTTCAACCCTAATGTCAATATATCAGGAAGTATGCAAGCCAACAGCTCTAAACTTTGCACACGTATAGTACCTGATATTCTACCCAAATTCGGTGTAACTTATATACATTAGTGTTGCCAACACGATTCTAAGCCTGCTGATAAGTCAAGTTTTTAAATGCATATAACTTCTATACTAACAAATGGATTTCAACCAAATTTCGTATGCCCTTTGTGTACCATAACAGTTATGATTATGCTTATTCGCAGGAAGCAGCAGGGCTGCCAACTGTTAATAAATGTTCTCTCTATTTGATTAACCCTAATGTCAATACAGTATATCAGAAAGTATGCAAGCCAACAGCTCTAAACTTTGCACACTTATAGTACCTAATATTCCACCCAAGTTCGGTGTAACTTATATACTTCAGTGCTGCCAACACGATTCTAGGCCTGCTGATAGGTCAAGTTCTTAAATGCATATAACTTCTATAATAACAAATGCATTTCAACCAAATTTCGTATGTGTATTGTGTACCATAACAGTTATGATTATGCGTATTCGTAGGAACCAGCAGGGCTGCCAAATGTTAATAAATGTTCTCCCTATTTGTTTTTTAATCCTAATATCAATATATCAGAAATATATGCAAGCCTTCAACTCTAAACTTTGCACACGTATAGTACCTGACTTTCTAGATTAATTTGGAGTATCTAATATACCTCAGTGCTGCCAACATGATTCTAAGCTTTCTGATCGTTTCAATTTTAATTAAATGTAACTTCTGTACTAACAATTATTACAAATTGGCACTAGGCTATAATAGATCGTATTATTTCAGATTAATTCTGAGCATCACATACATGACATTGTTCCCAACCCGATTTTACGCGCACCAAATTTTGTATGTGCATTCTATACCATAAGAGAGGGAGCTCAGAATATATTCAGAGTCACCAGAGCTGCCAACTGTAGTAAGTTACTGTATTAGGCTACATTATTTTAGGTGTATTTCAAACTGCAGTACTTAGAAATGTTGGTATTAGGAACTTGATATTGTTATTATTGCAGATAGGTCTATATAGATTGGCATGAATCTTACATTTTAAGAAAAGTAGGCTGTTTAGTTCGTCACGGAACTACTTGTTCATCTTCATTCTAATTTTCATTATTCTGTTACTCACACACTCGACCACTTCAACATACTCCTCCAGTTGTTTCGAGGTTATCAGTCCCACGCCATTTTTTGCCTCTTGACCACCACTCCAGTATAATGTATACCCTTTTCTCAATTTCTTCCTTCCTTTACCTTTCCATTTCACTTCACTCAGCCCCATCAATCCAACAATCTCCCTCTCCATGAAGTCTACCACCTCCTCCACATTGCCTGTCAGGGTCATGACATTCATGATTCCCACTTTCATTTCGGTTTCTGGTCGCCCATTTCTCACAGTTCCCCCAGTATCAAAAGAACTGCGCGTCGCCTGCCGGGTACGCCCTAACCTTCTCCGAATCTTTTGAAGTGCCATTTCCATTTTAGGCTATTATTACGATGGGGTCGCCACTCCCAAAGGCATTTTATGAAGCTACTGCCAGTTATTACACAGGCCGCCCCTAACATGGGAAACAGACGCCCTTGCAGCCGCCCCTAACCTGGGAAACAGACGCTGCCGATTGATGCTGTACTCATACTATTCCCTGAGTACTGGGTTGCCTCTTCCGCAATCTCCACCGTTCCGAAGTCCATCATCTCCGCTGCAGATTCCGTTGAGGTCTTCGCACATAACCCTGTGCACGGGGCCTATGTTATACCCCATAGGACTGGGTCCTCACCAGAACTTAGCCGGTACTGGAGTTCCATGGTATATTACAGTACCGTTGCCCACCCCCGCGACGTGGACGCGCCTGGCAAGAATTATCCATGTAGCCAATTATAATTGCCTCATGGACCGGGTTAAGGAGCTGTCTAAATCCAGCCTCCAAGGCTCTACTTAGGACTGTACCCGAATTCGCGTATCTACCAAACATTATCCGAAGATGGAGAGGATCGCACAGGACGTTGATCCCCAGCTAGACAAACAAACTGTTCCTTGCTGGCTGGCGAAGTTAAGGAACTCGTCGCACACAAGTTTACTAAATAGACAAATGTACTACTATCCATCTACATGGGTTCACATCTATCTACACAAGGAGAGTGAGATTCTAGAAACCTCTTGGTGTAATGGGTGTGGAAGAAAATGATTGGGCGTCTTTAACTACTCTCATAGTACACTCATAACTTACGCTAAGAAATGAAGAATTCTTGGATAAATATCAAATGGAACAGTCAATCTAAACAGTACCTGCTAATATTTTTAACTAAGGACAAAATACAATTAATAATAAATCCTCCTGAAACGTAATATCTACTTTTAAATAAACAAATAACCATAATAATAATCTCTCAGAATAAATAAATTTAATCACCGTGAATTCGGTCTATGAACTTCTTAAACAATCCTAATTAAGGAGTTTCAAATAAGAATCGTCTTCTAAAGACTTAGTCTTCTCTATCACACTGATAAACTCGAGCCTATGGTTTTAGTAAAAATTAGTTTTGTCAATAGAAATATTTCGCCTGATTATTACTAACCACTAAGTAAAATGGATAAAATCCACTATATCACGTACTTCTTACTACCATTATTCGCATTTTCGACTGAAACAAGACGAAAGGTGATAGAACGTAAACAAACCACTTCTTTCAATGTGCAATTGAGCCTTATGCTCAAGCTTTTCTCTCTTTATGAAAATAATTGATGATAAAATGAAACTAACAGATATTGTATAATTCCGTAGAGTTTTATAAAATTATTTTCGCCGTATTATTGTATCTGTGACGTAAATAATATACTGTCTAACCAATCTAATACAAATACTTTTAGAGTTTTTTAAATTTATGTTTCTTAAGTCTACCCTTAAAGAGGGGAAAATTAACTTTTTTATATTCAATAATTGGCATTGTTGTAAATGTTGTTGGATTATTTGTAAACAGGTTGAAACCTCATCCCTTGTCCTTGTCTCTGAGTGAAATTCCGGTTTATGTAATAACGTGTCATAAGGTGAGTGTGTATAAGTAATGCTATTTCAGAGTACCGATACCGTAGTTTTGAGATGAGTGCCCCGGAACAGATACATAAGTGGTATTTCCCTGAAGTTAGTGTTGAAAATATCGTAGGCCTACTAGGGATGGCTGCTGTCAGCGTCGGCAATCAAATTTCGAATATTTAGGTAACCAGTCGTCATCGTGCAGCTTAAATTGGGGTACTCAACTTCACAGATTGGCTTAAAGATCAAATTACTACATTCCGACCTTTCTTACAATGCATGCCACGTATGGATTTACGTCGAATTGGTGACATTTTGAAAAAATAGCAGATCTATGGTGTTCATGTCTTCCAGATTTTTGATAGTAGCCTGGAAAACAAAAGCGCTACTCACGCAGCCGTTTAACTTGGAACGTACATTTTTACACCCTTCATTTATAAGTTTTTTACACTATTTCCCAGAATTGTCAGGCTAATTAAGGCACATATTAGGCCTAAATATGAAAGTTATGATCTTTATGTTTACTGATGATCAGATATCTTTTTGAATTTGTTGAAGTACCGTATCCATTTCAAATTGCTGGTTGTTACGATTAAGCATCGAGTCGAGCTTAATCTTTATTCAGTGAATTATATACTGTCTAATCAATCTAAATCAATTTTTTTTTAGTTTTTTTAAATTATGTCACATATGTTACGCATCCATAATTGCCTGCTTTGCAAGAGGGTTCCATTGAAATCATACACAACTTTACGAAGTCTATCACTATAAAATTCACCATTTTGTCTATATTCGATTAAGAGTGCGAATCTTAGTCACTTTGATTATGGCACAAACATTGCAGGATAATTTAACTACTGTATTATAAATTGCTTAGATTGTAGAAAATGTAACACTGCAGGTTAAGAATCTACAACTGCAATGCTAGATTGCTGTTCATTCGTAGTAATAATCGCATTTGCATATTAAGGCTTTCACGGCCCGGATTATTATATAAATAATTCATGCTTTTGGGCTAATGCCGTGTGTATTTTTAATTTGAACCATACGTTTCGGAGAAACCTTGCCTTGCCGTAAGCCAACTCACACTAACCGGTATTTACATGCGGACTCCCACCATCACCCAGCACAAAAACAAGGAATTATAACAACTCTAGCCAAAAGAGCGGAACGTATTTGTGAGGCATCAACTCTTCAGGAAGAGTTACATGCCTTACAAACCATCTTTAAGGGTAATGGCTATAATGAATCCACTATATATAGGTCCCTACATCCCAGAAGGAGGGATAGACAACCTTCTCAGAGCTCCGACGTGAGAGGAACTGCTTACCTCCCTTATATTCACAACACCACTGACCGCGTTGCTAAGATTCTCCGCAAGCACAAGATAAAAACAGTTTTCGGCACTATGACGAAAATTGGTCAACGTTTAGCATCAAACAAAGATAAATTGTCCCCATCACTACAACCTGGGGTGTATGAAGTCCCATGTACTTGCGGAAAAGTCTACATTGGACAAACAAAACGGTCCATTGCAACTCGCATCAAAGAGCATCAAAGGAACATCCGTCTAAACCAACCTGACAAATCAGCTATAGCTGAACATGCCCTGTCTTCAGGGCACGATGTTTGTTTCAAGGATGCTCATGCGCTTGCCCTTGTTAAGCACAACAGGTCTAGAATTATAAGGGAGGCAGTTGAAATTCGTAAAAATCCCAATAATTTTAACAGAGACACTGGATATCAGCTAAGTGACACTTGGCTACCAGTTATTAAGGATCTAGGGAGATAGTTCCTCTCAGTCTCTCTGTTCTTCACATATTTAAAATTGTACATTTTCCCTCTAGGGCTCAGAGCCTGGATTTGATCTCCTTTGTTCGTCACTGGGGAGTTTCCATCTGTTTTTTCGCCGTTGACTGTATGACGTTAGGTATCGTTCAGATACACTTCCCTTTTGTTTATGTTTCCCTATATATCCATCTAACCCTCCCCCCCTCCCCCCCTCCCCCCTCCTCATTCTTCGAGGAGTTTCTATATTTCCACACCGCCCCCTTTACCTTCTCTTTACTTACTAATCTGTCCGCCGTTCCACCATGGACCATACAGTAATTTCTGGCAGCTGCTCTCTGGTGACGAACAGAGGAATTTATCTATATTTTTTGTAATCTCATTGATTTACTTTCTATGGCCACATTGTTTATTTCCATTGAAAAAGGAGGCAAGGTTTCTCCGAAACGTATGGTTCAAATTAAAAATACACACGGCATTAGCCCAAAAGCATGAATTATTTATATAATAATCGCTTTGTTGTCAAGAAATGAGCCACCGTACTATTGCACACCTTTAAAACAAAAATGTACAGCATTTCACGACACGAATATAACAAACGCGGAAAGGCGAGCCGGCGTAATATGGCGAGAATATAATACAGTCAGGCCCATATTTAGGGTTCTTGACGCCTCTGGGAGTAATCAACATGCAAAATTTCATTTTCATAGCCCTTGTGGTTACAAAGATACGATCATGAACGAGTGAGTACCTCCTTTTTGGATTATATATAATAAGAACAGATTGCATTACTTACCTTTAAATGAAATACAAATCCATTCGTAGAAGATGCACCCAAAATTAATAAATAATACTGTAAGCACACTGACACAGTCTAGGCGGCCGTTCATAGTGAACACAATACACACGAATGGAATGTAGGATACACGCATATAAATTACAACATTCATTTGCAATATTACTCAAGTGTCTAATTTAAAGCGAATGCACACCAGCACTATTGCATAACTAACATAATATGTAGGATGATTTTAACCTTCCGGTGGGTGCTAATGATATGCCGGGCGCACGAGTTAATTCTTATCTCAAATTCGTCAACATATTCGTCAACTACCTTTCAGTAGTTACGTCTTTCCACATGACATTCAAGTCCATATCGGCCAGTTTGTCAATGACCCTTCTACACATTTGCTGTTGTTGCAAAAGTGATATGCGGGGCGGATTGCGCCTGATCTAGCACCATTACGTAATAGACTATGTAGAGAACGAATGAGTGTATTCACTAATAGAAGCAAAACTATTCTTCAGCAAATATTGTCATTTTTTAAAATTCAGATTTCTGAGGTGTGCCAGACAGGCTTAATGCACCCACTGCCACTACACAGTATTTAATGTTTGGCCTGTCGGAATGTTAAATATCTGAAGTATTTATGTTTAGTACAAATTAATTAGAATACTGTAAGCACTTTTGAAAACAAAACAAAAGCGTTTGTTCTCAGTCTGATTTTCATATCGTTTTATTATTCAAGGATCCAGGGGCGGGGGCATGCCACCGCCCCCCCGCCCCTCCGTATGGGCGCCCATGCTATCACATCTATATATGTTCAAGACCTGTCAACAGCTGACGTCTCCACGCTGCAACTTACTATTCTTAATCCTCCTTATAAACACAACTTAATATGTATACAACGTTAACGCCTTAATCCTGTCTATCGCTTTACTAACAACTATTTCTAAATAACTATCATTTTATCTTCATTATTTACATCATTCGAAGCTAAGAAACACTCGTCAACGCTCTTATCGACACTCTCGTATAATAATCTCTACTATCATCTTACATTGCCTTATATCACTTACGTCCATCTATGGTGTTTATTTGCTGTCAAATCCAATTCATTTCTGAACAAATAATAAAGCTAATTCAAAATGAAAAAAAAAAGGTCACATCTTTGATAATATAGATTAATATCAATAATGTTACATAGAACGTCTTTCCTCGATCTATATTTGCTATCAATCATAGTGGTATTACATTAGATCGTAAACTCTGATCAGCTGTTACTTCCATAAAGAATCATCTTACTTTCCAAATCACTGATCACATAAATTATGTATAGACTTCACCAAGTCTTACTCGAACTTTACCAATATCGCACATGCTTCGTCTGACATATGCACCCAAAAATCTTCAATTTTATTGTTGCCATTATCAATATGGGACTTTACCATAAGAATCCATTACATAATAGTAGAAAAAACCAACAATACTGTATACATAATCACCGTGCTCACGTCAAAATAACATGACTTCAATAATCAGGTGCTCTCTTCAGTCAACTGTTCCTACCTTAACAATGCAGTGCTTCGTTTCCTTTAAAACACCACATGCTACGATATCAACTTACGATTGTTGATCTTAAAAATCTGCCTATTTGCATCATACTTAACAATAATATCTGGCTTGTCTCTCCACTCTGATCTTTCTGAAATAAGAAGTACTTTCATCTCTTGCGTTGCAACATATGAATTGCAACAAATTCAATGTTAGGGTTGGCATAGTTCTGGAGTTGTCAACACTTCATAAACTCACGACATAATTATCTAGAATAGACTAATGCCTCGTCATTATCATATAAACAATGTTTCTCATTGACTTTTGAATAAATGCAATTCAATTCTAAAATATCAGATAATTTCACAAATCCTGACATCAAAATCTAATACATCTCGCTAAATAAATTCTACTAAATACGAATAACACTATATTCGAACCTAACTATATCTAAAGTTCGTCTATAAAATTCCCCAATCACCAAATACACTACAAATCCTATTCAAAGATAAACACGTAGTTCCGTGAAGAACTAAATAGCCTATTTTCATATATCCTACTTATATTCATTGTCTCTATCAACATTCAAATTTTCAGTTTCATTGCTGTAATATATTCGTAGATATTGAAAACCGTCTCAATATTTCGGATGGTCACCATGTTGGATTTTTATATATAGGCCTTATTGTGCTATACTATTACATGAAGATTATTGTGTATGTGTTTTAATCAAACTTCAGTCGCATGATTAGGACACAAGAAATAAAAACGAGACTTGAACATTTCTCTCAGCTGCCATCTTGTGGTTATGAAAATAATTTCAATGAATTAGTTGCCAGTTGATTAAAATTTATATAAGCATATACCGTACCAAGTTTCACTACGCTCAGATGGTTAAATTGCGAGAATCGTCCATTTGAATATTTTAATTTCGCTTCGCCGCCATGTTGGATTTGTGCTCACCAGGTTAATGAACGTCCCTTTGACGAACATATGTTTATAGCTTCTATAAACTTACAGAATTTCAGTTTGATTGCAGTCATGGCTTAATAGATATTGAGGACCATCTAAATATTTCGGATGGTCGCCATGTTGGATTTAAGTATATGTAGGCCATAAAGATATGTACAATTAGATGAGTATTGGTGTGTACGTTCATTATTCAAACGTTGATTTCTATCGCATGATAATAACACAAGAAATGAAAACTTAATTTTATAATTTCGCACAGCCGCTATCTTGAAGTTAAGTAAATAATTGATATAAAATAGATATCAGTGCATTGCAATTTGTATAGTCATTTGTTGTACCAAGTTTTACTGCGTTCGGATGGTTAAATCGCCAGAACAGTCTATTTAAATGTTTCAACTTCTCGTGGCACCCTGTTCGTTCTTAGCTAACGGGTTGTTAAAAGTTACATAGGTGAACGTCTATTTGTGCCCTTTATCAAAGTACAATATTTCAGGGTGATATGAGTAGAGTAGTTTCAAAGATATAGAATGCCGGTGAAATACTTCGCACAGCCGCCATGTTGGATTGGTGAGACGTAATAAAATTTGAAGGACTTGGTCGGGGTCAGATGAAATAGTAGTATGACAGTACCGCGTTTCATTGAAATCGCTCCAACCATTTAGATTTTATTAGTGGGGGACACACTCAGGGACGCACTCACATACACATACTTAAACACATACACATACACCCACACACACGGAAAATGAAAATGAAATGAAAATAGGCTGATAACGTCGCTGAATATTCATAAAACCCTAAAATTCCGATAAATATCACATTTCAAACAATAATATCCAAATAATTAAAATGATGGGGAGTCTAAAATAAATAAATCTTCCCTAGAATATCGTCATGATCAAAATAATCCACAAATAAAATCAAAGTACTGAAATAATACAAGTCGTTCGTCTACCTTCTGCCGTGTTGATATTCTGCATTTCCAAACCTGATAGAACTAGATCTGCTCGAACTGGCTTCTCCTTCCAGCTAAGTAAGGTTTCATCCTCGCCTTTTCTGGGTTCGGTGTCGAGTTGTCTGATCTCTCGGTCCTTGGCTCTGCATCTCTTTAATACTGGATGGTACTCGTTCATATCTCGTCTCGCTTCTGTTCTAGATAGAACTATCGCTATCTTTCTACGAGCGGCAGCTTTCTTGCAGGTCTCGTAGTTGGACCTCATTGTGAATATTTACGTATTTACTGATAATTAAATTTCCAAGTTGATTTAGGAAATTAATTATTTTAACTCGAGATTCCTATTATGTGGTCCATGATGTTGTTGTATAGGTCCACATACTTCTAAGTCACTCCAACAATCTATATTTGTCTATGACACTCCAGTAATCCACAACTTATCGTCGGCTCTGTTTCCTTTCCATGTATTTCGTAGTTCATTTCCATACTCTTAACAATATGCATATTAAGCATCCTCGTTGACTCAATTTTGTAGTTCATAATATACATTCTATTATAATATTCGTAGATAATGTTGAACTGTTCGTAAGTATTTTCGATGAGCATTGGTGCTTTTTCTAATAACTTTCGTAGATTAAATTCTGAAGATTTATCTTTGCCTCTGCTTTTTAATATCACTGCTAAATAGTTTTACGATGTCGTAAGTTAATGTTCAGTTCACTGGATTAATGTTTGTTTGATATTTGCTTTGTCGATTGATTCTCGATAATAATGTTGAAATTCACAAGTATCTCTTTCCTAGACTTGTCTAGATATTCTAAGTTCTTCTTACATTGTGTTGAACTTTCACCGCCAATGTAGCCAAACTTGACTGTTGAAGGCCCTTGCGGTCAAATGAACTTGTAATATGCTGTACCTAATTCTGGTCGGGACCAACACGTCCGTACAATTAAAAGTCTTTCAACAAGAAAACTTCGAGGATATGTGTCAAATCCCCCTTCTCTCCTTTGTTTAAGCGTCCTTTCCCAAATTTAGGTGGTCTTAATTCATGTGACAATTAAAATAATTTTGCTGGCCAAATAAAAGTTCTGCTATATTAACTGAAGATACGAAACTATTCTATTTGAATTCCTGTTCAATTCGATACCAAAATATCATTTCCAAATAATCCAGAATAATTACTGTGGTTTAATTACAGTACTCTTTCATGTGATCTATTTAGTTGATTGGCTGTGGAAGTCATGTGACTCCTGGATCGCGCCAGTTTACGCACGTGCCAATAAGTGTGACGCGGTGGTCGTGTGTCCTCTCACTGGTCAGTTTTTAATGATCGGCGGTAAAATATTTGCCGTGCGGAAGTCGTTTTTAAACCAGGTTTTCGTGACACTCTCGGCTTGCGACTTCACCCTAGTCGTTTCCAAATGCTATCCGTGATTATACAATTCAATATAACCCAGTGACATATATCTGTCTCTTGATTCAAATTTCATATTCTCTGTCTCATGTTGAGCTGGTTGCCTAAATGGTATATAGCTGGTAGTCTATATTTCCGTTTAAATTTTTACGAAAAATAACTCGTAAATTGCATTTCGACTCTCGCCTTGAGACAACCATTGAAGCTCACAATATACGGGTTCAATCCTCATTGACTCAATTAATGAAGTATAACCCATACTCGCCTTAACCATATAAATCACTAGTGTTCTGAACTGTATTTTGTTCAATCTACTGCATTTTAAGGTAAAATCTTTTTAAATTTCCATGTTTAAACTTTCACAAACTTTTCTAGATATATTCTAATTTCTTCTGAGTCTTCTGTATCCATCAGTGGTTAGTAAAAATTTTCTTTCTCGTCATCCTGAGTTAGTAATAAGGCCTCCTTTTTCTCTACGATCTTTTCGTAATCGGCGTTGTATTACCCCATTCGAGTCTACATTTTGACTTTGTCTACTCGTTGAGGGTTGTTGCTCTCCATTTTTATTATTTCCAGGATTACGATCACCATTTTCTTATCTCTGTCTTTAATATTTCAGATATTCCTGACTTAGTCTTTGTCTCTGATCGCATTGTTGCCTTGCGTAGTCAATATTGTTCCAATTTTGATTAAGTTTCCGTTGTTGCTGCCTCGAAAAATTTTCGTCATTCAAATTTTGTGCGGCGAAATCCTTTGTTATTTTGCTAGTTATCTCTGGAATAGAAATGACTACGAAGGTACGCATTGTTATGATGGTATCCATTTCTTCCCTGGTCATTATTCCAATACCTGTTCTGGTATGGCCTTCCATCTCGATTTATTCGGTAGTTGGGCTCAAATCGTCGCTCTTGAAATAATGATGAGCGTACTGGACCTACTCTTGATGCTTCGCTTTCTCGTTCTTTTGTCTCATATCTATATTATGCATACTGGTTATCGCACTGGTATGATCTAGCCGCCGTAACAATTCATCCATTGCTTTTAATGTATTCAATCCTGATGCAATTAAATATCTGCGCATATCCGTGGGTAACTGACGTGAAATAGCTTGTACTAATTCTTCTTCAGCAGGTGGCAGTTGCAGATATTCTAACTTAGCTAATTGAGCCGTGAAGTAGTTCGTATACCTAGTTGGTGTTAAAGAAGCGTACTTCTTCGAGTAAAGTATATCTCAGCCCTTATGTCCCGTGGGTCCTCGATTGACGAAAATCTCTTTTGAAGTGGCTCCACGAAAACAAAATTTTAATATGTGTAACGGAATGCCCTGTGCCAGATTAACGCTCCATTCTCAAGGAACTTCTCAACTATTCGTATTTGTCAGTCTCTTGGTATTCTATTGCCATCAAGATAAATCGCATATCACGCTAATACTCGATCGCAGTAGGATTTCCCATGCCTGAGAAAGTAGAAGGTTTATCCTCAAACATTCTCAGAAATATGACATATTGAGTAACAGGTCTCGCGATTTCTGTTTCGTAGAATTGCCTATCGCCTATCGCTCTCCAATTCAAATTTCTAATTCTGGCAGGCGATATTGGTTCTCAACTTCTAGCATTTCTAATTTCTTCTCAGCCCTAGCTGTTGTAGCTTCTTGTATCTCCCAAGCTTCCTAACGTTTCTCTTCTCGTTCACCTAAGAAATTCCTTAGATCTTCTCTGATCTCGTTTCTAACATTCGTATTCACATTGAACAGGTTGATAGATTTTCGAAGAGTTAAATATTGTAGTCAGACAATAATTGCTTCAATTTCGGACTCTTGGTTCTGCTTAGAATTATCTAATTAGGTCGTTAATCCCTGTATCACATATTTAATTTCTTCATTACAGCTAATCTATCAGGGTCAGATTTATCCGTGATTTCAGAAATATTGACAACACTAGCATGTAGCAATTGTCAATTTTCTTATACAATTCATCTCTTAAAGTAGTCATATCGACATACATATTATACTCAATCTTATTGATATCAACTAACACTTTAGTATTCATTTCAGTAATATACTCTGATTATTCTTAAACATATATCTTTTCACAACATCAACAGCTATTACAACACTCTCTGGAATATCAATAACCTCTAAGGGGCGTGGTGGCTCAGCGGTCTAGCTGTATGCCTCTCACCAAGGCGGTCCGGGTTCGATTCCCGGTCAATGCATGTGAGATTTTCGAAGTGAAATGCCATGTCCTGTGGTTCGGATTCCACGTAAAAAGGAGGTCCCGTGGCTCATGATCTCAAGATTAACGGTCACGTTAAACTACAAGCTTCCTTCCTTCCTTTTCAATAACCTCTTCAATCATTTTTCTTTTGATCGGATACCTGCATTTGTAATTCCCCTACAATAGCAATGAGATTACTAAACTTACCACTAAAAGTGTCATGGTATTCTGTTAACTGGTTTAGGGTGGTTTCTGTTATGAGGTGATCATCCTTAATTTCCGTCTGTAGTTTCTCTATACTCTGCTTATGCTCCTCTTTGACCACATCTTCGCTTCTCTGTTCCTGTAGCTGTCTAATGTCCATGTCTTCACTAGTTCCTATCTCTGCCTGTACTAATTTTTAGAAGACTAACATCTACCTTTAATGTGTTGAGGTAAGTTTTCAATGTGGTAACATCAGTGTGAATTCTAGTAACATTGTGATTTACTCTCTCAACACTAGCTTTCTTCTCTTCCTGAGTTGTCCTAATCTCTCCCTGGGTTTTCTCATAAGCTTGTCTAATCTCTTCCTGAATTCTATCCTGAATAAACCTACATTCTTCTTTAGCTTTTCTGTTTTCATCCTTGACTGTTTTAAGCCCCCCCCCTCAACTCGTGTAATGTTTTCTCTACACTCATTTTGTAATAGTGGAACATTGTTTCTATTAAAAGGATGGTATATTGGCTTTCACGGCCGGTGAATTAGAACTCAGGAATTCTTCTAGGTTTGTGCCGTGTCTTGTGTGGGGTTTTGCCTAGGACACCAAGCTGGCTCATCGGCGGGCTCTTGGTGTCCCCGCCCGGACCCTCACACAAGACACGGCACAAACCTAGAAGAATTGCTGAGTTTTAATTGTTTCTATTAACTATTTTCATTTTTTTCATTTGCGTGTTTAAACTACCTTTAACCAGATCAACATTGCGTTTACCGTCTTTGATTATTACTTTAACAATCTCCTCGGCTGAATTTTGCAATGTCTCAACGTCAGTTGTGATAGCCACCTGGCTTTCCTGAATGATCTTCAGTAAGGCACGAATCGCCTCCATATATTCACTGTACACATATCTTCTTTTTTTGGAGAAGAACAGGGAAACATCACCAAGGATAGTAATGTGGCTACTTTGAGTGACTCTTTTCTAACAAAGTCTATTGGGAAATTTTATGACAATAATATACTACCTTATAACTATGCCTGTCTATGTGCTTATTACTTTCCCTCTTTGTGATCCAAAATCACCTATTCTGACTATCATCCGAACTTCTTCATTCAATAAAGATATTTACTTTTACCAACAATTACATTTACCATTAAAATGTACAGTGACATGACTTAAAATAGTCATCGGCTGGTATGATAAACAGTCGAAACTCCGCTCGAGTCCAAAAATAGCATGGTCGTCAACAACTGTCGAAGCTCCACTTGGGATCGCCAATTAGACATACCAATGACGTACCCGAAGTCACGAAACTACCAATCATTAACCGAAAATGGAGAGGATCGAACAGGACGTTGATCATCATCTAGACAACCCCTGCTGGCTGGCGAAGTTAAGGAACTCGTCGCACACAAGTTTACTGAGAAGACAAATGTACTACAAGCCTCCTGAAACGTAATATCATCTAATAAATAATAATAATAGTCTGTCATAATAAATGAATTAATTCACCGTGAATTCAGGCTATGAACTCCTTAAACAATCCTAGTTGATTAGTTTGAAATAAAAATCATCTTCCAAAGGCTTCCCCGTCTTCTGTATAACATCTATAAATGTTCAAAACCTGTCAACAGCTGACTTCTCCACGCTGTGACATACTATTCTAAACTCTCTTTATAAACACAATTTGGAATGTATACAACATTAAATCCTTAATCCTGTCTACCGCTTTACTAACAACAAGTAATTCTAAACATATCATAAATACCTATCATGTTATCTACATTATTTACATCCTTCGAAGCTAAGAAACACTCGTCAATGCTCTTATCGGCACACTCGTATAATAATCTCAACTAGCATCTTGCATTGACCTACATCACTCACGTCCATCTCTGGTGTTTCTTTGCTGCCAAATCGAATTCATTTCACAACACATAATAAAGCTTATTCAAAATATAAAAATGTCACATCTTTTATAACATAGATTAATATTAATAATGTTCCATAGAACATCCTTCCTCGATCTACATTTGCTATCAATCATAGTGGTATTACATTATATATTAAACTCTGATCAGCTGTTACTTCCATAAAGCATCATGTTACTTCCCAAATCGCTGATAACATAACTTAAGTTATATATAGACTTCACCAAGTCTTACTCAAACTGAACGAATATCGCACATGCTTCCTCTGACATATAACATCCTCGTCGACTCAAAAATATTCATTATACAAGCAGGAAATTCGTTATAACAACCCATATTCAATCTAATTGTTGCCGTGATCAATAACAATCTCTTCCCTAACAATCATTTACATAATAGTAGACTAAACCAACAATACTGTCTACTTAATAATCGTGCTCAGGTCAATACCATGTGACTTGAATAATTAGCTGTTCTGATCAGTTAGCTGTTCATACTGTACTTTAACAATGCTGTGCTTCGTTTCCTTTAATGCACCACATGCTACGATATTAATTTGAAATTTTGGTTCTTGAAAATCTGCCTATTCACATCATACGTAATATTAATACCTTGCTTGTCTCTCCTCTCTGATCTTTCTTAAATAAGTACATTTACTTCTTGCGTTACAACAAATGGATTACAACAAATTCACTCTTAGGGTTGGCATAGTTCTAGGATTTGTCCAAACTTCATAAACTAACGACATAATTGTCTAGAAACGACTAATGCCACGTCATTATCGTATTAAAAATATTGCTCATTGAGTGTTGGAGTAAATCAATTTCAAATTTAAATATCAGATAACTTCACAAATCCTGATATCAAAATCTATATTCTCGCAAAATAAATAAATTATAATAAATTAGAACAACTCTAGTAGGTATAATAATAATAATAATATCGTATGGCCTCGGGTGCCTGGTGCAAGCTTTGTTAATTGACACCCAGAGGGTAGCTTGCATGTCGAATTTCGTCGTTCCCTTGAACGCTATGAAAGTCAAGGAGGTTAGATTACAGCGCTTTCAAGTAGAGAATGGAGGAACTTTACGTTGGCGGAAAATCCCGAGATTAATTTTGCCATTGAACACGGCCTACTGAATTCAAATGGTTTCTTTAACATGCCAACAACGTATGACATGAGTGTCGTGATTTTTGTTGCCTTTCAAAAATCACTTACCATGGTCAGGAGCGAACCTGCAATCTTGGGGTTGGTAGTCCGACACTATAACCACTCACCCACCGTGGCAAGCTACTCTAGTAGGTAATAATATAATATAATATAATATAATATAATATAATAAAATATAATGATAAAAACTAGTTCCGTGAAGAACTAAATAGTTTATTTTCTTACATCCTAGATATATTAATTGGCTATATTAAAATACAAAATTTCAGTTTGATTGCTGTAATACCTTAGTAGATATTGAGAATCATCGAAATAATTCGGATAGTCGCCATGTTGAATTTGTATATATGTAGGCAATAGAGTTAAGTTCTGTCAGATGAAGAATATAGCTGAGGTTTATTCAATGGAGTTATTAGGACACAAGAAATAAAAACGAGATTTCAGAAAATCGCACAGCCCCCATCTCGAGGTTATGAGAACAATTGAAATGATTTAGATGTCAGTGGATTAAAATTTGTGTAATCATTTACCGCACCAAGTTTCGCGGCACTCGGATGGTTAAATTGCGAGACACGTCCATTTCCATATTTATATCTTGCATTGCCGCCATGTTGGATTTGTGCTCACCAGGTTATTGAAAGTTCCACTGGTGAACTAATGCTATTAGCCTTCATCATCATAAAAATCTTCAATGTGATTGCTGTCATAGATTAGTAGATATAGAGAACCGTCCAAATATTTCGGATGGTCTCCATGTGGGATTCTTCATATGTAAGTAATATTATAGAGTTACATACCATTAGATGACGATTATTGCCTAGGTTCATTATTCAAACGTTGACTTCGATCTCATGATTAGGACACAGGAAATGAAAACATAATTTTATAATTTCGCACTGCCGCCATCTTGAGGTTGAGAAAATAATTGGACAAAATTAGATGCCATTAGATTAAATCGTGTATAGACATTTACTCTACCCGGTTTCATTGCAGTCAATAGTAACAAAAGGTTGGGTCTGGCTAGTGGCTACTGTGCAAATTTTTTGAGAGTAAATGCTGTATTTTGGGCTATTTCTATGCTCCATATCATAGAAAATTGTAAATTTTGGGGGCAAGGTAGCATTTTAGTTGGAGACTGGCTACTGTGCATCTTCTGTCTCATGGCTGTGTGACTGGGGCAATGCACGGAGGAGTTGTATTTTTTTGGCCAAGTGTGTAATGTTAAGGTTTTGTGAGGCTGGGTCATGAACACTCTAGTGCCAGTGCCAGTTTATTTGCAGCTTTAGTGCCAGTTTATTTGCAGCTTTGTACTTATGGGGGCAAGCCAGCATTTTATTTTACAGATTGCACAGAAGTTTAAGATTATTTCCCCAGGATTAGGTCTCCTTCAGTTTTATCATAATAGTGTTGATTCGTGGCACGTAGAGTCATCAATTCTCACGCCGCCATTTTGTTTTTTGAGCTATTTTGTATGTTCTATATCATGGTGCCTTATACTTATTGCATTTTATTTGGCAGATTGCAACTTGTTTGATATGCCCCGGGTTCGATTCTCGGTGCTTTGTAACTTTTTCTTTATTTTTGTTACAAGCGATCAATGCTATTATAGGGACTTGTGTTTTTGTTACAAGCGATCAATACTATTATAGGGACTTGTGTTTTTGAAGGCAAGCGATCAATGTAATTATAGGGACTTGTGTTTTTGAGGCAAGCGATCAATGTTATTACAGGAACTTGTGTTTTTGAAGGCAAGCGATCAATGCCATCACAGGGACTTGTGTTTCTGGAGTCAAGCGATCAATGTTATTCCTCTGTGTTCTATTATAGGGACTTGTGTTTTGGGAGTCAAGCGATCAATGCTATTATAGGGACTTGTGTTTTGGAGGCAAGCGATCAATGCTATTGATCCGTCTATTATTATAGGGACTTGTGTTTCTGGAGGCAAGCGATCAATGCTCTTTTAGGGACTTGTGTTTTTGGAGACAAGCGAGCAATGCTAATAAACTAAGTTCTATTATAGGGACTTGTGTTTTTGCAGCAATTGAGCAATGCTATTAAACTAAGTTCTATCATAGGGACTTGTACTTTTCTTCTGTTACAAGAGAGCAATGAAAAAATATTCTAAGTTATAATGAATGGTTATCTCTCTCCACAAGAGAAGCTGCACAGTTAGCCATTTGTACTGATAGTTCAAGAAAGTTTTAGTAGCATTGTTGAGTCTTACCATTTTACTATTGCCATAGTCAACTGTTAAATTGGATTGAAAACAGATTGTGCTATAGAGATGCATTATTTCAAGCACCAACTCATGACTGCGTGACAACTCGTGTTCCACTTTGAGGGAAAGGTTGTTAAGGTTAGTCTTCTCACTCAAGCTGTGCATAAGACAGGATTAGCTTATTGAAAAAAGAGGCTGTAAGGTTTATGACTTGGAGGTGTTTTATCAGAGCCTGTGTTCGGAAAAATAAGGCAAAATTGATAGTGCACATAAATAATTTTTTTAAATTTATTTTATTTTTTCTAAGATGAAATTTGGTTGTTTTGTCTAAGCTTTCTTTACAATATTATTAAGTGGGTGATAAAAGACTTGCGTAACATGGATGATTAAACAATAAGCACTCGTATTAGTCGGCACATTTTTCATTGTTTCAAAATCCAAACAAATGTCGACGGTGACCTCTTTAATCGATTCCTCTAAATGAGAGCAGTCAACGATGCTTAAACGAGCTTTCGTTTTGTAGTTTTCAGGTGACAGCAGTGGACGACAAACCTTTTGGTAATAAGACGACTGAAATTTTACAAACATTTATTACGGAGCTCCGTATTTATTATTTTCAAAGTTGAAGTCTAGAGCTTCATAGGGAAATGAGACGCAGTTCAGGTAAAGACGCATGTTTCGCAGCTGTATGTGATCGAACTGTGAAGCATCATTAGCCTGTTGGTACTTACGATCGTTCTGAAAACCCACAATCACGTACAGTGGTCGCTCTGCATAGCGAGAAGGCTTAACAGACCAGCTGTGCTTGTCGGATACGCTCAAGACGGGAATTCTTGCAGTTCCCAGCTCCTGTACTAAATGGGCAGGGCAGTGTCTTTTTCTACTAGTTTGAGCAGCATTAGCTTCCGCTGATCGGACGGTGTTACGATTGGCACCTTCCAAATCACGCGGTTCAGTCGGACCTTGGAATCAACAACAGTGTCTGCTCCTTTGAGTGCGTTGTAATCGCATCTATCATGAATGAGGACGAGTTACTTCCTGACATTGACAGTGATATGTTTATGGTCCTCGGCAAATCCCAGTACGGACTTAAGCGGCAGAATCCCTGTGAAGGTGCTGTCTGTATTACCCACCCAGTTATTGTTCTCACTACCAGGACACCAGGCAGACATGCGAAGCACCTTAGTTCCCTCACTGTCAAACAACGGATAGAGCTTCATGCAAGTTGTTGTGCCCACGTTTCTAACGCTGTCCACTTCCACACCATTGATTAAGCACCGAATATCCTAAAATAAAATTGCTAATGCATTATTAGGTAGCTTTGATGTTGTAGGTGTACTACCATCAGCTTTTATGAGCTGGCCCTCGATATGAAGGTAACTCTCATGTGGTAGGGTGTAAATGTCTTGTTGGTTGATATCGAAGCGGATTTCATCATTATTATTATAATTTTGTGCTGAAGCCTGATAAGAATTAAGTTCAATCCTCAAAACACCCTCAGAGGTTTCGATGGGACTCGTTAAGTTAAGTATCGAGTTCATTTTCTTGTAGAATGTAGCCGAATTGATGCAAGCTTAGCTTACTTGTCGAGCATAGCTTAGGCTTGCAAGACTCTATGTAGTCTATAGTGCGTTTTATTATGTACAAACTCTTCATGCTGGTTTCAAGTAGGTTTGCAAGACTTTAAAAAGTTTTCACTCTCTGTATAATTCAAACGCTTCATGCTGGTTTCAAGTAGATCATGTAAGTTACAGGTGAGTGTTTGGCAAAGGGAATGAGCTGATTGTTCTTCTCTACCAGACATACAGTTATCTCGCGAATGCAGTTCACGCTTACAGGATGATATAGAACCGAGGAGGGCGTTTGGCGAATGTTAAAACCACTGGGCGCTGCAACAAAAATATCGTGCAGCGAGTGCGAAGCATGCTGATTGTAGTACACGTCGGTCATAATGTTGCTGTTTATGTAAACGTGGCGATCTTCCGTCAATTTAATTGGCAAGTCGGAGCAATGGAGTTCGTTTGCTTCACGTTCACGTGGTGAGAAACCTAACAGTGAGCCAATCGAGTCTGTCGGTATGAAATTGATTTTGAACGATGCTCGAATATACACACAATGCGTTGTGTTGTTAGCAATGAGCTCAATCTCACGAACACTTGAAGCCTTCTCAACCCTTGAAAGATTCTCAAGTTCGAGAATGGCATTGATGTGACCGCAAATGTCGTCCGCGCTATAACATCCTGGTAGAAAAGCAAATACTTCGTCGTTGTAGTAAAATTTATCGCGGATGCCTTCTTGTTCTTTAGGTCGTTCAATAATGATTGGCACTCCCCCTACAACACCTGCAAAATATCAGATTGAAATGTGTGTCGATGTATGCGTGTAGATCGACTATAGTACTGTCAAATGCCAACAGATGCTATTGCTGCTTTCCGTAGGTAGCGCACTGGAGTGGCAAATGTTCCGTCGTGCGATTACGCTTATGGACATCGATGAAACAACATGGAAGCCGACAACCACGGGCAAAGGTGGACAGTTTGGTTTCTCTTGAGGAAAGGCGTGACTGCTTCAGACATCCACATGAGTTTAGCAGCCATATGTGGGGAGGCAGAACCATGTCACCAGACCATTGCCACCATTCGTGAACTAGGGTTTACTGTGCTGCCACATAACCTCCATATTCGCTGGATCTGCTCCTAGTGACTATGCCCTATTCGACGCAATGCAAGAGGGCATGCGGGTTAGAAGTTCACCACCAATGACGAACTCCATGCTGTTGTCCAACGTGGTACCGGGATACCCCCAAAGAATGGTTTGCTATGCAAATACGGAAGCAGCCAGAACGATGGACAAAATGCATAGACATTGGCGGAGAATACCTGTAATGTAATCCGAATGAGTTTGTTCAATAAATGGTTCCTGTGAATGAAAAAATATATTAGTGCCAATCATTTTTGAATGCCCCAAGTAATTATTCTGTTGAAGCTTTCAAATGACATAAACACCAACACAAAAGGCCTGTTCCCCAGCTGAATGGGTGGATTATAATGTATTGTGAGCTCGGGGACTTCTTCGCGACATGAGAGTGTTCGTGTTTGCATAATTTCTATAATACAGCAAAAAAGTGAGACAGCACCGGCCACAGTCCTTACTGTTATACCTTTGCTCACGTTTAATGTTATAATACGTCTTAGAAGTCCCAAAGTAGCGTGCGAGCTCCTCGGAGGTGCTAGATTGCCGAAACTGTCAAAATAATACACCTGAGCGCCTCGCTTGGCATAGGCTACGAAGTGAGTCCCTGGCCCGTGGCTGTCGTCTAAATTAACTATAACGGACTCATTGTGTCGAGGCCTAGCTGGTAGCGGTCGCGCATGAAAACACTGCGAAAATAAGGTATCTGTAGCCGTTTGGCACGATGCATGACTTCTTCATGGGTCATAACTCTAGACGACAGTTTTAGACCCTTGTTTAGGCGATTAATAGATGCCAAGTCCTTGTTTGTAGGGGGCAAGTCGCATGATGGAGATTATATTGCCTACGGCTTTGGCCTCCATGGTCTCGTTATGGTGACTCCCTTCCTCCCATAGTCGTGATTCCTCTTCGGTGGACATGACGGCTCTTACAACAGCCCTCGCACCACCGAGCAGCAAACCCAATGTGGCAAGTCCTGCAAATAAAATTGGTAAAAATAAACACCTCGTTTTGGGCATGGGAATGACCTGCGAACGTTTTTGAAACGCTAGTCCTGTTCGCGGGCCCACTTGTGCTTGAGCTGCGCGCACGGCTTTGAGGAACGCCAATCGTGGGTTATTTTCACTCTTATAGGCTTGACGAGCTACTTTTATAACATGTCACAGCCCTCTCTTTTTCTTAGGATAACGTTGTTTTGTCATTGTATTTTTTCTGATAGCCTATATAAGGACCTCCCCCATGGTCTGGTACCTTGACGTGGTGGGGAGGCTTGTGTGTTTCAGTGATCCCGAGAGCAATGCCGGCGGGAGCTTCGGCTCCTGGCAGGGTCACACATTCCGGTAAGGTCGAGGGTGGGAGACCAGACTAAATGACAGACTACACCATGATGGTGGGCAGCAGCGTCATCAGTAGGTTATTTCCAGGCGGAGCTGAAATTCAGTGGTACGGTTGTAAGACTGCGGGGGCTCGTTTTCAGTCCTTAAGGTGGCAGCCCTACCAGAAAACTAGGAAGCTGTAGGCTAATAACTCGCACTCTCCGAAATTGTTTATTAAAGAAACTGAAAAGAATGAAAACCGGACGGATCTCATGTTGACAACTTTCGGCACGAAAAGGAAGACACGAATAGGTTTCTGGAATGTGAGGACTCTGGGTGAGATTAGTAGGCTGAGGCAGGTGACCAGAGAAATGATCTCGTATAAACTTGATAAACTTGGGCTCAGTGAGATTAGATGGCCAGATTTTGGTGAGATAAAAACTTATGAAGGACTTACCCTCATATACTCTGGGAGGAGCGAGGAGAATGCGGAACGCAGAGATGGAGTTGGTCTTTTGCTTACTGAACATGCAAAGAAAAGCCTTATAAGTTGGCAACCCATTTCCGAGCGAATATTATCAGCACGATTTAAGACTCGCATTCGCAATGTTACGATTATACAATGCTATGCACCCACGGAACCATCAGAAGAAGAACTTAAGGAAGCATTCTACTCCCTTCTACATGAGACAGTAAAGAAAAGCAGTAAGAGAGATGTGATTATAATAATGGGAGACCTTAATGCTAAGGTAGGAGAGAACAACGAGGGACTAGAACATGTAATGGGTGTACATGGCCTTGGGGATAGGAATGGAAATGGGGAAAAGTTCACAAACTTCTGTGCTAGCCATGACCTTGTTATTGGAGGTACTTTGTTTCCTCGTCATAAGATCACGTGGATTTCCCCTGATCATGATACTGAGAGCCAAATTGACCACATCGCAGTGAGTAGGAGATTCAGAAGATCACTCACCGATGTTCGGAATAAGAGAGGAGCTGATGCTAGCAGTGATCACCACCTTATGCTGGCTGAGTTCAAGATGAATATCATGGTTGCAAAGAAGAGGTTTGAAAAACAGAGCAAGAGATTTGATGTGAGGAAGTTGAAGGAGGAAAAGGTCAAAGAAGAATTTAAATTGGAGCTAAGAAATCGTTTTCAGGTACTCCAATCTGATACAGCAGAAACTGATATTTAATCTTCCTGGAGTAATGTAAAGAACATCATCCTTGATACAAGTGAAATAGTCCTGGGAAAGAGCAATCCTCTCAAGAAAGATTGGATATCAGAACAAACTTGGGAGGCAATAAGTCATAGGAAAATGATTAAGGAGAGGTTGAATATGTGTAAGACTCGACATCAGAAAGAAAAATTGCAAGCAGAATACACGGTCGTTGACAAAGAAGTCAAAAGGTGTGTGAAGAGAGATAAGAGTAATTGGATCGATGAGATGGCAAAGAAGGCATAAGATGCTGCATCAAAGGGTGACAGCAAAGAAATGTACCGCATCACAAAAGTGCTGTCCAAGAAAGTTTCCGAAAGAACCGACCCATAAAAGACAAACAGGGAAATTTACTCACAACTCAAGAAGAACAACAAGAACGGTGGAGGGAATACTTCACCGAAATTTTTAATGTTTATCGAGGGATTAATGAACACCACGAAGAGAGGAATGATGAACCTGATAATTCTGATCCAAATATTCTTTTGCACAGTCCAACTTGTGCTGAAATCAAAGAAGCCTTGCTACAGATGAAGAATGGAAAAGCCCCTGGTGTCGACAACATTTCGCCAGATGTCCTCAAGATAGACATGGACACCATAATATCCTGAAGCCATTGATGGAAAAGATCTGGTTTGAAGAGAAGCTGCCTGCGGAATGGAAGAAAGGTGTGATTGTTAAAATCCCAAACAAGGTGACTTGACGAATTGTAACAACTGGAGAGGTATTACCTTACTATCCGTACCAAGCAAAGTATTTCTCAGGATAATCTTGAATCGCGTGAAGAAGTCTTATCGAGTCGAAGTTGAGGAAAGAACAAGCTGGATTTAGGGAACACCGCAGTTGTGTGGACTTAATTAACACTTTACGGATTATTGTGGAGCAGAGTAACGAATGGCAAGCAGCACTGTACATCACGTTTATAGATTTTGAGAAGGCCTTTGATTCCATTAATAGGAAGGTCATGTGGGAGACCTTAAAGGAATATGGTATACCAAGTAAAATAGTTAACATCGTAAGCGAGATGTATTCTGGTTTTGAAAGTCAAGTCCTGCATGAGGGTCAGCTAACCCAGCCATTGACCATCCAGACTGGAGTACGACAAGGATGTATACTTTCTCCCACCTTGTTCCTGATTGTTCTTGATAATACTCTTAGGAAGGTGGGGAGAGGAAGGAAGAGAGGGATACAGTGGGGACTTCGGGACAGGTTGGAGGATCTTGATTTTGCTGATGACATCTGCATGCTAGCACAGCGCTTCAGAGACATAGATGGAAAACTGGCAAACTTAGAACTTGAAGCTGCTAAGGTTGGACTTAAGATAAACCCAAATAAGACAAAGGAGCTGAGAGTGAACTCCACAGTACAGGCTGGTCTCACTGTGGGAGGAGTAGATGTAGAACAGGTGGATACATTTGTTTACTTGGGAAGCGTGGTAACGAGTAGTGGAGGGGCTGAGGAGGACATCAAGAGCAGAATAAGAAAGGCAAATGGGGCTTTTGTGCAGCTCTATCCAGTATGGAGAAACCGTAACATATCCATGAAGACGAAAATCAGACTTTTTAATACCAATGTGAAAGCTGTCCTATTGTATGCATGTGAAAAATGGAAAGTTACCAATCCTATCAGCCACCAACTTCAAGTCTTCATCAATCGTTGTCTGCGTCGAATTCTGGGTATACGATGGCCAGATATAATCCCAAATGAAGAGCTGTGGCAAAGGGCTAACCAAAAACCTATAGAAGTCCAAATTAAACGGAGGAAATGGGGCTGGATTGGGCTTACTCTGCGGAAACCGAATGATGCAGTAGAAAGGGGAGCTCTGGACTGGAATCCTCAAGGGGCTCGGAGACGGGGAAGACCAAGGAACACCTGGAAACGCACCATTGAAGTGGAGGCCAGAAAAGCGGGAAAGACTTGGAGGGAAGTGAAAAACTTGGCAACAAATAGAGCCCGATGGAAATCATTCTTGGATGCCCTATGCTCCGCACGGAGCGAAAGGAAATAAGTAAGTAAGTAATATAAGGACATCTAATTTTCTATAAAATGAGAACCATCGGCCATTTCGCGAAACCCTGTATCAGGCGCTGGGTATGTGCCTGTAGGAGGCACTTGGCGTTTGGCTTTTATAAACCGTGTTAGCTTTTTATCTCTGCAACCAAATATTGTTTGTTTATACAATCAAAAGCTGTTTTGGGTTCACTTTGTACTGTAAGTTTCTGAATGTAAAATATATCACTTTTAAGAGTTCCAATTCTTGACAACATTTTTTGCGAATGCATTTCTTCATTTAACTCCTTTGTTAAATTGTCCACATTGTCTTTCTCACAGCGTCTGTATCGGCTTCAGCAGGGGCTAACTGTTTAATCCTACGTTCTCGTGCATTGGTGGTCATCTTTGTCTAAGGTTAATGCTAGGGAATCAGCATAAGCCTTGGTGCATGCATCTTGCTTATTTACGGGGTTTAAACATTAGTAATTCGCCTCTTTTGCGCATCATGGGTACCATCCGCTAGAGCTTTCCACTGAGTGCCTTTTCAGTTGAAAGCTTTATGTCTTTTCACAAATTGTCCACATAGTCCTTACTGACAGCATCTGTGTAGTCTTTAGCAACTGCTAACAGTTTAATCCTACATTCTCCTGCATTAATGTGTCCATCATAGCCTAAAGTTAATGCTATGCTATCAGCATAAGCCATTGTGCACGCATCTTGCTTGTTTACGGGGTTTAAAACACTAGTAATTTGCTTCTTTTTTCACATCATGGGTACCATCGGCTAGAGCTCTCCACTGAGAGTTAACAGCTTTGAGAGACTTTTCAGTTGAAAGCTTTATGTATTTTGACAAATTGTCCACATAGTCCTTTCTCACAGCATCTGTGTCCGCCTTAGCAAGAGCTAAGAGTTTAATCCTACGTGTTTTAGCGTTAGAGTGTTTTTCTTTGTCTATTCTCATTGTAGCGGATTCTACAAAGTTATCGACATAGCCCTTAGTACTGGCATCCTATATATTAACAGGTTCTGCCATGTTAGCAATGCGCTTTTCCTGGGCATCGTAGTTACCATCAGATGATATTAACCAGCTGCTCATGGGAGCTGTTGTGAGCGAGGCTACGGACCAGGTGCTCTCAGGTGCTGTTGAGAGTGAAGCATCAGCATGTTTTCGTTTTCGTTTACTTATTGCTGTTAACGGTCTTCCAAACCCGTCCATATTCCTCACTCTCTATAGAACGAATAAAGAAAATTATCTAACAGGCAAAACAGTTACCCATCAACGATGTTACAGCCTGCATTACTAAAATAGTCATGTATGGCGTCACGGTTGGCTGTTTCTCTCAAGTATTCGTTGTCTCATTTCAGGACCGTCGAGCTGTGGTAAAACAAACCTTCTAATTTCACTAATCGCTGCTCCAAACGGTGTTCGATTTCTAAACATTTACATTTTTGCAAAATTGCTCTATCAACCATTGTACGTGTACTTAGAACAGGTGATGTCTGAGCTGCAGAAAGAAAACATAGGATACTTTACTTTCTCAGCACACGAGGAGGTTAAAACACCCAATGTAGTGCCGCCTGATTCACTCATGATTTTTGACGACGTGGCTAGCGAGCAACAGGCAATCATTCAAGCCTATTTCAGCATGGGGAGACGAAAAAATGCGCATTGTTTTTATCTCTGTCAGACTTATTCCAGAATGCCGAAACAATTGATTCACGACAATGCTAAACTTATTCTTTTATGTCGTCAGTATGAACGAAATATGCGCCATGTTTTCGATGACCACGTCAATCCGGATATGAGCCTTGCAGTCTTCACAAAGCTCTGCAAGGCTCGTTGGTTCGAGCACCAGCATGGTTGCCTTGTGATAGATAAACACAGCGAAATCAATAAGGGGCGCTATCGTAAGGGTTTCGACACATTTATTCTGCTTACATAGAGATGGAGGAGACACAGCTGAAACATATTATTCGCGTTCGAAAAAATATTTGGATCAAGTTCTGAGATCTCAAACGCATGTAGGCGGAGGACCAGCATATTATAGATAAACATCTAAAACCGCCTCTGGAAACATTGATAAAATCTCTACCTAGCCTACGCCTGCAAAGGTAGAGCTCGAGATTGAATCTAAGGCTGAAGACTCTGAATCTGAAAAAGAGGAAGAAGTATATTCACCTCTGCACACCCCGTCAATCGCCAGTCGAACAGAACTCATCAGCACGCCAGAATACCATTCCAAGTTTAGAGCTTTGCTTAAAAGTATATATCTGTGGCAACAAATTTATCCTTTTCTCGAACAGTTTTTTTACATATAAATCAGACAAAACCTATGGCGTTCGTTATGATTGCATGAGTTTTAGCATTGGCGACTCAAAAATTAGGCTAATCGATGAAACGATCACAGTCAAAGGAGTTAAATGACATGTCCACTCCTGGGCTTCTAAAGTTCTTTTTCTCTAGGGTGCCAGACTCAGATGATTACACTAAAGATGACTTTATTAGATACAAAAAACATCTTGATGTCTACTAGCGCACATAGCCGGAATTATAATTCATCAGAGCCAGTGAATGAAAATAAGAGCACTAAATATAGACCGTTATCGCAAAATTATTTCCAAGCAGTTAACGCTCGGGTTCAACTTCGTTGTCGGGCATTGCTTGGAAAGAATTAAAGACACACGTCGACGTCTCTTATGGGAATAATCCCAATTAACTAGTCGATCGCATGGAGCTCTTAAAGGCATCTCAAGAGGGCGAGCACACAAGGCACGAAGCCTAGATCCTGGAGATGCAAGTTGCACAGCCCTGCCAGGCGTAACTATGAGTGACTCAAAGTTATTTCACGTGGCGTGGACGAACTCTGGCAAGCTGATCCCGTTGAAATGATCCCATACGCCTAAGCCAACTACGGTGTCAAGTACATTCTCACTGTCATCGACGTTTACTCAAAAATGGCATTTGTAGAATGTGTGCTTAATAAAACCGGACAAAGGGCGACCGAAGTGTTTAAACGTATCGCTCAGATTTCAGGGCGCCAACCCAAGCTTCTGCAAACAGACCTGGGTAAAGAGAGTTTTTAACAGGAATTTCCCTATCTATTTACCGTCTTCAGACGTTAAGCATTACACCACGTACAGCAACGTAAAAGCAAGTGTGGTAGAGCGTTTGAATCGTACGTTAAAACACACAGAGGTTACAGCGCGGGGTTCCTATCACGGGTTCACTTCATAGCAGAGCTGGTGACACATTACAACGATACAACACACTGGACCATTGACACCAAGTCTCGTCTCGTAACAAAGAAAATTCCGCGGCTGGAAAGGTTCTTTATTCCCATCAAAACATCCGATCGTAGACGCCACCGTCTTAAATTAGGTGACCACGTTCGCATCAGTATACACAAGTCGGTTTTCGACAAATGGTATACCGCCCAATTGGAGCACTGAGCATTTTTCGCATTAAAGAAGTGAAACTAGACAAGCCTGTTACTCATTTGCTGGAAGACCTTATCGAACAGCCCATTAATGACAGGTTTTATCGCGAAGATCTAAAACTAACAAAATATCCTAAGCATTATCTAGTAGAGAAGGTTTTACGTAAGAAAGGCAATGAAGTCTATGTACGTTGGTTGGGATTTAGCTCAGCATTCAATTCCTTGATCGATGAAAAGGATTATGTTTGAGTCTGTAGTGCTTGTGTCAAAATAGCTTAGTTTAAATAGAGATATTGTAAACGATACGAAGAAATGGACGCAAATTATTTCATAACTAGAGCTGAAGATTACGGGAATGCTTTAAAATGCATTGAAAATATCATCCATGATCAGCAAAGGAAAACAATGAAAAGGAATTCACAGAATATACATTCAAAGAGTTACTCACTACTTGTGTCATGCTGAGCAATATAGGGGATATTAATGATGAAATTTTGGATTTATCATGAACAATTATACAGATTTCAGAGAATTTATACAATCTTCTTCGCATAAATATTCTCCTTACATAGAGATACTAAAATATTTGCACATTTGGATGATTTAAATGAGCTGAACAAACCAGTGCAGGCTTCAGTTCCGGAATTGCGACGACTTTGTAACCTCCCTATAAACCGTCCATTTCCAATTTCAGAGCTGCGCAAAATTGAAACAAAGTATGGTTCCCGCATCATCTGTCGGTGCGATAGGTTTTCTGTTTTCCTTCCTGCACGTTTTGCCTCGCTAACATCAGCAACAATAGATTCATTAAATAGACGAGGCCTATTTGAAATATCTAAGCACTCATAACGGAATATCCTTGCTACAATTCGAAGAAGAATGCATATATAACAAAGAAACATGCAACTCCTAACTGTGTCTTCAAAAAAAAGTCACCTCACATTTTCTGTTAGGTGAGAGGTTTTATCCTATGAACTATTGTTCAATGCATAGTATGTATGTGTTTTTTTTTTGAAATGTTACAAATGAGTAGATGCACTGCTGCTCAATGCATAGTATGTATGTGTTTGTGTTTTTTAACATGCTATAAATGAGTAGATGCATAATGTCTGAAAGCAAACGTGCTTACATTGTCAGACTTGATCACTCTCTTGTCATCATCTCAACTCGGAGCAATCTTGTGCAAGCGGTCGGCAGTTACATGGTGCATCCTGGACCTGATAACGTTCATCGACCCTCGTAACATTGAGCCTTCGAAGAGACTTCGTCTAAAGTCCCGGAGACCAAAGCCATTTTCAACAACGCTTCGTGTAATCCGCTTAAGATTTTGACCAATTTGTTATGTACCTCTTCGACCAAAGACCTATAAATTTCCGAATGAGCTGTCCAGAAACTTCATCTTTAAATTTACCCAGCACCTTCTTGTTCTTGATTGAATACAGAGGGTGATCGGGTTGGTAATCGATTGTATCCAAATACTCATTCAAATTAGCGCTCGTAATGTCCTGGTAAACATCATCAGTCGATAATAAATGGATACATGAGTCGGTGTATTGATACATTATTTCAACTTTTCGCTGCCATAGAACAGAAGCAAAACGTCATAGTGATACTGACACATCCGCGTTTTAAATAAATCCAGAACAGACATACAAATGTACACTGGTTTGTCTAAATATTACGAACGTTTTGCTAAATGAACAGCCGCAATATTAGGTCCGAAGGTCTTTCTGTCAACAAAGTTGGGGTTTGACACAAGTGTCTCAAGCTGTTTCGCTGTTGTTACGAGGCGAATATCTACGCGATTTCAACGTTTTCCATTTTTTTAACATAGCAATATTAAAAAAGTTTTACAAATCCTTTTCAATGTCGTTCTTGCTTTCCGAGTTCAGTGTTGAAGTGCACGTAACTCTTCAGCCAACGACAGTGAGAAAATCTTTACACACTATGCTCCTTCTTTACCACCATACCATGTTCTAATGCTTGTTTTAAAGACATTCAATTAACAACATAGCGATCGCGGCTTCCAAGATATAATACCAGTTCCTCCACAACAGACGACCTGCGCTGTTTTCTTCTTTTAACAAGAAACAGCATATCGTTATGCAGGTCGTCGAGTTCTGTCGGGTAGTCGATATCCACCTGGAAAAATTAGCCATGTGGATCATTTTGACTGAGTTCTTCAATATTGACAGAGTCTGGAGTAACCCAGCTAATTCCACCGTACGGAAGTGGTAAGGACATGGCCCAAGCATACAGATTGTGAGCATCTACATGCATAATACTCTGATGGTTTTTCGCGATAATATTCAGGCATGTTCTTGTTATTTGCCACTCCAAAGCGAGGTGAAACTTGAATTATACCACCTTGTATGCCACGCCCTACAAAAAGCAGTTGGTCGTAATCTGTTAGGTAGTTGAGCTGAATGCCTGTATAAAGTAGCATAGCCTTCCAGGTAAGTGAATGAGGAGAAACAAAATGAGCTGGATCATGTTTGTGGGTTCGCATAGTTGCCGTGGGAAAATGTTTTGGACAACGTCTGCAAGGTGAAGCACGTCTTGTTTCAAGTACAGATCGCTGTATTTCCCCAAGGTTTTAACAACAAAATGATTCCACACTTTCTTTGCATGTTAATAGTCCTCATCGCTAATATTTTCCCCGTTTAATTTGTTCAAGATTTTTTTTAAGGCAGACTTGTTTTTTCATATTTACTCCACGAGTCGATGTATTCATAAGGTAAAACAACCTTTCTCATCATTACAGCAGCATCGTCTTCTCCAAAGTGTTGGATAGTTTCAAGAAAGTGTTCTAAATTCTTGGCTCGCTTTTCCAGACTGCTATTCAAGAACCTAAATGAGTCTATAAATTTAATTCGCACAAATACATCATGAATATATTTCGTGACGGAAATGTATTTTTCACTAGTGTTTGGAATAACATTCACTCTCTCCGGTGTTGAACCTAGTACCTTTATAATAGAATGCATTACATAAATTTGTAAATTATGTATAAACACGGGTAAGAAAATGAATTTTTACATTTAAAATTGTGATTGTTATGTCCACAGCCACGGTATTCCCCGCTGATATGACTGTGGTCTCTCACTTTGTAACTATTTTCATGACAAAATTCTTTTCCACACATGTAACAAGTCTTAGCCACTTGGAATTCACATTCTTGCTCCTCTGACAAGTTCAAATGCATCTTTACTTCATAGACAAAACCTAATGTGCGAGCCAAGCTTGTTAAATAATTAATGAACTCCTTGACTGCCCACGGTATCGTTTCGGCTCTCTAGGTAAACCAAATTGTTAGGCTTCGATTGAGGAATCTGCTTTTGAATATACAGTGAAGCTCGTTGGTTCATGTTCCTGGTAGGAGATATTCCAACTCGCTTCGCCGCTATGGTGGCAAATTGAACAGGTTTCAAGAGGCATTCAAAGTCAGCATAAGCCAAAAAAAGGAACTTTAAGCTTATGGTGTACATTTCTAAAACACAATTTGAAAATGCCATCGGGTAATTTTACATGAGCAATTGTTTGGTCAAGACAGTATCTTTTATGTTCTTTTAGTTTCCCGGCAGCACTTCACCCATATCGATTATCAAAATGAGGAAAGTAGCGCATGCATATAGCCAAGGCATTATTGCGTTTCGTTAGTTGATTTCGGACTAAGCGGATGAAGTGTTTTATATAAACATAGTGTCTTTGAACCTTTTTGTTGGTAATGTACAACTGATTGGTATGGTAGGCTAACACTTCATCAACAACCTTTAATGCCATAACATTGTGTTTGTAATCTAAACAAAAAACGTTTACAGAAATATTATTCTGTTTTCAAACATAGAATGAATAGCCATTGGGGAATGTAATATCCAAAAAGGCATATTTATCCTGCAAACCTTTGTAACTGTAAGCACATTCAGCGTTCTTTTCAACAAATTTTGACAGCATTGCATAGAAGGAACATCTGTCAACATTATTTTTAACGTTTATACATGCTTTCTTAGAGCTAATTTCTTCAGGGAGACGTAGGTATGTACTTCCCGTCAGAGTGTTATACTTGTTTATTCCTACCCACAATTATTTTCTTAAACTGTTTGTTAACAAATCCATTTAGATCCGTTACCTTAAAAACAGCCTCATTCGGTGTTTTACAAGCTCGATCACATATATCCTCGAGTACGTTGATAAATAGGCATTCGAGCATAAAATTCATCTTTATGGAATTATGAAAAAAGAATTCTTTTTATAAGAATACTTGCTATTTCGCTTCCTCGAGATATACTTCCGCGTTATCACACGTTCACATCGAATAAAGTAAGAACGCATATGGTCTGTAAGAGCCGATTCATACATCACAACTCTCCCATCATCAGGAATAGTCGACAGAAGAGCATTCTTTGTATGCTCGCACCTTCTACGCTTATTAGGTAATTCGTACCCACAAGACTCCTCGTGGCGTAGTCCGCTGTATGAGTTTAATTTTTTTTCTCGCTATTCTTACACCGATAAAAGGTTCCACATGAATGCATGTGGCGTTTCTTAATTGATTGACGAATGAAAGCGGCTCTACATTTTTCACAGAGTGAGGTTAATACACTAGCCATAATGCAAAAAAAAAAACACTCTCTCTGTAGCTTGCAGAATACTAAAAATCCCAATATTAGGACTTCCATTGTATACCTATCACTGACTGCAACATCTAGCCACAGCAAGTACAAGACAGCTTGTTCTGTATACATAATAATTTTCGACTACTTGTAACTTGTACTGCAATTCTCAAGACAAAATGACCACATAACAGCGAGTACAAGACAGCTTGTTCTGTGGACATAATAACTTTCAACTTTTTGTAACTTTTACAGCCATACTTAAGACAAAATGACCCCATACCAGTGAGTACAAGATAGCTTGTTCTGTATTGAGCCCCAATTCACATCTGCTATGTGAACTCCGTGGCTCATGAGGAATATAACATCTCTGGACGAAGCGAGGACTTCCAAGGAGGAAGCATGAGTAGCGATCAATTGATTTATTATGAGTTGCCGCGCCGCCAACGTAATTAATATTTTTGTTTTCTACGAGACTGTATTGTTAACCAGCGTTTGTACATATTTCGATGCACTGGAAGAATATTTAATTTATGCTGAAAAGGAAACATATAGATGAAACCCCGCAGAGAATGCTATGAACATTTTACAGTCGCACTTTTGACTAACAGCTAGACAGAGCATCCGGCATCTAGCTAACCACCACTCTTACTGCAGGCATGGTCCTGTTGTGACGTCTAATTTTTGTCATCGTCCAAATCGACGAACATCTAACGTAAAAGATTTAATCCAGTGAACAGTGATGTGTATAAGCACGCAGCAGAGCTGCTACATCAGTTTGAAACCAATAGTGAAAGCAAATTCCTCATATTTGGGAATCTATCAATTTTTCATTCACGCCGGTATCGAACACGCCGTCCAGCACGTGTTTTGCCGAATGCACATAAAGTATTACAGTACTACCGGAAAACGTATAGTGAATAATGCTAAGAAAAGGTTTACGTGTGATTTAATGCACCAGTTTTGAGTGGCAAAAGCCGCTAAACTAGAATCTGTGAGCGGATGATAACCCATGGCCATTTATTGCTCTTACCCGCTATTCAAGTGTAGATTCAGTGAGAATTGCAACTAATAATCCAACACGATTATAGACAGTGAAAATCTTTCAAATACTGCATTACTATGGAATTTATCCCGCTCATTCAACGCGCTGAAGAAATGATTACTATTCCTATCATGATGGAGTCTGGAATGGCGTCAAAACCCCATGATGGATGGGTCTAGTAATGGCTGAAAACTACCAGGAAGGAAGGACGGCATTCCTTGGCACATTACCACCATGCCACTTTGCAACCGAGACCAGGCAAGCAAATTAACGATGGAAGCGTGAAGGAAACATGTGAGTCCGACTGGCAGTCGAAAACCTTTTTATGTACCTTTTATGTACCTTACGCTGCTAATTCTTAGGTAGGGCCTTAATTAATATGTTTTCCTAGTGGTTAGGTATCACCACATTATTCGTATCATTTGCCAGAGCTTGGGATAAACGCTCTTGCCCTCATTATTGTAAATACACATTTTTATAGTTCAACTAGGCATCGAACCAACACTCTTTTATGTGTAGGTTATTTTTCGTTTTATAATCATGTCTGAACTGCATTCCACTGAAGATGTAAATCCTGTTTCCCACCGTTTATCCAAGACTATGAAACAAGCCAATGTCACATTCTTTTATTGACCTTATAGACGCGATCACAGCGCACTCTTTACCAGTGATATTATTTAAAAGGCGGTGAGTGATATGAACGCTAGCCAGCGCCGCTTAAAACCTGTTTAACGCCACATGAAGACACGGGAGCGTTACTTTATTCATTTCGACATTCAGACAACTATGATACAAGCTGTAATCTGTATTTTATAAGATGAGCCAAGCAGGCTATCTTGGGTTCGAAGTGAGGGGTCATTTTAGGACTGTAAATGAAAGACCCTGGTTTATTAATACAAGTTTTCCAGACCGTAGAAGTCTGACATAAGAGCACCTGTTGCATACTTTCATTTGTTTAGAACAATGTTCAGAATCCACAGGAGATAGCCCAGCAGATTAAAAATACTGTCCACAAGCTGGAACTGTATAAAGTTAGTGAAACCATTGTTATGTTTTGATTGTACTATTGAGGTAGGATATGATTACCCTTAGTAGCCCAGTACAAGTTTTGGTACTAATTGAGGTGATAGCGTGTACGACTTTTGTTTCGTTAATCTAGCTGATGATCGACGGATCAGTGTTATTATTAAGCACATGGAGGTGCTAAATAAAGTTTGGAATGGACTTTTCTTCCAATGAGGAGTATGATATTGGATGTTTTCTACACCAATTCTTTACACTTCTCGAGGTTAACATGCTCACTAAATAAATACAACGAAACTGATAGGACCAAAACAATCTGCTAAACAAGAAAAATAATAATCAAATATCAGGATTTTCTGTCTAAACATGAACGTAAATAAAGTGTTAGGAAACCTTCTAAAACGTAAATAAACCAATAAACTTAAAGAAACTTTGATGACCAGTGCTTAGATTTGATTCTTCGACGCATCTAAATACAAATATAGCTGTTCCCTATTGTGAGACGACAATCAGTTAGTCACATGTTTAAACAGTGTGGCCAACATGATAATGCGACGTTAGACATGTTTTACTCATGCAGTTGCCGACCTAATTTTCCTCTCCCATACATTCATGACCCACATTCACAAACAGTGAAGTGCGTGTAAGCAGGATCAGTGGCGCCCATTACGCAGTATTAAAAGGGTTACATGTTATTCATTTGTGTTTTATATTAGGGTAGCTTTTTCATATTTTTCTGTTAGGTTCAGAATGTGCTTAGATTTTGCTTTGGAATACATTTTGGATGAAACGCTTCTCGTTTACATCATTGCTACTGTTAACTTACGATAGGTATTAGCTTAACTTACTGTAACGTTAAATGTTAGAGGTGACACCATCATAGCATAGCTTTAAAACTTATTATGCCGTAAATGTAATGAATTCCTTGCATTGTAAACAAGTAAATATCTTTCTTTGCTGTAGATTCATGCTTGTATTATTGCATCTCCGAAGTAATTGTGTAGGGAAGGAATACGTGTCATCCTCTTAGCTTGCTTATTGACTTCTTCATTTTTTGTAGGACGTCGAGAGGCTTAAGTCTTAGGATTTTTCGTACGGAGACGAGTTCGGTTATTATCACCACTGTTTAGCACGGATTAGCCGTTTTTACCTCTCTGAAGTAGTTAGGGGTCTGCCACTTTTTTTGAATAAACTGAGTGCGATTTAAATGTAAGGCTGGCCTCTTTATTGTATCCCTCTGGACTGGTAGTTTCCTCTCATTATACCCGACTCCCCCGAGTTAAGTTTCCCGATTCACCCCAGTCCAAGAATACATTCCTCCCCGTCCGATATGTCTTTCTGCGAGAGGGGGGTTTCGGAAGGGTCATTTAAGGTCTATGGCTCCCCGAAATCCTCGTCAAACGGGCACAGTATACATACTAACTTTTGAATTTTTGTAACTTGCACAGCAATACTTAAGACAAAATGACCACATAAGCTGCGAGTACAAGACAGCCAGTTCTGTATACATATTAACCTTTGCCTGTTTGTAATTTGTACAGCAATACTTAAGACAAAATGACCACATACTGTAGTAGCGAGTACAAGACAGCTTGTTCTGCATACATACTAACTTTTAACTTCTTGTAGTTTGTCCAGCAATACTTAAGACAAAATGACCACATAGCAGCGAGTACAAGACAGCTTGTTCTGTATACATACTATCTATTTTTTTTTTTTGTACCTTACACAGCAATACTTAAGACAAAATGGCCACATAACAGCGAGTCCAAGACAACTTGTGCCATATACATACTAACTTTCAACTTGTAGATGTTTGGATATCACTGCGCCTATAAAACGAAGTATAAGTCCCTATGGTAGAAATTAGTTTATTAGCATTGCTCGCTTGCTGCAAAAACACAAGTCCCTATAATAGAACTTAGTTGATTAGTAGGACCCGGATGTTGATGACATGTCATCTTTTTACCGAGCTGTCTAAAACAATGCTGAAGTACATAGAAACTCCGAACGGGTCACCCCGTCTTCAAATATGTCATTTTTATTTTGTATCTTTTGCATTTTTTGCTATTTTTTCATTTTAAGAGCATATTTTAATGTTTGGTAGATTTTTTGTGTCATATTTTAGAGAAATCGGCCTTTTAAGGTCATTTTTGTTTTCAATTTGGTCATGTGGCAACTTCATGTGAGGGAGTTACGTCTCTCCGAGTTAGCAGCAAACGACCTTCCTCACTTGAAGTACGCTCCGATCACATCAGTTGATGTTGAACGCAGCTCTTCGAGATATAAAAACTTGTTGGCAGAAACCGCAGATCATTTACATCTGACAACATCAGAATGACATTCGTAGTGCAGTGCAACTCAGACTAAAGTAAACATAAACCTTTTGTTAAGTGCTAGAAATCTATTTTGATTGACTTTTCAGTTTGAGCTTAAGATGACATTTTTGAATTATTGGTGAGTTTATTATTAAAAGATAATTTTCTCCATTTTATAGTGCATTTTTAGAATTTTTGAAACATTGGTGAGTTTATTATTATAAGATCATTTTCTCCTTTTTATAGTGCATTTTTCGAATTTTTACGTCATATATAACAGTCATTTTTGAAAATTTGAAGTGCATTTTTTAAACTTTTTTACGGCATTAACATCCGGGCCCTATGATTAGCATTGGATGCTTGTTGCAAGAAACACAAGTCACTATAATAGAACGCAGAGTAATAGTTTTGCTCGCTTGTAGCAAAATCACAAGTCCATAAAATAGTACACAGGTCAATATCATTGGACGCTTGTAACAGAAACACAAGTCCCTTTAATAGCATTGATTGCTTGTAGCAAAATACACAAGTCCCTATAATAGAACACAGAGTAATAGTATTGCTCGCTTGTAGCAAAATACACAAGTCCCTATAATAGCATTGATCGCTTGTCACAAAAACAAAAGTTCCTATAACATTGAGCGCTTGTAACAAAAACACAAGTACTGGTACCTATAAAAGCATTGATCGCTTGTAGCAAAATGTACAACACCAAGAATCGAACCCGGGGCCTCTCAACCAAGCTGTAATCTGCAAAATAAAATGCAAAAAGTACAAGGCTCCATTATATAGAACATACAAAATAGCCCACAAAACAAAATGGCGGCGTGAGGATTGAGGACACTCCCTGCCGCGAATCACCACTACTCCAATAAAACTGAAGGAGACGTAATCCTGGGGAAATAATTCTTAAACTACTGTGCAATCTGTAAAATGAAATGCTCCCAAAAGTACAAAGCTGCAAATATACTGGCACTACAGTGTTCATGGACCCAGCCTCACAAAACCTTAATATTACACACTTGGCCATAGAAATACAACTCCTCCGTGCATTGCCCCAGTCACACAGCCATGAGACAGAATTTGCACAGCAGCCAATCTGCAACTAAAATGCTACCTTGCCCCCTGAAAGTACCATTTTCTGTGACATGGAGCATAGAAATAGCCCAAAATACAGCATTTCCCCTCTAAAATGTGCACACTATCCCGTCCTTTTGTTAGTAGTGTGGTCGAATGATTAAATCACGAGAGAATTCAATTTAAATATTTTAAATTCGCTTGGCCACCAGGTTCGTATTGAACATAAGAGGTTTTCAAAAGTTACATAGGTGTACTTATAATAGTACCCTTTTTCAATATGCATAACGTCAGGGTGATATCGGTAATATCGTTGGAGAGAGAGAATGCCGTTGAATTATTTCGCTCGGCCGCCATGCTAGATTGGTGAATCGTAATAAAATTTCAAAGGCACTGTCGAGGTCAGACGATGTAGTAATAAGTCTATACAGAGTTTCATTCAAATCGCTTCTGCCGTTTAGATTTTATTAAGGACACACGCACATTATACACGCACACATACGCTCACACACACACACATGGACAAAGGGTGATCTCATAAGGCTGTTTTGTTTTTCATAAAATGAAAAATGGCTAAGAACATGAACAAGTTAATTTATTATTAGCTACTTTTACAAACAGCCCGATTTGCGGGTATGCGGGTAGAATGCTGGACTCTGGATTCGATTCCCAGTTGGATTTTGGAAGGGAATTTAACTACATATATTGAATTATCGCAGCTCAGGGATTGGATTTGAAGTCTCCACTACATTCTCACTACTAAGCGCAGGTAGCTCACGGATGTCAGTTTGGATATCCTGGACTTGTAATCTCCTGAGGCTACACTCCATTATCATTGATGTGTAACATCTTTCCGCTCGGTTGCTGGATAGTATTATGGGAGTGATTTTGAAAATTGGGGACGGAAATGGATCGGAACGATCAAGCTGGCAGTGATGGACCGAACGGAAGTATGCACTGTCCGCTCGATCGATCGAACGGAAGTGTACTAGCTGGCAGTGGTGGAAAACGGAAGTATGCACTGCCCGATCGATCAATAGAACGGAAGTGTACTAGCCGGCAGTGGTGGAAAACGCAAGTATGCACTGCCCGCTCGATCGATCGAACGGAAGTGTACTAGCTGTCAGGGGTGGAAAACGGAAGTATGCACTGCCCGCTCGATCGATCGATCAAGCGGGCAGTGGTAAGACCAAGCTGGCAGCGGTACGAGAAACAATGAGCGCGCGGTGTCGGAAATTGATACCATGACGTACTCTGGGCCATGTGGAATGTATATGACATACTGAACGGAAAACGCTCATGCGAACTCTGGTGTCAAGTGATTGAAACAAATGACATGGTACATGTTCGAAGTCTTCGTATCAGTATCTAAATGGTAAAATGCCTTAATATCAAACATTGTAAGTAGTCGCCATTGCCGGTATTATGTTTCTGCACAATGGCTATTCAAATATTAACCCATATAACGGTAATGCAGTCACCAATATAATATAATCGTTGTGGTTATACGAGAATTGAGCAAGCCTTCATGAACTATTACTCAATACATTCTCTTTACTCACAAGAGAGCCTATTCATAAGGCATTTTAAACTCAATTTCACGCAGGAACATTATCGAAACAAGCAAAATATAAATGAAACTTAATTCCGTAATGCAGTATTGTTGGAACGTGGAAATTGTTGGAACGTGGAAATAAGTCACCATTTTGTGCACAAAATTTGCTTAGTCGAAATAGCCGTGTGGTTAGTGCTTGTGACTGTGAATCTAGAGATCTTGGGTTCGAATCCCGTACGGGGTAGATATTTTTGCTACCAGATTATCTTTTTAAACGATATTTATCATATCAATATGACTGATTTTAACAGAATCCATATAAAATTACGTGTTGGTCTGTGAATGAAGAGGACCTGTTTATAAGGAATTTAAGATTAAGAGCGGTGTCGCGTCTATTAATCTAAAGTAAGCTTGTAGTTTTAACGTGACCGTTAATCTGTAGATCATGAGCCACGGGACCTCCTTTTTACGTGGAATCCGAACCACAGGACATGGCATTTCACTTAGAAAATCTCACATGCATTGACCGGGAATCGAACCCGGACCGCCTTGGTGAGAGGCATACAGCTAGACCGCTGAGCCACCACGCCCCTATCTATTAATCTAGTTGATCCATATCGTATTCTTTATTTAGGCTAGTGCTGGTGGAAGCTACAAATCATCTAATAAAATGAGTTCCATATTATAAACTACAATATCTGTAAAACACTCCCTTTTACAATAGATTAATATTTGTGCCAATAATAGTATAAAATACCGGTGTATCAACAATTTCACGTGAGGTTTCTTCTATGTCAGACGTTACACATCGTATGTGACTACTGTAAGGCTCGTATTTTTTATTACTATACTCAATGTGCCCAGGAAAATATAATTTTTGACTGGATGAATTCAACAAGAAATAGTGTATATCCCCGTATTCTGATGTGCCGTAAATAAAGTCCATCTATGACGCGTCCGTCATAAATTGTTGACGTTAGAGAGTGTCAGTTGCTATACTAAATTGTTTTTAATTGGTTCCGATACATTTCTGTTCTAATATTCAGTCAATATCTATACAGGGTGTAATTGGTATATGTGTAGCACCTTACCCTGGTGATAGAAGATGGTATTCTAAGCAAATATATTCATGAAATTTAGTCGTATCTTAATTAGTGTAGGTGGAATTAAATCACAACAATCGGAAGGAATAGACCGCGTTCCCCTCAACAGCGCAGCTGATTTCTCCCCGTCAGCATCCCCTCCAACGCTGTAGAATGTTCTCCAGAGTCTGAAGTTGAGTGACCTCCTCGCTGTGTCTTCCAGTGGCACAAGCCTAGTCTATCAACATCTCATTCACACCTCCATGGGGAGTGGCCAGCATGACTAGTATGGTTCAAGGCTGCCGCAAAATGTATGTTATTGGCGCTAAAAGTGTAAAAAATTGCCAGTTGATTAGACTTTCAGAAAATATTTAACTGTAACTAAACTTGGTAGTATTTTTAACTTAGGTAATTTTTGTTTCTATTTACATGAAATGTGAATTGTGTCGCAGTTTTTAACGCAGGAATAGGTGAAGAATATGCTGCTTTCCACGAGTCTCTTGATACATTCCGCGATAGAAATGTGAGGAAAACATTTTTATCGTAGGCCCATTCATGCAATTGGGGTAGATTTTAATTTCTTTTTAGGTATGAATGTGGAATTAAGAAAAAAATATAACATTTCAATTCATTATTTACACTTGTTTTTAGAAAGCATGTACATATATCGGGCCATATTGTACACTCTTTGGATCATATTTCAGAATTATTAGGGCATATTTGCCTGCGTATTTCTCGTTTCTTTAGGTCCTTAAGATCCGAGCCTTAATGACTCGTGATAGTGGATCTGATTAGGGTTCAGCCAGCCTTACGGCTTATGACATAACTTATTGGTCTACGGTATAGTAGACTACAAACATTAGATAATTGAAATCCTAAAGATTTGGTAAATTAATGAAAGAAACCATTAGTCTGACTTTTTACGAAGACACTGCAACAACTGTAATAATATTATTATTATTATTAATAATAATAATAATAATAATAATAGGTTTTCAGCCACAGTATTTCTATGTTTTTGGGGAGGTTGAGTTGCCGGAATTTTGTTTTCGAAGAATTTCTTGTACGTGCCATTAAATCCATTAGCATAAGGCTTTTGTAAATGCTCACCTTTATTTATTACATTCCTGAGCTTAGATAAAACACTCGAGAAAGATAGCACTTAACTACCTGAGCTACACAGCCTACTCATCATTAAATTATTATTATTATTATTATTATTATTGGAAATAGTTTTCCATAGTTTCCCACTTCTTCCACAGGCAAATGCCGGGATGGTTCCTAACCTAAAGCCAAGGCTGCCTTCTGCCAAATTCTCGCCTGAATTACAAATACCCACAATACTACAGAAACCACAGAATCACGGGTTATCAGACAAATTCTACACACACCCAACTACATGGGGGTTATGACCCCAATCGCCAAGCCTCTCAAATAGTTTGCGTCCGTCTTGAATAATAGTTCTGAGCAGACGACGGGATGTTGGAATTTGGTCCCACGGTATTTCTTTAACGTCCTGGAAGCCAACTACATACCAGGGCTTATTATCGAAATTATTTTATCCTTTACATCAAAATCAATCAATGACTTCCACATTTACAAAGTAGGCTATACAATACTACCAGTCCTGTCAATTCAAGCCATTGTGTGTGATTTCAACAACAACAACAACAACAAGAGCAATACAAATTGTCTTACCTACGGATTTTATGTGAGTAGTACTGCTATCCTCATGCCTGATGACACCCTCTCCTCCTCACAGATAGGTCAATGCTCCGATTATGCATCAACTTCTTGCCCCTCCCTCGCCATGCTTCACACTACCACGCAGTTCCCCAAATCTGCCACTTTTGATTGCGCATTCTGCTTGAACAGTTTCTGAAAAACCTACAAACATTGACGTTTTAATGTTTAATTTTCAATTTAATGATAGGTGATATATGTTTTACCTATGAAGCTTAGAATAGTCTCTTCTATCACCTGTGTAACGGATCTCACGTATAACAATTGCACCCTGTATATGTTGATATTCATCCTGACTTTCTACTCACAAGAATATATGGTATAGGACAATTTCACCCAGAGAAATAATTCTCTACATGATCACTAGACCCCCATCTGTTTTATTTTCCTGCAGGAAGAGGGTCGTACGTGTGAATGAATGTCGAGGAAGAGAGGCGAAATGGGTTGGACAATATTTATATTACTTTCCGTTTTATTAAATAAATTATGGTCTAACACTTGTATAAAAACACTGACTTAGAGGGTGAATGATTTAGCTATTTATTCAAATATATTTGCAGTAATGATATTATGGTATGATAATTTTAACATCTCTCGCACTGAGAACAACACATAGCTATGGAATGTCTTAACTTTATCTCCGGCGTTACTTTCAGTCCCCTTCTCATCTCCTTACCACAGTATCCTGCAGTAAATGAATCGATATGTATTGCTTCATTCTAAGGTGAAGATATTAGCAATTAAGAACCAACAGCATCGTTAGTAAACGGAAGTGAAGCAACGGAAGCAGGAATACACACCCGTCAAACTACCAGCATTATATTATATATAGTCATACTGGCTGTGTTCTTTTGTCATAGACGCAGGTATTCAAAGCAGAAGAACGAAAGAACACGCATTTACACAATTGTGTTCTGCAAATTAAGTGTAACGTATCAGGTATTGATCCCGATTGCTCATTCTCGATCTGAAGCTCGATAGCAGCGTGACAACAGTATCTGAGAACTCGCTCTGAAACTACGCCGAACGCACACGAATGGCATGTGAACTCTTTGAGAACATTGATTTGACTTTGGAGTCTGGATAACTTTTTTCGTGCATCCTGTATTTTTATAAACCCTAGAAATTTTGGAATTTTGGATTTTTTGGAATTATTTTGGGTATTATTAAAGGTATAACATCGCATAAGCGCAATCGGAATTAATAGGATCAACATGTGACTACAGCTGTTACAGTTTACTTCCGTCTTGTTCGACGTGAAGGGAAAAATCTCGATTTGTCAGCCTCATAGTAGGTGGACGTGTTTTCAATCAGTGGAAATTAGACTTCATAATCCACGTTATATTGGTGTTAGAAATGGACATTATTAATCATCACTGTGAGTCCAGAACAGTGAGACTTTGTGAGGTATTGTGCCCTTTTGAGCAAAGAAATATGCAAATCATAGTCCGCCAGCTCAAATCAGACAAACGGGGCATTGTATGTTCTCCCACTGTATGATTTACACTTTCTGGATCAAGCATAGGATGCACTTCAAAAATAATCATCAAAATTCTACTACAAAACTATTTAATAAATTTCAAAATTAGGTGCTACAAACACACATAAAAACTGAATAAATTCACACTTGTTAAAAAAACAAGGAATCACTAAAACTTAGCTTACAAAAATCATTAACTGAAGGTTCCATTGAACCTGACAGAAACGTAAAAATCATATTCACTCCCATATAGCATATTTTAAACCTTTCATCAAACGAGCTCCAAATGTCTCGTTAATAACCTTTACATACAGTTACATATTTAAAACGCATTAATTATTCTTAATCTGAATATTATTAATAACTTGAATTAATGTTTACAATGGTGTCAACAATTACCATTTACTGGATCCCACATGATATTCACAATGTATCATCTCTCTTATCCAACACTACCAAACTATACTTGCCCCGGGGAAACTAGTGTACCTCAAGTTTTGGAAACTACTGATTAAATCAAATCTAGATAAACTCCCAGGTATCCCAATGTTTCCAACAATACTTGGCAACAATAGCATACAAAATGTAACAATAAAAAGGGATTTCTATTATTGTCTCAAATGACAATTATATCAATAATTAAATGCGGATCTGAACTTCGACAGCAAGGATAAATACATTAGTAAGATCTCGGTACGAATTAGCGGTCCAATTAAAATGTTTATATAACAGCGAACCGCAGACAACATCTGGTTATATTACCGACCTACCCCAAGGGTAGCCCTTTCACAAGTCAAGAATACTTACGGCGAGATTTATTGCAGTGGAGTGAGACTCAATGTCTACCTCACTCTGGACGGCACACAAACAACTAGCTTGCTACAAGCGTATCTTTCTTTAACTTGGAGAGACAACACGTTACATTCATTTAACAAAAACATTATGAGGTTCTATGACCTACTCATTTGGCTCAGGTGTTATTATAATTGTGGAGTTTTCACGCTAGAAGGTAAGATACTCAATAAAACCAACAATAATTAAGGGGCTTTCGAAGTGAGAGAATGCTCGTTCGTTCCTATGGCCTACCTCTAGGACACTTCCATTTTCGAGGACTTAGGACCTGCAAATGGAGCGATGGTATCAAACCAATCGTCCTAATAGTAGCGTCTTCTGGGTGGCTTATGCACTGATTCCCTGCGCTCAACAACAATAAAAATTAGCACCCTTCACAAATCGGCATCAGCAAATACACACACAATCTATGACCGCTTCCAGCTGATCCCCACAATTACTAATTTCCTGGCCTATTTCACAGCATTCCTAGCGTGACAATTAATTTATAAGCGCTCTACTGGCGTCAATTAATAATTCCGTGATGCCTTTAAAGGTAAGATATTTTTTCCAAATCAATTAATTTACCCGTCCAAAAATAATAGTTTTGCCTTAGATATACAATTCTTGACATACATTTACTAGAACTCAACTGGTTCAGTACTTATTATTATCATTATAAGGAACCCAACAGTTTTCCTTAATTATCAGTTTTTTTGAAATTAATTAAACAATTATTTTATTCATGAGATTATTATCCTTATTATGCTGGTATTAATATCATTATTATTTATTTTTACTGGTATTCCACTGAATACTATTTCTTTGAGTATTAATCAGTACATTTAAGTAATTACTTCCATCATTAATTTAATGTTCAGATCTCGATTTTCTCACTATACACAGCTTTACATATCCCTGTTTTTCAACGTTTGAGAATAAATTCTCTATAGTCATTGCTACACGAGTTTCCCAAGCCAAAATACATAATTAAAATTTGGTAACTCACATGATTTCATCCAGCCAGACTATCTGGATACAGTGGAGCGACATTTCGCCCACACTTATTTCCTTACCTCATGTTGACATCCATATTAGCACACGTTAGAATTTCCTAAAATTGACTCATATTATACACTTTTAACTTGGTTTGAGGAAATACACTCATAATTACACAATCACTAAAAAGACCATCACTAAAATATATAAAAATGTCACTAACAAATTATATTTACACTCATGATTTTCATATTTGGGATTTATATTGCCCTACACACGTGAATACTTTCTTTTCCGCCTCGGAGGGGTGCAAGTATCAATCGTGCCTCCTAACTCCTATTAGGATGATTGACAGTCTCATTCGATATTTTCCCTCTCCTGGCTACGGAAGATTCTCCTATTCTGTTCCTGGAATTTATCGGCACCCTCAATTTAATGCACGATATCAATGTCTCGTTCGGTACGCAATTGTTTATATGGCAAACTGTCTTTAGTTTAACGTTCACTTCTAGAGTCGCTGTACTAGATTTCCTGCGCTCTACAATTGCTTTTCTAGTCCACGTTTGGACTTTATTCTGGCGATTGTTGTCTATATTTGTGGAATAAATTCCCAAGTCCTTACTTCAATTTCACTTGGCAACTGATGCGTATACTATCGACTTCTCGAATCTATCGCCACTTTTGCGCTAACCTCCTCAGTTCAGGAAAATTAGGCCTTTAACCTACGTTCAACCCTAATGTGGTTATTTCACGCACTGGATAAAATATAGAGTTTCACTACTTTGTCGATGTCTCGTATTACTTTTCGAGATGCTGCGATGTAACTTAGGCTTTAACTGCCTTTCGCCGGCTAACGTATTTGAATCAAAGTAAGAATACTTTGCATGAGTCCTCAGACTAATTAATTAAGTTCGAAGCTTGGCGGTATTTTTCCTTCTGACAAGGATTACGACGCTTCAATGCTTGGCGACACTGCTATATACTGGAGCAGTACCTCCCATCAGGAATTCTGTACTTTCGTGACACAGTATAACGTCCCACAGGACTGAAGATGACTGCATGAATTCCCTCGGGCTCACGTCCTATATATTTGATTCTGATAAAAATAAATCAATTTCTCTTCTTCTCCAAGATTATCTTCCAGAATAATCATCGTACGAGGCTATAAAAATACCTCCTTGGAGCTTATACATTAAGTCTCTCAAATATATCACCATTTCCAAAAATCGGTCGTACAGATCTTTAATATTAATTAAATTGAGCTCCTCTGCTGTGTGGGTAGTGCTTTCGTGTTTTCTCCTACCACAGGCTTCCGGATCGGTAATGTACCGACTACGCAATGCTGACAGTACACTTCTAATGTACTCAATTATTAAGAACTTTTTGCAGTCTCAAAATTCTATTCTCCCAGATAAATAACCTTGGCGGAGAGTTTTTTCCATATTTTTTTTTGTATTTCTGGCTGATTTCAATTATTTTTTCAATTGTTAAGGCCTCGCCTTCCGTACAGTGTTGGCAATTTATCGCCGACTAAGGACTTTTACAAAGATCTTCTGTTCTCATTTTGCACGGAAAATTCCGTTTATCTATTTTTAATCCATGCGCAAGCCTTAATCGACTGAGCTTGTCAAATGATATCATGCCCGCTGCAAGCCTTGCCTCGCGTTGCATCACCGATCCATGCGTCATACAAGGGCGATATTATCTTAACCCTTCAGCTATCCTTAAACCTGTACTAAAATCTGTAATATTTCTTCTTTTTCTAACTAAAACAGATAGGGTTCGATATCTGGGCCACCCACAAGGGCACAAATCTCCCCTCCTTAGAAAAATACATTTTCGAAACCTGGGGTTATGTATTTAAACTATTTCCCAAAGAAAATTTCATCCTTTCACAATCGATCCATCCCATCATCTCTCAGTATTTTTCTGGTCTCTTTCTACTTAAAATCCCTCGATGATTCGGGTTTTCTAATTAGGAGTCATATCCTGTGATTGTGTCGGACGGGAACGCGCAGTCCCTACCCGTTCATCATGTTCATTTCGGCTGGACTATCTGTCCTCGGAATACCTTATTCCTTACGGCTGTTGTCTATCCCTACCCGTTTCATTATTTACAAATTCTCTTTTCTCAAGTTACAATTTTCCTCTTCAATTTGCTCAATTATCTCTTTAAATTCAAAATATGTTCTTTCGAGCTCACATTCGCACTTGAATGGTTGTGCTATACTTTCACGATCTTTATCGTGTTCCAAGATACTCCTATTGGTCATCAAAGTGGATTTATCGTCGTTGCCTTCTATTTTCATAGCCAAGGCTTGTTCATTTGCTTCATCGAAGTCTTCCGGAGGATAATACAATTTCATATTAGCTGAATTCATTGTCAATTCGTGATTCGTCTCACAGTGCTGAATTCTATAGGCATTATTTCTTAGATCCCTTATTATTCTATACGGGCCGTGGTACATTTTCTGAAATTTATTGTACACGCGGTTCCCTGGATCCGAAATGGCTGGTCTTTTCACTAACACAATTTCTCCCGTTAGTAGTGGTCGATGATACCTTTTGTGCCTATTTCTTCTTTGTCTTCTATCGACTTGAGCTTGCATAGGCTCAAAAGCACTTCTAATCCGAACCTCTCTTCCAGGCTGAGGGTCTGTTGGTCTAGTGATGACCAGACTCCATGGTCTCTCAGGCTGCTCATTACGATGTAACGTTATTGATATCTCTTCAGTGGATTCGTGTATCGTATTATTAATGCAAAATTCGATAATGTCGAGGATGTCTATCCATTTCCAATTTTCCTCGGCACACTATATTCTGCAATACTTGGTCGTTTCCCTCATGACTCTCTCGACAGGATTCGCTTCAGGATGGCGAATACTTGACAGTATTTGGCGTATTCCAAGACTCTCTAATTCCTGTCTGAATTCTACGCTCGTAAAGCAACTACCGTGTCCCCATAAAAGGTTCTCTGGTTTACCCAGAATAGGTATCACTTTTCCTTTGAGTCGCTTTAGAACTTGTTTGGTGCTAGTCTCCTGTATGGGAGAAAGAACAACGATTTTTTTGAAGACATCCATAGCCACCATTATGTGTCTGTCTCCCCTCCTGGCCTTTGGCAACGGTCCAAAAATTGTCAATCGAAATTATTGACCTGGTCTTTCGGGTAACAGAGGTATCGGCTTTCGTCTCATCAAGAACGCGTTAGGTTTGATTCTTTGGCATACGTCACATGTCTTTAACGTATCCCGTACAGTCTCTCTCAGTATCGGCCATACAAATACTTCTTTCAGAATTGAGACTCTTTTGTCGACTCCCATGTGTCCAAAGGATCTATGGTTAACCATACCATTTTCCTCTGCAAAACAGCAGGTACCACGATTCTCAATCGAGTATGGTCAGAGTCCGCAAACTTATATAACAATCCATTGAAAAAACTATAATCTCGAGCTATCTTGTTAGCTTCGTTATACGCAGGTGTTCCTCTTATCAAACTCCCTTCAAAGAAAGATATGAGCATGTTTATCCATGGATCTTCGCGTTGTCGTTGAGCAATGTTTCTTAGTTCATCTAATGTACGCTGATCTCTATCTTCTAAATCAATAGCCATTACTTCCTCTTCTGTGGACTCTGGCTGTCTACTTAAGTAGTCTGGAAAAACATTTTCTTTCCCTGGGCAATATTCTATGTTCACATCGAACTGCTGTATATATAAAGCCCAACGCATCATCCTTTGACTAGACAGATCTGTCTTCATAAAAAAGTTTAAGGCTTTATGATCTGTTCTGAGCGTAACTGGAAACCCATATAAAATTTTCCGCCGAAATTGCAGAGCATGCAATATTGCTAACAGCTCGATCTCGCTGATTGTATAATTTTTCTCGTGTGGTTTCATTCTTCGACTAGTGAAAGCTACATAATTTTTCCTATCAGGGTTCTCTGGATCCTCCTGATACGGCATCGCTCCTATTCCAATCTGGGAGGCGTCCGTCTGAATTACAAATCTCTGATTAAAATCAGGATATCCTAGCTTCACGTAATTTAAGAGCATTTCCTTGGCCTCTACAAATGCCTTTTCAGCTTCCTCCGTCCAGTTCCACTTGCCACCCTTCTTCAGAAGTTCCTGCAATGGTGCAACAGTTCTAGTGTATGACGGGCAATATCCTGAGAAAAATCCCATTAATCCCAAAAACATTCTTTACTTTCAAAGGCCTAGGAAAATTTCTTATGGATACAAGTTTACACGGATTGGGTTTGACACCATCCTTGTCAATCACGTGCCCCAAAAATGTGATTTGTCGTTGACAAAAGTTGGATTCCTGCAAGTTTATCTTGAAGTTAACCCTTCTTAAATCTTCAAGTAGTTTCGTTAAGTTCTTCATGTGTCCCTCTACGTTTTCCGAGGTAAGTAATATGTCGTCAACATAGCGGATAGTGCAATCCTTTACTTCCTTCGACAGGTTGCGATCATGTGCCCTAATCAGTGCTGATCCCGCTGTCTTCAAGCCAAATGGACATCTCTTAAAACAATAAGTTTGCTGATCGAACTGAAATCCAGTTAAGAGACTGGTTTTCTCTTCACGTTCGAGATGATGATACGAAGAAGTCATGTCAATATTCGTAAAAATCTTCTTGCCTTTGAATTTTCTCATTATTTCTATTATGGATGGTGCCAAATCATTTTCTGGTATAATCTTGGCGTTCAAATTTGTGGCATCCAAACACCCTCACTGAGCCATCCGGTTTACTCACAATAACTAATGGACTAACATATGGTGTTGCCATCTTTTCTATAACACCTGCATCCCTCATCTCGGGCAGTGTTTTCTTAGTTTCTGCAACCGGATATGGTTTTTGTCTAAACGGTGCCCAATCCTTCATTTGAAATGCGTATTTGAAATTTTGGATCTTTCCTGGTTTGGAATCAAATACTTCCCTATATTTCAATAACAGTTCCTTTAATACCTCTTTGTATTCAGTGTAATTTTCGCTTCTTCTATTTTGCCTAGCAGGTTGGCATCGAACTCGGTTTCCATACTGTCTTCACGTTCTATGTTTCAGACTTCAAATGCCTCTTGTGTGGCCTTATAACCTTCCTCAGTTACTTCTCCCACAGGCCATACCTGCACCTCTATTTTCGCATCCTTTTTCATGTAAAATAATATCCTGTTCATCCACATCCTCCTTCTGAATCCTAATGAAATTTTGAGCTAGGTCTATAATGACCTTGTTCTCACGGATAAAATCAATACCCAATATAACATTGTATGGTAATTGACTCACCGGCAAAAAGCATTGTGAAATTTCTGAATTTCCAATGATTATGTGAATGTAAACCTGAAATATACATGTTAAAGATTTTTCAGGAATAATTTCCTTAATCTTTACACTCGATGTGGGGATTTTTAATACACGAACTCTGGTTTCCAATTCATTTAGTAGGATCTGTGTTATTAAACTTATAGTTGATCCAGTATCTATTAATGCTCTGACCAGTAATCCTTCTATCCTTAACATTATGATAGGTAATTCCCTTCATATAGATGGTATTCCTTCAACCTCTTCTTTTATCAATTCGTCTGGTATAGCTATCCAATTTACAATCTCGACTTCCTCCCACCTCCTGGTATGTTTCCACTTTTGCCAATTTCAATTAGGAGTTTTTTTTATCCGGAGGGTCCACTTTTCCCTCATTCTTAAATTGAGCTTGTAGCTCTAGGCTTTGAGCACCATCATGGCGTTCGGGTGATTTGCGATTTTTCATAGCCTCACTCCAACGGACCTTTTGTCTTTAAGGTTCGTCTGTCCGTTCATCCATATAACGCAGACAATCCTGATATCTTTCTTCAATTTCTGCACGGTATTCATCGCTCCTATCTTCAGGCCTCACATTCCTTCTGAGATAGTTTTCCCAATTCTTTCTGTTATCCTGCCTCTGGTTGTTGTTATACGGTCGGTTTTCCTGTCTCCTATAACCCGTATTCCTAGGATTTATTTTTCGATATCCTCCTCTGTTATATGGTTGTATTCCCCTAGGATCTTGGTGTCCATATTCATGACCAAGTCCCTGAGTATCTGTACTAGTTGACTTATTCCTAGTAGAGGGTTTTTCTCTGTCCTCTTGCCTACTGACCATATGTACTTGCTCAGTATGCCTCTGTTGTCTTGGAGTTACGTGTGCGGTGGTCATATTAAATTGACGCAGTACGCTCTCCACTTCCACAGCACTTCTGGCTTTGGTTGAGATTAACAACCATTGTGTCTCATATGGAAATTGTCTTGCAATGGCGGCACACAGGTCAATTTCAGCAGGGGCAATATCAAGTTCACGGAACTTGCACAGCTGAGCGGTGAAAAATTCTGAATATTTGGTGGGTGGGTTAGTACTGTATTTCCTAGAGTACAGATCTAGCCTTAGATTTTCCTGCACGTGTGCTGCCCAATAGCGTTTCAGGAAAGCTTCTCTAAAACCATCCACAGTGTCAAATGTGTATCTGAAGCTGCTGTACCAAGTAAGATAATCACCTGCCAATAGCTTCTCAATAGCTTTCAGTCTCCGATCCTGAGGAATTTTCATCTCATTGAGGTATTCAGCTACTTCCTTCAGCCAATATTTCGGTGTAATGGACATGTTATTACCCGTAAATTTGACTGGTCTGTCCTCATTAGATTGTATTATGTTGATTATCTGTCCACTAGTTTGATTCGCGTATGGTGTTGACATCGCCATGGGATATCCTGGGTTCTTGTAAGGGCTCTCCCTCCAAAGTCCCTATCTTGATTAGTGCCTTGGGTATCAGAATATACCCATACCGTTTTCGGGAAGTCATTCTGACCTTCGAATTCTAATTTCCTTTCTCTTCGGGCACTTTCTTCTTGCGACATTATTTGAACCTCCATCTGACTATTTTTCTGCTCGGTTCTCTCCAGACGGGAACAAAATTCATTTTCAAATCTTTTCTGTTTCTTCCTACTGTTCTCAGCTTATTGTTTGATTTGAAATTTCTCTTCCCTGAAGCTATCCCTTATTTCGGCTAATTTGTCCTCGACCTCTTTCTTAATGACCAGGACCTGTCCGTCTATAATTTCTTGTTTGACTTCATCTCGAGCGTCTATTTCCTTTTGGATTTCTTTTATCTGTTTATTAACTTCTTCCTTCCCATCAAAGATTTCTTTCCTGATATTTGTGAGCTCTCCATCTGTTTTCTCCTGTTTTTTATACAATCTTCCTAAGTCATTTCTGACTTGATCTACTTCGGTATTGGTCTTTCCTACCTGGGGCTTTAAGTTGTTCAAAGTTTCCTGAACATCGTTAATACCATTACTTATCTCTTCTATCTTACGAGATTGTTCCTTGCTTTCTGCTTCCCGCTGTTTACTCTCAGTGTGGAGATTATGTTCATATTTATTTAACCTCTTTGTTACCTTACTATAGTGTTCTTTTAAAATCTCATCTATCTGCCCGGTAAACTGATAAAATTGTGTCTTCATATTCTTTGCGTCGTTTTGACTTTGAAGTTTCATTTCACTAATTTAACTTTTAACAACCACGAATTCTTGTTCGAGCCCCTCTACCTTACTCTCAACTCCGTTAAACCTGTCACCTAACGCTTCAAGACTGTTCTTGATCTCATCTCGGGATGCCTAACAAAGATTTTTATTAGATTCTATCTGTTCTTTTAATTCTTTGTTATTAGCTTCTAGCTGTTCCTGCACCCCCACAATTTGGTTTACAAGTTTCTTTTCACATTCTTCTATGTTCACTTTACAAGTATTCCGTATCTCACTTAATTTAGTGTTCAGGATTTCAAAGTTTTCCCGACACTCAGTTTGGGATTTTTGATTATTTTTCTGTAACGTATCCATTTGAACTTTCAATCCTAGGTGAATTACCTCATTATTCTCTTTGATATCCTTTTTATTTCAATTTTAAATTGATTTAATTTACTCTCAAACTCATTGTCCAAACCTTCCAAACTCTTGTCTCTTGCTGTGTGTATAGTGTCTTCTATACAACTTTGGAATTCCTCCGATCCTCTCTTTAATGAATCTATTTTTCCTTCTACTCCTGTCTACATGGCCCGTAATTCCATTTTCATGGCCTGACTTTTTAGATGGCTATCTTTTCTCATTTCTTCCTGGAATGATCCTAAATTGATATTAAATTGATTGTTCATAATACCTAATTTATCTTCCCAGTCTTGAGACTGTTTTTCAAAATGCTTAAGATTATCTGTCTTTACAGCCTCAAATTTACCGTCTATCTCCGTCTTCAGTTCCTCATTATCATTCTTACTGTCGGCTTTGACAGATTCTAAGTTTCCTTTCATAGATTCGAGCTTAGTATTTATATTATCGAATCTATCTTTTCGTATCTATAGCGTCCACCAACCTCTGCATCTCCTCACTCAGAGCCATGTTACGATCTGTATTCAGAGAATACTCTATCCCATCAGTGGATCATGCAGAAGAGATGATACCCTGAATTCGTTTTGTGGTTCCTTTTCAAAACTTTATTTTCAGTACGTGTGGTCACTGAGTCGCACCCGTCTATATGTTTACTCATAAAAACATCAAGTCTATTATGGAAGTGATTTTCCTAAAAATTCAAAATTTTGAAGAAAAAAAAAATCTCCAAAATGAAAGTTTTGACTTTTCCAAGTAAAACTCGGGGTTTCCCACGGAAAATTCAGCCCCATAGTTCACGGGCGGCATTTTAGTAGTTATATGGTGTGCTACAGAGTGGGCACTTGGTCACCCTCCGCGAGGCTTCAGCAAAAATACAAGTTTTCGAAAAACCATTCCGGGGGTGGATTTCACTGCCGATGCCCCCACCTTGGGCGCCATTTTATTAGTTAGGGGGTTATTACGGGGCTGCTCGGTGTGAATTCTTTGGGGTCCCAAATGCGATCAGTTAAATTTATGTTGTTAGCTAGCCTATCATTATTTTACCTTTATTCTTACGACCGACTTTAGTGTTCCAAGAGCTTAGATCCAAGCACATTTTTTATATCTCCCCCATGTGCCCTTTTGAGCAAAGAAATATGCAAATCATTGTCCGCCAGCACAAATCAGATAATCGGGGCATAGTATTTTTTCCCACTCTATGATTTACACATTCTGGATCAAGCATAGGATACACTTCAAATATAAACATCAAAATTCTACTACAAAACTATTTAATAAATTTCAAAATTAGGCGCTACAAACAAACATAAAAGCTGAATAAATTCACACTTGTTAAAAAAAACAAGGAATCACTAAAACTTAGCTTACAAAAATCATTAATTAAAGGTTCCATTGAACCCGACAGAAACGTAAAAATCACTTTCACTCCCATATAGCATATTTTAAACATTTCATCAAACGAGCTCCAAATGTCTCGTTAATAACCTTTACATACAGTTACATATTTAAAACGCATTAATTATTCCTAATCTGAATATTATTAATAACTTGAATTAATGTTTAAAATGGTGTCAACAATTACCATTGACTGGATCCCACATGGTATTCACAATGTATCATCTCTCTTTTCCAACACTACCAAACTGTACTTGCCCCGGGGAAACTAGTGTACCTCAAGTTTTGGAATCTACTGATGAAATCAAATCAAGATAAACTTCCAGTTATCCCAATGTTTCCAAAAATACTTGGGAACAATAGCATTTAAAATGTAACAATAAAAAGGGATTTCTATTATTGTCTCAAATGACAATTATATCAATAATTTAATACGGATCTGAACTTCGACAGCAAGGATAAATACATTAGCAAGATCTCGGTACGAATTAGCGGTCCAATTAAAATGTTTATATAACAGCGAACCGCAGACAACATCTGGTTATATTACCGACCTACCCCAAGGGTGGCCCTTTCACAAGTCAAGAATATATAAGGCGAGATCTATTGCAGTGGAGTGAGACTCAATGTCTACCTCACTCTGGACGGCACACAAACAACTAGCTTGCTACAAGCGTATCTTTTTTTAACTTGGAGAGACAACACGTTACATTCATTTAACAAGAACATTATGAGGTTCTATGACCTACTCATTTGGCTCACGTGTAATTATAATTGCGGAGTTTTCACGCTAGAAGGTAAGACACTCAATAAAACCAACAATAATTAAGGGGATTTCGAAGTGAGAGAACGCTCGTTCGTTCCTCTGGCCCGCCCCTAGGTCACTTCCGTTTTCGAGGACTTAGAACCTGCAAATGGAGCGATGGTATCAAACCAATCGTCCTAATAGTAGCGTCTTCTGGATGGCTTATGCACTGATTCCCTGCACTCAAAAACAATAAAAAATTAGCACCCTTCACAAATCTGCATCAGCAAATACACACATAATCTATGACCGCTTCCAGCTGATCCCCACAATTACTAATTTCCTGGCCTATTTCACTGCATTCCTAGCGTGACAATTAATATATAAGCGCTCTACTGGCGTCAATTAGTAATTCCGTGATGCCTTTCAAGGTAAGATATTTTTTCCAAATCAATTAATTTATCCGTCCAAAAATAATAGTTTTGCCTTTGATATACAATTCTTGACATACATTTACTAGAACTCAACTGGATCAGTAATTATTATTATCATTACGAGGAACCCAACGGTTTTCCTTAATTACCAGTATTTTGAAGCAGTCCCCGTGGTGTATGGGTAGCGCGCCTTCCCATCACTCGGAGGCCCCGGATTCGATCCCCGGCCCCGTCGGGGATTTCAAAACTGACGTGAGTATTGGAACAGGGTGCACTCAGCCTCGTGAGGACAATTGAGTAGCTGACTGACAGTGACACAGCGCCCTGATCACGTAAATCAACATTAACGGCCGAGGGGGCCCGACGCACTGATCACGCGTCACCCCAATATCTGCAGGCCGAATGGCTGGGCAGCGGTCGCTTGGTCGGCCTTAGCCCTACATGGGCTGCATAGTGCCAGGGGTTGATCAGTATTTTGAAATTAATTAAACAATTAATTTAAACATGAGATTATTATCATTATTATGCTGGTATTAATATCATTATTATATGTTTTTACTGGTATTCCACTGAATACTATTTCTTTGAGTATTAATTAGTACATTTATGTAATTACTTCCATCATTAATTTAATGTTCAGATCTCGCATTTCTCACTATACACTGCTTTACATTTCCCTGTTTTTCAACGTTTGAGAATAAATTCTCTATAGTCATTTTTACATGAGTTTCCCAAGCCAAAATAAATAATTAAAATTTGGTTACCGACATGATTTTATCCAGCCAGACTATCTGGATTCCAGTGAAGCGAACATTTCGCCCACACTTATTTGATTACTTCATGTTGACACCCATATTAGCACACGTTAGAATTTCCTAAAATTGACACATATTATACACTTTTAACTTGGTTTGAGGAAATACACTTATAATTACACAATCACTATAAAGAAAATCACTAAAATATATAAAAATTTCACTAACAAATTATATTTACACTCATGAATTTCAATTTTGGCATTTATATTGCCTTACACACGTGAATTCTTTCTTTTCCGCCTTGTAGGGGTGCAAGTATCAATCGTTGCCTCCTAAATCCTATTTGTATGATTGACAGTCTCGTTCGATATTTCCCCTCTCCTGGCTACGGAAGATTCTCCTATTCTGTTCCTGGAATTTATCGGCACCCTCAAATTAATGCACGATATCAATGTCTCGTTCGGTACGCAATAGTTTATATGGCAAACTGTCTTTGTTTAACGTTCACTTCTAGGGTCGCTGTACTAGATTTCCTGCGCTCTACAATTGCTTTTATAGTCCACGTTTGGACTTTATTCTGGCGGTTGTTGTCTATATTTGTGGAATAAATCCCAAGTCCTTACTTCAATTTCACTTGGCAACTGATGCGAATACTATCGACTTCTCGAATCTATCGCCACTTTTGCGCTAACCTCCTCAGTTCAGGAAAATTAGGCCTTTATCCTACGTTCAACTCTATTGTGGTTATTTAACGCACTGGATAAAATATAGAGTTTCACTACTCTGTCGATGTCTCGTATTATTTTCCGAGATGCTGCGATGTAACTTCAATACTAGTGTTTTAGGCTTTAACTGCCTTTCGCCGGCTAACGTATTTGAATCGAAGTAAAAATACTTTGCCTGAGTCCTCAGACTAATTAATTAATTTCGAAGCTTGGCGGTATTTTTCCTTCTGACAAGGACTACGACGCTTCAATGCTCGGCGACACTGCTGAACACTGGAGCAGTAACTCCCATCAGGAATACTATACATTCGTGACACGGTATAACGTCCCACAGGGCTGATGATGACTGCTTGAATTCCCTCGGTCTCACGGCCTATATATTTCATTCTGATAAAAATAAATCAATTTCTCTTCTTCTCCAAGACTACCTTCCAGAATAATCATCGTACGAGGCTATAAAAAATACCTCCTTGGAGCTTATACATAAAGTCTCTCAAATATATCACCATTTCCAAAAATCGATCGTACAGATCTTTAATATTAATTAAATTGAGCTCCTCTGCTGCGTGGGTAGTGCCTTCGTTCTTTCTCCTGCCACAGGCTTCTGACTCGGTAAAGTACCGACTACGCAATGCTGACAGTGCACTTCTAATGTACTCAATTATTAAGAAATGTTTCCACTCTCAAATTTCTATTCTCCCAGATAAATAACATTGGCGGAGAGATTTTTCCATAATTTTGTGTATTTCTGGCTGATTTCAATTATTTCTTCAATCGTTATGGCCACTCCTTCCATACAGTTTTGGCAAATTATCGCCGACTAAGAACTTTTACAAAGACCTTCTGTCCTCCTCTTGCACGGAAAATTCCGTTGATCTATTTTTAATCCATGCCCAAGCCTTAATCGACTGAGCTTGTCAAATGATATCATGCCCGCTGCAAGCCTTGCCTCGCGTTGCATCACCGATCCATGCGTCATACAAGGGCGATTTTATCTTAAACCTTCAGCTAACCTTAAAACTGTACTAAAATCTGTAATAATTCTTCTTTATCTAACTTAACAGATATGGGTTCGATATCTGTGCCACCCGCACGGGCACAGTATTTTAATTGAAACCTCGATCTGTCAATCTCATGGTGATTAGACGTGTTTTCGAGCAAGTGAAGTAGAATTGATAATCCACGTTATATTGTTGCGGAAAGTTGACATTATTAATCATCGTTGTGAGAGCAGTGGACTGTGTAACTATTTGAAGCAGTATTCTGCAGTATTTTGGTGTATTTGCCGAGTTATAATATCTGTACATGGAGTAGTCAAGTAAACACACGCCATTTCCGAGCTCCACGGTTTTTGAATCTTTACACGGTAAAACGATATCAGTGCAGCTTAAAAGTGAAAAAAAGTACCCGAGGAAGACGTACGCAATGAAAGAAAACCAGGAATCACCCAAATTGTAGGTAAATAAGTAAATAACTGAAATTAATTACATCACACAACAGAAGGAGATTAGTGAGTTTATATAGCACCAAACTCACCAAAACACTAACCGCATACAGCAACAAAGAACCGTTTGAATGCCTTACCACAAAAATAACATGTGACCAGAAGAAACTCTGTATGGAGAATGAGACATACCGGTTACATGACGCTGGCCTGTCAACAATGAAAGAGGACATTCGTCGCATAACGAATGTCTTACAGCACGAAGCACAGGCATAGTATCAGCTCACACAAGAAAGCCAGCAACCTGCTACTAAGGTGTGAAGACTTCTAACAATATACATAGACATATTTTAGCACTAAAATAGAAGCGAATGAGTGTGAGAGGAACTATATTGCAAAAACGAAGTGAATGAAGCCAAAGCAGATTAATACACTACACGCGCCAAAAAGAGGAGTAAAATATATCACAGTACGTAACTAGCAAATATAACAACATGCCACCCAAAACACAGCCCTCAACTAAAAACATAAAGCAAAAAAAAAAAAAAGAAAAAAAAATATCAACCTCAGAATCTCGGGAGAAGAAGAACACACAAACAATGCAAAACCCTAAAGAGACGACATTAAAGGTATGTTTTCTGAAATACTATCAGAAATTAAAGATTTGAAAAAGCAAACTGAAGAGTTTAAACAAGAAACAAGAGAGGAAATTCAGTCCATGAGAAAGGAAATTAAAAAAAGAAATGAATACTGCGAAAGAGCAAATGAGTCATTAGAACAAAAAATCACTAACATAGACAACACAATACAAGAAAAGATAGAAACATTATCCAAAAGAATAAGTGACCTAGAAGAACAAAAAGAACAACAGGCGAAAAGAGAAAGGAGGAACAACATAGTGGTAAAATGTAAAGAATTCACTAATGATGAAAGTAACAAGGACGAACTAAAGAACAAAATCAAGAAGATATTGGACACGATAGAAAAAGAAGTGACGGCAGAAAAATCAACCAACGTCGGTAAAGACAGAAACAATAGAGGTATAGTGAAAGTCAGTTTCACAAATTTTGCAGACAAACTAAAAATAGTCCGAAACAAACACAAACTGAGAGGACAAGATATATTCATAGATGATGACCTCACAATAACAGAAAGAGAAATCCAAGCATCACTCCGACAGAAAGCCAGGGAAGAAAGGGAAAAGGGTAATAACAATGTAAGAGTTGGATACCAGAAAATCCTGTTAAATGACCAGTGGGTGCACTGGAAAGACTTAACCTCAAAAAACGGGGAAGAAGAATTCAACACAACACAACGTTGAAACAACGTTCACACAAGGAAGAAGAACTCATACTTGGTACACCAAACGTTAGAACCTTAAGAACCCAAGATAAAGAAATAGAACTCGAAAACGCACTCGAAAACGTACGGTACGATATATTAGGCCTCAGTGAGGTGAGGCAATACGGCGAAGACATAATAGAGAAAACAAATGGGGATGTCTTTAGCTTCATAGGGGAAACAAAAGGACAAAAAGGGGTAGGTTTTTTGATAAAAAGACATTTAAAACTCAATATAAAAGAAATAAAGGGAATCTCAGAAAGAATCATTGTATTATCCCTAAAATTAAATGACAACACATTCATAATAATTCAAGTCTATGCTCCCACAGAAGCAAGTAGGGAAGAAGAAATTGAAGACTTCTATATGCTCCTCGAAGACACACTAGCCGAGTACGAAGCACACACAACATTCATAATTGGAGACTTCAACAGCAAGGTAGGAAGAAAGGAATACGAAGAAGAAGAACCTATGGGCCTTCACGGATACGGAACAAGGAACGAAAGAGGAGAAAGACTAATACAGTTTGCACTGGGACAAAGACTTAAAATTGTGAACACATTTTACAAGAAAAACCCAGAAAGCAAATGGACATGGAAATCTCCGAATGGGAAAATCAAAAACGAAATAGACTTCATCCTAACCAATAGACTAACAGAGGTGAAAAACATACAAGTGATAAATGGTCTGAAGTTTGACACAGATCACAGAATGGTACGATTGAAAGTGAGAATAAAGAAGAAAAGGAGACACTACTTCAACAACAAAACTACACATCCAGGATGCATAGACAGGGCGGAGTATGTATAAGCACTACAACAAAACCTACGAGACTTCAACCAACAAACGGAGCAAAAAGTCCAACAACACTATACAGAGCTCGTAAATTGCATATCCTGCGCAGCCAAACAATCGTCAACACCTGGAATCAGTATGAAAAATAGAATAAAACTTAAGGATAGCACCAAATGTTTGATCGAAGAAAGAGAACGCCTAAAATCACAAGCCATAGAAAACGAACACAAAAAGCTGGAATATGCGGAAGTCAATAAACAATCAAAAAGGGAAATCCGAAGAGACATCAGAGAACACAACACTAAAGTGGTAAAAGAAATCATGGATACCACAAAATCAATAAAGAAGATTAGAAAAGAATTAACTCCAGGCAAACATTGGATGCTGGGAGTAAAAGACAACAACGAAAAAAGACAAGCCTCAAGAGAAGAGATAATGACGCAAGCGACAGAGTTCTATAGGACACTATACTCAAGTAACTCTAAAAGATCCAACTTGCATCAGGACCAGAATACATCAGAAGAAAACCTAGAGGAAGAAACACCTCCAATACTACCCAGTGAAGTAAGAGCAGCCATTCGACAAACGAAAACCGAAAAATGGCCAGGTGAAGATGGAATTTACAATGAATTTCTAAAATGGGGTGAAGAAGACCTAATCCCAGTCATCACAACATTATTTAATTCCATACTCACATCAGAAGACATACCAATGCAGTGGAAACAAAGCATTATCATACTTCTACACAAAAAGGGAGCTAAGGACGATATAAACAACTACAGACCGATCAACCTAATTGTAAACCTCTACAAGCTATTTATGAAGATCCTAACCAATAGAATGACAAAGGCACTGGACGAACAGCAACCGATAGAGCAAGCAGGATTCAGAAAGAGTTTCAGTACATCAGACCACTTGCAAACAATAAATCAACTCATGGAGAAAGTTCAGGAATTTAATCTAGAGGTGTGGATTACAACAAATCATTTGACTCCGTAGAACAGGGAAGCGTCTTAGAAGCACTGGAAAAACAAGGCATCCCAAACAAATTCGTTAGACTCCTTGGCAAACTCTACGACGGTAACCAAACCAGAATAAACACAGAAAGAGAAGGATGTAACATCATGATAGAAAGGGGAGTAAAACAGGGAGACCCCCTCTCACCAAAATTATTCACCTGTTTGCTGGAAAATCAGTTTAGAAAACTAGACTGGGAAGAAAAATATGGCATCAGAATCGATGGGACAAGACTAACCCATTTACGGTTCGCAGACGACATTGTTTTGGTGGCTGAATCAGCGAAAGAGCTGGAACAAATGATAAAAGAATTAGACAAAACAAGTAAAGAAGTGGGCCTTACAATGAACCCGATGAATACGAGGCTGATGACCAATGCGTTAGAAGCCCCAATTAATGTGAACGGAGAAACACTGGAATATGTTGAAGAATATGTATATCTCGGTCAGAACATGTCATTTTCAAGTCGTTCAGAGAAAGAGGTCAAACGAAGAATAGGACAAGCATGGAAGAGCTTTTGGTCCCTAAAGTTTATACTGGCTGACAAGACACAAAAACACACTTTAAAGGCTGAAGTTCTGGAAAAATGCGTTATACAGGTGTTATTATATGGTTGCCAAACTTGGGCATTAACATCGAAACAAAGACAAATGATCCAGAGATGTCAACGGAAAATGGAAAGGAAGATACTTCATGTCTCATTGAGAGATAGAATACGGAACGAAGATTTAAGAAGGAAAACCGGCATGAAAGACGCTATGACATCAGCAGACCAGCTCAAATGGAGATGGGGTGGACATGTAGCGAGATTAGATCCTAACCGATGGACGTACAAAATGACGATGTGGGACCCAAGAACAGGAAGACGAAACGTTGGGAGACAAAGAATCAGATGGGCAGACTGGTTCGTAAAATGGGGAGGAAAACAATGGACAAGACCAGCGAAGATGAGGCAGGAGTGGAAAGACCTAGGGAGACTCGCATGCAGTGACCAATAAAACAATGCATCAACTAGAAAGACACCGTTCAGTGGGCATGCAGCAAAGCGGTACATATCTCTGGTGTGCAATAAAGGCTTCTCACAGAGCGGTGACCTCAAGAAGCACACTGTTGTTCATACTGGAGTGAAGTAATAAACTTGTAGCACATGTGAGAAGTCATTTGCATGGCGGACAGAACTAATGGAACATTGTCTCGCGCTCTAATTTGAGGAAACATCATCGTGTTCACTAGGGAAAATAACCTTACTGCATCACAAGGAATTCAAAAGGTTCAACTATCTTGCGAAACACTTGTTAATTCGTTCCGGGACCACATGTGCACAACATAGTGAATGATTTGTGGGATGTTAAAGAACGTGTATAGGTATCTGCATCCAAACTAGATGTTAAAACTCCACCGGTAAGGTTTTGTATTGCATTTTAAAAAGACATATTTGAAACGGTTCAATATACGTAGATTTTACTGAAGAGTGAAGACTTGGCAGTTTCTGTCATTGTTCAAGTGCTTAGACAGGGTAATCTTTGTGCTTAGTGGCAATGGGAAGCTCCCAGATATTGGTTGATGGCTATTATGATTTCCGTAATACTAATGGATATTTGAGGCCTTGATATCGCCTGACTCAGAAATGAAGATTGTTGTAGCGAATGTTATGCCATCGTAATATAATTTACTTAATCTTTAATCAGCTGCACATCTATATAGAAGGCCCAATCAGAAGGAATAACCCCGAATGCTCCTCAGGACTTGCTCACCTGATGAGTTAAAACTGAGCAATTCCCTGCAAAGCAGGAGGCCATAGCCCTTATGGGATTTGTAAAGCTATTTATTTATTTATTTATTTAATATCTGTCAAACGACGCACACAAGGACATGGAATGTAGTAGGAACGTGGTGAAAATATTTGTAAAACACGTTACCTAAGTGTATAAGGATAAATCTACACAGCAAATTACAGTGGAACAACATTATCTAGCGTATCAGTGGAAAGAACAGTGGATAGTCATTTCATACGACGGCAGATTGCAGCGATGTTCGACGACCACGTGGTGTGAACGTGAGTGTAACTAAAAAGTTAGGAGTGTTGTCAAATATCATCTTAACTATATTTTTAACGCCAGTAGTGGGAGTTATGGACATTCTTGCTTATACCGCACACTTGTAGAGTCAGTGAAAGTATTCTTTTAACCTGTGAAAATCACGCTAATGGAACGCACATTATTCAACATGAAAGCACATGGTTATGGAAATCTCGCCCAGATGTATACGTATTCTTTTGCTATGGAATATATGATAATTGAGTAGTCTAAATATGCCCTGGGAGAGGGAGACTGAATGTCAGGAAATGCTCGAGCTATAAGCATGACAATGGAGGTAGGCCATGAAATCGCTGTGATGACCCGGGCGAATAATCATATGAACTACGACGTGTAAGTCATCAACGCTTCAATTTATCATGTAACAGGGTTGGATATTTTGGCAGTGGATTATTTTAGCCGGTCTTACGATTTTTTATTGCACATTCTGGTAGGTAGAAAATGTTATGTTTAGTTGATAATTCATTATATCTGCTCATACGTACCGTACCCGATAATCCGGACAGTCGTTTGTCAGAAATCCGTCCCCACAATCGGATTGCCTACCTCATTATGCTCCGGCTCTACTACATCATTTGAAATGGCTCTGACAAAAACTATCGGGATCATAGCACAGCAGTTTACAAGAATATTGTGGAACACACCAAACTACACGGGGATAAACACTTACCTTACTTACCGTTCTCGGGGTTTATGGGTGGCACCCTATCTCTCAGAAGTGTGTCCGCACAATATCTCGCATACATGATATTTAAAATGAACACACACGTCAAAGACTATGAAAACTGAACGGTAAAATTTTATTTCACATAAATATAAATGGAATTATACATTTACAAAATTAGAGTCTTGTGAAACCATCACAAATTCTCCTCAGCCACCACTGGACTGTAAAACAATTACACAAAAGTGATGAGCTTATTCGGACTACTGTAAGCTAGTCAAAACATCATTTTAAATTAACAAAAACTGGAAGGCTTTAGTAGCAATCAGCTCTATCGCTGTGCATCTTGAGGTAACTTCCTCATTCCAATGACACATATACCCAAGGCCACAGAGTTGTTGACCTCAATACACACGTACTTATCTGAACATCTGAACTATGAATGAGACACATTCACCTTGCTTCCCCCACTGTTAAATGCGGCCGGTCAATAGCGACATGCGAGAATCAGTCACGAACACGCTAGATCATTGCCACTAAACAAATGCTGATAACTCTGAACCTAATCTACAGAATATCATGAAATATTTTATACACTCTTCCAGACACACCCTTCATTGTTTCGAACCAATGCAGTTCCTGATTCACTCTTACAAAATTTTCATCATTTACCTGTCATTCATTCACAAAAAATTAATTTTAACAAATTATTATATGACCCTAATAAACATTATTATAATATTATATTAATTACAGATTTATTTTACATAGTTATATGATTATTTAGAGCGTTGCCTAATATGGACAAAACGCTAAACTCTACACTGACGTTTTAATTTAAATGATCCCTAAATAAATTTAGAGTCTTTGAAAATGTCGTCAATCGACAATCGAATTTACATTAGAATATAGAAATTCTATTTCTTTTATATTTTAATTTATACATTACACACACGTCAAGTCGGGTTATAGTTACAAAATTAGTTCAAATACAACCGACCAATTAAGGTTATTTGCATGTAGTTACATATTCGTAGTTAATACATTTTAATAGGGAATATCTGTGACACTAATCTTTACCTGTAGACGAAAAATTATTCAACTCACACCCTCTGTTAAATAAAACAGTAAATTTACATGAATACAAACTGGATGGGGAATAACATCACTAAACTTGCACGAAGAACCTCGCTCCAAGCACACTATGGCTTAACAACCTCATATATATTATATCATATATGGAAATACTTCCACTGTTTAAACAAAATCACCAATGATTAATTTGTTATAAACAATATCGTGGGAAAACATCCTTCAACAAGGGCTCTATCAATCAGTGATTTTCACACGTCCACTGAGCTATAATTTATACATCCCATCGTTCCTCTCGAAAACTCTACATTATCAAAAACGTATTCAAACAGCTGCATAATTTTAACCACCATGAGTATCTTTAACAAAACGATATGAAATAAAAATCGGCCAGTCACAAAAATGATTAATAAAAATACAAACTGACTCTCCTCACTTGTCTATCTAAAAAAATATCATTATAATATTATCGCAGTACAATAAAATATTACACTCAAGAGAATTTAAATAATTGCAGGTTATTTAAATCAAGTCGGATAGAAGTCAATCTAGACTGGAATATGCAAGCATCGATATCATAGCCTATGATATGAAAATCTTCTACCGAAAGAGTTCTTTTCAACTGTTAACTGAATAAAGCTCATTCAATACTCAAGTTACATAAAGTTGTCTTCGCTGAAAAGTTTTTAATTATCAAATGATATTGTATTTATTTCAACAACACATTCTAAAGAACGACTAGTTATTCATAATATCGTCGTAAAGTTACATATATTTTAACGCTCTAATTAACGTTCGATGGTTTCTTCTCTCTTGAAGTTGGACAGAAAAATGATCAATGTAAGTTAACGGAGACATTACATTGGAATGATGACACGATGTCTGAATTCTGACTTGAAATGGAAACTATTTATATTTAAAGTCAAACCGTGACTGCTAAATTAATCCACATTCTCAAAAGAATATTTAAATGTCAGTAAAACTGACCTTCAAAAGAATTTAAATATAAATATGAAAGACTAAGGTCTCTAGACCTTAAAAAAATACACCTGAAAAGTGTACAGAATACAAGAACATATTAAAATATAAAATATGGGGAACGATCGTTGCTCAAATTTCACTATACAGCTCTCATTATAACAGATAAATATCACGGCTACCTTATATGATGTTCAGACGTTCTTGAAGAGTATTCGCAGAATACTGTAGATGTTCCTATTAAACCAGAGTACATATCAGGACAGTACTCGAACATCGAAACAGCGACCTGGGATAATAGAACGATTCTATCTCCGGAATACACCCATCCGTGTTAACAAGTAACTTCCTTCTGGCAACTTCTTCTGTTTGTGCTGGGATACCCTAGCCACTCTTGAACATCCCCAAAGTTCTACGTCCAAATTAGCCATGAAATCCAATGTATAATCGAGGCAGAAATATTCATGTTAATGGATAATTAATAAATTTCCACTGCCGTATGGATGTTATATCAGCGTTTGATAGATATGCATGAGTGTAAATGCTGGTTACCCACTCCATGTTAGTATTCCAAGAATACTGACTATCGTAATTACATGTTGGATCTTCACGCTATCGATATATGTCCCAGGTGCATAGTTAGTTTAATACTGAATCACTACTTTCATATCAACGTCTATTAAATATAATAACTGAGTATTAACTGCCATTGTAATGTCAATTGTCTGTAGCACCAACTGAATAATGTTCTATTTCACACTTGCAGTACGCCTGCCCTCTGAATGTCCAAAGTGTATAGCATGAAAAGTGATTCTGGGATCTGTGAAAAACACTTTTGTATTTCGTCTTCTATCGCTTATATTTCCCAAATTATAAAAGCTGGAATGTTCTGCTTTTAATACAGGCTCTATATAGTCTTACACTGCTTGATTATAATAAACGCTGAAGCCTATTCGTGTATGTTCATGAGATAATGTCACTTATACTTGCGTTTTAACGTCGCCTAGATTTGAGTTGTATAATGCACTGCAGCTTACCCAAACTGTGCTGTTTCACGAGCGGACAACCTCCACGGTCGGACTCGAAGAAACTTTTGGGACTGCGTTAACCCATCAACATACTTCACTCGTCGACTGATTGATTAGAAAGAGTCTCGACTCTCCGCTCCCGTCGTTTAAATACCCTGACAGGGGGGCGTATTCTCCATCCCTTCCATAGCTTCTATTACTCATTTCCAACATTAGCTATAATCAAACGATTTGAAGATTTTAAAGTAGTAGAAATAATGTCTTATTAATTCCATTCCATTTCTTGTGCTGAAAATAACTTTCCATAGTTTTAAAAGCCGATTTTCACTAAAAATCGTAGTTGCAACAAAATCCGTCTTCACTAAGACTTTCGCTCATTGGTTCAAGACAGCCAAGACAGCTTAATTTCTCTCTACGAATCTTATGTTATTTCCTTCTAGATGTTGCGAATGCTTCCAGAGCTTTCTCGAAAAATACTTATACGTCATCATGGATCTCAGCGGAGCCTCACTGCCTGCTTGAGCTCTGAGCCAGCCGTGCCTACGTCATTAAAAATACGTAATAGCTATGACGGCTGCAACTTTACTCATGCTCTCCCAAATACTACCATCGTGGTCTCTGGATAATTCAATTTACGGGGGCATTCTCCCGTCACCACGTTTTAAAAAACTGTTGCAAAATTGTTTTTAACCTCTTTGTTACAAGTTTATAGATATATCACTTGAACTCGTAATTGAATTATATTTAGCCAACTTTCTGATGATATTTCTTTAATGTTCCTTAATCATCTGTCTCTTCTCTAAGCTTTTGTTGTGTTTGTAATGTATCCTATATTCTCTACTTTTTCTCTTCTCTGCCTACGGTTCCAGTATACTGTCTATGTGAACCCCAATTCTCCTGCTTTCCCTGTTTACTAGTGAAAGGTCCAGGATCAATAACAAGGTCCTGCCTTTTCCCTTGATTATTTGCTTCTTTCTCCCTCAAGTCTTTTATGAATTTTTGACTTTCTTTTTCCTTCTCGTCGTATTTTTCTTTCGTCATCACCTGATCTTGGGAATTATTGTTTCGGTTCTGATATTGGTTATTCCGATTGTAATTTCTATTGTAATCATTATTGTTATAATAACCACCTCTTCCATAATTGTTCCCACGATTATTTCCCCAGCCTCGTCGCTGCTGGTAAGGTCGATATTCTCGAAACCTATTATTTCGGAAATAGTTGTTCCTATCCGGACCTACATTTCCTGTCTGCTCTTCCTTGGGAGTTTCGGCCTGTTGAACCTGGGCAAGGTAGACAGTGTTTACGTCTTTAAACTCGTGCCTTTGACCTTTCTGTACGACGTTCGGCACAGGACTCGTTTAGCCAAGTCTCCTGAGCAGTTCATCCATGCTCGGAAGATCCCTGATGTTAGAGGAGATAATTAGCCTTCTCATCTCTACTGGTAACATTCTCGATATAGCATCAATCAACTCTTCAGTGTATAACGGAGTTTGAAGAAATCTCAAGCGAGATAATTGACTCGTAAAGAAGTCTGCGTAACGAGTAGGTAGAGTACCTAAATATTTTCTTGAATAGACTTCTGCACGTAAGGAGTTCTGCGCTTCAATCGACCAAAAACGCTTGTTTAAGGCCTCCGCAAACTCGTCAAAGTTACTGAACGTGTAACGGAAGGTTCGAAACCATTCTAACGGTCCTTCTGCTAAATAACTCTCCACTATCTTCATCTCCCTCTCTCGTGGTATGTGAGCTTGGATAAAGTAATCCTTGAGATTACGGATATACTCAATCGGAGTGTGACTATCACTATTGCTGAATTTTTGCGGTTTGTCTTCAAAATTCCTTATCACCGTCACATTCCTCGGATATGAATCTTGAACGTTTTTCCTAAAATCTCTATTTTGCCATTCGGGCTCTTAATTCTTTTCCTCGCCATCTTCTTTTAACCTGAATAAACGTTCCTCGGGGCTAATCACTCTTTCTTCTACTCCTAGATTACTCCTTCTCGTGAAGTTCCTATCATCTCCATAATTCATTCCCTCTCGTTCCTTATCTTCAATCTCAGTGATTACCTTCTTTATCAAGTCTTCTTTGTAAGATTCTAAAATATTAATTTCACCTAAGTTCAAATTCTGAAGTTTATTCGGTGTTTCATTTACATCTGAGACTACTTTATGGATTTGTTCCTCTAGCGATGCTTTTAAGGCTTGCACATCCTGACTAGCTTGTGTCCTATCTTCGACTTGTTTTTCGGACAGCGTATTCATCCTGACACCTAAATCCTTCCTAATCTGAATGACTTCTTTATTAATTCCTATTTGGGTACTGGCTTATTTCTTTTCAATGCGTTCCTGAATTTGTTTTACGTGTTCCCCGCTTGATTTATTCCACTCATCCTTCCACACAGTTACATTAGTTTTTAACTTCTCAGCTATGTCTATTTCTATGTCTTCCTTCAATAGTCTATTGTGGTCTAAAACTTGAGTACGCATGACTTCGACATTGTACTTCAAAACAGCCAAAGAAGCTGTTGTTCTAACTGACTCATCTACAAAACGAGTTGTTAGTGCACTGATATTTCAGGTACAGAGTGTTTTAGAGGTTTTGATTTCTTCTCGAACTTTGCTAACGTCTGTTTGAACTTCAGCTCTATCAACAAATACAGTATTGACCTCAACTTGAACTTTACTTATGTCGGTATGCACATCAATTACATCTGATTGTATATTATTAATATCAAACTGAACATTAGATACCTCAGTTCTTACATTTGCAATCTCTTTTTGGACATCCTCTACCTTATCCTGATCACTGGCAACATCATTTCTAACAATTAATACCTCTGATCTAGCACTAGAAATGTCTACTCTAACATTTGAGACGTCAAGTTGTACCAAAGATAGATCCTTTTGCACCGAATCCACCTTAACCTGGACATTAGACACGTCTACTTTAATACCACTTACTGCATTCTGGATCTCCCGTGTACCGGCCTGCAAACGCGACACATTATTCTCTACATTGGAAGAACTAGTCTGGAGAGCTTTCATACTCTCTTTTATCCTTATCTCCATCTCTTTAGAACTCTCCTTCATTCTATTAGACATCCTTTCCTCCATCTCTTCCAACATCCTCCTTAATCCTTCATCTGCCATTTCAATATAATTCCTGTAATAATTGCGTTAGGGACATACATCAGATAGAGCAAGATAACAACATTTGAGCAACGTCTTCCACCATATATAAATATTTGAGCATTTTTCTGTCTTATAATTAACTTATCATTAGCTCAACATTAACTTATCAAACACCCTATGTCAAATAAATGTATACACTTGTTAATTTTTCTGTGGTTCACTTCAAATATCCCAACACAAAAGAAAATTTACCATTATAATCAAATACGTTAGCTTTATTTCTTATATGACTAGACATTGTCATAAGCCGGTCGAATAAACAAGAATCATGATCATAGGCGGTTTTTCAAAATTTTCTGCCTATTTAACCTCTCTCAGGTTGTATAAGATCTGAACTTTTCTGAGTGCAACTTTATTATTACAATTCAGCATTTAATATAATCACACTCTCGACAATCTACAATTGGCCAAGACATATAATAAAGAATCAATCTCTTTATTTGAGCCTATACAACGACTTAGGTCAGCCACTTCTGCTGTATCGGCTTAACCCATGAAAGACGCAATACCTTAAGTCGCTGCCGCAACGAAAACAAGGCACCAATCCTACTGATTCTCAATCTGGGAACCAGTTTAGAATCGAGCCCACAAGTTTATAGGGTCGCCAATCCTACTGGCGTCATAACTTGGTAATCCAAAGTTTTGTCAAGCCACAACGTAATACAGGCGCCAATCCTACTGTACCCGATAATCGGGACAGCTGTTTGTCAGAAATCCGTCCCCACAATCGGATTGCCTACCTCATTATACTCCGGCTCTACTACATCATTTGAAATGGCTCTGACAAACACTATCGGGATCATAGCACAGCAGTTTACAAGAATATTGTGGAACACACCAAACTACACGGGGAAAAACACTTATCTTACTTACCGTTCTCGGGGTTTATGGGTGGCACCCTATCTCTCAAAAGTGTGTCCTCACAATATCTCGAATACATGATATTTAAAATGAACACACACGTCAAAGGCTATGAAAACTGAACGGTAAAATTTTATTTCACATAAATATAAATAGAATTATAAACTTAAAAAAATAGAGTCTTGTGAAACCATCACAAATTCTCCTCAGCCACCACTGGACTGTAAAACAATTACACAAAAGTGATGAGCTTATTCGGACTACTGTAAGCTAGTCAAAACATCATTTTAAATTAACAAAAACTGGAAGGCTTTAGTAGCAATCAGCTCTATCGCTGTGCATCTTGAGGTAACTTCCTCATTCCAATGACACATATACCCAAGGCCACAGAGTTGTTGACCTCAATACACACGTACTTATCTGAACATCTGAACTATGAATGAGACACATTCACCTTGCTTCCCCCACTGTTAAATGCGGCCGGTCAATAGCGACATGCGAGAATCAGTCACGAACACGCTAGATCATTGCCACTAAACAAATGCTGATAACTATGAACCTAATCTACAGAATATCATGAAATATTTTATACACTCTTCCAGACACACCCTTCATTGTTTCGAACCAATGCAGTTCCTGATTCACTCTTACAAAATTTTCATCATTTACCTGTCATTCATTCCAAAAAATTAATTTTAACAAATTATTACATGACCCTAATAAACATTATTATAATATTATATTAATTACAGATTTATTTTACATAGTTACATGATTATATACAGCGTTGCCTAATATGGACAAAACGCTAAACTCTACACTGAAGTTTTAATTTAAATGATCCCTAAATAAATTTAGAGTCTTTGAAAATGTCGTCAATCGACAATCGAATTTACATTAGAATATAGAAATTCTATTTCTTTTATATTTTAATTTATACATTACACACACGTCAAGTCGGGTTATAGTTACAAAATTAGTTCAAATACAACCGACCAATTAAGGTTATTTGCATGTAGTTACATATTCGTAGTTAATACATTTTAATAGGGAATATCTGTGACACTAATCTTTATCTGTAGTCGAAAAATTATTCAACTCACACCCTCTGTTAAATATAACAGTAAATTTACATGAATACAATCTGGATGGGGAATAAAATCACTAAAATTGCAGGAAAAACCTCGCTCCAAGCACACTATGGCTTAACAACCTAATATATATTACATCATATATGGAAAAATTTCCACTGTTTTAACAAAATCACCAATGAATAATTTGTTATAAACAATATCGTGGGAAAACATCCTTCAACAAGGGCTCTATCAATCAGTGACTTTCACACGTCCACTGAGCTATAATTTATACATCCCATCGTTCCTCTCGAAAACTCTACATTATCAAAAAAGTATGCAAAGAGTTGCATAATTTTAAAAACCATGAGTATCTTTAACAAAACGATATGAAATAAAAATCGGCCAGTCACAAATATGATTAATAAAAATACAAACTGACTCTCCTCACTTGTCTATTTAAAAAAATATCATTATAATATTATCGCAGTACAATAAAATATTACACTCAAGAGAATTTAAATAATTGCAGGTTATTTAAATCAAGTCGGATAGAAGTCAATCTAGACTGGAATATGCAAGCATCGATATCCTAGCCTATGATATGAAAATCTTCTACCGAAAGAGTTCTTTTCAACTGTTAACTGAATAAAGCTCATTCAATACTCAAGTTACATAAAGTTGTCTTCGCTGAAATGTTTTTCATTATCTAATGATATTGTCTTTATTTCAACAACACATTCTAAAGAACAACTAGTTATTCATAAGATCGTCGTAAAGTTACATATATTTTAATGCTCTAATTAACGTTCGATGGTTTCTTCTCTCTTGAAGTTGGACAGAAAAATGTTCAAAGTAAGTTAACGGAGACATTACTTTGAAATGATGACACGATGTCTGAATTCTGACTTGAAATGAAAACTATTTATTTTTAAAGTCAAACCGTGACTGCTAAATTAATCCCCATTCTCTAAAGAATATTTAAACGTCAGTAAAACTGATCCTCACAAGAATTTAAATGTAAATATGAAAGGCTAAGTTCTCTAGACCTTAAAAAATATAATACACCTGAAAAGTGTACAGAATACAAGAACATATTAAAATATAAAATATGGGGAAAGATCGTTGCTCAAATTTCACTATACAGCTCATATTATAACAAATAAATATCACGGCTACCTTATATGATGTTCAGACGTTCTTGAAGAGTATTCACAGAATACTATAGACGTTCCTATAAAACCTGAGTACATATCTGGACAGTACTCGAACATCGGAACGGCGACCTCGGATAATAGAACGATTTTATCTCCGGAAGACACCCATCCGTGTTAACAAGTAACTTCCTTCTGGCAACTTCTTCTGTTTGTGCTGGGATACCCTAGCCACTCTTGAACATCCCCAAAGTTCTACGTCGAAATTAACAATGAAATCCAATGTATAATCGAGGCAGAAATATTCATGTTAATGGATAATGAATAAATTTCCACTGCCGTATGGATGTTATATCAGCGTTTGATAGATATGCATTAGTGTAAATGCTGGTTACCCACTCCATGCTAGTATTCCAAGAATACTGACTATCGTAATTCCATGTTGGATCTTCACGCTATCGATATATGTCCCAGGTGCATAGTTAGTTGAATACTCCGTCACTACTTTCATATCTATGTCTATTAAATATAATAACTGAGTATTAACTGCCATTGTAATGTCAATTGTCTGTAGCACCAACTGAAAAATGTTCTGTTTCACACTTGCAGTACGCCTGCCCTCTGAATGTTCAAAGTGTGTAGCATGAAAAGTGATTCTGGGATCTGTGAAAAACACTTTTGTATTTCGTCTTCTATCGCTTATATTTCCCAAATTATAAAAGCTGGAATGTTCTGCTTTTAATACAGGCTCTATATAGTCTTACACTGCTTGATTATAATAAACGCTGAAGCCTATTTGTGTATGTTCATGAGATAATGTCACTTATACTTGCGTTTTAACGTCGCCTAGATTTGAGTTGTATAATGCACTGCAGCTTACCCAAACTGTGCTGTTTCACGAGCGGACAACCTCCACGGTCGGACTCGAAGAAACTTTTGGGACTGCGTTAACCCATCAACATACTTCACTCGTCGACTGATTGATTAGAAAGAGTCTCGACTCTCCGCTCCCGTCGTTTAAATACCCTGACAGGGGGGCGTATTCTCCATCCCTTCCATAGCTTCTATTACTCATTTCCAACATTAGCTATAATCAAACGATTTGAAGATTTTAAAGTAGTAGAAATAATGTCTTATTAATTCCATTCCATTTCTTGTGCTGAAAATAACTTTCCATAGTTTTAAAAGCCGATTTTCACTAAAAATCATAGTTGCAATAAAATCCGTCTTCACTAAGACTTTCGTTCATTGGTTCAAGACAGCCGACCAATAGCTTAATTTCTCACTACGAATCTTATATCATTTCCTTCTAGATGTTGCGTCATGCTTCCAGAGCTGTCTCTAAAAATTCTTATACGTCATCATGGATCTCAGCGGAGCCTCCCTGCTTGCCTGAGCTATGAGCCAGCCGTGCCTACGTCATTAATAATACGTAATAGCTATGACGGCTGCAACTTTACTCATGCTCTCCCCAATACTACTATCGTGGTCTCTGGATAATTCAATTTACGGGGGCAGTACCATTTCAAACAGTGCCTGGAGAAAGTTTTCTTTAATACTTTTTGCTATGTTTAATACGAGCCGAGAATGTATGTGGCTTAAGAGCAGATTGCCATGTATAAGAATGCAGGACACTATTTTATAATGACGAACAGTTGAAGGTTAGAATATGTTTTCCAAGGCTATGTGAAGGCTGTAGTTTCTTGTAGCAGTAATCTGTGTGTGTATTTACAAGGCAGTGCATTTTAGGAACCTGCTTGCTGCTTTCACTACAGCCGGTAACCTGTTAAACCCACTTCTGTCGTGCAGGGGAGGCTTTGTTAATTTATTTTTATTCTCGCCAAGCGACGGCATAATCTGACTGAATGAAATGTGTATCTTTGTATGCGAGAGAACGCGAGTTCTTGGGAACTTAAGATCTGATGTTTGTGAACCGATCTTTTGAGTACAGCATTCTGAAGTGTAATAGACACTGGCTAATTATTGAAGTATATGACATTTCGATTACTTTTCATAGTAAATATTTGGTACTGAAAGTACAAGTATAAGAGAAGTTATGACAAGCTCGAGTCCACGAATGGGACATATTGGTATAAATTAGGATCATGCTATTTTGATGTCTAGAGGAGTGAATTTTTAGGGGAGTATATTAGCTCATATTTTGGAGCCAATTTATGATTGAGGTGTTTTTCCAGCAACTTTCAATGCTTTTGGCAAGTTGACTGATGATTGTGGCTGACGAGTCCGTGTTATTGATATTTAACACAGGGTGTTTATCAAGCTAGTAAACAGTGATTCACTGATATTATGTGGCATTTTTAGATGTTTCTCCCACATTTAAAGCTACACTAGACACATTTATTGGTCACTAAATATATACAATGACAACTTGAGGATTAATAATGAATTAATATTGATAATAATAATAATAATAATAATATTAATAATAATAATAATAATAATAATAATAATAATAATAATAATAATAACCTAGTTTGCACTAAACTGAAAACTAAATAATCATGTAGTCTAAACGAATGCATGCTAATCTTACATTTCTCTTCTGACCATTCCCTAGGGTTTGAGAGTTTCGACATTATGCAAATACACGTTGACTATCCCCGATCTTGATGCGACGATCATCTAATGACGGGATGATTTGAAAACCGGGTAGTTATGATGATAAGCGACGTAGGACGTGGCGGACCTGTCACGGCAATCACCAACGTAATTTTTCCCGTTACTCTTATGACCATTTCTCTCCAATCTGTAGGAAACTGAGCAGGTAGGAATGCCGATTGCACTACCAGTAGGAGTGTACGGTACCTGGGAAACTTGTGTTGTAAATAGCTTTGATATTTAATTCAAATAGGATGAGAATGTGCATACCTTTGTTGTTTTTGATTTTCTTTGGATAAACGCGTCTCGTTTATCAGTAATATTTCAATATCAGTTAGGGTTAGCCAAATTTTATGTAAATTTCAATGTTGGAGAGAATATCATCATAACTTAGCTATTCTTATTGGGCTAATGTGTAACGTAAATATGACTTTGCATTGTAAACAAGTAAATATTTGTCTTGATAGTAGATTCAAGCCTGTCATTATGATTATTAATTAAATCTCCGATGTAATTATTTGGGAATCGTTACGTATTTCTCTATTAGTGATTGATTTATTCTTCGATTTATGACTAGGATTTCGAGAGGCTTAAGATTGATTTTAGATAGGATATATTATTGACTTTCTTTTCAGGACAATTTAGGTTCGGAGTAGCCGATTTTCACCTCTCAGAAGTAGGCTAGGGATCTGTGATTTTACCAATATATTTAGTGTGATTTTAATCTAAGCCTCTCCTATTAATTCGTGGTTGTTTTGTGTTTTTCCCGTGAGTGTATTCCACTGGGCTGGTCGTAAGAATAGAACTCTCATATTCCCGACACCCCTGAGTACAGTTTTTCTTGCTAGGCCTGCCTACGAATACATTCTTTCCCCGAGTCATGTGTGTTGGGCAGAGGAGGGTCTCGGAAGGGCTGTTTAAGACCGTCAGTTCTCCGAAACTCTCGTCTGACGGGCACAGTATATTGTACCACTTGCCCATAGCCACTTGCAATGTCATACACTACACCTGCTCTAGTAGAACCAAGAATGTGGTGTTACGTATTGAGCCCGTTAGAGGAGGTTATCCGGGTACCATCCGCCGAATGAAATGGTATTTCGAAAGACCCCGTCCTTCGAACCCAACACCTTAGAGGATCGGGTGCATTTCTTTGTAGGCTTGCTCAGCATGAGGGGCTTGATCCAGGGGATCTGGGTCATTTAGCATGGAAATAGTCATGGACGCCCAAAGAAATACATCCGAAAATACAAAGCTAGCAATAAAAAGAGATCCAGTCTCAAGTTAGATTCGTGCATGATTTATTCAAATAAGACCCCTAAATTACTTCCGAGGGTCGAAATCGGCTAATCCGCTACTCTAATTACAATAATGAGTCGTTCCCTAGTTTGATGTTAAGTACCCTCGCGAAGTCCTAGTTACATAAAACAATAGCAAAGCTAACTAGGCGCGTGGTACAAGAAGAATTAACGCGTAGCAAATTTACAAATAAATGACTCGGTATAATTTACATTTTACAGGTAGCAAACCAATCCCTAGGTTAGAATGGTACCACGTCCACATTTAATATTACATTTAAATTCTGTCTAATGCCTATGTGAACGAAAGTATTACGATGAGACGCATCGGAAACAAGTGCTTATTACCAATTCTGATGACAGTTTGACCACTGACTATAAAAAAACACAATTAAATAACACTCTTATGTCTAACAGGAACAATAGGGTAAATACACTCGGGAAAGAATAAATAAACACTCTAATACTAGCCTGCCTCCACGAACTGACGTACTGTTTGTACCCAGTTGTCATCTCATGCATGTGAATTAGGTTGGCAAAGAGCAATCATCACTGCGACTTACAAGCTTTGAATCATGCGGGCCACAAGTTACTGATTACTGGTCCCGAAGATCCATGTCGCCGAAAAAAGTATTGTCAGCTCATTTAAAGGTCATCTCCCACATGGAAATGAACTGAAGTCACGGTGTCAATTAATCAACTAGCAAATGGTTGCAAAGTTATGGCTGTAATTATTTATAATCAATTAATTAATCCGTTGGTTTAGGTTAATTATGCTTTTGATTTATCAGAAGGTTTAAATACTGTTTAGTTTTTTCAGTTTATGACACCAGTCGTAGGCAGCAGCATGTGATCTGGCTTGAGATTCACTCAAAGAACAAGACTTCTACTAGAAAACAATAACACAGGTTGGCGCGTCTTACTCCCATTGCACGCAAGTAACATCGGTCGTCTTGGCCGCAGCTCAAAGAACGCCGGAATAAACCAACAATAAGGCGGACATTCATCCTTCCTGCCTAATTACCTAATAATGTGTTTATGGACTCTACAATTACACTTGCTAGCCTAATTTATACAGAAGCTGGGTCAATTAACAATATTGTTTAAACCATTCTATAACACGCCAGATGAATCAATGTCATCGGCTCAAAACATTAAAGGAATTCGCGTACTGCGAGCATTCCCTCACTCTTTAAAAGTGGTGAAAGAAATAACAGATGTTGAAAGCTTATATAGCTGTTCTCCAAAGCAAGGTTATATTAATAACAGTGGCCTTCAAAATTCCTAGGACTTGTGACGTAAATTAGCATACAGAAAAGTCAATATTGTCTTCTCCCGTTGCATCTCGGGTAGCAACCGGTTATCAGCTGGCGCGCTCAAACAACTTTCACACTGCATCGCGTACAGCTTTAGCATAGCAAAGCTTGTGTTTCAAAATGATCATTTTAATCTAGCAGTAGCACGAAATACAGTCCTCAATTGCTCTGCAGATTGTATAAAAATGCATCATTACTTCCCTCACAGTGTGTTTTGGGATATTTTACCATTCAATAATATATAATGTAGTAACAATTTCAAAGAATTTTAATATAAAAAAGACACACTCGTTCAACTAACTGCACTGACATTCGAAGATATGTCACTCACTCATTGTACACGTGGGCTTTGATATGCGTGGCTTGGCACTTTCCACAACAAAAATAAAACATCTAACCTCTGCTGCGATGTTTGAAATGATACGATGTAGGTTTACCCACCAATCTTACTGTGCATGGGTTCGTTCCTCTGGAGCTTCACGTAGTAAATAGTACTCACGAAAAATGTCAAATATAGAGTACAAAAATGTTTCAGCGACTTTCGGCTGAGAAATGACATGATAATATTGCACTTTCAACTAAAATAAGGGACCTAACTATAGGGTGTCCCCTAAACTACCAGAAGACTACACCTTCTGTTCTTGTGATGTCGTTTACATGACATAAAATCACAGCTCCTTGCTGGCTTATAAATACACTGAAAAATACATGTGAATGTGCACCTGCCGTATAAGACACGGACTGTGATGACTAACTGAAAGATTGTCCCAGTGCCAAGAGGAAAATATGTACATTCCTACCTATGTGGTCAAATTATCTAGTCGTTTCGGCTAAAAATACATTCAAAGTCTACATCAACCTTGTCAAACCTCGTACATAGAAAATACAGGACTCACGATTACTTCATAAGGTAGATCACCTTCCATAATTCCCATTGGAAGGGGTAATATTCTTCCAGGGCTCCAAGCATATTCCTGGTTAAGGCTATGGGTTTTAGCCTGTCCTTTTGGTCCTTGGTTCTCGTCTTGTACATGGCTTGTACCTGGTGGTGTTGGTTGGACAATTACATGGTGGCGGTTTATTTCATCGGTGTTTCCCTCGCCTTAGGAATTATTCCTTCACGACGCTCTCAAAGTAAAGTCGAAAAATCACCAACACGTGGTGCATTAACATAGACATTGTTGTTATTAAATACACAGATTCTATTGAAATATGATTATATAAATGCACACTGGCTTTAATTGTTGCAGGTGATCAAATACTCTGCTTTTCCTGCCACAGACTCTAGTAATACCATACACGTGGTATTGTCCACAGATTTTACACTATGTCAAATTGCTGTAAATCTGAACAATCCCTGTAGCATGCGTGCGATGCGTAGCTTTATCATAGTTGATTTTCGTAGTAGCACACAATGGGCTATAAGACGTAGCTGTAGCCTAAATGTCTCATGTTTGCCTGAAAATTTCACGTCTGCCTTTCAGACGGTCCTCGTGATTAGTGAAAAAATATGTTGAATTCGCTCAATTAAATCTCAACTTTCACAATAACGTAGCACTGGCCTTGCATGGCCGAAATAATACTTTTCGTGGACTTACATCGTAATACGCAGCTCGATGGCTGTAGATTGTAGTCCTCCCAATTATGGGGTATGCACTCGCCAAAAATGGCCTTCGTCTTAATGACGGACAATCGACACAATACGTCATGCCTCAGCGGACTATCAAAACGATGTGTCTGTGCGTATCACGGCATCCTGGTTAGAAGGGTGTAGTTGAGTCGATTAGCGACTATATACATTGTCCTCCGCGTGTCTGCGGTGAAAAATACCTTTACCTTAAAGTGACTTACCATTTCCAAAGGGCATAAGAGATGGTAAATTATACAGAAATAATTATTATATGATCCTGAGATATGTGGCATTAAAATAGTAAGTAATATATCTCTAGGAAGAAAATAAGCTGTCCTCTCCGAAGTCAAAATAGCGGATTGTTCATGAGGAAGCTTCAGGGTGTGTTCTGTCGAACTGAGCATGTGAATTAAGTATGATCTCAAAGAAATATATGGCACATGAGCCTAGGAGGGCTCAGTATAGTGCACTCCGAGAGGTAAATGTGCTACCCAAACATGATTTAGACTGATTGAGACAGAAAATAACCTTATATGTCAATGCATTGACTTTTATCAACTTTTTCTGTTACTCCTAAATTGCCCGAATTTGTGTACAGCTAGATTGTGAAAACGTCTATTGATATAAATGGAGGGTTCTCAGGATAACAGAACCTTAAAGGTATTGTTAAATTTCAACCTTTAAATAGACATTGTAGTAGCCTATTGCTTTTGGCGAGCAAATGTTCTATGTAGCCATTCTGCTTTCTTAAGCTGGCCGTATACTAACCCGAAGAGGAGCTCTGATTAACGCCGCAGAAACAGAACTAATAACAAGCTATTGTGTATTACAAGCACGCAGACGAAAGGGACTTGCGTCGATGAAGAACCTTCGGAGCTTCAATGACTTTCAACTGAAGAGAAGCTTTCCAGCTTTATTGTTTGAAAGCAGTGAAGCTATTATTGACGTTGAAAAGGGAGTTGTAATAAAGAGGGATGCTGTTTAATATTGCACCCTGTTGCAAACAATATACTGACTGGTTTACCACTGCTGTTCTTTCATCCCAGCTTCTAAACTCATTTATGTGTTTCAGACTCCCTCATCCAGAGCTACCCCATCAAGTGGAATGCAGCGGCCAGACCTGTTTATTACGACACGCGTCTGTTGAACAAAATCAGTAACTTCTCCTTGTTAAACTAGGTATCCTGTAAAATAAAACAGTATGGTGATGATAGGTCACATATAGGAACGAAGAACGCCAAGGAGGAAAACTGAAGTTAAGCGGGAAAAAGGACCAAAAGAAACTAACTAAAGGAATAAATTGAACGTAGATGTAGTTGTTCTTTAACTCTCCTGGCTGGACGGATATGAAAAAGAAAGGGAGATATTTATTTTACATCAAGGTCTACGTGTACTTTTGGCCAAACGGCATTAGTATTTGGCTATCTGTGTAGCTTTGTACGACAACCACGTGCTATAGACAGGTCTACAGTAGTCCATGAATATGCAATTATTCGTGCCTGGGATCCGGAAGTTGTGTTCCCCACTACTTGAATTGAGATGCCATCTCAGAATTTACAAGAGCTCGCGTTCATTTCAAAAGTAAAATTAGGTTGGGAAGCCACGCTCAGAGTTGCTCCATTCACCTAACTTATTATGCACGACTACGTTTCATGGTCACACAAGGCATATAGAACTCTTCAATAAAGAAGTATGATGTACTTGAAAAATCTGGAAATTCTACTACGAGAGTCATCATCTATTTTAATCACTTATTAACATCTTATTTGGGTATTGCATTGATAAGGTCGCAGGGTTTATTTAACGTATAAGCAAGATGTTCACAACACAGTTAATCTTTTAAAAACAGTTAAGCACACTTAAACTTAGAATTAATTAATTGATAATAAGCTTGTAAAAGCATTATGTCAATTCTACAACTTATCGCAATTAAATTAGAACCACCAGTATTGCTATGAACAATAACGATATTATATTTTATTGGGAAATAGAGTTATTAGTAAATACCAAAATCTAGATCTAGAAAAAAATCGAATTCAATACGTCGGATTAAAAGAGAGCTCTTCAGAATTATCACAAGTCAAGCCGCAGAATGGCCTGATGATTATGATGATAATGGAGGTAATAATAGGACGAAGAAGTATAAGGGATCAAGCCGCATTAGTGATTAATTTTTTGTCTTATACTGGTGAAAGGGTAGAGGAAGCATGGAAGGTGGTAGTATAGAAAGAGAAAAGGAGATGAGCAAGAAGAAAGGACAACGTGTCCTTACACTCAGAGCGACAGTCACGACTCGTGGTGTTGTGGGAAGCTCTTTTGGCAAACACCCCTCAGGGGAGACTGAGCCTCGGAAGGCAGAACTGACAAGAAACTGGTTCAATTCCATCCTCAAACATCCTAGAAGTGGTTTTCCGTAGTTTCAATAACACAGGTTTTCAGACAAACTCTACAATCACCCAAGTACAGGGGCTAATGACTATGATATCACAAGCCCCAAAATGAATTGAAAACAACTGTATGTATGTTTTATACTTCATCTTCAAAGATCCTTGAGCACAGCACTACCTTATCTCCTATATGTAAGTAGTTTCCTTGCTTCGCTGCGGTAAGAATGAAAAAGTTCGAGTATGTAGTGTTTTCGTGGTGGTGGATGATAAGAATCGATCTATTCCACGATCGTATATTTAAACTGTGGTTTAATGGAAGCCTAGTAAACCTTACAGAACGTTGTTGGGAAGGTTCTAATTAACTAGTGCCCCCCGTTCAATCAACGTGAGGCAGGATATTTTGTTTAAGTACGGAGTTATGCGGGCATCGAGTTTCAAGTTGAAGCCAAATAGGATGCATGCATTGTGTGTTCTTGTAACTTCCCAGCTATTTGTGAATTGATACTATTATAAACAATTTTAAAAGAGTTGACATGGGCATAACTAGAATTATTATAATAATTGTTATCTATGTACTAGTGTGTTCAAATAGCTTCATTCTCTTAGAAGGTGGAGGGATCAAAATAGTTCTTTTTGCTTCTATCGCCTGTTTGGTCCAAGTATCATGAATCAATGTACACCCCAAAATTCTGCATTACTCTTCTTAACGGAATGACGGAATGCATTGATTTTTAGCCCATTTTCATCATATGAATATATGGGCTTATGAGATCACCTTTTTCCGTGTGTGTGAGTGCAAATGTGTGTGTGTGTGTCCAAACAGCTAGAGTAATTTCAATGAAATTCGGTAAGAACTACCTCGTAAGACCTCGAAAGTTTCTTTGAAATTTTTATACGTTTCAAAAATTCAACATGGCGGCCGCTTGAAATATTTCACCGGCACTCTATATATCTAAAAAGGTTACATAAATTATCCGTAATTGTTGTTTGCTGATAGATTTTACTAAGATTAGTTCATCTATGTGACCTTTAAAAATCACCCCAGTACATAACTAACGTGGCGACTAAGCCAAGTCAAAATTATTTTTTCGCGATTTAATCACCCGACCGCCGTAACATTTGGTCCTTAAAATGATAATATAAGAGTTAACCTACTGACATCCTATTTAATTCAGTCGTTTTCATAAACTCAAGATGGCCGTTGTGCAAAATTTTAAAATTAAGTTACTTCTTTGTCCTAATCATGTGCTCGAAATGAAAGTTTGTATAATGAATCACGCAATAATCTTCATCTACCGGTACATAATTCTATGACGTAGATATAGAAGAATCGATCATGGCGATCACTCGAAATAATTCACCAGCTCTCAATATCTACGAAATGATTACTGTAATCAAACTGATTTTTTATTTTCAGAGAGACCATTAATATAAGTTCACCTACGGAACTTTCAATAACCTGATGAGCAAAAAATATGGCAGTGACGCGAAATTTACATATTGTAATAGTTTTTTCTGACGACCGAATCATCCAACCGCTGTGAAACTTGTCACAGTATAATTTCATACAAGGCTTAATATACTGGCGTCTACAGTAATTTTATTTTTTCAAAGTGAAATGCCATGTCTTCTGGTTCGTATTCTACGTTAAATGGAGGACACGAGGTTCATGATCGCACGATTAACGGTCACGTAAAACTACAATCTTCCTTCCTTCATTCCTTCCTTCCTTCCTTCCGTCCTTCCTTCCTTCTTTCCTTCCTTCCTTCCTTCCGTCCTTCCTTCCTTCTTTCCTTCACTCCGTCCTCCCTTGTGTCTAATTCTAATCAATTTTATTGAGTCATAAAAATGGCTGTTGTGCAAATTCTATAAAATTGCGTGTCCTAAACAAGCGATAGAAATGTAGATTGGTATAATGAACCACCGTTTATAATATTCATCTCCTGGCATATAATTATATAGCCTATATATAAAGCAATCTACATAGCGACCATATGACGCTTTTCACCTGTTCTCAACATCTCTGAACCTATCTAAGCAATGAAATTGAAATTTTGTATGGTGATAGTAACTAAATACTTTGTACGTGACGTTCAAAATTCTGAGAATCACAAAAACAAAATGTTGGCCAATTGATTTTCAAACATTTCAAATGACTTTTCTGGCGATCTCATCACCCGAGAGCAATGAACTTAGCACAGCGATTCTTTATTCAGAGTTTAGTATAGGGATATCTCATGTTGAATCCTTTTCAAAAATTCAACATGGCATCAATTGAAAATTTTAAAACCTTGCTTTTCTTTATTTCTCGCTTTCTATTCAAGCGATTAAGGAGAAGGTTCGTATGATCGACTATTTTAATAATGGTAAACTTAATTCTGTAGCTTACTTTACGTACATTTTAGAAGCCATTCATTTCATTTTTCTTAAATTAAACTGCCTTGACTCGTTACAGGAAGATACCCTCTCGCGGGAGGAGTCTTAATGTCTGATACTGCAAGTTATGTATTCTAGCACTATATTTCTCAATGCAATGGTGTTTGTGGAGACATAGGTCGTGTATCAAAGGTATTTAGTGCTTTATATGAAACATCATTGTAATAGGTGGGAGAACCTTTAATGTAAAAGTCAGTAGGTTATATGGAAATAGGCTGTTTAGTTCTTCACGGACCTGCTTGTTATTGTTACGAGAGGAGAGAATACTCGTCTAGCTTGCTAAACATTTTTATAAGAATGATGGCTTCACATTTAGTTGGATCCATTTTGATCTACAATATACCATATACAATGAATAAAGTTTGTCCAACATTTGCGACGTTTGAATGTATAAAGAGTGTTTTGATATACATGAAGTCCGTTACACTGGTGATTGATGAGACTATTCTAAGCTTCCTAGGTATAAAATTCATGTCACCTTTCCTTAAATTGAAAATTAAATGGTCAATGAATTTAAGATTTTCCGAAACTGTTCAAGCAGAAAGTGCAAACTAAGTCTGGGGAGCTTGGGGGCAGATCGAAGTAGTGTGAGGCGGGGCGAGGGAGGGGTGAGAAGTTGTTGCATAATCAGAGCATTGACCTTCCTGTTGAGGAGGCGAGGGTATCATCTGTTATGTGGATAGAGGTACTCGTCTTGGAATACCCCTATGTAAGACAATTTTGTTGTTGTTTTTGTTGGAACCTCAAATTATGGCTTGGGCTATTTGGACCAGTAGTATTGTGTGGCTTACTTTGTAAGTGTGGAAATCATTGATTGATGTTGATCTAAAGGATAAAATAACTTCCATAATCAGCCCTGGTGTGTATTTGGCTTACCGCACGCGAAAAAATACAGTGGGTCTTAAATCGGACATCCCGTCGTCTGTTCAGAACCAGCATTTAAGACGGAGGCAAATATTTGATGTTTTTTCTTTTGAGAGGCTTGGCGATTGTGGTCATTTACACCCATGTAGTTGGGTGTGTGTAGAATTTATCTGATAACCTGTGTTTTTGTGGTTTCTGTAGTATTGTGGGTATTTGTAATTCAGGTGAGGTTTGGGCAGAATGCAGCCGTGGCCTCAAGTTAGGAACCATCTGGGCATTTGCCTCGGGTAGAAGTGGGAAATCATGGAAAACTACTTCCAAGATTTAATACTAGTATGGTACCACACGTGCATAATAATAATAACAATAATAATAATAATTAATGATAGCGAGGCTATGTAGCTCAGGTAGTAGAGTGCTAACCTTCACGAGGGCTTGATATAGGCTCAGTCATGTAATATATAAATGAAGGTGAGCATATACGACAGCCTTATGCCAATGGATTTAATGGCACGTACAATATATTTTGTGAACACAAAATTCCGGCAACTCGATATCCCCGAAAAACATAAAATAGTGTGTCTAAAAACCTACTATCATAATAATTATTTTATTTCTCTAATTACTGTACAGTTGTTGCACGGTGTTCGCACAAAGTTAATCCATAAAGGATCCTTTCATTAATTTACCATGTCTTTAGGATTTCAATTTCCTAATGCAGGGTATGTACTATACTGTAGACAAATAAGTTGTGTCATAGGCCATGAGCCTGGCTGAATCCTAAACAGATCCACCATCACTGCCCATGAAGGTTTGAATTAGCTGTTCTTTGACTCTGTGTATTTCAATGGCATAGGTAGACAAAGCGAAGAGGTCACTCAACTTCAAACTCTTGTCAACATTCAGCGTTGGATGGGAGGGCGATGGGGAGAAGTCAGCTGTATTGCTGAGGGAGACCAGCCTATTTGCTTTTCATAAACATTGACCCACGAATTTCACCACTGTAACGCATTTCATGTATATCAATTACACTCTGTATATATAATTTAAATCGTCTACATGAAATGGGTAAAATAAGTTATGAATGAATTCAGATATATCATCTGTGCACGCGGAAAACAATAGAGGGCCATGTAGTGACCTCTGCGGGACTCAAAAGTAGACTTTTGCCATGATGATTTATCATTCCAAGAGACCATCTGTAAATGTCCGGTTTAATATGATGCATGATCTGAAAAACTAAAATCTACTTAATTCTGCAATTCTTATTTCGCGACCTACGCAGTCAGATGGTTTACTGAGGTCTGGTAGAGTATGAAGGTTTGGCTCACTGCGAGTGCATATCTTCGGTTACTGCGTTCATTCCTAAATCCTGATTGGTACTATGCCCGTTGATCACTTACCAATACCTGTTGAATCCCCCGAAGACCACTGGATAGTAGAATCTGAAAATGACCGGCTAAAAACCCCCCAGATCCTACTAACAGGTGAAGGAATTATAAAGGGTGCATATCAACTAAGCAAAATTGTGCGAAGACAGACCAAAGTGCGCACAAAGAAGACTAGCTCAGGTCAAAAGCGTAACACGAAACTCAAAAAAGGTAAAACTTATCTCAGAGAAGTGAGAAAAATTAAGAAAAAATACATTGATCTTCTCGACACAACCTTATATGATTATTATGAATTATCACTCTCGAATCAAATTACTGTAAGATTTTTTTTTTTCAAGGAAAAGTAGATTTCAGAAGGTATCACCTCACCTTCCGATCGTTCAAAATGACGAAAATTCTAAATAACACCGAAGTCCCAAATGAAACTCCTAACCTGATGTTTGGTGCACCCTTGCATGACTCTGTCCTGCATGTTGGCGATACGTTAAATAACAAACTTTAAACATCATATAATAGTGAATGAAATTCAGCAAATAACACATTATATTGCCCTAAATTATATTATATACAACGATATATATATACATTTTAAGTTGTTCTTTCTGAAACATAATCCAATGAACATTTTCAACACCCATACAATCCTTATTGGGCTAAATTCGATATGATGTGATTTAACCAAGTGGCAAAGTTCATTTAAATTGATAAGTCCACAGTGTAGTAGGCCTATACGAAAATACAAATTATTCGGAATAAATTACATGAATATAACTGTTCTCACGAAATTCTCAGAAATAAACAAATGTTTTATCATATTTCATTAATATGAAGTATGAAGTGGAGCTAAGATATTACTACAGCAGCTATCTTAAAGGATATTACCTCCAATTGATTGAAAAATCGTACGTCGAACGATGACGTAGTCTCAAAAGACGTAATTATGTACTCCTTGTACATCCACGTATCTTCAAAATACTTCACCTAAGTCTTTTACAACACCATGGAAAAACCTACAAATTTTTACTATAATACACTCAACACTTGTACATCCAGATTCACATTATTATTTCATAACAATCGTCACTCTCATAGTGATCGAAAATCTTTCTATAACTTTGACTTTGTATCCCGTGGTTACAATAATCCAAAAACCCATTTTCATTATCAATTATGCTTCTATTATAATTCAACACTATGACTAATTAGCGTGAGAAATGTTAATTAGAGCATTATCCATCCAAGAATCAAACCTTTTCATAGCTTAATAAATATACATTTTCAACTTTGAATTTCTGATATATCATTAAAATAAATGTCAATCAGAATTATTCCAATCTGCAAAAACTCTAACTCATAGTTAATCTTCACGTCAAACAAAGCTAAACGCGTTAGAAGACAACTTACTGGGAGTCGATATATCAAAAACATGACGATGCAAGAATGCTTAAATCACTTATACCATACGCAAGTCTTCCCCTAGCGGTTGATCTTCACAACGATTGAATATTTCAGAATGTTACGTTAAAGCTGAATTGAACGCAAAGACAAAGAAGGAACTAGAGTATCCAAAAGAGAAATGAAGAGTATATGTTCGTCAAACGAACGAAAAGAAATAGAATCTGAGATCATGAATGACAAGAAGCTATCAGACTTAAAATCCCGTCATCAACTATTCTAATTACAAACATTGTCAACTGGAAACTACAAAATATCAATGCTCAACTTAAAACATGTCAGACGTATACCTTGAGCTGAACGATGAAGAGGCATCATTCGGAATAATGCTCGAGTCTGGTTTCCAAAAATATACTGGCCATCAGTACACGAATCCATCATCCTGGTCTCGAACCTGGTACAAGTTTCCTTACGGTTCCTTCCTGGCTGGGGACTATGAACCAAATCTGGTATATACTGGGAGCTCCTACAAAACTATTGTAAACCCCTGCTCTCTTCAATGACGATCTTTATATGGCAGCAGCAGCGTAATTTTGAAGTATTTCTGTGGTTCACTCCAGTCTTATCCATGAATTCGACAGAATTATATTTCATGGTGATCGTGATCAGAAATCGTTCTAGAAACATCTCCGGCGAAGTTGTATATCATGGTTACTTTACGTAGTCAGTAGTGTGTTTGTAAGAGTTCAAGGCCCTCTTACGGCTTTCCTGCTATAAGAAGGCGGTGGCGTGATATCTCTCGAACGCATGGTCGGATTTTAACGAATGACGTGTCGTTGAACTCGGGCTGACACCCCTTTCCTCTGAACAACTTATTTCCATCCCAAAATTAAACCTACCCCTACTAGGTGGTGAAATTGTAATTTTTTAGAAAATCTCGCTTTCCATAAAGAACATGTATGCGGTTAAATGCAATGATGAAAATAAAACGTTGTTCCACACAAGAGACATGTGTACAGTGGAAAGCCACTATGAAGTAACATGCTTGTTTTTTGTTTTTTTACGCATTCCCACTCATAGCTTTTTGTAAGGGGGTGGGCTTTTTAAAGATGGCGGCTGAAGTGTAACCTAACCTAACCCAACCCACGAGGGGTGATCAAAAAGTATTACAAGCAGCGCTTGCCGATAGGCAAACCAATAATCAAAGAGGCATATCAGGCCTTAAGGCGAGAGCCCCTTTTGATTGATCCCTGTTGATTTGTTCTTTGGACTGGTCCCTGTTGAAGGTCCCTGTTGACGGGTCATTGATGACGGGTCATTGATGACGGGTCATTGTTGACAGGTCCCTGTTGATAGGTCCTTATGGACGGGTCCTTGTTGACGGGTCCATGTTGACAGGTCCCTGTGGACGGGTCCCTGTTGACGAATCCCTGTGGACGGGTCCTTGTTGACGGGTCCCTGTTGACTGATCCCTTTGGACCGGTCCCTTTGGCCAGATCCCTATGGACTGACCCATGTATTTATTCAAATTGTGCTAAAGGGCCTAACTACACTTGTGTGTAAAGCAGTGTGTTGAACTGACGTTGTTCACCAGTCCTTACTACTACAATCTGATAAAGATATGAAAGGAAAGTGACGAAATACATGTGAACCTGTGCGAGATGATCTTATTACCGACCCCTTGTGAAACAAGTCACATTCTGCTTTGGTTCGTACGTGAGAAAATGCATGTTCATGTGTAATATGACCATACACACAGTGTTCACCTTGGCCGTTAGCTGTACACGAACACGATAAGAGCTAACAAATTACATCCTGTTTTGATTCGTACGTAACGCTAAGGATAATGCACACACCCCAGACTACGGGGCACATGCAATTTGAGGACAGGCCAAGGGACCTAACTTGGTGGATGGATATGTTCTAACATATCATTTGTCGTTGAAAGAGAATAACGCATGTTCTTAAGATGTTAAAAACCCAGGAGATGGTACGTGCAGTAAGCCGTCTTGTTATATCCGGTGTAATGTTGCTGACATGGTAGAGAGCACACAGTTCTGTTGCTATGTCTGAAGTTGCAGTAATTATAAACCGCAATGGATAATGCAAAGTCAGCAGTCATTGGATACTACACAGGTGTTCCTTCCGGTGTTGTGTTGCTGACATGGCAGAGAACTCACTTGAAATTATTACTTGGATTACAAATTCAAAGGTGGACTGGGTTTGATATACAGTTAATGAAGCCTATTGCTCACTAAATTGTAAGGAAGCCATATGTAGAGAACTACCTAGCGATTTTATGAGGCAAAGCTATGCCGCATAAATGGTGCAGGATACAATCCAGCAACCATAATTCCTATCTTGTGGAACAGAGAAAATGCACTTTTGCCTTGATGAATAACAACTGTGAGCAGACAAATGACCTACGCATTAGCCTATCAAGGGGTTATAACCACGAGAAGGAGGTGTGATTTCTATATTTTATTGTTTAGAGACATGGCTTTTGTAACCAGTAGATTTAATTGATTTAGTATTTTGTAAATATTTTTTTTATTGAATCAGTCATTTAAGAAAGGGCACATGTCCAAATTGCATTTTTTTCTTTTTTGCAGAATAATATGCTTCTCATCCTGGTGCATGTTGTCACAAAAGGAAGGGCACCTATCCATCCAGTAACATGTTGATATTTAAGGCTCTTTTGTGTGTTGTTTGGAAGTCATTTAAGAAAGGGCACAAGTCCCTCAATGATTGTTCTTTCTTGAATGATTTCTTTGCTTACAGGAAGGAACTTCTGCATGCTCTTTAGTCAAACAGATGACTGCACCTTTATTTACTATGCTTTATGTTTACCACAAAGGCAAAGCTCGTAAAGGTGCCAATGAATTGTGCAGCTTTTTGTGAGACTATATTAAAAATGTGTACAAGGAGTGTGAAGAAACTTTGACTGTTCTCGGATGGACCTGAAGGACAGAACAAAAAATCATGCAGTGATCCGATTATGTGCAGCACTTGTTGACATGAAGCTATTTGAATCCATTCACCGTTACTTTCCTATACGAAGGCACTCGTTCAATACCTGTGATAGAGAGTTTGCTAAAAGATTTGTAAAAAAATTTCGAATTTATGATGTGAGGCAATATTGTGAGATCATCATACGGGCACCTAACCGTCATGACAAATTTACCATCATTCTGGTGGAGTCGATTGATATTCTTAACTTTGCTGCATGGTGGCCAACAGTTTATAAGAAGAGAAGATTGTAAGATGAATCTCGAGGAAGGGTGAGTGCCTACCAACTTGAAAATTCGTTTCCTGCCAGCATCATTCATGCATTTCCTTTACTCTGCCAAGGATCCAGGAACCGTGCGGAAAAAAACACTTCATCAACGGTCTTATTGAACACACCTTCTGTTTGCATCTATACAGCTGCGTCAAGCTTCCTGCCGAACTAACATACGTCGAACCAATTCCTATAGAGAAGAACGAGATGAATAATCTAAACCGTCTAGAAGTGTACATTCCAAGGGAGTACAAAGACTTTTTCGACGAAATACTTGCGTGGCCAACTGTTTGTGGGACTGACGATGATTGTGATCGACTGCCATCATTCAAATGATTATTACTGTAGAGCAACGACACAGTGTGTCTAAGTTATATGATTAAACTATTTGTTTTTTGCTCCAAAACTGATGTTCATTCAGCCATCATTTTAGAAAGGGCACATATCCATTAATTTCATCTGCCAATTCCCACAAAGTCCTTCATCTTAACTTCATATTTTATCAAGTAACCTATCCACAACCATCAACACTAAAGGTCGAAACACATACATTTAACGTAAATAGCAAGACTGGCTTCTCAATCAGTTTTTTGCTCCTCCTGAAAAGTTACATTTCTGGACATATGCCCTTTCTGAAATGACTGATTCAATTGTAAATAGTTATTTTTTGTGAATAGTGGAAACCAAATTTTTATAATGGTAAATGTTAAATGTATAACTAAAAGTTCTTTGGGATGAGTGTGCAAGTCAGTGATGTTTTTGGGGATAAATAGAGTGGTTGTGTGTTTGTTCTCAAAGACAGGCATGGTTGTGTGAATGTACGACTACACAGAGAGAGAAAGAGAGAGAGTAAAACAGCCTTACCTGCAGTAGTAGTAGTAGTAGTAGTAATAGACCTCCATGTTTTGCATACACATAGACAGACTCTACCATCGTCATGGCCTAGCACTCACTTTAACACCATTTACAAAAACTTAAATTGAAAAAACCTGTTTTCGCAAATATGAACTTTTGACATAAACAAAATAAAAATTAAATGTGTAAACAACAAATTGGAAAATCCATGTTTCCTTATCATGAAATTCAAAAACTTCAAACTGACATTTAAAAGAAATGCAAATGGAAAATTGACAAATTGCAATGTGTGAAATGTGAAAATGAACAAATGGCTATCATTATTTAAAAAAAAAAACATGGTGCTGTATGGTTCAGGTGTGAATCAAACCCTCTCTACTTATTTGGACCACCTGAGACTGAGTATACTTATTTTAGTTCTCATACCACTTTAAAAATTTTGTGTTAAAGCTAGTACAATGTTATGATAAAACAAAACAAAATCTATATTTCAAAACAAGCAAGTGGTTTAGTCTAGGTATACTGGGAAAAGTTTTGTAAACACTCAAGTCCACAGGACTAATTAAATTAGTAACTGTCAGGTTGGCCGAGTGGTTAAGGCATTTGACTTAAGATCACATTTCCTGTACAAGGAAGCAAGGGTTTGAATCCCTTACCTGACATAACTATTGCCTTAACATGGCTCGGCCACACTGAATTATTATGATACTCGCTACACAAACCATAGATGGAGTGTATTGTTTAAGCCCACTCTCTTTCCGAACATAGTCAGAGACTGTTGATGGTTAACAATTATTGCATTAATCGTGGGACATGGGGATAGCAATTAAGAAAAACAGACAATGCCCATACACTATTTTTATTTATTTAATTAAATACTTGTACAATAGTTATATAGAAAATACAACTTTCTTTTGTCTATTACTATCTAGTCCTTTTCGATCCACTTGCATATTAAGGGCAGATGACTTTGTAGTTCAGCCCTTAAAACAACAACAACACCACTACCTCTTGCATAGTCCGTGATGTTGATGACTCTTGAGACGTGGAAGATGAATTAAACATAAATTTTACAACAGGGGTTAAATGTTGTTCAATAAGCAATGCACTATTTTGAGTAGCAACATCTTTCTCTTGTACTAACTTTTTAGCATTCTGATGATTTGTTTGTCAACACCATTAGTGTTTTGTCTGGAGCACTTCATTGATGATCACTCACACTTTAAACCACACCATTTCTACTTTTCATGTCGCCTTGACATCTTGTTGACCTTTGTTTTGAGCATCGCCAGAATATTATTCCTTTTACATTTTGTCGTCTATAGTTAAAGGAGTAGCCTTTATAGAGTACGCGTTGTTTACCTTGGTTAATTATAGTAAGTTCCATAGTAGCAACTAACCTGTTAGTATGATTTGCTCACTACAAAGGTTATAACTGTTCTGGTGATAGAATGATTTAGCGTTGGCTTTTGTATTTAAACTGCACAGTTTAAAGTGACAGCAAAAGTCAGAGCAATGTGATAGCAAAGTGGTAGAAAATATTACAAGTATTGTTAAGAAATAGTTTAAGCGGTTATTTGGATCCATTACATACTAATTTTGGCATGACGAAGCTCATTTTCTATATTCAATAGTTCTTCCTTATATTCAGTATGACCAGCCTGTTTACGGCAAGTGTTGAAGCCGCTGGATTAGCTTACTGGGATTGTTCCAATAAATAAATTTAACAAATGACTTTTCAGGGGTAAACAGAGCATTACCATTATCATTATCATCAAAATCCTCAGCATCTGTATCACTATTATTATAATCACCATCATTGTAATCAACGTTATCCTCAACATCACTAAAACTATTCAATTCCTTTTGTTTCTTTTACACAGAGACCCCTTCCTTAGTCTGTGTTGACTTTGATAGTGTTGAGGGTTTCTTAGACGTTGACAACTGTCCTAACATGACTTTTTGAGGACATGATAAGTACTTTTGAACAAACACCGCACTATCTTGAGCAGCAATATCGTTTTCTTGAACTTGCTTTTTGGCATTTTCATGATTTTTTGTAAACAGCAACCGTGGTTTGTTTGGAGCACTACATTGATGAACAATCACACTTAAAACCTTTCCATTTTTAGTTTTTAGATTGCCTCGACATTTTGTTGACCTCTCTTTCGAGCATCGCCAGAATATTATTCCATTCACATTCTGACGAGTATAGTTATAAGAGTAGCCTTGATAGAGTGCACGTTGCCTACCTTTGTTGGTTGTACTAAGTTCCATAGTAGTAACTGACCTGTCAGTATGATGTTCACACTACAAACTTTACAAATGGTTTGGTGATGAAGTGACTTACCATAAGCTTATATATTGGCTTATGTTTTGGCTATTGTGTTGGCTTTTATGTTGGCTTATGTATTGGCTAGTGTATTGGCTTTTGTGTTAGCTTATTTGACAAGTTATTTTTCTACAGATGCATGTACTAAAATGTTTGTTGATATATACAGCTTACGACGTATCAAAGGAGATTATGACATGCAAAATTACGATGGCTTGTGTGTTGGCTTTTGTGTTTGCATTTGTATTGGCTTATGTATTGGCTTTTGTGTTGGCTTATATCGGCATTTTGTGTGTTGGCTTACTTGACAAGTTATTTTTGTCAATGTATTTAATGTTCTTTTCTTTGTCTTGGAAAGTATCTCAAAGAAAGGAAATATTTAAAGACTTAACCTCAGCTCGCCTAACATAACCTAACTTTGCCTAACTTAACCTTGCCACGTGACATGTTCTACAAGTTTAGACTTGCTTTAGGATTGGCTATGACGTCACACTTAGCTCACCTAACCATAAACCAATGGCAAGAGAGCGATGAACCCATGCAGGAACATCAGCGCTGGTCACCCGCCTGCCCCTACCTGTGCAGAATGGAGGTGGGAAATATACCCTGTCATTCAAGCTACCCCTCACACGTGCCTCTGAGTGATGCAAAAAGAAGTTACGGTACGTGTGGACTGTATGGTGTCAACGGTGCTTCGGTGAGCAGGTCACAGTCAAAAACACATAGCTTAGTGACATTGGGACATCATCGGTGTTATGGACGCTATAAACATAAAAGACTGTGTCGTTGTATAAGTTGGTACCACCCCTATCCCAGATTGACAAATTAATGTAGAACTTTCTATGCTTATCAAATAATGTAATAAAAATTGGTTGTTGTTATATTATTATTTCTTATGTCCCCTGTCATACCCTAACCTCGACAGTAACTAGTCAGTGATTTTTTAATTTTTCTACTAGAATGGAATGCAAGTAAATGCCATGGGTACAGCTTAGTGAACGATAGTCTGTGGTCAGTTGTACTTGATCCAGACATGCGTGAACATGTTGCGCACACTGATTGTCGACTGTCAAGGTTTTAAAATTTGAGACAACAAATTTATATTTAAAGAGGTGGCCATCATCGATTGTTCTATATTTTGGATATCGCAAGCTGCCCATTTGGTTTTTAAACCACCCTATGCGTTTGATTTGTTGTGTGATAAAGACCGTAAACAAACCCAGTGGATTGAAACTCATATGCAACTAGACTGGAATCAAGGAACCATTTCGAATAAGAACCTGGGCATGGTCATGAAAGCCCAATTGTCCTCTGCCCATGTGGGATTTGTGAAAGGTAGTGAAAAACGTCAATGGCTAAATCTATTTTTAGCGTCTTACTGTCAATGTATCGATTTAATAGACTTGGGCTGTCCCTCACTGCAAACACTCATGGACCGCTGCCCCTGTGATAATATTACCCATAAAGCCTTGGCACAGGTGTGGCAATTGTTTCATTGGTTAACCACCAATGCCTGCTGGGAGTTGTTATATACAATAAAAACTGAAGGTTTACCTGTGGATGACACCAGTGAGATTTCTACAAGCGACGTGTAAACATCTACATTATACCATGGATAAAGGGGATGCTACCAATGAAGCGATTGGGAAGTTCTTTGTGTGCAAAAAGAAACTAGACAGTTTTACCAAAGAAGAATTATTGGCTCTTCCATAATCGTTCATATATTATGTGGCAGCAAATGCGGTGAAATAAATCTGGCAACATGTACCAAAATCATGGACTCAAGACCCAGTGTTAAGTGAATTGCAACCATGTATGGATTATGAGCACCATAAGCAAGTGGCCATGGTAAAAATACCCTCTATGCGACAGTTTGCTACTTGCCAGCTGGTCAAACTGTATCACGGTCATAAAAGTCAGTGTAAAGACTTTGTTTCCTCATACCACGGGTGTGATGGCGAGAAAAAAACAACAACAACAACATCGTCCACAGAGGAGGAATAGAAAAATCAATCCTTTTCTCCACCTATGGAAAAGGATATGTCAAACTTGTACTGGTCATGGCGTCATTGATACAGTCATTCAATACTTACCTTTTTAAATCCATCTTCCTGGTTATCGTTTTTGTGGTCCTGGAACAAAGCTGAATCAACGTTTGCAACGTGGTGATGTACCTATTAATCCTTTGGATCAAGCATACAAAGAACATGACCTTTATTATCGCCATAGGCATCCTATATTAAGACATATGCCGGATAAAGTATTGTTGAAAAAAGCTAAACCACGTTTGACATCCTGTGATGCCTCAGTGGGAGAAAGGTTGGCAGCCCTTATTGTGATTAGTTAATATAGAATGTCAGGTACTATACGTGTGCATAGTTTAAAGCTGTCGGCTTGCATACTTTCTGATATATGGGTACTTGGATAAAAAAAAATGAGAGAATTTATTATCAGGTGGCAGCCCTGGTGGCTCTTAAGAATTCGCTCATCATATCTGTTTATGTACACATAGCACATACGAAATTTGGTTGAAAACTAATTGACAGTGTAGAAGTTATATGCATTTAAAATTTGGACCTATCAGCAGGCTTATAATCATTTTGGCAACACTGCCATGTATGGCCTCCTGGAAATTAAACTGCAATATTATTATCTATACGTGTGCCAATTTTGAAATAGCTCCCATTCATACCTTCCATGATATCCAACGTGGAGCTCAAATTTCAATTGCGATTTTTCAGCAGTTGGTAGCACTGACATCATTTTCAAAGATGGCCGTGAGATATTCCGGTATAGATGTTTACTCCTACCAAATTTTGTTTCGATTGCTGCAGCCGTTTAGGAGTTGATAGGGGGACACACACACAGCCAGACAGACAGAAGGACAGACAGACAGACACACATTTGCCCTCATAAGTCTACTTTTTCCTCATTTTTTCAAAATGTGAAGAGTAGGCTAAAAAGCAAACAATTTACACTAAAATGTATTACTTAGGTTTTTATACTAAACTACAGTAGCCTAACATCATATTACAATATAAACATACTACAAACAATACAATATGGTGAACATCAAACTTAAGTCATCTCAATGCGACTGTTTCCCCAAGCAAGAGTATCAAATGAGTTGGGTATAATGAATCGTTTTTCTTCATAACTTAATGCAACTCTGTTCAACAAATTAGTATGTAGCTGATGATTTTTACTTCTAAATACACACATTTTCTTATATAATATAGGTGGGTTACTAACTATACAGTTTTTATAATCACTTATATCTAACTCTTTACTAACAACATTCTTTTGTATTCCTTTTAATTTTTTACTACTACATCATCAACTGTCATATAACTGTATGATTTAGATTTTGTGCCTACAAAGGTGTCTATAACAACACCAGCCCATTCATCCTTAAATTTTCCAAGAACCTTTTTGTTTACAAGAGGTAAATGATAAATATTATCCTTGGGATAGTCACTTGTAACAAACCTATTTAGCTCAGTTTTGATATCATTATAAAAATCGTTAGTTTTAAACTCATAAATAAAAGAATCTGTGTCTGTATAGAGTAATTTAGCATGATCATGATAGTTTTTCTTAACATAATCATAGTAAAATTCATACATAAGGGTTTTTGACAATTCCAGAATGGCATAACCCACATATATGGGTTTGTTGTAAGTTTTTTTAAGGGAATTCATTTGTATTACAACTAAATCCTCATGAATAATTGAACAGCTATGGAAGTTAGTCCTGCTTATTGAGTTGCTCGCACCATACCTTTTACCATCATTCTCCCACTTCGTTATCAGCCTTACATCAACTCGTTTATCAACATTCTCCATAGTCTTTCCAAAAACACTATTATTCATGAGTTTATAAAAATCTTTTTCAAAGGCATTTCTTGATAGTGTTCTTAAATTATTGTTCAGATCAATATATGGTTTGAGCCATGCTGACTGATGAAATTGTAATACGCGATGAATTTAAGTTAATTTCAATCCATGCTGTAGACACTGTTTCAAGTTTTGATCATGTATTACATATTTACATTTATCATTTACATTAGCAATTAACATTTTCGTTCGTGATGTGATTTAAGGGGATTTCATATTCTCAGGACAAAATGGTAAATCATTATGATCATCATGTAACTATTTAGGATACCCAAGATTTACCTCTAAAATATATCCTTTATCATCGTTATCATTAAGAGTGTCAACATGTAAGACATCAATTTCAGGTTGTGTCAGCCAGCGAAAATCTTTTAGTGGTAGATATTGACTCATAGCCCAACCATATTGGTTATTTGCATACTTTGACTCTTCACAAGGGTTATAACTAGGCATGTATTTATTATTTGCTTTACAATACCGCCCGCTACATTGGCTTAATCCACCTCGAATTGATGATTTTATAAAATTAATCATGTCTATATCAGTCATCAATTCTAAATTTACTTTTTTTTTCAACATTGAACTGAAACTTAACCCAGGAGCAGTAAAATACTGACAAGGATCAAGGTCATAAGTTTTCATACAAACATTCCGGAAATTTTCAAACACATCTGCTAATAGCAACACATCTCTCTTCAAGTATATGTCTGAAAATTCACCTAAAGTTTGAATGTCAAACTGTGTCTATACATAATTAAATACAAGATTTTCGGGCTTTTAGGCCGTGGTCCAGACAGGATATCTCCCGGCCTTTCACCGGAAACTGCGTCCGGCATTATCAAGGGTTCCGCTCCTTTCCTTGGTCAGCAGTGGAATGAGGAAGAGGCTTGAAATAATGGGTAGCGGCTAGTAGTGGAGTATTGTTGTTTGAATATGACTGTTGGTTGGGTAGATCTTGGCGATGAACTAACGGCTGGAAGGTAGTTTGGATCTTCAAATTAGCATGGTGAGCCGAGCGTTCTCTTCGCATTCCGGCTGGATCGTCTGATCTCACGTACATGTTGCGGAGTGCGGTGCGTGCTCCGGCTTCGGCGACCGAGCTTGTGAGGGTCAGGTGTTCCCTGCGCGACTGCCGGGCTGTAGCGGGAAGGTTCTTCAGGTTGACGTGTGAGTGATTTCTTGGCCTTGGTGTTCCTAAGAGCCGGGATCCATGTATTACGCACACGTTCAATTTCTTCCTTCCGATTGAAATTGTCGGGGTGTTTGAAGATTTCAATGGCTTACCATTGCAGCCTGGCGTGGTAGTGTGTAGTCGTGGATAGTATCTCCGTGTCCCCGTACTGTACATCGTGACCGGGCAAGAGAGAATGCTCAGCGACTGACGATTTCTCAGTTTGACCCAGGCGGCTGTGTCTGTTAAGTTCCTTGAATCTGGTGGTCACGCTCCTCTTCGTCGTTCCTATGTACACCTTCCCACAGGAACACGGGATTCTGTAGACACCTGCAGCGGAGTGTGGGTGGCGCTTGTCTTAAGCGGATCGCAGCAAGTCCCGGATTTTGGCGGTGGGTTTCTAAACCGTCTTCACCCCATAGGTCTTCAGTAATTTGCCTATCCTGTCCGTCACCTTCTTCACGTACGGCAGGAATGCAGTGGCCACCGGAGTTTCCTCAGAATCTTTCCTCGTGCTCCGGCGCCTGGGATGAGAGGCTCACTCAATCTCCTTATTGCTGTATCCGTTGGCGCATAGGGCCCTCTTTATATGTTTCAGCTCTTGGTTGAGGCTGGATGGCTCACAGATTCTCCTAGCACGGTCTACCAATGATTTAATAACTCCGTGTTTCTGTCGGGGGTGGCGATTGGATGTCTTGTGTAGATACCGGTCGGTGTGTGTGTGGGTTTCCGGTACACGGTGTGCCCCAAGCGCAGGTCATTAGTCCTGGTGATCAGCACGTCAAGAAAGGCCAGGCAGTTGTCTTTCTCCTTCTCCATAGTAAATTTTATGCTGGCGTTGAGGCTGTTAAGGTGGTCCAGGAAACGTTCCAGCTCTTCCTCTCCGTGGCTCCAGACTACGAAGGTATCGTCAACATAACGTAGCCATACTTTCGGTTTGAGGGGTGCAGTCTCGATCGCCAACTGCTCGAACTTTTCCATGTAGAAGTTCGCAATCACAGGGCTTAGTGGGCTACCCATGGCAACTCCCTCTATTTGCTCGTAGAAGTTCTCGCGCCATAGGAAGTAGCTCGTGGCGAAGCAGTGGCGAAACAAGTCAGTGATGTCTTCCGTGAAGAGCTCGGCAATCTGGTTTATGGATTCTTTCATAGGCACCTTCGTGAAGAGGGATACTACGTCAAAGCTGACTAGGCGGTCTTCAGGTTCCAGACGTGTGTTCTGCAATTTCTCAATAAAATGGCCTGAATCCCTGACGTAAGTCTCAGTGTTATTTCAAGCCTCTTCCTCATTCCACTGCTGTCCAAGGAAAGGAGCGGAACCCTTGATAATGCCGGACGCAGTTTCCGGTGAAACGTCGGGAGATATCCTGTCTGGACCACGGCCTACAAGCCCGAAAAACTTGTATTTAATTATGAACGCCGGCCGTGAAAGCCTAAGCTGTTATGTGTCCATACACGTTGTGCATGTAAATATTCCTGAACACTGATGTGACTTGTGTTTAAGGAACTGTAAAATGCATCTTTTGGGGGTACAGAACACTCATCAAGACGTTTCACACAGTTAATATATTCATAAAGGAATATACCCTTTTGACGAATCAAATTAAAATCATCTTCTTTAGGAAGGACACGTTGAATTTCATGAAACTGATCTGATTTTAAATTACTAGCAAGCTTATCAAGGCTACTTTGCATATAGCGGAATGAATCTAAAAATCGCAGTTTTATCTTTTTTTAGTGTCAGTTTTGATGTATTTTGTGAACAATATGTATTGTTCCTTATTATTTGTAATCATATCAATTTTCACATCTGAAGCTCCAAATTCTTTAACGATAAAGTGGTTGCTGCCGTTATGTAGAATTACTGGAATGAATTTTGTTACTCTATACTTTAAATTACATTCATGGTGAGCAGCACCTCGATATTTTCCTGTTAAATGGTCATGATCGTGAACCCTGCCCGTATATAAACATTCACCACTTATAAAACAATTAGTTTCAGTTTCAAAACTCATTTGCTGAGTTGATGTTAGTGGCTCCATTGGAATGATATTATTTAAAATAGAGGATATACGGATGGCATCTTTTTGATGTCTTTCCATAAAAACTTTAGGTGCATCAGGTCCTATATAGAGCTCAAACTTATTTAACGAGTCATCATAACTACATTTAATATAATATGCAAAGCTGAAAGGTTCGTGAATGTGAGTAGTGTTGGTAAAGGGTTTGGTTGGATTCGATGAACATGTATTAAAAGTTTTTATCAAAGCTACAAAGTCAGCATATATAACAAATGGTACTCGAAGCTGCATTTCAAAGTCCTTAAATTTCAGAATGTTATTTCTAGGAGTAGGTAATACCGTACACACATGATTACAACCCCATTCTTGATGTTGAGTTAGTTGATCCTCTTTTCTAAAATATAGCAAACAGCCATCACATAACCATTTCTTACCATTGCATTTCGATAGCTGGCTACTGACAAGTCTACTTAAATGTTTTATCCAACAATAGTGAGCATTTTCACATTCGGTTATGTATAGTAAATTTACGTGAGCATCCTTTCTTCCTGAGTATAATATAGAGGACAAACTATACTCTTGTTTTCAACTCCATACATATTAATACTTACATTGTTCAGCTCTTCAAAACGTTTAATGTCTTTTATCTCCATAGGAAATTGAATTTCTTTTAACTCGAAAACTGAAGAATAGTGAGGATAAGAATATGTTCTATACAGATGCTCCACTGCTGGATAGAGAGCTGAGGTTACAGCCCACGCAAAACATGCTTGGTCACTATTCATAACGTTTACACTAGCTTTCTTACGTTTGATCCATCCTGGCAAATCAATATATGATGATGCTCGAAGGGGGTTATATTTATTCATGTTGGTTTCTAAATAAAGTACTTCAACCAACGCCCAGCCTGACTCCCTTTCCTGGAACTCTTCACTCTTCACAATGATAGCACTTGAAATATCATGGTACATATCACTGATATTAGTTGATTCACTAACAATTACATTTTTTGTAATAAAGGATTTGATATCAGTAATTTCCCCTTCGCTCCCATTTTTTACATATAACTCAAAGAGTTCAAAATTAATTTTAGTTGTTTTATGCTCTACTAAAACAGTATCTACCAAGCCAAACACACTAGGTTGAACAGACTTTAAAAAAATTCAATACTTTGAGTTTTTTCTTCACTATGAAGTCTGTAACTAGCAATTCGACTTTTAAACGCTCTACCAATTTGTTGAATATTCGCAGAATTTCTTTCATGGTAAGCGTTATTGTTATGATTAATACTGCGTAAATGTCCCTGAATCACTGAAGAAGATATATCAATATTACATACATCACAATGTGTTATCAAATGTTCACCATTCTTCATTATTTTTGTTGTACAACTATTTTCAAAATCTTTAGAACGTTTACGCCTTTGAGCATTACATTTGTTTAAAGGTTCCGTGCTAGTTGATGGTTTTGCAGTTTTTAATTCCTGTTGTTCTCCATGCACTTCAACCATGTGGGATTGATATCGCTTTACAGCAGAAAAACCAAGATCACAAACTGAACACGAAAATGGTGCTGAACTGATTTGTTTTAAACGTACATGCTGTGTAGGATTATCCTGTCTGTTAAATGTCGTAGTACAATGACTACACGCAAACATTTTAAGATTATATTTTGTACATGCATGACGTTGAAGGTTGTCAGGTCTTGAAAACTGCTTTTTACAATCTGTACACTTGAACATGATGGTCACTTTCCAAATTACCTACAAAAGAAAGAAATCATTAATATTCATAAAAGATGAAACACAGTAAAAGAAAAATCTGTTAATTAAATTACAGTCAATGGTCCTAGTAGAGTATTTTAATTCATTGATTTGTGAACTCATACCAAGTCTAATTTCAAGTAGTTCCTACTTTGGTTAACAGATACCATTGTCACTGACACCTAGTAGTGTACGTTGGAACTTGATATAGCGTTAATCAAATCTAACCTAGAAATTTAGCTTCACACAATTGTCGAGTAGTTCCAAGTTTGGTTATCAAATATACCATTGTCACTGACATCTAGCAGTAAACGTTCGAACTTAATAGAGCGTTAATCAAATCTAACCTACAAATTTAGCTTCACACCATTGTTGAGTAGTTCCAACTTTAGTTACCAGGTACCATTGTCACTGACGCCTTGTAGTGAACGTTGGAACTTGATACAGTGTTCATCATATCTAACCTACAAATTTAGCTTCACGTCATTGTCGGGCAGTTCCAACTTTAGTTAGTAAATATGGCACTGTCGCTGGCACTTGACAGTGAACAATGAAACTTGATAGAGCGTTAATCAAATCTAACCTACAAATTTAGCTTCACACCATTGTTGAGTGGTTCCAACTTTAGTTACCAGGTACCATTGTCACTGACGTCTAGTAGTGAACATTGGAATTTGATAAAGCGTTAATCAAATCTAACCTACAAATTTAGCTTCACACACCATGGCCAAGTAGTTCTAACTTTAGTTACCAGGTACCATTGTCACTGACGCCTAGTAGTACACGTTGGAACTTGATAAAGCGTTAATCAAATATAACCTACAAATTCAGCTTCACATAATTGTCGAGTAGTTCCAACATTGGTTAACAAACATTATTGTCACTGACACCTAGCAGCGAACGTTGGAACTTAATAGAGTGTTAATCAAATCTAACCTACAAATTTAGCTTCACACATCATAGTCAAGTAGTTCCAACTTTAACTATCAAATACACCATTGTCATTGACATCTAGTGGTAAACATTGGAAAATATCGCTCTAGCTGTTTAAAAGTTTTTAGAGGGGGTACTTACCTCTAATAATTTATCAACTGCTGCCACTGACTCAACTTGATACAGGGATCTGTTAACCTACAGGTACCCAATTATCTGTAAACAAATAAATCAATCAATCAATAAATACATTCCAATCAATAACTTCAACATCAATTAGTAATAAAAGACAACAATCCATTAATAATAAGTACTTACCTTGCAAAATAATTTAATGATTTTCTACCAAAAGGCTTTTTGCAACTCTTGAGCAGTGATAGAGCACTGTTCACTCGAAGCGAGTAATAAAGACACACAGTAGGGAGTTATATGACACCTCCCTTATATAGACTGAGATTGCTTGTGTCAGCAGTTCTGCAGATCATTGCAGTTCCTTTCCCAGTACACCTGTCAGTCCAAAGTGCAAAAGGAACACCTGTGTGATATCCAATGACTGCTGAATTTGCATTATCCATTGTCAAGATGAACACCTGTGGTTTTAAATTACTGCAGTGTCAGTCATAGCAACAGAACTGTATGCTCTCTGCCATGTCAGCAACATGACACCGGAAGGAACACCTGTGTAATATCCAATGACTGCTAACTTTGCATGACCATCACCCATTTTCTTGATGAACACTTGCGGTTTCAAATTACTGCAGCGTTAGTCATAGCAACAGAACTGTGCGCTCTCTGCTATGTCAGCAACATGACACCGGAAATAATACGTCTTACTGCACATACAATCTCTTTAGTTTTAACATCTTAACAACATGTATTATTCTCTTTCAACTACAAATGACTCGTTAGAACACATCCATCCACAAAGTTAGGTCCCTTGACCTGTCCTCAAATTGCATGTGCCTCGTGTACTAGGGTGTGTGCATTAGCCCTAACGCTACGTATGAACTAAACAGAATGTGACTTGTTAGCTCTTATCGTGCACGTGCACAGTTGAACACCTGTGTGTTAGGTCATATTACACATGAACTTGCATTTTCTCACGTTCGAACCAAAACAGGATGTGACTTGTTTCACAAGGGGTCGGTAATCATATCATCTCGCTCGTGTTCACATGTATTTCGTCACTTTCCTTTCATATCGTTATCAGATTTTAGTAGTAAGGACCGGTGAACAACGTCAGTTCAACACACTGCTTTACACACAAATGTAGTTAGGCCCTTTAGCACAATTTGAATAAATACCTGGGTCATTCCATAGGGATCAGGCCAAAGGGACCGGTTCAGAGGGATCAGTCAACAGGGACCCGTCAACAAGGACCCGTCCACAGGGACTCGTCAACAGGGACCCATCCACAGGGACCTGTTAACAAAGACCCGTCTACAGGGACCCGTCAAGAAGGACCCGTCCATAAGGACCTGTCAACAGGGACCTGTCAACAATGACCCGTCAACAGGGACCTTCAACAGGGACCAGTCCAAAGGAACAAATCAACAGGGATCAATCAAAATGGGTTCTCCTCTCAAGGCCTGACATGCCCTCTTTGATTACTGGTTTGCCTATTGACAAGCACTGCTTGGAATACTTTTTGATCACCCCTCGTGGGTTGGGTTAGGTTAGGTTACACTTCAGTCGCCATCATTAAAAAGCCCACCCTCTTACAAAAAGCTATGAGTGGGAATGCGTAAGAAACAAAAAAACAAGCATGTTACTTCATAGTAGCTTTCCACCGTACACATGTCTCTTGTGTGGAACAACGTTTTATTTTCATCATTGCATTTAACCGCATACATGTTTTACATGGAAAGCGAGATTTTCTAAAAAAAATACAATTTCACCCCCTAGTAGGGGTAGGTTTTATTTTGGGGTGGAAATAAGTTGTTCAGAGGAAAGGGGGTTTCAGCCCAATTTCAGCGACACCTCATTCGTTAAAATCCGACCATGCGTTCGAGAGATATCACGCCGCCACCTTCTTGTATGAGGAAAGCCGTAGGAGGGCCTTGAACTCTTACAAACACACTACTGTAGTCAATGCTTCGCTTCTGCATACTATGTCCTTGAATTCATGCTTGCATGATATTATAGTCGGTTAACCGTAAGGTTATTCCTTCCAATAGCAATTTGCAATGCATATTGTAGTCTGAAGAATATTCGAGAAACATTTAAATATCAACGTTCACTTCAGTTCTGAGTTCAGGACAGGTTGCATTAAATATGTCCACGTGTTTTAGTCGTACTGCGTGACAATGTTGCGAGACCTGTAGCAATCACATTGAACAAGCTACTATTAATGCTTGAAATAATCAGACTTATCTTCACGTTTCGTGGAGAAAGTTAATACACTGCAATTGTATTATTCTACTCAAATACGCGATTGTAGACGGAAAGATAAAGTCCACTTAATGGAACTTACGAAAGACACAGTAAGATCACCGCGCGACACGATTCCACTCGTAAACTAGAGCGACCCGCGCAGCTCAAGAAATCAAAGTGAGTGTCCCGATTACAAATATCCCTGCACCAGCCTCCCCACGACTACACCTGACGTCACTCGGCCTTGACCGAAAAGCTGCGAGTCGCTTGGTGCATCTTGGGAGGTCATTCGCCGCATGACTTGGATAACAGCTGTTTCATAACAGAACATGCTCATGAATAAATACAGTCTCCGTTGTGCTGTTGGCTGAGTTCTCAAAATACATAAATCCTTGATACAAAATACGGTCACAGTACGGATCTAGAAAGTTACGTGTTTAATATGATGCACAATTATAGCATTAATTAGACTTTCTGACTGTCTTCATAGTACAGAATCAATGCAAATAGGTATATAGTCCACCGGATTCAAATCAGTTTCAACGTTTGGAAGGGTTCGAAATACAGCATGCTTCCAATCTGATGTAAATATTTCCATTGCAATACAGCAGTATGAGTTAGTGCGGGAAATATTGCATCCATAATTAATTTGATGATATCAAAATTATATTTCGAACTTGGAATTTTAGGCGACGGCCATCTTGGTAAAAATCTTCACACAGCATTGGAACAGTAAAGTACATGTGCTTTATCAATATTGATGGTGTGACGCTTTGTGTCAGTGTCAAATATTACAATTTAGGAAGTAAAATACGTATGAGGATTTTCAGCAGGTGCCATAAGATCATTCTTAGTGTTATTCCTACGGAATAAGGTTCATGGGATTCTTCCAAAGTGATCACGAGGTTCCGTAGTTACTGGATGGATACGAGTACATATAATGGATTATTTGTGTGCAATATATTGCGGTATATGGCTTCCTAGTAGGCCTACTCTCTATTTCTCAATATTTTTGTTCCATTTGTATTTCTTATACAAATAATATACAGCCTTCCTGTTTGAGAATGATGGGATGTGTTGTGTTATTCGTAAATCATAGGCTTATACGTATTGAAAAGATTGATGTTTAATTAGTTAGTTGAGCTTATCTGCCTTGTCATCAATGGATTTTCACTCCATACGAGATTGCATGGTGGTATTCGGATGTCAGCCTCAAAATAATATGTGCTTATATTATTTATGTCACAGATCGCAATAATCTTTGGCTGATATTTAGGGCAACTGAGAAAATGGGAAAACGAGATAATGTCATAGGCTGAAGTGCCAGGTACAGACAACTGTCCAGATTTAAAAAACTTTGATTATTCGGTTAGTTAATAAGATATATATTAGGGTCTCGTAGGGACTAACGTGAGGAGAAGCAGCAAGTGGCAAAGCCGTTACAGTAGATTGCACAAATGAATGATATCACGGAAATATTTTACTTCTACTTATTCAACATGAGTTAACTTTAAGCCATTAGTCTCTCCAGAAAATTTTACTCCGAATTGCAACGTAAATACATACGGAGGAAATCCTCTTACTGTGCGAATCTACCCGTTCGTGCTGTTCTAGGTGTAAAGAATGAACAACATAAGTACTCCTTTCTTAAGATGTATATTGTGGCGTAGTAGTAGGGATTCAACACCGGTCCTTACCAACATAACGTCTCCAGAGCAGCGCCGGGTTAAAATAGTTAAAATAATCGATATCTCTCGAACCAATAATCAGATTTGGACGTGTGAGTTGTCATATTACTCGGGATGATGCCCCCTTTTCCATGTCTCAAGAATTTACCCAAAATACCCAAAATGGCAAGGTTATCGGCTTTATCGATATTTATCGAACAAATCATCGGATTTGAACCTGTGAGTTGTCAAATTACTCGGAGTGACGCCACGTTTCCTATGGTCCATGAATATATCCAAAATATCCAAAACTAAAAGGATTTTTATATTACCCTCCTCCTTCCCTTAATATCTTTGGAACCCCTAAGTTTAGAAAGACGTGTTAGGATATGTTTTACTCGCAATGACGCCCTCTTTTGTTATGGACCATTGATTGTTTACAAATTTGACCAAAGGGCTTATCGAGATGCCAGGGGTCCATTTATACATATACGCGACGGTAATTTACTTTGGCCACGTGACTAGGGAGCGAAACTAATTTTATAAAGTATAGATTATTTATTTTTGATTTGTTGCAAAAGGGCGAGAATAATGGCTGTAGGAATAGTTTGAATGGATAGATTATTACTGGCTAAGTATTGGATATTTATTTATAGCAGGGGGTTTATATTACGCAGAGCCATGGTGGTGGTAACCCGCGGCAATGGCTCAAGGTGATGCAACTGATTAAACAGGAATAGTAATTTTGGTTTGAGGCCGCTGGAGAGATATAGTTAACAATCGGTAAGTATTTAATATTTATTTAACACGCACGGCAAACTAGGGAAGTTAAGAGCTAATTATTTAAAATCTAATATTACGCACGGCTATGTTGATAGACACATGATTACACTATACGTTAACACTAATTTTTTAGGCTTTGAGTGGCCATGCAATAAGAATATTATGACCAGACACGAGTTAGCTGTGAGCTAACACTTTGGCGACTATGCATGTTTTGACTGGTGGTTAGGGTTCTAGAGAGCGGCCAGTCATTTGGATTTATATACAGCAGATGTATATATAGAAACTGAGCGCTATTAGATACCTGAATGGTTTAATTTAAAATTATTCACAGATTTCCATGATAAATGTTAACTATTGTGGTTACTTACCTCAGTAAAGCATTCCTTTGTTCATATTCCTTTGGTAACACTTATTTTCTCATAAATCTATCAATATTAAGGTATTAAGGTATGTGCTTTTTTGAATCACTATGACGTTACGGTACATACTACTATAGTTAACGAACGGTTATGACCCATACTGCACACACACTTAAGTACACGGTTTCTCTAAATTAGCTAAAATTTAATTACATTTATTTAAATCCTCTTAAGATGTTTACAAATTTTAACTACTCGCTACTGATAAACGATATGTTTCTATTTATGACATATTGAAATACTAGGGATGGGCAATTCAGATTTTAACACATTATATGAACCCAACTATACGTGCCTGATGACCTCGATGTCGCAAAGATTTCTACACACCCAAGTATACGGGGCTAATGGTTTATACATTTTTAAGCTACATGCGACTAACGGCAGAAAACGTAAAACTACATGCACTCAACACACGGGGCTGATGACCGTAATTGCGCTAAAATACACAATGGTGAATCTATATATATTTTTTAAATGAAGGAATAGAATCATAAAAGAAGGAAAATATTGAAGAACATCAACTGGCAGTTGAGTGCGTTTGTTGTTTCCCTGACCTATATTGCACTCGGACTCGAACTCGGTGAAAAATACGACGCCACTTTTAAAATCCAATATAAATATGTCATTTCAGAAACAATTCCTGATATTATGCCGTACTGTGTAGGGTCCTTGACGAACAAATGTATACATTTTTCTGCACTGTATTTCTGTAGCGAGAAATAAACGCATGGTTACTTTGACCTTTGCTGTTGTAATGGAAAAATTGATTTTACTAAATAAGAAATGTTTGACAGGCTGCAACAATGCTTTACTGGATATGATATCTTAAGGGATTTCAGATATTATAATTGGCAGTACAACAATGCTATGTCGTTCGTTCCATTTGGTGCCAATATTACTGCCCCACATGCATACGGTCCTTAGTGATTTTAAATATATGGAATTGCTCATCTTCGCATTTCTTGGTTATATTCCAAAATTATAAGCGACGGTTCTTGCGGCCAGTTTATATATTAGACTCCTCAGAATTCTTGAATTCCTTGGAATTAAGGGATTTGCCTCCACATACTCCAAACGCTTGACCAATAATTTTATTAATGCAGCCAATGGAAATGTATTTTTCTTTTCAGGACGGGTCAAAGAAGGGATTATGAAAGGAAATCGGCCGTGGACCTATTGAAGGAATCGTCCCGGCATTTGCCTGGTAGTGAAAATGGGAAACCACGAAAACCATTTTCAGGACGGCCGAGGTGGGGTTCGAACCCACGCTCTCCCGATGCCAGCGAGACACGAGGTAACGCGTTAGCGCTCTTGGCCACCGCGGCCGGTTTGACCCATAGTTTTGCTCCTTAGAAATCTGAACGTTTCTCAAGAGCTCCTAAATGCAACCACATTGCTTGGATTTGAAAACAATAAGTGCAGATAAAATTATGCAGATAGGTGTAATCCTTCAACTTCATTTAACACCATCCGATAAAACACTATCATTTTCATTTAAGATGCAACATTTTCCAATTCGCTTGCCATACATTATCACAATCAATAAAGCTCAAGGGGAAACTCTTAAACGTATAGGTCTCAATTTGCCTCATCAAGTTTTCAGTCATTTTGCATTTTGTAATTTGCAATGTCAAGAGTGTATTATTTTGACGCCCTTAAAGTTTCAATAGAGCCAAAAAATAATCGTTCAAAGAATGTATATAAGGAAATTCTTCAGTAAATATTTTCCCATTGACCGTCATGATTTGACGGGTTTCAACCCAGTATACATTTAAATTATTAAATCTAAATGGCCACAATCGCTTTCGCCATAAGAAACAATTGGCGAACATAATTCATTTGATGGACTCAGACATCGTGGTCACTCAGCCCTGTCTACTTTGGTGTGTGAGTGTAAAATTTTCTCTGATAATCTGTGTTTTTGATGGCTGCATTCATGTGTGCATTTGTAATTAAAGAGAGGAATGGGGAGTTGACGACCGATGATTTAAGTTAGGAACTATCCCGGTATTTGCCTGGAGTAGAAGTGTGAAACCACGGAAGACCACATCCAGGATTGTTCAGATAGGAATCAAATTTTGCTCTTCTTAGTTTTGCCTCAAGAGTGCGCCCCGTTCCAGCCCTCAGACCAGACTTAAATAATTCTTGGCAGACCAGGGATCGAAACTAGAATCCGGGGGGATTGCTCAGAATGTAGCCATAAGAGTGGGCTTCTCTGTGTAAATACGATATTTGACAAGCATTGGCCATATAATTCTAAAACTGCCTCCATTATGGTGGCAGGAGATGTGAGTCTATGCTCATTGCAGTAGTTGGCGAAGTGATTCTGTGTTCCCTTGCATAATTTACTGTCATGGAAATGCAAAGGATTGTACCTACAACAGGTGATGAAAATTGCTTATTTAGAGCAGTTTCGTATATTTTATTTCAAAATGAGGAGCGTCATCCCGAGCTGCGTTTGCAAGCAAATTGCAGAAATTGTTGCTGGCAGGGATAATTATGAGGATTTTATTATTGGCAATCAGCCTCATCGCATTCCCATCAGCAACCAACTTGTGAATGGGAGCCTCTGAACGTCATTGTATAAGTGAATATAATTGTGTATTGATTATTTGTTTAGAGTACACAACAGTCTAACCACGCTGTTGATTTTGGCAATGGAAGTATTATTTGCCATTTAATATTTGGTGGCTGCGTTGATGCAGGCCACTATAGTGTTATTGAATACGACTTTAATTTGGGGAGAAATGCTACTATAAATAAAACCATTTGACGAAAAAATATTAGCCACAAAATAAAGTGGGAAATCAGAGAAAAATTCAAAGCCACTTTCAAAATCCAATAAAAATATGCCATTTCAGAAACAATTCCAGTTATTATGCCGCACAGTGTAGGGTGCTTGACAAACAAATGCACTGCACTGTATTTCTGTAGAGAGGAATCTACGCCTGGTTACTTTGACCATTGCTTTTGTAATGGTAAAATTGATGTGACTAAATACAAAATATTTGACAGGCTGCAACAATTTTTCACTGGAGATGATATCTCAAGGAATTTCAGAGAGAATGTCGACAGGTAACAAGTGCATTAGAAGTGGGAGGTGGGGATAGCAATTGAGAAAAGCGGGTGATACTTATAAAATAATTTTATTTATTTCATTTAATTATTTTTGCAATATGTGCACACAGAATAAAACTCTCTCTCTTTACGATTGCTTGCTATAGTTTTAAAAGGATATTTACTACGTGCAGTAGTAAAATCCTTAGAATGTATGTTATGACTCACTAAGCAGTTACGTGGACCAATTGCACCATAATTTTGGCTTGACGAAGTTCATTTTCTATATTCCTTATAACCAGTATGACCGGCCTCTTTACAGGCATGCAAATGCTGAAGCCGCTGGATTAGCTTACTGGGATTGTTCCAGTACACAAATTAAACAAATGATTTTTAGATATAAGCAGAGCATTTACCATTATTATTATTATTATTATTATTATTATTATTATTATCATGATTATCATCATAATCATCATCACAATCACTATTACTATATAATTATTTTTGGTCCTCTTGCAATGCAACCTCTTGCATAGTTTGTGTTGACTTTGATAGTGTTGACGGTTTCTCAGACGTTGACAACTGTCCTATCATGAAGTTTTGAGGGGTTAAAATGCTTTTTAACAAACAAGTAGCAATATCTTTTTCTCGGCCTTGCTTTTTAGCATTTTGATATTTTTTTAATCAGAGACCGTGTTTCGTCCGAAGCACCACATTGATGGATCACTCACACTTAAAAACTCAACACTTTCAATTTTTAGATCACCTCGACATCTTTTTGACCAAAATATTATTCCATTCACATTTTGTCGCTTATAGTTATAAGAGTAGCCTTTAAGGACTGCACGTTGCTTATCTTTGTTGGTCGTAGTAAGCTCCGTAATAGCAACTGACTTGTCAGTCTGATTTGCTTACTACAAAGGTTACAACATTTCTGGTAACGGAATGATTTAGAATCAGCTTATTTTGGCAGCTTATCATATGTCGGTTTATTTTGGAGGTTTATTATATGTTGGCTTATTTTGGCAGCTTATTATATGTCGGCTTATCATATGTTGGCTAATTTTGGTGGCTTATCGTATGTTGGCTTATGTGTTGGCTTATATATTGGCTTATGTATTGGGTTATGTATTGGCTTATGTGTTGGCCTATGTATTGACTTATGTTTTGGTTTATGTGTTGGCTTATATATTGGCTTATGTATTGGTTTATGTGTTGGCTTATGTTTTGGCTCATGTATTGGCTTATGCATTGGCTTATGCGTTGGCTTATGTATTGGCTTATGTGCTGGCTTATGTATATGCTTATGTGTTGGCTTATATATTGCATTATATATTGGCATATGTGTTGGCTTATGTGTTGGCTAATATATTGGCTTATGTATTGCCTCATGTACTGGCTTATGTGTTGGCTAATGTATTGGCTTATGTATTGGCTTAAGTGTTGAATTAAATATCGGCTTATGTGTTTGCCTATAAATTGGCTTATGCATTGGCTTATGTATTGGCTTATATATTGGCTTATTTATTGACTTATGTGTTGGCTTAAGTATTGGCTTATGTGCTGGCTTATATGTTGGCTTATGTATTGGCTTATTTGATGAGCTATTTTTGTCCATGCATTAATTGGCTTATTCTCTTGGTCTTGGAATGTATCACAGCCCTTGTTTGTAAGCAAGCAACAACAAAAACACAACAAGATTCCAAATATTTTAGAATAATTTAAGGTTAATTATTGACTCCAAAACCCTACTCCTACCTCTATCCCACGCCTAGTCAAAAACATTATATTTTAATAGTTTATGTGATGTTCTCATGGTTTGACATGTGAGTTCATGTTTCGCTGACGTAATCGTAGAACAGTAAACACATATATTCCCGCATACGCACACACCTGCGTCCCAAAAGCACTTTAAGGTCACTTTTTAGTTTTACCTACCGCGGTTAAGTGTACCTTGTTTCTTAACAATGCCGGAAGTTAAGCTCGGGCCTTCGCGGTAAGAGGTATACAGCATAACCAATGAATATAGAGCATTCTCTTTAAAAAACTGCTCTGTTTCAGTCCTCAGAGCCGGAAATCGAACCCAGACGTTCGTAATAATACGACAAACGATAGGAAAATAAATAAGTTTAACATTCAATTTAATTGAAATATTCGCATTGTGTGGCTAGATCCCTACAAGAACAGTCTTTGACGTTTATGTCTTATCATACAGCATTAAATTTCAGCTGAGATGTAATTCACATCCGCTCTGTCTGACTGATCAGTGGAGCTAGTTTAGTTCGTTGCGGCGCTTCGCTAATAAAACATTATAATAATTCACCAGTGTGTATTTTAGCGCATTTACGATCATCAGCCCCGTGTGTTGAGTGCATGTGTATTTACGTTTTCTGCCGTTAGTCGCATGTAGCTTAAAAATGTATAGACCATTAGCCTCGTATACTTGGTCATGTAGAAATCTTTGCGACTTCGAGATCATCAGGCACGCATAGTTGGGTTCATAAAATTTGTAAGCTTCTTAAGTGTCCGTCCCTTGTAGTTAAATATGTCATAAATAGGAACATATCGTTCATCAGTAGCGTTATGTTAAAATTTGTAAACATCTTAAGAGGATTTAAATAAATGTAATTACATTTTAGCTAATTTAGAGAAACCGTGTACCTACTGTCGACCAAAATATTATGTGCACTCGAGTTTGAAGGTTATTTGTGAAGTAACCAATAGACCTACATAAAATCCAATAACATCATCATTTTCGTTGTTGTATTTTACGTTAGTTCATGTAGATTTGGAATTTTAATTTATATTTTAATATTTTTATTGCAGTTGGAACACAAAACGTGCCCGTTTTTAAGCGTGTTTCAACCATGCGTCACATTTAAGAATTATTATCTCAAAAACCCGTCATAAGATCGAATCCAAATTTTAACACAATATGCATTGGAAAGTTGTATAACTGTTTTACTAATTTCAAAATTTTGTGTGGCCGAGAAACAAAGGTGTTATCATTTTTGTACGGTAACATTTTCTCGGTCGCCTCCGTAGCCTAGCGGTCAGCATGGTTAGCTGCCGCCCTGAAGGTCCTGGGTTTGATTCCCGGCTCTGCCACGACATTTGAAAAGTGGTATGAGGCCTGGAAAGGGGTCTACTCAGCCTCGGGTGGTCCAAATGAGTAGAGGGTGTTCGATTCCCACCTCAGCCATCCTCGAAGTGGTTTTCCCTGGTTTCCCACTTCGTCTTCGGGCAAATGCCGGGATGGTACTGCCCCCGTAAATTGAATTATTTAGGGACAAAATGAGAGTATTTTCCGTCCCCATGATAAAATTTAACCAGCAAATATAATTTTTGGAAGTGTGACACAAGAGTGTAGTGTTACAAGCTAGAGACTGTGGGAGAGCCAGATCACGTGATACATTGCACAATGGACACTTCTAGAAGGCTATATTTAGCATAGCAACAGCGAGTTTGGAAATTAATATTATAAATAATGTTATAAATTATGCTATTGGATCCCAGCCCAGAGCCAATGAGAACAGGTTTATTGAAGACGGGATCAACTTTAATTACACAATATGAGGAAATTATGCATTTAGGCCCTTAGAAGAAGATTTGCTTATTTGGTAATGAAGAGAATATTAAGAGAAATTATGTCTGATACTTTAAAAACCGCAGATCGGTTAATCTACGCAGTAATAAGCATTGGTAATCTACGCGCTAATATTATGGTGGGAGATTGATATGCCGCCAAAAATTCGACTTGGAAGGGGAGATCCAAGGATCGAGGTTCTTATTCCATCAGACTTTGAAGAGTGAGGAAGTGATTTTACTGGGTTAACGGAGATCCCAAGGCTTAGTCCGAGTGCGACGACTGTCGACTTGTGGAGACGCGAGGATAGCTAGGTGGAACGTTAGAGATCACCGCACTTCCATTCTACGTGAAGTGGCGAGGAACATTGTATTGATTATATCTCATATATAATTGAGATCTAAATATAAAGAAGCGAATATATATTAAGAACAGGTCGCATACATTATATTGTGAAAAGTCGAGCGCTTTAATATTCACCGTTTCGACAATATCAGCCTGTCAAGTTAGATTTCCAAATGTGTTGGAAATAAAGCTGAATATCATAATAAATTGCAACGTGAAGTTGGCGAACGCAGTTCAAGTGAACAGTGGCGGAGAACTTTTAATATTGGCGCAACACATAAACATTAATAGAATGACTATGATTATTCTTCAAATATTATCATTCAGCATAATTAACATTGTTGATATGATAAACTGGATAGTCATGTGCCAGAGACATATTCGATAGCAGGAGTTAAGATACAACGATGGAGTTTCGTTAGACAACGTATTCTTGAATACAGACGTAGTGTACGGTCCATCTTGTGCATTTTCGTCAGTCTACGAACACTAATATAACATCAATTAGCAATGGAAACATTTCATTCTCCATTTACATGAATATTTCCATAATTATATTCCAATGATGAGACCGATACATATTTACGACGGAGAATGAAGACTCTACAGAAGAGATTTGTCAAGATGCTAGGGAAAGTTAACCCAGCAACTCAGAAGAATTTGCCAGAAGGATGTCGTTCGAGCCCAGGCGAATGTTGGTGAATTCCAGAGAGAGACGTTTCTTATCTCTAAGGTCGCAGATCCGAGGTTCGAATGCAGATCCATATCAGTGTCTTGTACTGAGGAAACATCTAAAGTATTGTGGGAATACTTACATAGATCTTCAAGTTTTCGTCCAAATAAAGTATTAGTGTATCTCATTGTTATATAGAGCTTGATTAGTAACATTCTGAGCCAGCGATCTTATTCCATATTGCTATATTATCACATTTCATGTATTTCAGTGCTTTTATGTATTTTACAATTCAGATGTGTGTTGAGTTTTTTATACTTCAAGATTATTTAGAAGATGATTGCATTTCATCTATTTTTCAATTTTATTCTACGGATCAGTAGTGGAACTGACATTAAAATTTTTGTTTGAGGAATCATATTGCCTCATAGGAGACTAGTCGATTCGACTCTCGAATTTTATAAATTCATTTAAACCAAGTATTCTGACATTGTGTCATAGCTTCAAATTAAATTCTTATTAAATTTAATTTAAGCACTTTAATGTATCGACATATAACTTCAAGAAAAGAAGAAACATCGAATGATATTGTTATATCATTATTGTACATAAACTATCGACGATCTAAGAAATACTAGTCGTTTGATAAGACCGAAGTCATAATTCCTATGAACATTCTTTGTGTAGAGTGGAAAAACATTACGACATTGACAAACCTTTCTTATTATTTGTAATGCTAAGAGCTTTGTTCATTTAATAAGTTAGAGGAAATACCTTTTGATAGAAGGTTATTCAAATCTTTGGCTAGGAATTCAAAGCTAGTTTATCCCGGTCAGGATTGAATTCTATCTGACACTATAAATAACATGTGTGTTATTTTATCCTATTTGTGTAACATCACGTCATTTGTGGACATGATATTACAACGATAAACAATTTATAGCTTGACAAGTGAGATGAAACAGGAGTATTATTTTTATTACATGTATTTGCGACAGACGAGTTAACAGTTAATTATCTTGTTGTGGAGTAAACTTTAGGAGGTTAATCACGACTGTCTAATATCGTTCATTACAATTGGAAGTTTCGTTTGAAGAACTTACGTATGTATAATTGTAGTCCAGTAGTCATGTGCAATGATACTGAGGGTCATGCCATTATTTGAGAGAAGTTCCTACATAAGATATGTTAATAACATTTAATCCCTTTTTGGTTATTTTTTAACATAGTAGATGATAATTGCTTATGCCATATATATTGTTATATGAGGATTTGTAGAGCTATGGAGTGCTCGTGCGAGGGAATTCCGCATTTTAAGGAAGTCAAAATATTGTTGTTCTTTGATAAAAGGCATGTATCATGATAAGAGCCGTTGTATACAAGTAGTCCAGTTCTTGTGAATTAACAATTTAGCTGTGTTAACAGGAGGGTTTCAGCGGAAATGCAACTTGAGAAAGATTGTCCACTCACGTCTATAATACAATTATTAAATTTCATTAAATCCGAAGTTATGTAATTACGTACAGTTTACCTTAATTAGTCGACTGTATTTTACCGATAATGTAATGAAACCTATATAAGACGATGTGTAAGCAGTATATTAAAACTACAGAACGTTAGAGAAGGATGGTTATGTGAAAAACCAGTGTATATATTTAGTTATGAATTATATTGTAACCGAGAAATTAGAATCTCGAAAGTGTCGCTTTAGCAACACATGTAAATAATTTTTGTGGAAATGATTTAATTAGTTAAATAATTTAGTCGGATTTATTAATCAATTGTTTTGGAATAGTGTGTGTTTATGAGCGGATGTTTTTGGTGTGTATGATTATTCATTGCTAAGATCATATGTGGAACCGAATTGGTCTAGAACAATTGCGGAGTGCGAATGAAAGAGTGTATAAAAATTTTAGAATGATTGTTTAAGAAACAAAGTAGTTATGTGAACTTTTGTAAGATATAAATGTTAATTTTTACGTGTTTTTTAAATGCCCACACAAGCAGACTCTGTGGGCTAGCGAGGATGATTCACCGTTAGCATTGGAGAGCGATGACATAATATTAACAGGTGTAGACCCACCGCCTTGTATTCATTGTATAAACCAGTTTCGAGTACGACCTGGTGCCGATGTTTCATTGATGAAACAACGTTAGTACACGTGCGTTCTGAAAACACAGGCTTGTGAATGAAAGCATGTGTCTGGAATGCCATTAAGAGACTTCATTAAACGTTTTTATGTTTACGCAGTGTAAGCCTATAACAAGCCAAGATTTTATACTCATAATTTTTAATACAGCATTGTAGTAAGACGTTGAGTTGTTGAAAGGAGGTGTGAATGATTGCGTGTTTTTAATGTTAATGTCTATTGTTAAATTCCTTTATTGTTATTTTGTTTATAGTAGATTAGTTTACCCTATTGTTAATAAATTTTGCTCAGATTGTTTTCCATTGTTGTTGGAGTGTGATTCATTTTAAATATAAGGAGCAGAGTATTGTGGATGTAGTGTAGGCGAAGCTGAATTCCCAGTCCCCGAGAGGTAAGTAAAGGTGAGTGCCCCGTGTAGTTGGTTGTTGATCCACAATATTCTTGTAACTGCTGTCTGTAAATCCTTAAAGGCCGTGTTGGAAGCGATTTCTAATGTTGTATATGCCGGTGCAGTTAGAAATAGGCAATCCAGCGGGGGCAATGGATATTCCAACAAGATCCTTTCCGGATTATCGGGTACATTACCTACTGTCAGACCACGGCCGCCTCCTTCCCTCTTCCTAGCCTATCCATCCCAATCTTCCATCCATTCCCATCCCCCATGAGGCCCCTGTTCGCTTTGCAGGTGAGGCCGCCTGGGCGAAGTGCTGATCACACATCCCCAGTTGTATCCATCCCGACCAGATGTTCCGAGCTCCAGGACACTGCCCATAGAGGCGGTAGTGGTGAGTTCCCTCGCTGAGTCCGTGGGAACCACCAACATAGAGGGTAAATTGACTAAATAAATAAAAACATTTTCTCGACTCGGGCTGGTTGGAAAATATAGTTCTTGATCGCGTTGTAATCCTCATACATCAAAAGATTATGCTGTATGACTGTAAAATACGTAAATTAATTCACTTATTTTATATCGGCTTGCATTTGTATGGGAAAATAATACATCGTTTAGCACCTAGCCGATACAGAGAACGCTGTATAGCGTTGCCAAGTTGTGCCCATTCCTTACGAGCGAGGCGCGCCATGACGCGTGAAGGGCTCCAACTCGGTAACGCTGTACAGCTTTCTCTGTATCGGCTAGCCGCTAAACGATGTCTTATTTTCGTGTACAAATACAAACCGATATAAAATAAGTGAATTAATTTACGTATTTCACAGTCATACAGCATATCCTTTTGATGTATGGGGATTACAACGCGACCAAGAACTATATTTTCTAACCAGCCCGAGCCGAGAAAACGTTACCTTACAAAAACGATAACAACTTTGTTTCTTGGACACACAAAATTTTGAAATTAATAAACAAGGTATACAACATTCCAATGAATATTGTGTTAACTTTGGATTCTATCTGATGACGGGTTTTTGAGATAATAATTCTTAAATGTGACGCATGGTTGAAACACGCTTAAAAACGGGCACTTTTTGTGTTCCAACTGCGATAAGAAATATTAAAATATAAACTAAAATTCCAAACCTACATAAATTAAGGTAAAATAGAACGACGAAAATGATGGTGTGATTGGATTTCATGTAGGGCTATTCGTTACTTCACAAACAGCCTCCAAACTCGAGTGCACATAATATATTGGTCGACAGTAAGTGTGTGTACAGTATGGGGCCATTACCGTTCGTTAGCTATAGTAGAATGCACCGTAATGTCATAGTGGTTCAAAGAGCACCTCCTAGGTCTCAAATATCGTAATATTGTTGGTTTTAAAAGAAAATAAGTGTTACAAAAGGAATATCAACAAAGGAATGCTTTACTCAAGTAATTAACCGCAAGAGCTATCTTTTACCATACGAATCCGTGTATAATTTTAAATTGAACCTTTCAGGTATCTAATAGCGCTCGGTTTCTATAAAAACATCTGTTGTATATAAATCAAAATGACAGGCCGCTCTCTAGAAACCTATCCAATGGTCAAAACAAGCATAGTCGCCGAAGTGTCAGCTCACAGCTAACTCGTGACTGGTCATAACATTCTTATCGCAAGGACACTCAAGGCCTAAAAATTAGTGTTAACGTATAGTGTAATCAACTGTCTATTTACATAGCCGTGCGTAATATATACTGTATTAAATAATTAGCACTTAACCTCCCTCGTTAGTCGTTTGTGTTAACAGAACATTAAATACTTACCGGTTGCCAACGTTAGGCCTATCTCTAGCGGCCTCAAAACAAAAGTATTATTATTCTTGTTTCGTCAGTTGCATCACCTTGAGCCTTTACCGCGTGTTGCTACCCCCATGGCCGTGCGTAATACAAAACCCCTGCCATTAATAAATATTCAATACTTAGCGGGTAATCATCTACCCATTCCAACTGTTCCTACAGCCATTCTTCTCGCCAGAATATCGCTGCCTTGCCACCAATCCATCTATCATCACCTAATAATAATTATCCATCCATCATTAACTTGTAATAATTATCGGTTATGCCCTTTTGCAACAAACCAACAGTAAATAATCCATCCACTGTAAAAACAGCTTCACCCCCTAGTCACGTGGCCAAAGCAAGGTACCGTCGCGTGTAGATAAAAATGACACCCTCCCATCTCGTTATGCTCTTTGTACAAATTTGTAAAAAAAACAATGCTCCGTAACGATGTAGGACGTCATCGCGAGTAAAACATGTCCTAAACCGTGTTTCTAAACTTAGGGGTTCCAAAGGTATTAAGAGGGGAATATTAAGCACCTTTTAGTTTTCGGTACTTTGGGTACATTCAGGGGCCACAGGAGAGGGGGCGTTTCCCCCAGTAATTTGGCACCTCATACATCTAAATCCAATGATTCGTTCGCGAGATATTGATAAAGCCTATGACCTTGCAGTTTTCGACATTTTGTATAAATCCATAGGTTATGGGAAAGGAGGCATCACCCCGAGTAATTTGACACCTTACACGTCCAAATTCGCAAAGCCTCCTTGGCTTAGGCGGCAGCACGCCGGCCTCTCACCGCTGGGTCCGTGGTTCAAATCCCGGTCACTGCATGTGAGATCTGTGCTGGACAAAACGGAGGCAGACAGGTTTATCTCCGGGTACTCCGGTTTTCCCTGTCAAAATTTCATTCCAGCAACACTCTCTACTATCATTTCATTTCATCTGTCATTCATTTAATCATTGCCCCCAGAGGAGTGCGTCAGGCCTCGGCAGCCGGCACAGTTCATATCCTCGTCGCTAGATGGGGGCTTCAATCATTCCATTCCTGGCCCGGTCGGAGACTGGAAGCAGGCTGTGGATTTTCATTTTCACACGTCCAAATCCGATTATTGGTTCGAGACATATCGATTATTTTAACTATTTTAACCCGGCGCTGCTCGGGATGCGTAATGTTGGTTAGGGCCGGTGTTAAACCACTACTCGTAGTTACTAGAATTCTTGGCTGTTGCCCCGGAGGTCTAAGTACTTCGATTCCCGTCTCTGGTCTGAAGGCTGGAGCGGGGTTCATTCAGACTCGTGGGGCAAAACTGAGAAGAGACGGTTCCGATTCCCTCCTTGGCTATCCTAGGAGTGGTTGCCGGGATGGTTCCTAGCTTAAGGCCACGGCTCTCTGTATTCTCATTCTAGGCTAAATCACAAATACACACACTACTACAGACACCAAAAAAAACAGGTTATCTGACCATATCTATATACAACACACACCCAGAAGCACGGGACTAAATTACCATGATGTCGCAAAGCCCCTAAATGAATTCACCTCAACAAGGAACTGCTTATTGCGATGATTGTTGAGTGAAGACAAGAAATGATGGAACGCTAGGCATATTGCAAGTTCAGCTTCACTGACACGAGTGTAACTGATGAACATTTTCGCCAAGTCCATTGAAATGCCGAAGGGAAGAGATTATATTGGATACCCTGCCCTTCCCCTTAGGGAGCACTGCTTTTAATTTCGCTTCACGGGAGCAGGGACGGCTTTATCACCCGCCTGAGTATACTGAATGTGTCTCATCTCACGTACTGATACTCCGTATTGTGCCCGTTTAGACCGGAGTCCCCACGACCGCATATGCGTTTTACCAAGAATCAGTCAGCACGAGAGTCAAAATATCCCGGGGCGCCAGATGGGTTAAAGCTAATCGCAAATACGACATCAAATGAAAAAAATGCTTTACTGATTTTTGGCTCAATGCAACAATAAGGATAGAAGGAGATTCAACTGGGCATAACACATCATGTAAAATTATCTCATTTTATTCTGAATTTAAAATTGACTGCAAAATAAAATGCTCAAAGCAGCATCATTCACGTGTGGCGACCCACATTACTATTTACACAATGTACAGAAATTTTCCAACACATTGGACAATTATCTTTGGAGACACAAGTCTGATTATCAGTCCTGTAGACTGTGTTCCAAAATTATATCCATTATTTATGATTAAATCCAGTTCAAATTTAATTGTCTTTACTGGAAATATTGTAGTTCACTGGTTGAATTTTTACATAATATTAACACTCGTAGAATAATTGTTCATAGAATTTTTTAACTTTCACTTATTTTTCCAGTTTAAAAAAAAATATTGTCAAAAAGTATTATTATCTCTGAATCAACACAAATTATGTTCACATATTAATAACAACATCTGAAAAGTATCTGAACCTTGAGCATAGCATCGAAGAACTGTGCGAAGCACAACAAAATTAATTGTTCTTCTGATATTAAACGTTTCGAGAAGTGACTCGATTATGAACTTCAAGTTCCTAACAAAATATATGATTTCTGAATCATCAACTTGATCAAAAAATTGTTGGACCATTCAACTATTCGATTTTCCACTTGGAATCATTATTAAGAAAAATATTTATATTTGTGGCCATTTTAGTAACTTTCACAACTTGCAATTCTTCGACAGAATGCGGAAATGAGAATTGTAGCTTCATAATAAATTCATTTAGTTCATGGCACTAGGATTGAAAACATCCTTCAAATTATTCGTGGTTATAGAATTATTTTTAATTGACAGTGGCCCATTCTATTATTTGTGTAAGAACACAACATTCCAACAACAACGGCAAAGGTCTTCCTCTGAAGAAGAATAAAATACTATCATGACAAATCCGGGTTCTAGCAAAATCAAAGTCTTAATGGAATCCGTAAACAAAGTTGAAATAAGAACTGATGGTTTTTAAGAAATAACCTTTGGGTCATTCATACGACGCAATGTGTAGTTCCAATACTCCTTTAACACTGAGTCATCGAACCTGCTATTTGATTGATGCTCAAATAAAAACCTCCTCATTCCTGCGACTTAAACATGCGCACCTGGGAATGGCATTTCAACTACTCCACACACATAAATTTTCTTCCCAAAATTTATACAATAAATCAAGCCTCTGCTTGTTATCAACACTGGAAGATTTATAAACTTACAAGTTTATTTTATTTTACCATTCAGTTCAACCCGTGAAGTTACCATACTTATGATACTCTCTATTTCACTTTCGAATGTGTATCTACGTCATGATTTTATATAAATACAAAAATATCCTAATTGATACAAATATCATTTGCTTCCCGTTTCATGCCTCTCCGTGTTATCTGAAAAATATACTTTGCTCATTGCAAATATTAACTGTTCAACCAGAACTGTAATGTTGGTTGAATGCGGGCTTGCGCTAACCACTCTCCTTCGGAAAATCACCTGTTCCAAACTAGAAATGATAAAACTACTTCATAAGCTCTCTCTCAATAAATGTGATTATTAGAAAATATAAGATCCAAGAATTATTTAGAAAAGTTATGAAAATCATTATTATTATTATTAGTGGATTATTATTATTATTAGTTATATTATTTTAAATATATTTAATTATTATTTCATTATGTGAGAATCTACATGTTCGATTCTTCGAATATGGATAAAATATCCATTTCTCAACAAAAATAATTATTAACTTTTACAGTTACCTCGGCTGATTACCGTGATTATCAAAAAATATGAAACATTCAAATAAATGCTCGTTCTGCTCGGTCATCGATCCTAAACTGTTCTGAGTGCTGAAAATACTCAGAATAACTCTAATATGTCTTGCGTAAATCATTGCAAGATTTAAATACGAAGAAAAACAAATGTGTTGGTCATCTGCAGAAAAAGAGTTTGTTCCAATTAGCTAGGCATAATATAAAGTCAAAATGTGGCTTACATTTCTCGTTGGTCTTGAAGCGTAGTGAACCTGGTCTGTACCAGATTTATCCAGATACATGCCCTATCGGACACGCACGTCTAATCCTTGTATCGGCCGCCATTATATACCCACAATCTGTCTAACACGACATAGTGGAAATATTTCTTGAAGTTTGAAGTAACTGCTGATCCATTTTAATATTGACTTCAATTAAGTCCATAGCATTTCGCTTAAATGGGGTCAGATCCAAGTGATCTATTCTCAAATATGTCAGTTGTAACATAACTCACGGTAATCTTTTCAGTACAAGAAAACACTGACAGTCTAAACCAATCAACGGCTGTTCTGAAGATCGTTCCCTGGGCATGGCTTATCACCATCTATCATGCGCGAAGCAACTTATAGTTTCCCTTCGTCGGCTAATGAACAACACCGTGATAGACTGGCCTTCAATATACTGAAAGATCGGAGTGGTTATCAAGTTACAATTTATGAAACTGACTAATTGGATTAAAATATCCAAGTATTGAATTATTATTACTGGACTGTGACCAAGTACTTTCTAGACAAAGTCTAGCATATGTCCATATAGAAATAAAATATTTCACCAGTGTCCGTAGAAAAATAACAATCACCTTAGTGATTCTCTCTGCCGGAAACTTACTATGTTCCGCATGTATAGCAGCACTTTTGTAACTATCACAATTTAAAGATATCTTCTGCGTAGATCCGGCAACCATGTGCCTTGGCTCAACGTGGCAGCACCTTATCATGCAAGAGATTGTTTCGAAGTGAGCTGATGTTGCTTGGGCCGGCCGGCTTTTATTCAAAACGGTCAGGTCCACGCTGCATCACGCTGAAATCTGGAAATCCTCATATCTCCGTTGTCCCTGGTCCGATTCACTTGATACTAAGTGCATTCTCTTTCATTTGGCCGTGCCAGTAATCTGATCCAAGTCTCAAGTCTCTACTGCATGGATAACTATTTAATCACCAAATGGTCTCGACCTCTGCTACTACTCGCTACGTCACTTGACATGCTCTTGGCTGCATAAAGTTTCCATTCCCTTCTAGAAGTAATGGAGCGCGATATTCAAATATCTCAACTTTCAAAAGCGGCTGTAGCCTTTCCCTTGATATCTAGGTGTCTGAATCTTGGAATACCCATTCCTAGAGTTGGGCACAGTATTATTATAGTGACTGTAATTGTTTGATTACCTTGGTCTGGATTTAGTGAACGTCCCGCTTGTTTTAACTAAGATACTGAGCCCGAATTCGGCTTATTTAAGGATGCTTTTGAGGCCAGTATCAATTCTATGGTATTGAAAATGCATGAGATTGTAGGTGCTGGATTGGTGACACAAAGCGAGATTTTAGCTCAGTTGCAAGTCTATGATGCATTATGGGTGGCCCTGGCAAGGTTATTTTACCTTGGAGATGATGAGATACTGCGCCTATATTGGGATAAATGCGGTATCCACGAGCTAAATGTCTGAGCACTGATAGCCAATCAGGGAAGACTTCTATGTTGGAAGACTCTGAGATCATAACTAGAATTGTTATCTATTCCCTTTTAGACCGAATGAAGAAGATAATTTCACATGAAAAGGTGCCAAATTTAAGTATTAACCATGGTAAAATGATATTACAGTGATTAAAGACTTCAGAATGAAGTAATTAGCATTGTTATGTGCCCACGTGATCCAACCCCCACTCCTGAAAAATGGCGGAAAAATCATTCTGGTGGACGAGAGAGGAGAGTGAACAAGGTTCACTACCGACTAGAGATTCAGCGAGGTTCGATCGCGGAGTGTGGCAAGCGAGTGCTCCAAGGCCGAGTGGACCCGCGATACAAGCAAGCCCGGTAACGAAGGTTTCAGTAGGCCGGGAGGCTCGCACTTCCCGTGTTAGGAGGAAGCAAGTTCGAACACAGTATTTCATTAACATTACTTGCGTGTGCGATAATAGGAAGCCAGCATATATTTGAAGCTAGAATAAGCTTGTGCATTGTGCCAGTATTATTGGCAAGCCTCTGTAGTGGATCTATGATATCCAGCTTACGAGATTCGACAGTTTTAGTATACGTGAATCTAGCACTCGAGAAATGTAATTATCTCGCGGCAAGGCGACTTGTGTTCTACGCAGTGATGACAGGCGAGTTAGCGCGTGGGCTGATGAAACATTTCAAGCGGCAGTGAAGAATATATACTCTGGAAGCTGCCTGAATAGGATTGACATTTGGCCGGATGTTTCACCTCAGTCATCACCTCTCTGCCTCTTGACCAATCCATGATCGCATAGTTGATGTCATAATTTTCTGCGTTGCAATATCACAGCCCACGTGCGTCAGTGCATGGTTAGCTGTGTCTCTGACTTGTACAGTGTGAACGCTTGTTATTCTAACCGTGTGTTGGTGCTTTAATGATAATAATAGTGCTTTAATAATTGTTTGTGTAGTACTGTAGAGTAGAACAGCAGTAGTTAAAAGTAATTAGAAACTTATATTTGTGACTTTATTCAGTTTTCATTGACATTAACAGTCTATTTTCTTATTATTTTGCTATGTCGGTGGCGGGTACGTTGGCTAAGGGAAAGGGTAAACTGAAAACCACTGGGCGATGAATCGATCTGCGAGGTCAGTCCCGTGAATTGGTATGTACTTTACGGGAATATTTCGAGAAGGAGAGAGATAACGGCGGTCCTTTAGTGCCTTTTAGTAAAGTTATCGAGAGAACTTCTGATGCCCTAAACATCAATAAGAATACAGTAGTGAAGATCTGCAAGGAGAGATTCCAGCTCACGGAAAGTCAAAATAAATGTGTCAAACTCCAATAACTACCTACCTGAACCTTCGTTTAAAATGACTAGTTGGAAATAAATCTACGGATACACCTGCAACGAGAATTTCCAGTAATGTCAGTCTTAGTGGGTCACCCATCATCTAGCTACCAGTGTGAAGGTCCTTGATGCTATCCTTCAAATGGTAAGTTTCCTTTTTTTAAATCTCTGAACTGACAGTTCACTTTTTGTGTGTGTGTTTTCTTAAACATGATTTTGCTTTGAGTAACAAATTCCTCTCTCCAATGTTAAGCTAAGTAGCCGACTTGATGAATGTTAATGATGCCACAATGAAAACTAACAAGATTACTGACAGCGTTATGACTGGTGCGTATAGCAATAATGGTAGTGAGAGCTGATGAAATGCCGAGACCTTCTACTCGAACATACGGTACTTAATAAACTGTAAGAAAATCACGTTGAAAGCATGTGAATAAATATTTCTCGGGTTTAAGTGCTAACCTGGCCTAACTATTTCGTTCGCAATATAGGAGCAAAAACCTCTTTTAAGCCTGAAGCAGTAGATTGTCACAGAAAAAATGCAGGCTAACATTATTGTAAGTTATCGAACTCAGCGTTTACTTAAAGCCGTTACTATTATCGCAAAAAATAAGGAGATATTGTATATTCTACATCTGTAGCAACTATTCTAGATTCTAAATAATTCTGTAGCTTATCACTGAAATAATAATATTATTAAATATATTATAGCGAGTTGAATGTACTGCAGTAACTCATTTGCCCACGCGTGCGCGGTAGGAGCGAGCAGTTTGGCAACCTCGTTCTCAGACCACATGGCGAGGCGATAACTCTCAATCCCTTTCTGGTAGCTCACAGAGTATAGACATTCTCAAAGCTCCGTGCAGTATTATACGAGTGAGGCAGCATATTTATTAGAGAGAGATATCGATTGTACGGTTATTCACTATGACATTTTCTCAACATTTATTCGTAATGCAGTTCAACGTTACAATGTTAGCTGTAATGATTGAGTAGATTGTGCGCCTGGGGTATACGGAGTAGAAGCATAGTGACCTCACCGAGCAACCTTCAACATGAATTCAGAGCATTACAAAATTGTGTCCAGGTATATCGCGACATTATGCAACCAATTGACTTATTTACTTTTCGAAGCAATATATGGTTTGCAATTACGAACATTATTCTACGCGTTATTGCTCGTTCTTTACGGAAGTCTAAAAGAATTGTCGGTAGAAGATTCAAGAAGACGCTTTCTAAACGGAAGATGATAGCAGTTCAAGCGAACGGGAGAGCGGCAGTTCGAGCCCAATCTACAACAGGAGGTGCTCTTGAAGGAACGCGAGATCGAGGTCCGAGAAGACTGTTCGTGGATCGTGGGGAACTACAGTTATATCCTCTCCTGGAACAGAATTACCAATTCACCTGGGTAATTCCTATACGCTACAATTCAACCAGAACTTCTATTAAGGTACAGCGAAGACACTCTATTATGTACTTTGGAGTAGATTGATACATGTTTGAGCACCAAATTACGATTGTAGTATAGTCATTTTTCATCCATTCGTTTTTGGTATTTTCATTGAACTTCAGCGTTGGATATGTTCGTTTGCCAATCCAACATTTATTTCTTTTGGCATTATTTTAATGTACAAGATAGTCTTATGGATTTTATTTCCATATTTTGGTTATTCTTCGAATTTCCTTTAATTCTATTTCCATGGATTTTTATGTGGAATTATATTCAGGTTTTCGTCTTCAACGATTTTTATTATTCGTTTGTAGAGGATTAGCCTTGGGTATTTTTCTACGAGAAGATATTTTAGGAGAAGATATCTACGATTCATGATTACATATAAATGAGATTGTTTGATAATCTCATCGACATTTGATAATTCTGGCGTGAACATTATGGACGATTTCATCGATTTGCCAAGTGTATTTAAGATACAGAGACTTTGATATTGCATTGATAGTCAGTTATATCTGATAACTATTTTATTTTGAGATAGCATTGATCTATCGTTAACGAATTCTCGAGTAGACATAAATCTCATTGGAAGTTAATATTTTTATTGGTCGACGATTTTTATGGACATCATGATCCAATCTTGAACCCAGATATGTGGAACATTTGTATGACAACGAATTTCATAGAGAATGTTGTAACGTCATAGACAATTATGGTCTTGACTTTATGATATTGTTGAGTTTTCGTCAGTATGGAACGATATGTTGGTACTTTTATTAAATATTTTAAGACATTTAATTAATTCCAGGTTTACTCTGCGTATTAAACTTGCAGAGGGAGTCAATCCTACACACATTTCAACGATAATTAATAATTTGAATCATTTTGTAAACAACATTTGAGGTTGCGATGATAAATAAGTTTGCAAAGCAGTTAGTGTTGGACACACTTATGAATTTATAGTTGGGAATACGATGGTTGATTCCGTATTAATGAATTTATTGTAACCACTGCGAAAGTTAATTCCGCATTGTGATAGTATACGATGATGTCATTCCATATAACTTTGATAAAGTGAGGATCTGCGATGAAATAATTTAAGTGTGGAAATACGAAGAAGGTATACCGTATTGTTTAAGAAACTTATTAACTTGTTGCTGTAATGATATATCATGCTATATGTAGCCTCTGTGTAAAATGAAACTGAGTTTGTTGTAACTCACAGTTATTCTACGAAAGTGTTAGTTGGATTAGACAATATTAAGGAGGCATGCGGAACAACAAGGTGATCTGCTGGGTTGATTAATATTTCTAAATTAATTACTAAACTTTTATTAATATCTCGGACTAATAATCATATGAGGTGTTCTTAAATGAATGATCATATTAAACCGGATTTAACAGAAACCTTAACCACGAAATTAATACTCAGTGTTATAGTTGAGTGAACTTTAAACAATTAATATTACATGAAGTAATTGTTATGGCCATCTATAATAAAATGATCTGATAGGAAGGAAGTTTAATCAACACTTTCAACGTGTTTACTTCTCTTCGAGAAGCATAATAATAATATTCCTATATTATTTCGACATGGAGGGTCAGTTCAGACACTAAACTTGTACAACTAGTCCGGTATAAATATTTAACCTTTTAACAGGCGTTGGAAATAATTTTCCTTCAACTTTGTTGAAGTTGTTCATAATAATAAATTATTTTGCGAGGTTAATGATATAGTATTAAGCTACTACCATACGTGTTCTTGTTTTTTGAATAGAGAAACACTTGTTTCCAACACAAGGTGAGTGGGAGATTGTAATATATGATTTATGTATGTGATATTTTGGGGGATTAGAATTGTAACGGAGACGCGTGTTGTACTCCAAATATTTTCATAAATATTAAGGAAGGAATAGTGTTCTTTTAGGAACATTTTCGATGTGTTTTAGCAAGAGAGTGCGTGATGACTAAGGGATTAGTCATTTGTATGTATGAATCCCGGATGAGGAGGAAACAGCTGATTACGTATAGCAATGGCGGCGATCTGAAAACAGCTGATTGACATTTTATGTAATCCAGCTGATTGTTTGTGAAATAGAAAGGGAGTTTCTGGTGTATAGAGTAAAACATAGTATTGTTTAAATGTTAAATTCACTTTTAAACGAAACCATATTTGGAAAAGCTTTCGAAATATTAAAATTTTATTTAAATAATTTATTTTCAATATTTAAACTCCAGTTGAAGGAGGCAATGGATATGTGAGATCTTGGGCGTTTTCAGCTCAGCTGTTTAGTGTGTGTATGTTAAGTTTGTAATGGATGAGTGTGAGTTATTTTATATTTTACTGTTTTTGTTTTTATTTTATTCTATTGTCATTTATTGTCTGGTGTTTTTACGGCAATGAACTTAGCTTCATTCTTTTTACAAGTGTGTCTTGCGTGATTTATTTCAATTATAGTAAGGATTTGTTATGGAAAAGGGGTACTCATGGTATTTGGCGCCTTTAACCCGTTCCGACCCGAGATTTATTTATTTATTTATTTATTTATTTATTTATTGGTGCCTTTATTGTGGTGAAGTTAGGGCTCTAGGCCCTCTCTTACACTTAACCACACACAGTGCAACTTACATGAATACTCACATATGTTATTCTTAACCTACCAAACTAAAATACTAGGAAAACCTTAAATACTGGAATAAAATAAAATAAAATAAAAATTAAATTAAATTAAATTGGCGACTGCGTGATATTAACTAAGCTATATAATTTAAATGACATACATTTGTAACAAAATTATACTATGGTCATTCACCCTCTCATTCATACACAAATTGTTCTAGTTGGCCTACGAATTCAAGAGGAAATCTTTACATGCACGTTTGAAAGTTGTTAGGGATGTACAATTTCTGACGTCGCGAGGACAGTTATTCCAAATTCTAGCTCCCGACACGAGGAAAGAGTTACTGAAGGCAGTTGAATGATGTAGAGGAATTGCAATTATAGATCCAGATCGCGTGTGACGATCATGAAAGGAAGAAAGAAAACGAAAATTACAAGAGAGATAGTGAGGAGTACTTTCATTGAGAAGTCGATAGATGAGGGTACATATGTGCAGGTTTCTTAGTTGTTCTACTTTTAGCCAGGAAAGTAGATCATAAAAAGGAGACACGTGTGAGGAAAATTTCAAGGAGAAAATAAACCTAATGCAGGAATTTAAAGCTCTCTGAAGTTTCTTGTTTTGTTCACCGGTAGCATCTACTAATACAACATCACAGTAGTTAAATATAGGGAGTATCAAGGTTTGGACGAGTTTTATTTTCAAGTTACGGGGTAGAACGGACTGGTGAATCTTAAGTGGATGAAGTGACGAGTAAACTTTCCTGCATGTATTAGTAACGTGCCCATCCCAATGCAAAGTTTCATTTAGTGTGACTCCAAGACTTTTTACCGATTTAGAGTACGGGATAGCAACACCATTAAGTTGAATTAAAGATAGCGGTCTACTGTGTAAATGGAAAAGCAATTTAGTCTGCCCTCTTATGATAGCTTGTGTTTTAATTGGGTTGATGGCTAGAGAATTTTCAGTTGCATAGCGGCTGATCCTCTTTAGATTTAGATTCATATTTTCAATTGCCGCATCTATGTCGTTTACATTTGTGTGGCAATATATCTGAAGGTCATCAGCATATAGATGGTAGTTGCAGTTTTCCAGTTTCGAAGAGATGTCGTTCAGATATAGAATGAATATAAGGGGGCCGAGAATTGAACCCTGAGGTACTCCATTTATTTTGAACTTCCACTCAGTTCTGTTTTAATTAAGGAGTACACGTTGTCTTCGGTTATGAAGATAGGAGGCGAATAATTTGAGAGCAACGGGGCTAAGATGGAAGGATTGCAATTTAGCCATAAGTATGTCCGTGTTAATGGTGTCGAATGCACTGCTGAAGTCTAGAAGAATGAGTATAGTCACTTTACGCTCATCCAATGCTCGTCTTACGTCATCAGTGATCTTAATGAGTGCAGTAGATGTGCTGTGTCCTTTCTTAAATCCAGATTGTAACGGATCATATAGTGAGTATTGCGTCAAGTACTGAAGAAGTTGTTCATGCATAAGTTTTTCTAGTATTTTGGAAATTGAGGAAAGTATGCTTACAGGTCGATAGTCGGATGGAGAATTTGGTAAGGATCTCGAGCTCCCAAAGCAGTTAGCATCCTTGTCCAGTGTATTTAGTTCATAAAATTTCCACTACGACTGTGAGATTATCATAGAAGTGCTTGTCGGAGGGATTTTCAGGTTTTTAGCCGGGACCTTCAAGATTCTTCGATCCACTCTTCACTCTAGGATTTCGACAAGTCAGCTTCATGATAATTACGGGTACAATACCTCTCAGAATGTGCCTATGGTGAGTAAGGGGAACCCCAAATAACGGATGACCACTGCCATTTGGTTATTTGAACCTCACATCCACTAAATTTGAAGTACGGTATGAATTGTTGTGTCACATGGATTAGTCCATTCAGTAACGCTTAAACAGAGTTTGTAAATATTGTTTCGCCTAATCCGATTTTAAACGGTTGTTGTAAGGTTATTGAAGAATTTGTAGTCAATTTTTAGTGTTGCCTATTTCTACTATAGGAAGTTTTTCAGTCTGTCAAAACCTGAAAGAAATATTTATCATAAAATAACGTGCTTTTATGTGTAAACAGAGGGGGGGAGGGGGGGGGCAGTACTTAATTGGATGATTTGTTTCTTAGTTTCTGAGTGAGCTGTGACTCGGTATTGAGCTACCACATCATGTCTGTTAACAATGAAATGCAACTGTTGTAAGCATGTTTGCTTTCAACCACCGAATGCATTATTTTTGCTATTCTGTATTGTACTATTTGCGTCGTGTACTGTGATTATATCTATACATTCCCGAATACACAACATGTAATTTTTTTTGTAATACAGGGTCCTGTGATGGAAGATGATCACCTTCAAAAGTCACAACTTACCAATCTGTTTCGTTCATCCTATATGTGTTGTTTATGTTAGACAACAACTGTTTATAAATGAAACAAGTAAAGTTGGGTACAGGGTCAAGTCTCTCATAACAAAGGGACTGCCTGCAGCTGGAATCAATACCAGTGGTCGTCGTCCACCCGCCTGTCCTTTCTTGTCCCTTTCAAATCTGTCTGTTCTTCCACATTAGTCATATCCTGAAATTGTTCATTGTGTAGTATAAATTCAAATTCCGTAAAAAAGTGGTTTGGGTAGACACAAGATAACTGAGAGTAGTTTGTAGCATTAACTGCTAAAGAAGAGTTTCACAAACTACGGTACCGGTATGTGAAACATTGTGGCAATACCAAATTTAATGTTCTTAATGGCAGAGTTATACATTGTAACTGCACAAATGAATACCAAGGTTTGAAATACCGGTACCAAAACCTTCTCGCTGTGATGCTTACTGCTACGTAAGTTTAAGAACAGCGAGTTGCGTGGGAAAAGGTTACAACAAGATGAGAAACTCTAATTACCTGACATCGAAATGTCAAGCTCTCATACAGTAGCCTGTCTGCCACTGGCCTATATCAATGAATTGACTTCCATAACACAATTTCTGCAATTGTTAACGTTGTTTACTTTGATTCATATTTGCCGTATTTCTAAAATAATGAATAAGTTTATTTTCCTGCTTCTTCAGACACGGAAGAAGCACTTTCGAACGCAAATCTAATAAAAGTTTGATACGAGTAAATCACTTCAATATATGGTCAACAAAAATCTATGTAAATCTTGTTAACAGATACAGATGTCAGTTTTTCGAACCATGTGACTCAACTGTGGACTCGCATCCGAGTCAGCTGGCAGGAATCTCCAGAAGAAGGCACTAATTGAGTCCCGTCCTGAGCGACAGAAGCAACAGAAGACATAATACTCTGTCCGATTATTTTCAGCTTCCAATTTTTAACGGCAAAAGTAACATGAATGAGAACACTCCAAATGAATAATTTAGATCTTAAGTTCATACCAAAATTTGGGGCCTCCACAATTCTAACCACTGATCCAGCGGGTCTTTGAGCGATTACACAAAATATAGCACCTCGTATTCCAGATTGTGAAGAATGTACACAAAATATTAGGATTGATATCAATATCAAGCAATTTTCGATATGTTTGGCTACCCAAAAGCATCACGATTTTTTGAAGAATACACAAAAAACAAAATGTGCAGTAAAGACCATGAAACCTACTTTCTCTTAAATACATCATTATACTTTTGTTCTTATCAAGCAGTATAATTGAACAGTATTGTGATGAACGTTAAGAGTTGTACCTTATAAAAGGCTCCTAGAATAATAAGTTTCGTAAATATTTCGATTTTGCTTTTGCTTTTTGCTCTCCTCACGGGTAAACCCCGTGATGGCGTCAACCACGGGTACACCATCTACCGTCCCAGCATTTGCTTTAAATTCCATTGATAATGACAACCAACTAACCATGAGTATGCCATTCACTTGCTTCTACTACAATGCCAAGAATTAAAATAAATATTTTTGAAACCTTCCTTTTTGAGTTAAGAATTTTGGAAGAAAAAATGTTTTTTTTACAACGAAACAATGAATGTATGAATGAAACAATTAAGCAATATGTGTGGCTGCCATCTTATCAATAAGCCCCAGTCTCTACTGTGTTCTTCTACCCTACTAATAATCTCAAACCTGATGACAGGAAAGGAATACTTTAAATTTAAATCACCTAAAATATACCTCATAACTTTGTAAATAGGTTTTAATAAAAGGAGGTTATTGGCATTTTCGGAGCCATATAGATCGGATTTTAGAAGCATCCTACAAACCACTAGCCTATTAAAATGACCTTCCCTTGGAACACGCAATGTTGGCATGCACAAGCTTTTTTTTGGCAACTACTGAAATTCGATTAAATTGTTTTAAATAAGATCTTAACTTCTTCTGAAGATGCGGCATCCATTCACTGTTGGACTTTGTCCTCCAAGTCTTCTGTCAATCAATTCTGGATGATTCATGGTGGTCATGTCCTAGTTCGTGGATCCAGTAAGTCATCCTGCCAGTCGGAATACCAGTTTCTATACTTATTTTGTCCACTGTACAAGTCAAGGACGCAGCGCTCCACTACGTCACAGAATCTAAATACCACGCCTCCCCAACGCCACACAGGTTAGTGAGCAGGCTTGAGACAGTCCAGTCACTCCTTAGAAGATGATCAGCGCGGACCTTACTCACGTAAGTCAGAAAGACACGAACATGACTCATGCAATTGGCGTTTGTCACATCAACTCTTAAATGTAACATTATTTTATAGAACAATTTCCCTCCGTCACAGTCAGCTGCTCCGTACAAACAGAGCGACGTATTTTATTATTTTGTCCACTTTATTTAAATTTATTTCATCGTCTTTTAAAATAACTTCTATTCATTCACCAATTAGTGACATTTCATCCTCATGTATTTTAACACGCGTGACCATCACTAACAAGGGGAATATTTTAGACTATAAATTTTACTGAACCAAGGCTGAATCGGATGGACTGCTTGGAAGTCCGAAACATGTCCCTCAAGAGGATTTGGTACCTCAAAACAAAGTAAGTTGTGTTGTACAGTGGACAAAGTAAGTATAGTAAATATAATGTCAACACGGAAAATGATTACAAAAGACATTCATACTAGTTACTACTGTGTGGAATAAGAGTGGGCATCGTGGACATCGTGGCCATCCTTGTGCTCAGGCGGTTAGAACTACCCAAGGCACATGTTTGTGTATGTGAGGCCAGTAACCTGCTTCACTTGTACATTCTAAGCCTGCTAACACTGTCTTGAGAAATTCTTGGACCTATGGGGGTGATATAGTCGCACTCCTGTCTGACAGATCAGGGTCTCCTTGGAAAAGAACAGACAATCGAACTGGCAGGGCTGTATGTCAAGAGCGGCTTAGAACGTAGCATATTTTCTGTGAAGTACGTCAATGAACGATTAATTGGTTTGGAAATCTGGTCAGGCTAGTTACAGTGTACGCTTGTTGTGAAGCGGCGAATCAGGACGAAGTATACAGATTTTAGGAGGCACTAAGTGATGTGGTATTGAGAGTTAACAATATAAATAGTGTAGCAGTGATGGAAGTATTTTAATGCTAGGACAGGAAATACGGCTCATAGGTATGAGAAGGTATTGAGTAAGTGGGGGCGACGTTGAGGAATCGAACACCAATGGGAAATATTTACTAGACTTCTGTGCTAGCATGGCGTTATCTGTTGCGAACTAATTTTCGAAGCATTAGGAGATTCACAGACACACATGGGAGGGTAGAGGAACCAGGTATGTATGTATGTATGTATTGTATCCTTGAAAGAAGCATCAGACAAGACTCTCTTCGGGGTAGTGATCAGTTCTTGTTCATGAGGCGGTAAAATTTATCTCTTTGCTTCCATCACATTAAGGTCACATAGGGATAGTTAAAGATAGAAAGTGAAGCAACGATTAAAATAAAACAACTTGAATAACTAAACAATGACACAAATAATAATAAAAACCTCCCATAATGACTCCCACAAAATTTAACATAAACATCAAAATACACTGAAAATTCAAATAAATCTCGGATTACGTCCGTAAATTTTCATAGTTGTGTGCGTGCGTAGATGGGAAAATGTGTACTAGAAAGACTTGAGTACATATTATACAAAATACGCTTCCATTGGAATCAATCTGCCGGTTGCATACTCCGTATTTGCGTAACTAGCTTTTGGATCCTGAGAACTACAATTACAATGACTAAACAAATACATAAAATCAACCGACGACCCTACCCTTTACAATTATTAACATTATTAACTTCAAAATGAAGTTTCATAAAGTGCCTTAGCACGCAATAAAATTTGCCTTAAAACGGGAGATTGCCAATAAAATATACTTTTTAAAACACAATCCTCAACTCGATGATCAATTTAATTTAAAAATATCTTACATCAAAAGCGGACGGCTTTTGGCATTTAAAATATGCAATATGGCTTAATATTCACCCAGCCTGTGTGATCCAAAATTAGCAATACAATTCTCAATCCCCCCATATCTGTAGTTAACATTACTTATACGCAAACTCCAATCATCGTCTTTTTCACAGCTCATCATCACGTTGAATAATATCAAAATACAAACAAGATATACCCGCTGATACATTTTAATACTCTGTCTATTTACAAGTACACACAAACAGAACAAAATATAGTTACGATGAGGCTTCGTCATTAATATGGTCTGTCCGTGAAAATTACTCTACAACAAACTCTAAATAAACATATAAAATATATATACAATGTTCCCATTAACCAAACTAGCTACGGTAAATGAAATTAATGCATAAGTGTACTCATCCTTTTCAGCATACAGCCAGTTGTTATCGCCCAACATGACCCCTGCTACTTTATTCACTCCATAGCGAATAAGACGGCGAAGCTGGTGTCCAAAATCATCCTTCCTTCAGTGTGGGCACCCATGGTCTTCTAAGTGATGAAATTTGCTGTTTTGAAGAAATCGTATAAGTTCAATACAATAATTATCACACGACTGACTACTATCTAAATTGCTTCAATGGGTTACTACTTTCGCCCAAGTGTCCTATAAGCAATGTTTCGACGACATTTCCCTATCTATAGTCGGATTAGCTATCTGACTGATTGCACTCACTCGCAATACTTGTATCGCACACAAAATGAACTAGTGTCCGTCAAGTCACGACTTTATAATTATTAATGTAGAAAATAGTATAGTGTACATTTTTATAAGTTCGCACGTCAGCAGGGGTAATACGTTGTATTATTAAGTTCAAACACTTTTCTCAGACGGTACAAATTTTTGCTAAGTCCGTAGACTTTTACCAAAGTGTCGTGAACTGTGTCCGTAGACAGTCAAAATAGTTGTTCAAATAACGTGGCCTATGTCCTAAGACAATACAAAGATTGTGTTCACGCCAGGTCTTCACTCAGTATTTATAGTAATTTGGCAAAATATTCGGAGTGGGGACAGTTCTAGTGACTAACCTTTTAAGCAATGATCTCACAGGCACGCAATTTACATCAAAGAACTCGCGATAAAGAGAAGTGCTTGACTCGATTATTCGGAATCCAAATTGATCGGCGGTTTAATTACAATTTGATTCCCTCCAAATATGATCTGTTTTTGCTGAGATGCTCTGAACGCACGCAAATAAGCGCCATCTCACCTCATTCGTTAGTTAAATCTTCAGTTCCTCGCTGTTTTTGCAAACCACGCCTACTGGGCGTATACGAATAGTCTCTCTGTCTCTAGTAAAATAGAGGACCTCTCTGTCTCTCGTTGATGGACAATGAGATTTTTCCCTCCTGAATCAGCGCGTCTCCAAGTCTCTACAAGTGCGATGAACTCAAAACTAACTGTCCATCTTCCTGCGTTTCTTTAAGTCATTAATTTCTGACTCAACCTTCTCTGTTGTTATCTTGTATGCCTAGGGTCCCAACTCACGTCTGCCTGTCTCCGGCAGGTAGCAAGCTGATTGCAAAACATAGCAGGTGTTTCAGCAATAGAAGTAACATTTCCATCCTCTCAGAAATAAAATATTAAACAATAATATGTGGCATGCATATTAAGGGTTCAGTATGTACCGTATGTGTGTATGTATGTATGTATGTATGTATGTATGTATGTATGTATGTATGTATGTATGTATGTATGCATGTATGTTTGTATGCTAGATGTATGTTAGACGTTTGTGTTTCCTAAGCAGCTGATTTTGGGCAATGAGAGATTGGCGTTAGAGCGGCATTATACGAGGGCAAGTCAATAAGTATCTGCAAATAATTTTAATAACTTACTTATGTAGATGACCTGACAGACGTTGTTCTGTCAAAATAAATGACAATGTATTAAACTCCAATTCAGTCTGTACTGCACGCAAATATCAGAATAATGCAAATCACTACATTATCAACATGAAATGAGTTAATTTTCTCTTGCTACCAAAAGTTACTAAGCAACTATGTGTTTTCAGTAGCTGGTGACTAAGGAAATTCTCCAAAAGATATCAGCATATCACTATCCAGAAATAACCCTGACTGACTATTGCGTAGATGGAAACTCAATGAGCCATAAATAATCACCGTTGCAAACACGTAATTTTATAAGTTGATGCCATGAAGTTAATATACTGTACCCATATTGATGAACTGCACGGTTTTTTTATGAGTCACGAGTTTTGAAGAGCGCGCGGATCTGAGCTTGGGTTATTTCTTATAGCTGACACCAGAGAGAGATAGCATCGCCATGACGAAAGAAGGAAGAAATAGAGTTGGTTATAAATAAGAAAGGTAGAACCACCGAAACATCGTGGGCATACGCAGAATGTATTTACAGGAATTATGCCAAAGGAATCAAGAGAATCCATTAACCGAGTCAGAAGATACAGTATTAAAATCTATGTCAACGTTTGGCGCAAGAACTATTTTCACCACGTGCACGGCGAGGCGGCGAGCAGCGAGAAACACGAGTGTGCGGGGAACTGACAGAATGACTCTAGATCTGAGACGCGTACTGTGCCCGAATTCCGCAAAGTCTCCACCTATTATCCCTTGAAATGTTAAGGATTGCAGGGACATTGATACCCAGCTAGATAAATACACAATTCTCTACTAGGCGAACGACTAGGGAATCCTATACTCATACACTACATAAGAGAGTACTACTAACTAGCTACATACCAAATCCAAAAATAAAAAGATCGGTAGTACGAGAAACTTGGATCTCAAGGGTGAACGGTAAAATAAGCATATCAGGGCGCCAGCATCTAACTAGTAGTACTTTCTCCTGTCGATCATTAAATGAGAAGTCAGTCATTTACTATAACAGATGACAAGCAGACTAACTAGTTATTGTTGTGATTTATTCAATATGGACAGTACAACAAAGTGTCCCTTGTATCACAATAAAAACAATAAAATGTCTAACTCGACATAAAATAAAATAATATATACGATAGACCTCTGTCTATTAAATTACAATGGTCTCTCAGTAATATATTACTCTACTAAACTTTCTTCTCCACATACAATCTGTACATCGAAATTGTACAACACATTTACATTTCTAAGAATTAAGTTGCGAAAACGTTTTATACATCGTGTGGTTCTAGTTAACTCACTCGAAATAATTAAAATGTTGAATGTAGCTCTCTACAAATCTTCCCCTATTTAATACATAACGTTTCTTTGCCTTGAACTTCAGTTCCAAATCTAAATTTACGTAATTTAAATAAATATGATAATTATAAAAATATTTACATTAATTACAAATCGCGTCCAGCACGATATATTTCTAAAATCGGCTTCAGTTTTTACAGATCCTCTCCTCATCTACGCTTTCTATATCCTTCTTCCAATCATAAATACCTATTGGGTTTGTGAGCATAATATACTCTGTCATGTCAATGTGAACGATCGTAAAGAACGATTAAGTTAATCGCAGTTCCAAAATGTCACATCCATTAATACATTCGATAAATATGAAAACTATGTAAGACTGACTCAGTTACAATAATAATAATCGTTCTAGGTGCGTGGCATTGGACCTTCACTTCCTCACCTATATATCTACTCATTCAAAAAACTTAATAAATTCTCTGACACTGTACATTACTTTGCCTTGCAGCAATAACTTTATAATCCCATTTAATTGTGAATCTGCATGTGCGTCTCAAATACGCTTACATTCCCTCTAATACATTTCTTTCACATCACGTCGTTGCACGGAATATAAAAATCCTAATGACCATCTCGAATACACTCTCCCAGTGTAAGAGAATCAGTGACTTTATTTAATGCACAGCGCTATGTGTAGTATCTTTCAAGTAACAATTTCACATCTCGTCTATCGCTTATACACACATCGTGCAATATCATTCCATTAATTGTACCAATTATCAAACATTAATTAACTCTGTACAGCTTATTATACATCCTGTACTTCCAAATATTCGCTCTTATTTCCTTTAAATCCAAACAAAAACTTTGTTTCAATAACATATACTTTCCGAGTCTACAATCTGCATGTCTTCGCTGTGTAATATAAATACTAATATATCCTCCATTTCTCTTTCCAATAAAACTGAATTATAAATTCATATTAAACATTCCTGTGTTCTTTAGGACCATAGGTTCATGTACAACCTCACCTTGTCTTTATTTCATCAACTTTTACCTGCATTGTTATCAAAATAGTTATAAAACAACTCCTTCATTGAATTATTTCCAACTATATAACAATAATGATTTTATTTTCTATCTCTCATTTCTAGTTTCATCAATTTAATCTTCAAATCTTAAAATAGACCATCACATTGTCTAATTCATGCACGTCCATTGAGTTTGTATCTCAAATATCTCTTGACAATATTATCATGAGCTTAATAATGCTCTAATTCTCATAATATGGTTTTACAATGTTTGTCTAATGTTTTCAAAACATTCTAGACATTTACGTGGTTTCATAGTATATTTAACAATAATGTGAATTATATCATTCTTAATTATAATGACGAACTTGACTAAAACATAGTTATCAATGACGGGTTTATTTGGAAAATTGTTCTAAACAATTTTATCGTAGCATATATAACAATACATATAGAATGACGCTTATTAGACAAGGTATAATAACAAAGCGTTTGAACGAAGCGTTTGTGTACGAAGTATTTACGAAGCATTTTGAACGAAACATTCTACTCTATATCAGACGGATTTATCTAAAATCGTATGTTTCTGACATGAAAATCTAATTTATAAACAAGAAATCCTTTAAATGAAGCATCTATAACGTCAAAAACGAAACTCGTTGACGTATACGAATTTACTGTGAATTTACGTGAAAATAGCAACATAACAACATGGGTTTCGAAAAAACATCTACAAAAATATGCTGGTCAGCACTGAATTCCCTTAAAACATGGCTAAATACTAATTGTATATAACAAAGCACTTGTCGACATTCCATCCATGCGCGCGCTCGTGCCTGCATAACGGTGTCTTGCGTGTGGGCAGAGGTGCACAGCTGATCGGCAGCCTCCTAATCTCACGGTAGCTCGTACGGGATGGACTACACATCACAGCGCCTAACTTTTTTCTTCTCAGCCTGAAACGGCTTGGATTCACGTACGGTTCGTGGTCAGATGACCTAGTCTCTCTGGTCTCTGGTGGTATATGATGGAAATAATTGGTTGGAGAATGCTTGTAATAAGGATTCGATGTTGGTAAAGGAATCTTATGTTTCGGTGGCACTGTTAGTGAATTCTGTGTGATGCGTATGGTATTGCAGGTTAGATCCATGGTTGCTATGGTTCACTCTGGATCTCACACATATCAGTGTAGACTAACTCTCCATCATGGTGTTTAGTGCATCTTTACATCTCAAAATAATGATTGCAGTGACATTGTGCCCTCTGACGGCCTTGAAAAATCATGTTAAATACTTCAGAAGTATTATAGCTGAAGCATATTTCTCGTCGAACACTTTCTTCGTATTTCCGTAATATCGTAGTTGTATATAAATGATATCTGAAGTGTATATCCAAGTCTTCGTTGTATATCAATACTGTCGTAATTGTATATATGACGTTGTGTTTCAGTAGTTCGTAGTAATGTTCTTTATATATTGCTGTACTATTTGCATTAAAATAAACTGGTTATTAGAGTTGCAGCTATTCGAAGTCTTCTCTGTTATATTCTGCAGTATAATGTTTCACGGGGCTCAACCTCAAGTTGGCTATTAACGATGGGTCTCCTCCGGCCGAACTATCTATCTCCCTTCGCTGACAAATCTAGGCAATCTTCTGTAGAGGTGTATCTCTGGAGACGTCTTTCCTCGACCAAATAAAAATGAAGAGTGATCCTGCTTGCTCTCTCGCAGCGGCTTTCTGGTCTTAGCTCAAGCTAAAATGGCGTTCCTAGCCTCCCTTCTATCGTAATATTAGTATTATGCTAATATCTTCTATATCGGCGATTAATCTTAAATTTTGTTTTGAGAGAAAAAATTAATTTCTTATTGTCTGTTTTCTGAAGTATGATAATTGCTTATAATAATCATTTCAAATTATAATGATAATTTATTCTTTCAGACATATAAACAATTTTTATTCGCTGTTAGTTGCTATGGGAAATCCATTGTTATCTGCGGTCAAATAGTGCCTTGTGCCTTCTATTTCCCTCTCTCTCTCTCGCACGGTCACGCGCCGAGCGCAAGTCGCTCGTGGTCGCGAGTTCGCTGTATAGAACCGGTTTCTGACCGTCTAAGAATCAGAAATGGTTATAATCCAGTATCATCCTCAAGTCCTCTTCCCTTGGTTACAATAATTTCGACATGAAATTTTCCATTCTGGCTTCAAATAAAAGCTTTTATATTCTCTAACAACTCGTTAAATGCTTTGTTATACACAACAGAATGCTGGTGTCTGAGAAAAGTAATTCCTATAGTGACCTCAAATCCATGCATTAAATAGTCACGCGCACACAGTTCGAATCTTGCCTGGTGAAATTCCATTGACTCTCATCAATTCGAATTCAGTACGATCTGGTCAAGCTGGACGACTCAAATCTGAGGATATCTTTCTAAAAGCAGCGAACTTAGCCGACGATATTGGTTTTGACTTAAAACCCAAATGCCATGCTATGCATCGTAGGCGAGCCCAGATTGTGTGTGTGCAAATCTGTGGGGAGTAATACTCTGAACTCGCAGAAAGGATAAGCTTAGCCATCGTACTCTGTACTAACATAGGCATCGTGGAAATGGAAAGCATAGTGGATAGCAGTGGTACTGAAGTACTTTTGAAACCTCTCTTAAGATTGAAAATGTATCTTTCCAGATATTGAGAGTCTATAGCAAGTACGAGAGAATTTGAGCCAACGGTCGAGGCAGTCAAATTGTATTTGAATCACGGAGTGAATATTCTAGAACCCGGACAGTGCATGGTCGAGATAGGTGATTTTGATGTGGCAGAAGCTACAAGTGTTAAAGTTGGAACACGAAAGTTAACATTATGGTGCCAGATATGCATTATTTTTGTAACAACACTATGAACCGAACCGTCGTCATGTGTCGTTAAACGAAACAGATGTGAGATGTCGGGAGATATCTGGAAACGCTGTCGACGATGATGGAGGCCAGGCAGGGAGCACAGCTGGAACATATGATTGCGGGCATGTGTGCTTGCAAACAGGAGGTCGCTGAAATGCAACGTAAGAAGGAGCCTTTCTACGTGATCGTCGGAATTTAAGCCACATCTTTACTATAGTAGCTAGTGTATTTTATTCGCAATTTCAACTATACTCTCTACCACTTAGTATTCTACTGATTCATTATATTTTGGGAAGCTACAGCCACACTTATGGATTTTCATAGCCAATTTATTTTCTGGAGCCTTCTGATGGAAAATCTTCATTTTTGGAATTTTGCCGGATGATCGCAGCCATGATATGAGACAACGATGTAGATGGCATTTGAACCCTTCTATACCTAATAATTTTCCTTGATGAAGGAAAGCTTTAAATATTTGTCTAATTTATTTGTCAATATAAATTAATTATTTCTTTCGACACGTTTATTAGGAGTTTTTCTTGTTGAATTAGCTTTGTCAAAGATGAAAGCGGACATCCATTTTATGTCTGAATACAATATTCCAGAGGAATAATTTGAGAACATGCATGCAACTTTCTGTGATTTCATAATTATTTTGTTAATTTATAATCGGATCTGACACAAATAATGTGATATAATTCTGCATAATATGTGATACCACAATGCATTACAACTGATAGTCGAACATTGTAACTAATTAGAAAAGATAACATGTTTGGAACCTGTTTCGATAAAAATAATAATGGTGATAATTAATGGATAATAGTAATTGCTTAATAATGGATTCTAATTAAGAACATCGGAGCTTTTGATTATAATGATATGCGCGAACCAAGATTGTTTGGAGAAATACATCTTGGTAACTGAAGTTTTTTATGGAACCGATGTTTGTGTGAAAAATGAAAATCCACAGCCTGCTTCCAGTCTCCGACCGGGTCAGGGAATGGAATGAATGTAGCCCCTATCTAGCGGCGAGGATGTAAACTGTGCCGGCTGCCGAAGCCTGACGCACTCCTCTGGGGCAATGATTAAATGAATGACAGATGAAATGAAATGATAGTGGAGAGTGTTGCTGGAATGAAATTTTGACAGGGAAAACCGGAGTACCCGGAGAAAAACCTGTCTGCCTCCGTTTTGTCCAGCACAGATCTCACATGGAGTGACCGGGATTTGAACCACGGACCCAGCGGTGAGAGGCCGGCGTGCTGCCGCCTAAGCCACGGAGGATCCGATGTTTGTGTAATGTAGGGAAATTATGTGTATGAGGTAATACTGCATGAAACCGGAGTGCAATAGAGAAGACATTGATTTTTAATTACACCTATGTGATGGGCCTGGCAATAATAATAATAGTGATTTTGATGGGGATACATGGGTGTGACTTGATCCCATATGGTAGTTATATTGAGCCATTGAGTCCAGCATGTGTAGCTGAGGGGTCGTTGTTGAAAAATAATTGACTAATATTGTGAATAGATGTATTGGAAAATGTATAATTCGAGTGAGGGTCGAATTATTGCCCCATACTCATGTATTTGGCGGATGAGGTCGTTATAGTCACTCACATATAAAGCCAGTGACGCCTGTCATCAGAAAAATTCTATATTATTAAACATTGTCAACATTGGTGTAGCCACTTAATAAAGGAGTTGGTATATCATGCAAAAAAAACGGTTTAGCTTTGCTGAATGCCTTGCCGGATCCCGTTCAAAGTAATTGAATTATGAGAGGCATTTATCTCGATGTTGGAGTAACCTAAAAGACTCATGCCGATGATTGATTAAATATTTCTGATCGATTAAAATTGTAAAACCCCAGTTGGGAAATGATAAAATAATTATTTCACCAGGAATAAAATAAAATAAGATATATGGAAATGAGAAAGCCTCCGTGGCTTAGGCGGCAGCACGCCGGCCTCTCACCGCTGGGTCCGTGGTACAAATCCCGGTCACTCCATGTGAGATCTGTGCTGGACAAAACGGAGGCAGACAGGTTTTTCTCCGGGTACTCCGGTTTTCCCTGTCAAAATTTCATTCCAGCAACACTCTCCACTATCATTTCATTTCATCTGTCATTCATTTAATCATTGCCCCAGAGGAGTGCGTCAGGCCTCGGCAGCCGGCACAGTTCATATCCTCGCCGCTAGATGGGGGCTTCATTCATTCCATTCCTGACCCGGTCGGAGACTGGAAGCAGGCTGTGGATTTTCATTTCATATGGAAATGAACATGAGTTACATGATCCGATATCGATTATAAAATCTTGACAGTTTTTAAATAATTCTGATTAATGTTCAACTCTGAGAATACTTATTTTGAATGAGCAGTGAATTAAATAGTGTAATATTTGAATATTTTCTGAGTTTTGAAATAATAATGAATGGTTGATTAGGGAGTATAAAATTTTGAATTTTACACCGTTTTGGGAACAGGGCATTTCACGTTTTTGATATGTGAAAATTTATACAAATAACAGTTGTGGAAATATGAAATACAGTGATACTCTTGTAAATAGCAAATCCTGATGTCAGAATGGACTATGAATTTTCTGCACGTCGAGGATAAATTGTACAGTTTGGATAATATAATAATTAAATGATGCTGGGATGGACTGAACATTTCCTAGGTTTCATCATGTGAATATTCTGCGCATGGTTTAAAAGTTTGCTTATAATCGAATTGCTATTTATTTATTGGATTTATATGGCTAATATAGTTAGATGAAGGTCTTTGTTTTTAGGTCTGGAATTTTAGATTTCTCCCTTGGGAACATTTTGTATTTTCGGTATAGGGTGTGCGGACAGTTAAATTAATCTGAGATATTTTTAAGAAACTGGTGTCATTCATGAATTATTTGCTTTTCCTTCCATCCTTGAAAGAGTGTGAATTTCGATATCCGTCATGTTAGCTTTGTTTCGTTTTGCACAGATAGAACCCGAGACGTTTAGAGTCTTATGATCGGTGGATGTTGAAATTCATGCTCACGTGCCCGTGTGACGTTGGTCAAACGGGCACAGTACCAATTCGTAATCTTCTTTCTTCGGGGCAAATAATTATCATAGAAAACACTTATCCCAATCAAAACTATGAAAATAAAATTCGTTCAAAGAATACTGCTGTTTTCACTGGCGTAAGTGTGTTCCTCACAAGATCACAATTCTTGGGTGTGGCTAATAATTTACTGCCACATAATGAAATACTTCTTACACATGTAATAATACTGACCAGTTCCAAAGAAAATTCTTGTGTTAAATGATATATTCATTGTGATGCTTTATGGTAAACGATATTTTTGTTTGATTACCTGGCACGTAAACAACCAAGTTGATGGTTTTCCAACACGGGAACAGGCAACGTTCAATTGGCCATGCGAGAAACATAACATGGGTTTTCTAATTTTATGCCACAAACACTCAATGACTACCCCTGGGATTTATGTATGGTCATAGCGAAAGCAAGCCGCACTGGAAACTGCAGTAGTTAAAATTCAAATGGTAGCCTATGTCAGTGGGAATCATTGGGATGCGTGGTATCAAAACGTATTTTCCTTTTTACTTTCCCTTTAGAATGGTTGCTTCGATCACGTTGTCCATTATTTCCATTATTAGCCATGTGCCGTAACAAAGACGCGGTTGGTTGATATTTCGCAACATTATGACCACGGATCTGATCATTAATAGGAGATTGTGATGCGGCGATCCTGTCAAATCCAGCGAGTTTAAACATTTGGGTGGATAATTGACGACATCATCTTGGTTCGTAGTGAAATCAACTGATTTATATGTCCTCAAATCACCGCCAATTTCATTTTGAATTTTGTAATTTAATTGATTTACATCCATGTTTTTGGCAGCCAAAATAGCTCGTTCGGTCAACCAAATATGATCTCAGTAATCCTGAGCAACGTTTGAGAACACCTTTTGAACGAGTACGTTTATTGAATCAGTAAGCCGACAAATATTGTCAGGAAATGTAATGCAAGCAGTCAAAACGTCTGAAGGGAATTTGCCAGTTCCAATGTTCCTGAGTTGTTTTGAAAATATTTCTCCAAATGGATCATTATGCCACTCGACACTCATATTCTTTCTAAAATTTAGTATGTTGATCTCTTTCCACAAAATGGAGGACTTAAAAAACATGCATTGCGTTCATCAGCAGGCGTTAACCGTGGAATCACTAGCAATGGTTTACGAAAATCTCCTGCTAACAAATCATCGCACCACCAATAGAGTTTTGATTGTTCCGCAGATCTTGCATGGTTCGGTTCAATACCTCCAAAGATGTTTTATGTGCCATCGTGCATTCATCCCACACCATCAATTTACATTGCTGCAAAACCTTTGCCATTGTCGAGTTCTTCGAAATGTTGTAGGTCGGAGTTTCGTTGCTTTGCATATTCAACGGCAATTTTATCACTGAATGGGCTGTAATGTAGCTGTAATGTCTGATGAAGCAAGTGAGAGTGCAATTTAATTCTATGAGTGACTGTTCGCTAAAATCAATGAAATTAAAAATGTATTTCGTGTACCCCCGGGAGCGTCCAAGAAGTAAATCCCTCCAGTTCCATCATTTAAAACTATCATAAGAGTATCAAATACATACTTGTGTTGCTGGTTCAAGCGCGGAAGATTTTTTTCGAACTGATTTTCTTAAAGGATCGAGATCCTACATGATTTCGCGTTGCAACCCTTGATTAAAAGCGTTGTGCATCGGGCGATTGGGTGCGGCCATGCCTGATTGAGATAATATTTTGTTTGACATCATCAAACACATGTTCACAATTGATATCAACACCTCGCTGTATATTTCGGCACTGATTTGTAAATGTGGAATTCCTGTTGTAAAAATGTTCGTATTTGATGCGATTGTGAAGAAATTACAGCATCATTGAGAGTTTAATCCCAATGACCGTCATTTTCTAACAGTTGCAAACGTAGACAGGTTTTTCACCTTTAACAGTTCGTAATGTTAGAATGATGTTGGTCGTCGAACATTCACTAATAGCAATCGCAACTTAGTCTCTGCCCGTGGCGGTATCTGTTGGAAAACTGTGCTACTGCCGCCACACCAATAACAATAGCAACTCATTGGTAGGCATTGGAAAATTGTATTTTTACGTTTTATGAGTGATTTTTCCAAATTTTCTCCTCATAAAAACCTTCTTCGGGCTTAAACAAATATTTAAAAAAACATTAGCCAAATTGGTCCAGCCGTTCTCGAGTTTTGCGCTTAGCAACACATTCAGCGAATCATTTTTACTATATAGATTACAAAAATAGTACATACTTTATATTGATATAATTAGCCTACTTTCAATTTTTGCAAGAAATGAAAGTAGACAAAAGTTTGGTGCTTTTCAGTCGGTCAACACGAATGTACCCAAAAATAGCTGGGTTATGTCCTAATCCTGAAATAAATTAAATGAGATTAATAAATACACTAGGATGACCAGTTTCGATCGTCAAGCGATCATCATCAGATCCAGAACACTTAGGCTATAACATCTATGTTTGAGAATACAGGTGAAAATATTTACAATATGTACAATTATTTAGTTGCAGTATTGGTAATGCAACTGTCGGTGTATGCTAAATGTAGTATATCTAATATTAGGTGAAATGCTAAAATGGTGATAAAATCCGGAGTTTGTCGGTTTGGGGTGATTATATGGTGATTATATGGTTATACAGAAACAACTATGGTTATACTGTAATTATACAGGCTGATACGTATCCGGTTTGTCTTCCTGAGTGGAACTTCGAGCAGCTGCGTGTTCAAACTAGCACCAGTTTTGGTCGACTAACCCGGGTGTTAACTGGACTAAACTGTTTTTTCCTTTCGCCCCCCTTTGTTCCTGTATGCTTTCTGAGGTCAGTGCTATGTCTATTTGTGTGACGTTGCCAAATCTAGGCGAGAATGTATGTTATTGCATACAGGAAAATCTACAACTATTATAGACCGTGGAACTGTCTTCGTCACGCGTGGACTAAAAAGCCATTCAACTAAGCGCTGCCCGGTCTATTGAAGACGTCCCGGCACCTTTAATACTGCCGTGCATACCGGCCTAGGTTTATTGCAGCAAAAAGTACATAGTACACATGATTCGGATAACATTTACCTATTAACCACCGCTATTCCCCCCCCCCTTTTTTATCTAGCTTGGCTGTATCGCTAAGTTGTGCCTTGTTTCCTACAGGGGGTGTTTTTAGTAGAGTGAAAAGGGGTGAACTCTCCATAAAAGTGTGATCATTTAGATTGTTGGGATCGTTTCCTTTGGCTAGGTGAATCTCGATTGCTTCCTTTATGTCGAGAGCTCTGCCCTTCGATTCGTGAGGAATTATTTTTAGGTCAGTCTTGATTTTAGTAAAGCTGTGCCCCGTGTCACATATATGTTCACATACGGCTGAATGTGTTCCGTATCTTATCGCATTCCTATGTGCATTATAACGTGCCTAAGTGCAATGGATCTGATGATGATCGCTTGACGATCGAAACTGGTCATCCTAGTGTATTTATTAATCTCATGTAATTTATTTCAGGATTAGGACATAACCCAGCTCTTTTTGGGTACATTCGTGTTGCCCGACTGAAAAGCACCAAACTTTCGTTTCCTTAAGCAACACTGAAAAATGGCTTCAAACCTCACAAATGAAAGTAAAATTATGAGATCTACACCGGGTAAATATTGTGCGTCTGTCTAAGTGTGAGTGTGTATCAATTCAAACACGGTGAAACCGAATTGAACGAAATTCGGTACAGAGGTTGCACTAGCAAAGGGCACCTCAGTGTCATGTATTATATCGCCGCCATCTTGACGGAAAAGTAATGGTGGCCACCCAAAATGATTAAAGCTTAAATCAACTTTCGACTAACCTGATCATCTGGTCTCTACCAAATTTTGCAACAACATACCTTCATGCGAGAAGTGTCTTTCGACCAAACTAGAAGGTCAGCAGTCAAATAGTTTGCAGATGTCGGTTGTGTATGTGTGCAAATCGATCCCCCCTATCAATTCTAAGACAACGAAACCAAATCGAACCACCTTTGGTACAGAGGTAGCACTAGCAAGGGACAACTGTGTCATGTTGTATATCACCGCCATCATAACAAAAAAGGAATGGCGTCCACCCAATTGTTCTGAGCGTAAATCAAATTTTGACTTACCTAATCATCCGATCTCTACCAAATTTTGCAACAATATACCTTAGTGGGAGTGGCGTCTTTTGCCCACACTACAAGGTCATCAGCCAAATAGTTTCAAGATGGTGGATGTTTGAACCATGCAAGTACAGTACGGTTTGTAGAAAGTGAAACACCCAGAAGAAATGCTCGGAGACACTCCCAGAACAGGGGTCGTGTAGGACAGCGGTACCATACGAAGTGATTGAAATCGCAGAGAGATAGCGTGCACATTGGCATGATCCGCACAGCTCTGTCGGCATGGGGCCGTCATACCAAGCGGAAACGTGTAAGCAAGTGCAACGATGCCTCGCCGACATCACATGTGGACTATCAGCATGTGAGTCCGGTTGAACGGGGCATAATACTTGGGCTCCGGGAGGCGGGTCTGTCGTTCCGGGACATTGCGGCTCGTACAGGCCACGCTGCGTCAACAGTAACTCGTATGTGGATCCAGTGGAGAGAGGAGGTCCGTACACATCGATGACAGGTTACAGGACGACGCAATGTGACCACAGCATGAGACGACCACCATCTTCTCCGCACATGGCCCTATCAGACAGAACAAGGTCGTCCTCGGTGTTGGCTCGACGTTGGAGCACTGCAACGGGGGTGGACATGTCTGCGTCGACTGTGCGGCGCCGCCTTTGAGGGCTGGACTGGTTGCACGCATGCCACTGCGTCGACTTCCATTGACTGGGAACCACCTACGCCTTCGACTACAATGGGCACATGCACGCCAACACTGGGAGGCTGGATGGCGAAAAGTAGTGTTTTCGGACGAGTCCCGCTTCAACCTGTCCTACAGTGATGGCCGCATACGCGTTCGACGCCCCCGTGGAGAACGCAATCAGGAAGACTGTATTGTTGAGCGGCATAGCGGACAAACACCAGGTAAAATGGTTTGGGGCAACAGGCGATCGCGCCTCGTACGTTTTGCGGTTAATCTGAACAGTAGGCCTAACCGCTACATTAGGGAAGTTTTACAGCCCGCGGCACTGCCCCTCTTACAGGCCATTCCACAGGCCATATTTCAGCAGGACAATGCCCACCCGCACATGTGGCGAGGAATGTGCAAGCCTTCATCGCAGAACGATGGATACATCTGCTTCCCTGGCCTGCCCGTTCGCCTGACATGTCGCCCATCGAACATATCCGGGATAGGGTTGATCGGCAACTTATTCGTTCAGGTCCACCGGCCGCCACTTTTGATGCTTTGTGGACGCGCCTACAAACCGCGTGGGGCGGTATTCCTCAGCAGCGTATTCAAGCACTGTATGATTCCATGCAACGACGTCTAGTGGCTCTGAGTGCAGCAAGTGGTTGCGCGACGCCGTACTGAAGATCGACCGGCAACGTGCATGTACCGGACTGTCCTGCTATCAGTAACGTACTGTCATGTCCCTAATCTGTGGTATAAAGTGCAATGTAGTCACATGTATTGTTCTTGGTGTTTCACTTTCTACAAACAGTAGTGTATTGTTACGGCTGTGAGTCTGTTTCGTCACCTCGCCATGTGGGTCACAGCTGCCCCGGGCTATCTCTGCCTCTGTGTATTACGTGCGCCCTACGCAACGGGCTGCGAAGTGAAAGGGATGGTCCAGAATATTCGTGACCCAGCCAGTGATGGAAATCTCGAGAAGCCGTGTATCCTGGACGATTCTAGAATTCATTGTGTCACCAGCCTGCTATATACGCGGCCTCAACAGTGAGGGGACGGAGTTTTTCTGAGGACTGTGTGTTTTTGAGCTAGTGCGAGCGTTTACCTTGAGCGACAGTTGTTGGCGACGTGGCTTGCGAAACCCTAGTGAAGCTGATTCTCTGGACAGCGAGGGAGTGTGAAGCCTACAGAGGAACTGTGTCTTGAACGAGTGTGTTTTCCAGTGCGGCAGAGGTTAGTGTGGTGAATTGCGAAAGCACCGGGGGCTCTTTCTCTAGCCAGCTGTCAGCGAAGCAGAGTGTAGTGGTGAGTGGCCGGCTATCGTAAATAACTGTAGTGTTGCATGTAGCTCTGTCAAGGCCACCGGACTCATTAGGACGGATTAACTTCTGTGGTCTGTTGACAAGTGAAGGGCAAGAGTTCCCTACAAGAGGAAACTGGAGTGAGGTACTGATTGCTTGTATTTGCTATTTGTGTGGTGTATCTTTCAGGCTTCCAATAAAGCTAATTATATTTCTTTAAAGGAACAATTGTGTTTGTGAATTCACCCACCGTAATCCAGTTAACGAAAGTGCCACAAGGGGGTGGCACGTAACAACTGGTGTCAGAAGCCGGATTACGATCTCAAGCACAAGCACAACACCTGAAGGTCCTGGTTTCAAAAACCGAGCAGGTCATTTTACCACAGTTCTCTAATGTTGCTGTAAGTGCATGCCCTTTACAAGACAAACTTCTAAAATGGAAGGGCAATTGGCAGCATTGCTAGAAAAGTTAAGTGGCATGGAAACCAAGATGGAGGCCGGCCAGAAGAAGATGGAAGACGGCCAGAAGAATTTAGCCGAGGACCTAACTTGTAAATTAGAAGACGGTCAGAATAAGTTAACCGAGGACCTAACTGCGAAATTAGAGGACAGCCAGAGGAAGATGGAGCACAGCCAGAATAAGTTAGAAGAGGACCTAACCACCAAATTTCTGGATGGCCAGAAACATCGGGAGGAGTCTCTGCGGACAAAATTACAGGAAAGCCAAAGGAAATTAGAACTGGGTCTTCGTGAGGAAGTCACGGCAGTGGAAAATAGTTCGACGCCTTACAAGTGGAAGTTGCAGAGTTGCGCCGACGCCCGCTGCTGGGGGTGGAGGAGAAACTCAACGCCTTACAAGAGGAAGTTGCCGAACTGCGCCAACGCCCCCTGACGGGGGTGGAAGAGAAATTCAACGCCTTACAAAAGGAAATTGCTGAGCTGAACCAACGCCCGCCGACGGGGATGGAAGCGAGATTCAACGCTCTTCAACAGGAAGTTGCCGAGCTGCGCCGACGCCCGCACACAGGTACACAGGGAATATCAGGAACGGGACATAGCAGAGTGACACCCCAACCTTCGACGGAAAGGTCCCGTGGAGCACCTATTTACGTCAGTTCGAGGCAGCCTGTTCCATAAACAACTGGAACAGCACTGAAAAGGCTACAGCTCTCATTGTAGCGCTGAGAGGGGACGCCTATAACGTCCATCAGGCCATCCCGACTGGATCCCAGGACTACGCTTCACTAATCGCCCATATGGAGTCCCGATATGGAGATAGCCATCTTCAGCAGGCCTACCAGATGCAGCTCTGGACCCGGGTACAAAAGAACGCGGAAACCATGCAGGAGTTCGAGATGGACATCGCACGCCTCGTAAGGCTCGCCTATCCAACAGCGCCGGCCGACTTTCTGGAACAGATTGCGACGCAGACCTTCACCGACGGGTTACGGGACTCGGACACTCAACAGGCGCTGCGACTCGCGCGCAGTAAGACCCTGGCAGATGCGCTGAGCCACGCACTTGAGTTCGAGACGGCAAAACAGGCATCTAGAATGCCCGCGCGTGTGCGTCAAGTGGACGTCGACGAACCAGTAAAAACCAATGAGACGACACCGCTGGAAGACAACCGGAGAGGCGGCCCGGAAGAGGATTGCCGACCTGCTGGACCTGCGGTAAGAAAGGCCAACTGAGCAAGGACTGCGGTGATCGCCGCCGCCGAGGGTATCCGACGGGAAATCAGTCGTCTGAAAACAACGCGGCCCAGGGAAACGAGTATTAGCCAGCCTTGGAGGCAAAGGTTGGCTTGTGACAGTCGTCATGCCCCGGCAGTCCAAGTTCGTGTGACGAAGTTACGGAGGGACAATAGCAGCCTGATGGTCGACGGAGTCATCAACGGTGTGAGCTGGCCCACGCTGATCAACACGGGAGCGTCGAGGACCATCGTTAATCCCACCGTGATCCCGAGGTGGAGAGTGCAACCCACACAAAGGAACCTCCAACTAATAACCGCGACTGGAGAGACTGCACCGGTACATGGCGAAGCATCACTGGACTTCATCATTGGTCGACGGGCGGTGAAGCATCCACTGCTTGTGGCTGACGTATCAAACGAAGTGATCATCGGACTGGACATTCTGGACCAGAACGACATCATCTTGGACCTGAGCACCAACTCACTGCACTTCGGAGGTGAGGAACTTGCTTTGCAACCAGCACACGAGGCCATCACCGCACGACGAGTAAGGCTGAAAGAAGACGTCATCGTTCCCGCCAGGACGGAGGTCAGCGCTGCCGTAATTGTCGACGGAACTGCTGAGGGAGTGGCGGCTATCATCGAGCCAAAATATGAGGAGATCCAGACAAAAGGATTGCTAATTGCCAAGACTATCATCAACACGACGTCTCGGCCGAACGTCTGCCTGTCCAACCTGAACGACTACGACATTACGGTTCACGGGACACCAACCTAGGAGTCTGCGAGCCTGTTACCTGGATTGCTCGCATCACAGACTCGACGGACGGACACCTGCAGACGGACAACCGAAGAAGACGCGCCCTGCCAGAAGAACTACAGAAGCTGTACCAAGGATCCGAGGACCAGCTAGACGAGGGGCAATCACGCCAACTTCAGGACCTGCTACGCGAATTCCAGGACGTCTTCTCCGTGGGGAGCAAAGACTTCGGCAGGACAAGCTTGGTCCGGCACAGAATCGACGTTGGGGACAGCGCACCGAATAGGGCCCCATTCCGACGTGTCCCGCTCGCAAAGCAGGCCGTTTTCGACCGGATGGTAGAAGAGATGAAGGAGCAAGGGGTGATCGAGCCATCACATAGTCCTTGGAGTTCTCCGGTCGTGCTAGTGAAGAAGAAGGACGGTTCCACCAGGTTCTGCGTGGACTACAGGCGGGTGAACGACGTCACGAAGAAAGACAGCTACCCTCTACCCCGGATCGACGACACGCTGGACACCATATCAGGATCAAGATGGTTCTCCACCTTGGATTTGAAGAGTGGCTACTGGCAGGTGGAGGTCCACCCTAAGGACCGCGAGAAAACGGCGTTCTCTGTGAGCAGCGGGCTCTGGCAGTTCATCGTCATGCCATTCGGTCTGTGCAACGCCCCTGCGACCTTCGATAGGCTAATGGAGTCCATTCTGATGGGACTACACTGGAAGACCTGCCTGGTCTACCTAGACGTCATCGTTCTGGGGAGAAGCTTCGAGGAGCACTACAGCAACCGGAAGGAGATCTTAATGAAGCTACGGGCTGCCCAGCTGACGTTGAGCCCCAAGAAGTGTCAGCTCTTCCAGAAGCAAGTCCAGTACCTTGGGCATATCGTCTCCAAGGAAGGGGTGCGCACCGACCCAGAGAAGACCGCAGCTGTGAGGGAGTGGCCAGTTCCGAAGGACAAGTCCCAACTACGAAGCTTCCTGGGACTCTGCACTTATTACCGTCGCTTCGCGAGAGGATTGGCCGACATCGCCAAACCACTGCATCGACTGACTGAGAAGGACCAACTCTTCACGTGGACAGCAGAATGCCACAGTGCCTTCGAACAACTCAAGCAGGCTATGTGCACCACACCTATTCTGGCCTACCCCAGACCTGGAACAAGGTTCATCGTCGATACCGATGCCAGCGACTTTGATATAGGGGGGATCCTGTCGCAAATAGTGGACGGCGAGGAGAGAGTAGTGGCCTACTTTAGCTAAGCCTTGTCAAAGCTAGAGAGGAACTACTGCGTCACAAGGAAGGAGCTGCTCGCCATGGTGGAGACAATTGAGCACTTCCACAAGTACGTGTACGGGCAAGAATTTCTCATCAGGACCGACCATGCATCCCTGCGGTGGTTCCTGAACTTCAAGCAGACCGAGGGTCAACTCGCGCGGTGGTTAGAGAGGCTTCAACAGTACTACTTTGAGATCCAGCACAGGAAAGGCCAACTGCATTCTAACGCCGACGCCCTGTCACGAAGGCCGTGCAGACTGCACCTTCTGCACCAGAAGGGAGGAGAACACCGGGATACAGTGCCGTAGGACTACCGTGGAACTTCAGGGGAGCTGGAGCCGCGAATCTTTCACGCGGGCACAAGCAGAAGATGATGACCTGGGACTGATAGCCGAATGGAAGAGGGCCTGGCCTGTTTTCCCAGACCCGGGTGGAACATTGTGAGCGACTGCAGTCCAAAGTTCAAGTCCTACTGGGCGCAGTGGGAGTCGTTGATTGTATGGGATGGCCTCATCTGCCGTACCTGGGAGAGCACCGACGGGAAGTCATCTCGGGAACAAGTCGTCGTACCAAAGGCTATGACGGAGGAAGTCCTGAAGGAAGTCCATGTAGGATCATCTGGTGGACACCTATGGATGAAGAAGACCCTGGGGAAGCTGAGAGAGCGGTTTTACTGGATCGGATGCCGAGCAGACGTGGAGAACCACTGCGCGAGGTGCCACGAATGCGCAGCCAGCAAGGGATCAGGACGAAGACGACGGGGTCCACTGAAGACCTATAACGTGGGCGGCCCCATGGAGAGAATGGCCATCGATGTTGCTGGGCCATTCCCGTTGAGTGAGGCAGGGAACCGCTACATATTGGTCGTCAGCTACTATTTCACCAAATGGCCAGAGGCGTATGCGCTCCCTAACCTAGAAGCCGCGACGATTGAAGAGACCCTGGTGAAGGATTTCGTCAGCCGGTACGGAGTACCCCTGGAGCTACACTCCGACCAAGGGAGGAACTTCGAGTCGCAGGTGTTCCAGAACCTATGCCAGCTGCTGGGAATTCGGTAAACAAGGACAACGCCGCTACACCCCCAGTCCGACGGGATGGTAGAACGATTTAATCGCACCATCGAGAACCATCTCCGAATAGTCGTCAGCGAGCACCAAGGGTTTTGGACAAACATCTTCAACTATTTCTCCTGGCCTACCGCGCCGCCGTGCATGAAGCCACCGGGTGCACACCAGCCCGGGCCATGTTTGGGAGGGAAATCCGTCTACCTGTCGATGTTGCCTTCGGCAGACCTGGGAATGATCCGGTCCCGGTATGCCAGTATTATCAAGAACTGGTCGACCAACTGGAGGACGTGCACGCGTTCGCGAGGAGGAAACTGCGGATCGAGTCCGACCGAATGAAGACCCGACACGACCAACAGACGGATGCCAGCGGTTTCCACGAGGACGGCCTGGTCTGGCTCTTCAACCCATTACGGAAGAAAGGCCCGTCACCCAAACTGCAGAAGTCCTGGGAGGGCTCGTACCGAGTCGTGAAAGGGATCAACGATGTCGTCTACAGGATCCAGCGGAGCCCGAGGGCGAAGATGAAGATCGTGCATCGAGATCGCCTGGCAGCCTACTGAGAGACACAGACGGACCAATGATTGATCGGGACGATCAGCCTTTTAGGAAGAGGGTGGTGTTACGGCTGTGAGTCTGTTTCGTCACCTCGCCGTGTGGGTCACAGCTGCCCCGGTCTATCTCTGCCTCTGTGCATTACGTGCGCCCTACGCAACTGGCTGCGAAGTGAAAGGGATGGTCTAGAATATTCGTGACCCAGCCAGTGATGGAAATCTCGAGAAGCCGTGTATCCCTGACGATTCTAGAATTCATTGAGTCACCAGCCTGCTATATAAGCGACCTCAACAGTGAAGGGGCGGAGTTTTTCTGAGGACTGTGTGTTTTTCGAGCTAGTGCGAGCGTTTACCTTGAGCGACAGTTGTTGGCGACGTGGCTTGCGAAACCCTAGTGAAGCTGATTCTCTTCACAGCGAGGGAGTGTGAAGCCTACAGAGGAACTTTGTCTTGAACGAGTGTGTTTTCCAGTGCGGCAGAGGTTAGTGTGGTGAATTGCGAAAGCACCGGGGGCTGTTTCCATAGCCAGCTGTCAGCGAAGCAGAGTGTAGTGGTCAGTGACCGGCTATCGTAAATAACTGTAGTGTTGCATGTAGTTCTGTCAAGGCCACCAGACTCATTAGGACGGATTAACTTCTGTGGTCTGTTGACAAGTGAAGGGCAAGAGTTCCCTACAAGAGGAAACTGGAGTGAGGTACTGATTGCTTGTATTTGCTATTTGTGTGGTGTATCTTTCAGGCTTCCGATAAAGCTAATTATATTTCTTTAAAGGAACAATTTTGTTTGTGCTTTCACCCACCGTAATCCAGTTAACGTAAGTGCCACTAGGGGGTGGCTCGTAACAGTAGTATTGCCTAACCGTAACTTACGATTCAACAATGCCTACCCTCAACAATTCAGCTTATCGTACATAGAGAGATTTAAGCTGTCCTCAAGGAGGTGACCGGTAGGATATTAGCAATTTAAAATAGAATATGTAACCGCAGTGGTGACTAAGAGTTCAGGCTGACCGTGCCATATCGTGCTTGTCCGTGCCGTCCCGTTGGGTTAAATGGCCGCTATTGTTTGCTCGTCAATCCATATATTTCCGTAAGTTCGTAAGTTTATATCCTTTTTTGGATGTACTGAAGAAAATAATACATATTTAGTACCAAATGGTTTATAGAAACGGCAGAAAACGCTAATGAATTCGTTTATTGCAAGACAAAATATTGTGGAGTTATACTAAACCAGTTGTTTACCATGTATTAGTGTACGGCATGTGTGGCGTACTGGTAGTGACCTGGACTCAAAGTCTGGAGTTCGTGGGTTAAATCCCAGCAGGTTCACATTTTCATACCTGTTTTTTTTATTATTATTTATTGATTCACAACTACTCACACGTTACAATGTTAATCATACATAGTGTGTGTGTGCAATCAAAAGTATTATATACATACTTATTACACCACATATTTCAACACTCAACTGCAGCGATTAGAATTCGTTGTCCTTAATGGATTAACGATATCTACTTAGTTATTTCCTAAGAGTCATACACGCGAATTTTGTTTGACCTTAAATAACTATTATTTGTTTGTTTTTAGGCCTAAAATCGACTCATTTGAACCCGACTGTGGTGACTCTGTCCATCGGAGTCAGTCAACGAAATTCTGTACTTGAACGAAGATAAATCAATAGATTCCATGAATTGCTTTTTCACGACCACAATGGGGAATGATGAGGATTGAAAGCTTTAAGTAAAGTGCAAATAGGACAAGATATATAGGTGAGTAGTGGTTTTTAGTGGTTCTAATACCTCCTACGGCTTTCCTCCTACAAGATGGTGGCGTCGCGCAACGACTTACATGGCGCGCTTTTTAAATGGCGGTTGTAGGTTAACTTAAGCTAGCCTAACCGAACGAGATGGCGGCAGTAGGTTAACTTAACCTAGTCTAACCTAACAAGATGGCGGCCGTAGCTTAACTTAACCTTTGACAACGGGCATAACTACACTTTTGTTGATATTTCCTGAACCCATGATCGGATTTTGACCTGCGAGGTATTGTTGGACTCGGGCAGATGCTCCCTTTTTTGAATCTAATTTTGAAATGTTGACAAAGGGCCTAACTACACTTTAGTTGATATTTCCTGAACCCATAATGGGATTTTTACCTAAGAGGTATCGTTGGACTCAGGCAGATGCCCCCTTTTTGAATCTATATTTGAAATTTTGACAAAGGGCCTAACTACACTTTTGTGCTGCACTGGCAAGCACTTTTGGCTCTTGCACTAGAGGTCTTAACTCGATTTTTAGCTTTGAGGATTAGATCGAACCAAACTAAGAAAGACGGTTATGGTGGTGCAGTGGTTAAGCGGTTAGCCTTTGACTAAGGTAGACCAGGGTTTGATTTTAGGTTAATACGCGTGTCATAAACATATACAAAAGCAGGGATAATGTTTAAGGCTGATTACAATTGTCCTTTTTTTAATTATTACTTGGATTACAAATACAAAGGTGGACTGGGTTTGATATACAGTTAAAGCAAGTAAGATTTTTGATTTGTGTTTTGATTTTAGACTTTAGATTTTAGAATTTACATTATAGATTTTAGATTTTGCAAAAAAAACATAATGTCGTGAATTTAAATTTTCGGTAACTAATTATTAAAGAAAGACATGTAAGGATTTGTATTACTTGGAATTATGTTTTCTATATTATAATTATTTTAGATTTTAGATTTTAGAATTTAGATATTGGATTTTAGATTTTAGGTAAAGACCAAACTAATATTGACTATTCATTAGACACTGGCATGTGGATAGAAAGATGATTAGACTATATGTTAAGATGAATTTTTTGGTGTTGACTGGCTTTGCAATAAGAATTGACTAACCAGACATGAGTTAACTACCAACGAAATACTTTGGCGACTATGCTTGTTATTGACCAGTGAGTTGGGTTTTAGAAAAACGGTTTGCTATTTTGGGTTTCATACAACAAATGCTTAGACCTACTGAGCGACTGTGTTTGCTAAACAAGACATTGTAACTGAGACGATTAGGATTCTTATGTAGCTCAGGCAAGGAAAGCATTTCTACAGAATCTGCGCGTGGCACTCTATGAAAGTGAAACTTGGTCGTTGCGCACTGCCGCCATCTTGTAGGATGAAAGCCGTAGGAGGTATTAGAACCGCAAAAAAAAAACATTACTTAGGTGGAAAATGAACCACTGAACTATAGGGTGACACTTTAATTCTTACTTGGTAATGATACATCTTTAAGTCCCATCTTGCACTGATCATGCATTACACGTCCTAATAGTCATTTATCATCATACCGATCGTGAATATTCAATTCTTGGCATCCATCTTTAGCACATAGCTGGCAACAATTCATAGTATTTTGAGCTGCCGCAAGCTAGCGTTATGTATGTGGAAGGAGAATTGAAATTCGATACAATGACCACAAAAATGCTATCAAACACGGGAAACACTCAACTGTGTGCGAGCACATATACGATAACAATCACAAGTTCAATGACATAGAGCTGTGAATTTTACTTCACGAAGTAAAATGGACGACACGCAACATCAAATAAACATAGCCAAGAAGACAAACTTATAAAATTTTCATGATCACATATTTTTGGAAGGCTCACTACTCTTCCCATTATTAAAAACATAACGAGGTGATAATAATGTTATTGGTTTTACGTCCCTCTTAACTAATGTGGCCGCTACCGCCAAGTGCGAAATTCATGCTGTGATATAATTTGTGAACAAAAAAGGGGCCCTTCCTATAGATATTCATCCAGAATTGACGGAGCTGTATGGTGAAACGTGTATGTCCATTCAACATGTCAACAAATGATATCGGGATTTTACAGGCGGTCGTACAGATATTCATGATCCAGAATGGAGCATAAGACCGTCGATTGCTCATGAGATGAACCGAAAATTTCAAAGATCACTATCCGTGACCTCGTTCATCGGCTTCGTCATGTTTTGCCTACCACAATTCAGAAGTTCTTGATGGGCAAGTTGGGGTACTGGTAGGTGTGTGCGTGGTGGACATTCACAAGCAGCAACGCGTCGCATGTGTCCGTCAGTTCTTCAACAATGTGGAGACAAGAAGGAAGAATTGTTGGATTCCGTGGTTACTGGTGACGAAACGTGACTGCTTCATGTCACTCCGGGAACAAAACAACATTCTCGTGAGTGGCGTCATTCAACTTTGCACAAGCCGAAACGGTTTAAACAAACGCAGTCGGCTGGCAAAGTCATGGGAACTGAGTTTTGGAACTGAAATGGAACATTGTTGGTCAACTTCATGTTTCATAGGACGACAATAGACTCGGACAGGTATTGCGACACACTGAGAATACTCAGACTGGCGATCCAGAACTGCCGGAAAGGAAGGCTGAGAAAAGGTATCTCGCCGCTTCATGAGTGATTACTTCTTGTTTCCAATTATGGATCACTTGGGTGGACAAGGTTTCACACCGACTACGACGTTAAAGACGACGTGAATAGCTAACTAAACTGGTTGGGAGCGGGCTTCTTTGATACGGGCGTACGAGAGCTGGAGCAGCATCTACGAAAATGCTTTAATCGAAAGGGCGATTACGTCGATGTATTGAACGATGTTTAAGATTTGAAAGAGGTACTGGGTTTTCAAAACAAACCTAGCTCTATCTATCTAAAAATGAGGGAACATTCTTTCACGATCTTCCTTCGTATATTTCAGACAATTCAAAAATCGTCTTCTTCTAGTAGCTTATCGGAAGAACGAAACACGTCATAGGAAGGATTTACACCATATTTATTATTCAACAAATGAAGCCTTATTATAGGCAACATTTGCAAAATTGGTGTTCGATATTTAATCATGTGGAATTTTTCCCACGTAGAGTTAACTTTTCCGTCCGATCTCATTCGACACAAATATGTATTGACCAATTGAAAATGTATTTAATTGTGCATCTCTGAAAATGGATCCAACAATTTCAACGGTCTGAAACACGCTATATGTTGATCCAATTTTAGGTTGCAAATAATGATACATAGTAGAGATGCATTTTTAACTATGCCGAAATGAATTACACATTATACACGTTCTGATAACTTGAAATAAGGTATAGCCTATATACAGGATATAGGTGACGTCCGTTACACTGACGTTAGAAGATGATATTCTAAGCAAATATCTTCATAAACTTTATTCGTATCTTAATTAGTGTAGGTGGAATTGAATCACAAAAATCGTCGGTCAATGTCTTGGAAAAGGGCTTAGACTTCGTTCCCCTCAGCAGCACAGCTCATTTCTCCCCTCCGGTCTCCCCTCTAACACTGTGGCATGTAGCCGAGAGTCTGAAGGTGAGTGATCTCTGCCAATAGCAATGAATACACAAACCGAGCCCATGAACAACTGACTCACTCAGTCACGCGGAATGGCCTGCATGACTAGGAGTGGTAGATCTGTTTAGGATTCAGACAATCTTAAGGCCTATTATTAATTTATTGGAAGTGCATAGCCTCCATTAGGAAATTGAAATTCTAAATATGTGCTAAATTATTGAAAGGAGCCCGTGGTAGTCTGGGTTTGTGCAAACACAGCGCAACAACGATATTATTATTATTATTATTAATAATAATAACAGTTCACTTGTTTCTCAATGTGCTACCGTAAAGAAGATGTCATACCGTCTTACAGACAAGCTGATGATAATATCATATTATGTTGATTTGTATCGGTTATGTGGTGAAATGAATGCCATTAATATTAATAATAATAATAATAATAATAATAATAATAATAATAATAATAATCTTCTAAACACACTCACTACTTTTATGTTTTTCGAGGATGTCGAGTTGCCGAAAGTTTGAGTTCACATGATTATTTTCTTATACGTGCCATTAAATGCATCAACATAAGGCTTTCGTATTTCATCACCGTCATTTACTTTAGACTGAACCTAGATCGAAACTTCAAGAAGGATTATTCGACCAGAGGAGCTTTTTTATTATTATTAATAATAATAATAATAATAATCTCTACATGTGGCGCAAGTGTTGAAACAACTTACTATTACTGGCTGATGTGCAAGTAATGACGACTGTAATAAATGGACAGTAAAATTTAAAACATGCATGCAGATTTTTTGAAACCCTACTGGTGCTAGGAAACTTGTCAAAGTCCACATTGCATTCAAAGCATTTCGTAGCTGTATGCTTAGCATCGAGTCCCACCATCGGTAAGGGGCGTGGTGGCGCAGTGGTGAATCCGTTATACTCTCACCAAGGTAGACCGGGTTCGATTCCCGGTCCATGCATGCGAGATTTTCGAAGTAAAATACCATGTCCTGCGGCTCGGATTCCATATAAAAAGGAGGGCCAGTAGCTCATGGTCGCAAGATTTACGGTCATGTAAAACTACAAGCTTCCTTGGGATTTCCCGTGGCATCCCACGAGGCCAAAGTTGGGATGTACCTGTTTAAGACCAAGGCTGCTTTCTTTCCTACCCCCGCCGTGTAACCATGTGCGTTTAGTCGTGCACCACGATTGCAGCAAGTCCGGTGATTGAAGGTCCAAAGTCAGCACAGACAGTTGCTATCCAGAAATTGGATTTTCCTGGATTATTCCACGCACTTTCAGAGCATATGCCGGGATAGTATCGTACTTGGAGTCCTGGGGCACCAACCTCAATCATGACCCTAATAACTACAGCTACACATACTACTACAGTCACCACAGAAACACAATTCATCAGACAGATCCAACACTCATCAACTACACGGGGCTGATAAACAAATGCCCCAAGCTCCTAAAATGAATATTAATTAACAACAACTATCACAACAAGCTTTCAAGTCTCTATCATCATCATTGTTACCAAAAATATTGTTACGTGCCACCCCCTAGTGGCACTTTTGTTAACTGGATTACGGCGGGGGTACAAAGCACAACACCAATTACTGCTTAAAGAAATCATTAACTTTATTTTGGCCAGAAAATTACACTAATCAGCAAATACAAGCAATTAAGAGCCTTACTCCAGTTTCCTCAAGTCTCTTCCTTGAGCGCTCTTGGCCTTCCACTTGTCAACAGATCACAGAAGTTAATCCGTCCTAATGAGTACGGTGGCCTTGACAGAAACTACCTGCTCCTCTCCTTTATGTTCACCGACCACAATTACTTACGATCACTTGCTGCAGGCTATTTCGCTGTCCACAAGCTGGAGAAACAATGTCACTGGATTTCGTAACTCGCACAGCACTTCGTCACCACACTACTGTCGCACAAGATAATCGCTCGCACTAGCTCGTAAAACACAACAACAACCACTGCTTCACGAGTCACTCTTATATAGCAGGCCGGTGACTCAATAAATGCTTCTAGATCCATCCAGGGTCCACGGCTTCTCGGGGTTTCCATCGCTGGTCCAGTCACGAATATTCTGGACTATCTCTTTGTCCTAGTAGCCCAGTTGCATAAGGCGCGCGCAATACAGGAGGCAGGGCACAGCCCAGCCCTGGGGCAGTTGTGACTCATGCGGCGAGTGATGACACAAACTCACAGCCGTAACACCACCCCCTTCCTAAAAAGGCTGATCGTCCCGATCAATCATTGGTCCGTCTGTGTCCCTCCGTAGGCTGCCAGGCGATCTAGATGCACGATCTTCATCTTCGCCCTCGGGCTCCGCTGGATCCTGTAGACGACATCGTTGATCCGTTTCACGACTCGGTACGGGCCCTCCCAGAACTTCTGCAGTTTGGGTGACAGGCCTTTCTTCCGTAATGGGTTGAAGAGCCAGACCAGGTCTCCTCGTGGAATCCTCCGGCATCCGTCTGCTGGTCGTATCGGGTCTTAATTCGGTCGGTCTCGATCCGCAGTTTCCTCCTCGCGAACGCGTGCACGTCCTCCAGTTGGTCGACCAGTTCTTGACAATACTGGCTTACCGGGATCGGATCATTCCCAGGTCGGCCGAAGGCAAGATCGACGGGTAGACGGAGCTCCCTCCCAAACATGGCCCGGGCTGGTGTGCACCCGGTGGCTTCATGCACGGCGGCGCGGTAGGCCAGGAGAAATAGTGGAAGAAGCTTGTCCCAATCCCTCTGGTGCTCGCTGACAACTATTCGGAGATGGTTCTCGATGGTGCGATTGAATCGCTCTACCATCCCGTCGGACTGAGGGTGTAGCGGCGATGTCCTTGTCTTCCGGATTCCCAGCAGCTGGCATAGGTTCTGGAACACCTGCGACTCGATGTTCCTCCCTTGGTCGGAGTGCAGCTCCAGGGGTACTCCGTACCGGCTGACGAATTCCTTCACCAGGGTCTCTGCGATCGTCGCGGCTTCTTGGTTAGGGAGCGCATACTCCTCCGGCCATTTGGTAAAGTAGTCGCTGACGACTAATATGTAGCGGTTCCCTGCCTCGCTTAACGGGAATGGCCCAGCAACATCGATGGCCACTCTCTCCATGGGGCCGCCCACGTTGTAGGTCTTCAGTGGACCCCGTCGTCTTCGTCCTGGGCCCTTGCTGGCTGCGCAATCGTGGCACCTCGCGCAGTGGTTCTCCACGTCTGTTCGGCATCCGATCCAGTAGAACCGCTCTCTCAGCTTCTCCAGGGTCTTCTTTATCCCTAGGTGTCCACCAGATGATCCTCCATGGACTTCCTTCAGGACTTCCTCCGTCATAGCCTTTGGAACGACGACTTGTTCCCGAGATGTCTTTCCGTCGGTGCTCTCCCTGGCGCGGCAGATGAGGCCATCCCTTACAATCAGCGAGTCCCACTGCGCCCAGTAGGACATAAACTTTGGGCTGCAGTCACTCACAATGTTCCAACCGGGTCTGGGGACACAGGCACTCTTCCATTCGGCTATCAGTCCCAGGTCATCATCTTCTGCTTGTGCCCGCGTGAAAGATTCGCGGCTCCAGTTCCCTTGAAGTTCCACAGTAGTCCGTCGGCTCAGTATCCCGGTGTTCTCCTCCCTTCGGGCACAGAAGGTACAGTCTTCGGGGCACGTTCTTCGTGACAGGGCGTCGGCGTTAGAATGCAGTTGGCCTTTCCTGTGCTGAATCTCAAAGTTGTACTGTTGAAGCCTCTCTAACCACCGCGCGAGTTGACCCTCGGGCTGCTTGAAGTTCATGAGCCACCGCAGGGATGCATGGTCGGTCCTGATGAGAAATTCTTGCCCGTACAGGTACTTGTGGAAGTGTTCAATGGTCTTCACGATGGCGAGCAGCTCCTTCCTGGTGACGCAGTAGTTCCTTTCTGGCTTTGACAAGGCCTTGCTGAAGTAGGCCACTACTCTCTCCTCGCCGTCCACTACTTGCGACAGGATCCCCCCTATGCCAAAGTCGCTGGCATCGGTATCGACGATGAACCTTGTTCCAGGTCTGGGGTAGGCCAGAATAGGCGCGGTGCACAGAGTCTGCTTGAGTTGCTCGAAGGCATTGTGGCATTCTGATGTCCACGTGAAGAGTTGGTCCTTCTCAGTCAGTCGATGTAAAGGTTTGGCGATGTCGGCGAATCCTCTCACGAAGCGACGGTAATAAGTGCAGAGTCCCAGGAAGCTTCGTAGTTGGGACTTGTCCTTCGGAACTGGCCACTCCCTCACAGCTGCGGTCTTCTCTGGGTCGGTGCGCACCCCTTCCTCGGAGACGATATGCCCAAGGTACTGGACCCGCTTCTGGAAGAGCTGACACTTCTTGGGGCTCAACTTCAGCTGGGCAGCCCGTAGCTTCAGCAAGATCTCCTTCAGGTTGCTGTAGTGCTCCTCGAAGCTCCTCCCCAGAACGATGACGTCGTCTAGGTATACCAGGCAGGTCTTCCAGTGTAGTCCACTCAGAATGGACTCCATTAACCTTTCGAAGGTCGCAGGGGCGTTGCACAGACCGAATGGCATGACGGTGAACTGCCAGAGCCCGCTGCCCACAGAGAACGCCGTTTTCTCGCGGTCCTTAGGGTGGACCTCCACCTGCCAGTAGCCACTCTTCAAATCCAAGGTGGGGAACCATCTTGATCCTGATATGGTGTCCAGCGTGTCGTCGATCCGGGGTAGAGGGTAGCTGTCCTTCTTCGTGACGTCGTTCACCCGCCTGTAGTCCACGCAGAACCTGGTGGAACCGTCCTTCTTCTTCACAAGCACGACCGGAGAACTCCAAGGACTATGTGATGGCTCGATCACCCCTTGCTCCTTCATCTCTTCTACCATCCGGTCGACTTCGGCTTTCTTGGCGAGCGGGACACGTCGCAATGGGGCCCTAATCTGTGCGCTGTCCCCAACGTCGATTCTGTGCTGGACCAAGCTTGTCCTGCCGAAGTCTTTGCTCCCCACGGAGAAGACATCCTGGAATTCGCGTAGCAGGTCCTGAAGTTGGCGCGATTGCTCTTCGTCTAAATGGTCCTGGGATCCTTGGTACAGCTTCTGTAGTTCTTCTGGCAGGGCGCGTCTTCTTCGGTTGTCCGTCTGCAGGTGTCCGTCCGTCGTATCTGTGATGCGGCCAATCCAGGTAACGGGCTCGCAGACTCCTAGGTTGGTGTCCCGGTGAACCGTAATGTCGTAGTCGTTCAGGTTGGACAGGCGGACGTACGGCCGAGACGACGTGTTGATGAGAGTCTTGGCAACTAGCAATCCTTTTGTCTGGATGTCCTCATATTTTGGCTCGATGACAGCCGCCACTCCCTCAGCAGTTCCGTCGACAATTACGGCAGCGCTGACCTCCGTCCTGGCGGGAACGATGACGTCTTCTCTCAGCCTTACTCGTCGTGCGGTGATGGACTCGTGCGCAGGTTGCAAAGCAAGTTCCTCACCTCCGAAGTGCAGAGTGTTGGTACTCAGATCCAAGATGATGTTGTTCTGGTCCAGGAAGTCCAGTCCAATGATCACTTCATTTGATACGTCGGCCACAAGCACTGGATGCTTTATCGCCCGTCGGCCAATGACGAACTCCAGTGATGCTTCGCCATGTACCGGTGCGGTCTCTCCGGTCGCGGTTATTAGCTGGGGGTTCCTTTGTGTGGGTTGAACTCTCCACTTCGGGATCACGGTGGGGCTTACGATGGTCCTCGATGCTCCCGTGTCGATTAGCATGGGCCAGCTCTCTCCGTTGACGACTCCGTCGACCATCAGGCTGCTATTATCCCTCCGTAACTGCGTCACACGAACTTGGACTGCCGGGACTTGACGACTGACACAAGCCAACCATTGCCCCCCTAGGCTGGCTGATACTTGCTTTCCTGGGCCGCGCGGTTTCCCTACGACTGACTGTCCCGACGGAAACCCTTGGCGGCGGCGATCACCGCAGTCCTTGCTCAGGTGGCCTTTCTTACCGCAGGTCCAGCAGGTCGGTAGTCCTCTTTCGGGCCGCCTCTCCGGTTGCCTTCCGGCTGTGTCGGTGCTGGTGGTGCCGCGACTATCGAAGAAACGGCTTAGCGCCTCCATTAATTCGTCGGCCAGGGGCTTGGTCTCGTTGGTTTTTACTGGTTCGTCGACGTCCACTTGACGCACCCGCGCGTGCATTCTGGATGCCTGTTTTGCCGTCTCGAACTCAAGTGCGTGGCTCAGCGCATCTGTCAGGGTCTTATTGCGCGCGAGTCGCAGCGCCTGCTGAGTGTCCGAGTCCCGTAGCCCGTTGGTGAAAGTCTGCGTCGCTATCTGCTCCAGAAAGTCGGCCGGCGCTGTTGGGTAGGCGAGCCTTACGAGGCGTGCGATGTCCATCTCGAACTCCTGCAGGGTTTCCGCGTTCTTTTGTACCCGGGTCCGGAGCTGCATCTGGTAGGCCTGCTGAAGATGGCTATCTCCATATCGGGACTCCATATGGGCGATCAGTGAAGCGTAGTCCTGGGATCCAGTCGGGATGGCCTGAAGGACGTTAAGGGCGTCACCTCTCAGCGCTACAATGAGAGCTGTAGCCTTTTCAGTGTTGTTCCAGTTATTTATGGAACAGGCCGCCTGGAACTGACGTAAGTAGGTGCTCCACGGGACCTTTCCGTCGAAGGTTGGGGGCGTCACTCTGCTATGTCCCGTTCCTGATATTCCCGGTGTAACGGTGGGCGGGCGTTGGCGCAGCTCGGCAACTTCCTCTCGTAGAGCGTTGAATTTCTCTTCCACCCCCGTCAGTGGGCGTTGGCGTAACTCGGCAACTTCCACTTGTAAGGCGTTGAATTTCTCCTCCACCCCCATCAGCGGGCGTTGACGCAGCTCGGCAACTTCCACTTGTAAGGCGTCGAACTTCTTTTCCACTGCTGCGACTTCCTCACGTAGGCCCTGTTCTAATTTCCTTTGGCTCTCCTCTAATTTTGTCAGCAGACACTCTTCCAGATTTTTCTGGCCATCCAGAAATTTGGCGGTTAGGTCCTCTGCTAACTTATTCTGGCCGTCCTTCAGGTCCTCTGCTAGCTTATTCTGACCTTCTTCTAATTTGGAAGTTAGGTCCTCGGCTAAACTTTTCTGGCTGTCTTCCATCTTCTTCTGGCCGTCTTCTAATTTGGCAGTTAGGTCCTTGGTTAAATTCTTCTGGCCGTCCTCCATCTTCTTCTGGCCGTCCTCCATCTTCTTCTGGCCGTCCTCTATCTTGGTTTCCATGCCATTTAACTTTTCTAGCAATGCTGCCAATTTCTCCTCCATTTTAGTTGTTTGCCTTGTAAAGGGCATGCACTCACACGAAAATTAGAGAAAATGACCTGCTCGGGTTTTGAAACCAGGACCGCCAGGTGTTGTGCTTGAGTTCGTAATCCGGCTTCTGACACCAGTTGTTACGTGCCACCCCCTAGTGGCACTTTTGTTAACTGGATTACGGCGGGGGTACAAAGCACAACACCAATTACTGCTTAAAGAAATAATTAACTTTATTGTGGCCAGAAAATTACACTAATCAGCAAATACAAGCAATTAGGAGCCTTACTCCAGTTTCCTCAAGTCTCTTCCTTGACCGCTCTTGGCCCTTCCACTTGTCAACAGATCACAGAAGTTAATCCGTCCTAATGAGTACGGTGGCCTTGACAGAAACTACCTGCTCCTCTCCTTTATGTTCACCGACCACAATTACTTACGATCACTTGCTGCAGGCTATTTCGCTGTCCACAAGCTGGAGAAACAATGTCACTGGATTTCGTAACTCGCACAGCACTTCGTCACCACACTACTGTCGCACAAGATAATCGCTCGCACTAGCTCGTAAAACACAACGACAACCACTGCTTCACGGGTCACTCTCATATAGCAGGCCGGTGACTCAATAAATGCTTCTAGATCCATCCAGGGTCCACGGCTTCTCGGGGTTTCCATCGCTGGTCCAGTCATGATTATTCTGGACTATCTCTTTGTCCTAGTAGCCCTGTTGCATAAGGCGCGCGCAATACAGGAGGCAGGGCACAGCCCAGCCCTGGGGCAGTTGTGACTCATGCGGCGAGTGATGACACAAACTCACAGCCGTAACAATATTTATTTACTGAACGCCCTAATCAATTGGAACCCTATTTTAACCCTAGAAAGTCTAACGTGAGTCCATTGGACTCAATGCAATTCTATTTTGTGAATTACACTGAGTAAATATATCTTTTCCTTTATATGAGTCTAGGTATTCCTCAACAATTGAAAGATATTCTTTCTGGAATTGCTAACAATGGTTGTTTATTTATTTACTAGAAACTAACATCATAACTTCAACACCTGACGTGAGTCCATTGGACACTAAGCTCTCAGATGTCAGTTATCTATTTATTTTACGACTCTCGGCAGACTTGTGTCTTATCATCATAGTAGCAGTCTGCAAAAATCTCACTAGGTATCTTCCAGGAACAAATGTCACAGTAGTCGAACAATTGATACCATTCAGAGGACGTTGTCCTTTTCGTCAATATATGGCATTAGTCTTATCCATACCAGATAAGTATGGAATCAAAATCTTTTGGGCAACTGATTCAACAACTTTCTATAATTTGAAAGGAATTCCATACCTGGGAAAGGAAGGTACTACTGTTGCCACAAACCTAGGTTGGACAGTAGTTCAGCAGCTCACTGAGCCATACAATCGCACTAATAGAATATTACGTGTGATAACTTCTTCAGAAGTTTGGAACTTTGAAAGACGTTACTAAACAATGGTCTAACAATAAAAGGCACTGTTAGGAAAAACAAGATACAGTATGTATACCTCCTAAATTCCAACCTAACAGGACACGTGAACCTCAATCATCCCTGTTTGGCTTCACAAAGGATTCCACTCTAGTGTCTCACGTGCCTGCAAAAGGTAAAGCAGTAACCCATCTTAGTAGTATGCATCATAAATGATACAATTGTCGATGAGAAAAATAAATCATCCCTGTTTGGCTTCACAAAGGATTCCACTCTAGTGTCTCACGTGCCTGCAAAAGGTAAAGCAGTAACACTTCTTAGTAGTATGCATCATAAATGATACAATTGTCGATGAGAAAAATAATTCTGCTATTATTCTCCATTACAATGAAACAAAATCTGGTGTCGTTACTCTGGACCAAGTGGTGCATGCCTATTCTTGCAAAAGAAAGACAAGCAGATGACCTGTAGCATTCTTTATGGATCCAATTGGTGTTTGTGGTGTGTCTGATTACGTAGTGTGGCTAACTCTAATTCCTGAGTGGAATAAATCCACAGTGAAGACAAGGCGAAGGTTTTTTCTGATTGACTTAGCTGAAAGTCTTATTGCAGGACACATAAAACGAAGGTCACGAATTGGTTTGCAAAGAACATTAGCATCTATTCAAGCTACTGTTCCAGAACCAGCTGAATCGTCAACATCTGCTCAAACAGAGCCCCCACCTATGTGATGCAAAGACAAGTCTGTGACAAGTGCGAGAAAAATGTGTGTTCGGAGGACTCTGTTTGTGAAAGCATAGGCTATGCATGAAATACAAACGGTTCTAAGTAGGTTCAATACGTGACTGTGTGACAAGTAATTTCATGTAGTTATTGTCTGTCGTGTGGTAATTTCTTCTAAGCTGTTACCAGAATGTTTGAATACATACAGATTGACATTGAAATGATTTTAATACAATGTAGAGATAAACAGATGTGTATTAAAAATATATGAATAGTAGAGAAAGCTATATTTAATAACGGTATCCATTGGACTCATTGGCTTTCTAGGGTTAAAATAAATAACATTCAGGAAATATATTATCTCTTATAATTTGTTTAATAGTAATACAGTAATACATTTTTAGACACTCTATTTTTATTTTTTTCGGGGCTGTCAGGATTCCGGAATGTTGTGTTCACTGAATGTCATGTACGTGCCATTGGCATAACGCTGTCGTGTTTGTTCGCCTTCTTTTATTATATGACTGAGCCTAGATCGAATCCTCGCGAAGGATAGCACTCTACTACCTGAGCTACACAGCCTCGCTATCATTTAATTATTATTAATGTTTTGTACAGTAGCCTACATATAACACATAGCTGATACATCACAACATAACTTTACGCACTTCAGGGAACTTAATTATTGTTACTGAAACCACCATTTCTAAGCTGGATAGTCGAAATATCTACCCATGAACTTCCAGACGATTCGGGTTGTTGAGAGAACTTCTGCCTTTTGTATTAGTTTGTACAGTTGAGTATCCAGATCCAGTTCTCTAAGGCCTTGGAGCGAGGTACTTAGGATCACGCCCGTACTTGAGACAATGATAGGTATGGTCATTATCGGTTCTACATTCCATTGCCTTTTGATAGGGCCGACCAACTTGCTACATTTGCTATTTATTATTATTATTATTATTATTATTATTATTATTATTATTATTATTATTATTATGTACATGTGGTGCCATACCGGTACTAGTATTAAATCTTGGAGGTAGCTTTCCATGGTTTCCCATTTCTACCCCAGGCATATGCCGGGATGGTTCCTAACTTAAGGCCACGGCTGCCTTCTTCCCAATCCTCACCTAAATTATACATATCCACATTACTACAGAAATCACAAGAACACAGGTTATTAGACAAATTCTACACATACCCAACTACGTGGGGCTAAATAACCAAGATGGCCACACCTCTCAAACAAAACAACATCAAGTATTTTACTTCCGTCTTGAATGCTAGTTCTGAACAGATGATGGGATGTAGGAATTTTGTCCCACTGTATTTCTTGAACGCGCTGGAAGCCAACGACACACTTATCGAAGTTACAGTATTTTATTCCTTACATGAACATCGCCCCTCAGCCCATGGCATACAGGGGTTTTGGGCTGTAACTATGTGCACCTGGGCAACTCTTGGCTGACACGTCCACGTCGTGGGGGTGTGCAACACTGAATTAAAGCGGCTGAGTGCAGTCAGGGACCGAGATGGGGCTGATCTTGAACAGCAGAGACAAGTGGACGGGATTGTCCACATAGGTGAAGGGAGATAACCCTGTAAAGATCTAGTAAGTCCAGGGACTATGAAGAGGCAGGCCCTCCACTGGACTAAGGCGCAGTGGGCCAACAACTCACTAGCCCGACAATTCAAAGCTAAAAGAAATCAATAGGAGAAAACCGACCAGATTAAATCGTTGACTATGCGAGTAAAAAGGATAATGAGAATGGGAACATGGAATGTGAGGGGAATACAGGGGAAAGAAATAGAGCTGGCAACTCAATTCCAGAAATCAGAAGTAGATATTTTATCTATTACAGAAACCAAGAAGACAGGACGAGGTTATGAACAAAAAATGGATCAGGAAAGTGGAAAGAGATTTCTGTTCTTCTACTCAGGAGTGGCACAGAGCGAGAGAGCAAGCGCAGGAGTCGGAATATTGGTGCCGGAAGGATATAGGCAATATATCAAGCATTGGCACTACACTAGTGAGAGGATCATGCAACTGACGACAGAAATGGGAGATAGAGACTTTCATGATATTACCCTTATTGTGGCTTATGGACCCAATGAGGATAACACGACGGAAGTGAAAGAGGTCTTCTATGAAGAACTGCAGAAGACCATAGATGATGCAAAATGAAGAGTGTTTGTACTGGGTGACCTTAACGGCCGAGTTGGCAACAGAGTAGAAGGATGGGAGGAGGTGATGGGAAGACATGGTGAAGAGACACAAAATGACAATGGAAGGAGGATTTTAGACCTATGCACCAGCAATGAAATGGTTGTCTCCAATACCATGTTTCAACACAAGAGGATTCATATTTTTACCAGAGGAGAGCCAACCCGACAAGAGAAGTCTATAATAGACTATGTGCATGTAGAGAAGGAGTTGATGAGGAATGTGCTGGATGCCAGGGTACACAAAGGGTTCGAGACTGGTAGCGATCACTACCTGCTGGTAATGAAGATGGCAGTTACATCGAAGCCAAAACAACAGCAGGGGAGGAACAAACCTAAGAAGTAGATAAAGCGGTATAGACACAAGGAGGAGGAAGATGTGAGAGCAGCATATCAGGAGATGATATCTGATAGTTTACAGGGGACAGAAACAGAGGAACTGGACTTGGAAGAGACATGGGGCTTGTTTAAGCAAACCATTCTGAGGGCGGCAGAAGAAACCTGTGGAGTGTGAAAGGCTGAAGTACAGCAGAAGAGGATGGCATGGTGGACTGAGGAGGTGCAAGTCGAGGTGAAGAAGAAGAAACAGCTATGGCAGAAGTAACTTACAACTAGATCACATGGGGATTAATGATCATCTGTACAAAAACCAGAGGCAATAAACTAAAAATGCAGCTAAAGAAACAAGAAAAATGACCTGAGACAATTATAGTACAAATCAAAAACTCTTCTATAAAGTTATGAATAATCTGAGGAAGGGGAAGGAATGCCCACTCAAATGTATTAAATACAAGCATGGAAACTTGCTAAGAACAGAAAAGGATATCATGGAAAGATAGAAGTAATATTTTAAGGAACTCTCAGTAGCGGAAGGGCAAGAAACAGATCAAGAAGAACAGGAATTAAGAAGAAGAGAGACAAATCTAGGAAAATAGATTATAAGGGAGGAGGTCAAGAAGGCACTGAAGAAAATGAAGCTGGGTTAAGCAGCCAGGCATGATCAGATCACCCCGGAGATGCTAAGGTATATGGGTGAGGAGGGAGAGATATCACTGTTAAAAGTATTGAACCTAGCCTGGAGGACAAAGAACATCCCAAAAGATTGGGAAGTCAGTATTATCATCCCTAAGTTTAAGAAAGGAGATAATAGGGAATGCGAGAATGATCGAGGGATCTCACCGATAAGTGTACTGGGAAAGTTTTATGCACGAGTGTTGGAAGACCGACTTCGGACAATCGTAGAAACCCAGTTTGAGACAGGGTTGCATTTTGAGTCCACTGCTGTTTATAACTCTTATGGACTCGGTCATTAAAAACTGTAATGCGAGAGCGAAGAAGTTGCATCTTGGCTATAGGAACATGCGGCCAGTTTTTGTTACACATTTCGTTTTCTGCAGATGACATCCTGCTGATGGGAGAAACCCAAGAACACCTACAACATAATATTAACGTATGGGATGAAGAATTATCCAATAGTGGGATGAAAATCAATACTGCTAAGACACAGGCAACGCTAGTGTCACTAGAAGAAACTGTGCAGCAGGTGAATGTAAGAGGAACCAACCTGGAACAAACTGAAAGCTTCAAGTATTTGGGAGCAACATTACAAAGTGATGGGAAAATTGTGGGTGAGATCAATAGCAGAGTGCAGGCTACCGATAGATTGGTCAGTTCAATAAAATTAAGTTCTTAACAACAGATAAGTTTCAAAGAACACAAAGCTGGCAATATTTCGGGTTCTCTATACGCCAGTACTGATATATAGCAGTGAGACCTGGTGCCTCACATACAAGTACCGCAACAAATTGCAGGCAATGGAAATGCAGAAATTGAGGAAAGTGGAAGGCAAGACGAGACATGACAGGATGCGGAATCAGACCATAAGACCGGATCTAGGAGTTGAACCACTTCAGCAAAAGGTCGAAGAGAGTCAGTTGAGGTGGTGTGGCCACATTCAACGTATGTCGGAATCACGAATTGCCAAGATAGTATATGAAACACGAGTGCAGGGTATCAGTACAAGAGGGAGATCAAAGAGGACGTGGGAGGAAGATGTCAGAAGGGCAGTGGAGGAAAGAGGAATAGAATGGAGGAAAGCAAAACAGCTGAGCAATGACATGAAGGCTTGGCGCTCCTTTTGTAAAACCTTTACACTGACGGGTAGAAGATGATTCGTCTAAGTAAGTAAGTACATGAACATCAATCAATGACTTCCACACTTACAAAGAATGCTACGCGGTACTACCAGTACTTACGTTCCAAGCCATTGTGTGCGATTTCAAGAGGAAGAAGAAGAAGAACAACAACAGCAATACAAATTTGATTACGAGTCAAGAACCGCTATCCTCATAACAGCTGATACCATCTCTCAACCAGTCAGGTCAATGCTCCGATTAAGAAACAACTTCCCCTCCGCGCGCCTATGAAGCGTCCACAGTTTAGGACAAAACTAAATGAACAAGTTACCAAGTTGATCCAACCCAATGCAGTGCAGAAAGCAATGAAAAACTCTGGTTTAATGTCATGACATCTAGAAAGAAATCATACTAATGAAGTGAACAGGTTAAGATGTCAGTTAGCATTACAGTCAGTAAATATGAACGATTAAGTATAAATATGTTACATTTGTCTTAGTTCGCCTAATTGCGTAGTAGCTAGCATTCGTGGTTGTACCTGCGGGGGCCCTGGCTCCACTCATTAGACAAAGTTAGGTCATTCTACCTGCAACTATAGCACTCCAATTGTCTCACACCCGTGAGCGGGTAGTTGCTCTCGTTGAACAGGTTAATCTAACTCCAACCGAGGCTAGACGAGGCTACATCGTCCGTAGAAAACGGCAAAGCTTAGGATAAGGCGTTTTCCAGAATCTGGAGACATTAGATGACGTACTGGCTCGCGTTCGTGGTGGGTCTCGAATCATGAAAAGGTCAATTGCTGAATCGCTGAAGTCTATTCGACGTCGCATAGAACGTCTTGTAGCTACATGAGGTCACACGTTTCTATGGCAGATCGACGACAGTCTTGAGACGTCTGAATGAGATAGGAATAATCTCCCGGTGAGTGGCTAAGAAACATATGCTCACCGGCGAGAATACGTACGCCTATACTATAATCGATTCTATAAATACATGCCTGGACGTGGTAGTGCACTATGGTGGTGCGCGGTTCTCACCCTACGACCCTTTTTAAGGCTACGAGTAACCCCAATCACCCAATAATAAAACAAAGGAAGATACGTGATTCAACATATATGTCAGTGTAGGAATGAAGAAGAACATAAAATACTTCATCCTATAGACTCCATTTCATGGGACTAGAAACAAGTGGCTTAAGCCACGATTTAGCACACACGGCTATCACCTTGGTTAACATAGCCTGCACGTTTGGGGACACTTTTTATTTATTTATTTAATAATTATTAGATACAACCATGAATAGGTCATTTTACACTAATATTTTAACAATTTTAAATAATATTAATAAAAACAACAACAATAACAGGTAACAAATGGCAGTGATGGCAGCAAGTGATAAATCTCGGAAAGGCGCAGGGAATGATTGGGGTAGTGGGTGATTAGGAGGGTGAGGGGGTAGGGATTGAGGATGAAAGGGATCTTCTAATGTTATGTTTGAATGTTCTATAGGGAGAGAATATGTCAATATTTGGAAGGGAATTGCTAAGGGTTGGCAGACGGTGGAAAATAGAGCGCTTCTGTACTTCAAGACGTGAGCGAGGTATGTGGTGTAAATGGTTCTGACGTGTTGAACGGGAGGGAACATGGAGTGGGAAGTAGCTTAATAGCATGTTACATTTTGTGTAACCATTCATAATTTTATGTAGGAAACACAGGTCAGTAAATTGTAGACGGCTTTTCAGGTCGAGTACATCGAGCCGATTTAAAATGTCGGATTTGGCATAATGCCTTATTGAAGGATTGCGAACTTTGACTATTGATATGAAGAAATTAAAGACACTGTTCAATTTAGAAATATTGGTTATAGCCGAGGTAGACCAAATTGGAGAAGAGAAATCTAGGATAGGGAGAACATATGTGGTGAAGTATAATTTAAGTGCAGTGAGGTCTTTAATTTCTGTGAATCTGTATAGAATGCCGAGACTGCGCATTGCGCGAGATTTGATGTGGTCAATGTGGGGAGAGAATGTCAGTTTATCATCGTGAATAATACCTAAATCTCTTACCTGAGAAGCCGTATCCAATTTATTTCCACAAATTTTATAGTCCGCCTGATTTCCAGATTTCAGTAGTGAAAACGACACACTGAAGCACTTTTTGGGATTTGGAGATAACCTCCATATGTTGAACCAATCATTACATGCATTCACTGCTTCCTGGAGCTCAGCGCGGTCGTCAGAACTGGAAATTTTTCTGAATATCTTGAGGTCATCAGCGTACAGAAGAATGGAACACGGAGAATTCTGCACACATCTGTTTATATCGTCCATATACAGCACGAAGAGAAGGGGTCCCAGGATACTGCCCTGAGTTACTGCTGATATGATTGGGAGCCAGGACGATACAGACCCTGGAAGCACTACCCGTTGTTGCCTATTGGACAGGAAACTTTGTATTAGGGACAGGAAGGATCCATGTACGTTGTATCGTGAAGCAAGCTTGTGGAGGAGAAGGAAATGGTTCACGGAATCAAATGCTTTGGCCAGGTCAACGTAGATTACATCTAGCTGAGATTTTTGTTCAATTGCAGATATTATGTGATGGTTCAGAACAGTCAGATTTGTTAAACATGATTTTCCAGGGACGAAGCCATGATGTTCTTCTGAGGAGTGAGGTTTGGTGAAAGTGAGGAGACGGCAATGTATTATTCTTTCGAAGACTGAAGAGAGTATTGGGACGATACATATAGGTCTGTATGAGGAAATTTCGTGCTTGCTGCCTGATTTAAATACAGGTGTGATGTCAGCTCTTTTCCATGAGTCAGGAAAAGTGGCGAATGTCATGCACCAGTTGAGTATTATGGACAAGGGGATGTGAGAGATGCAGAGGTGTTTTTCAGGAATATAGGGCTTATGTCTGATGGCCCGGTAGATGGGTTTGCGGGCAGACTTTTTAAGATATTTTGGATTTCATAGGGGGTCGTTGAAATTTGAGACAGTGAATCAGAACAGACGCTAGTAAGTTGAGGGGGACTGGGGATTGGTACGGGAACTGAAAAGGTTGAGTGAAAATATTCATTGAAATGTGTGGACCTCAATTTAAATGGGATTTCTTCATTATGGAGGTTTAAGTTAAGTGGAATTCTAGGGGTCTTTCTACGGGATGATATAAGTGTCCAGAACTTCTTCGGGTTATTCTTGAGATTTCCTGTCACGGAAGAAATGTAGCGGTTGTAATCTTCGGTCATATGAACTCTTGAAATTTTCCGTAGGTGAGTAAAAACATTGCGTGTATAAGGATTAGGAACTGATTTCCACAGTGACCATGCACGAGTTTTGTTTTGGAGAAGGAGTTTGGTGTTTTCACTTAGCCGGTGCGGATATTTGTTGGATTTGGGAACGGAGAAAGGCACGTGTTGTTTAATGGCTGAGTAGAGTAAATCCTCAAAAAGGCCACTGCGCTATTTACATCTCTCTTAGCTCTTAGCAGGCACCAAGGAAGAGATGATAAATCTTGATTGACAGCTTGCCAGTCGACCTTTCTCCAGAGAGGGAATGTTTTGTTCTTGGCGGGTGGGCTGCTTTTATGTCTGCAGGCTGGGACGGGGAGGGAGGCTTCTATTGAACTGTGGTCAGTGTTCAGGATATTTCTTCCAACTGCCACGGTGACATCACGCAGTGTTGAAAATATGAGGTCCAGTGTTTCAGATTTCCTTGTAGGGTATAGATTGAACTGTTTCAGATGAAGACCCTTTATAAAATTAGATAAGATGAAAGTATCAGTTGGGGGAGATTTTCTGGTACCATTGTCTATTGATGTCCAGGAGATATGTGAATTAAAATCACCTAGTAACACTATTTCATTTTCTTGTTTGAGGGCAAGAACAGTAGAGTTGAAACATTCTTCTAAGGTGTCAATTTTGCTGGTAGGTGGGCGGTAGAAGCAACCTACGAGTAAATTCTTCCTTTTTGGGATATTAATCTCGACCCATATGATTTCGCAGGAAGTTTCTAAGTCAGACCGATGTTTTGCCTTCAGTTTGTTATGAACTGCGATTGCAACTACGCCACCCGTTCAGGACCTATCGCGCCGAAACACATTGAACTCAGATGAAAACGGAAGTTCCCCACATGAGACAAAGTCTGACAACCATGTTTCTGAGAGGCAGAGGATATCAAATTGGTTAATTTCTATTGAATTTGCTATACAGTCGGTTAGTTTATTTTGATGCTCTGTGCATTCTGATAATAGAGGTTAAGGGGTCCTGGGTTTAAGTGAATGTCACCTGATAGTAGAAGTAGTATGAAGTACACTGCACTGGAGGAAGCACGGCAACCTTGTACTGGTCCACGAGGTGTGGCGGAAACATGGCGGAGCACTGGTAGGTTACAAGCTGCCGTGGTTGAGAAAGTAAAGTGTCTATCTACACAGAACCACTGAATTTCCTGGTCACACGACACATCACTACGATTGGAAATGTTTTTAGATACATTTGCGCACCATATAGTACACTTGAACACGCAAATTACCACTAAAATACAGTAATATGCAAGAGCTGCTAACACACGAGATCGGTCACTTGCCGCCATCTTGCCAGAAAACTATAATACGACATTTGGACATGCATTCGTTACGGCATTATGACTAATGTGGCCACTAGATGGATATACAGGCTCATCGGAAAATAATGCCTAGATTTTAAATAATTGCTATAAAGAGCTATTTAAGGTAATGTAATGGTTTTAGTCTTAAAATGCATGGAAAATATAACATTTCTTTTTCATACTTTAGTAAGTTCCAATGTGAGCTCCGTTTGTTGCTCTGTATACATCAACTCTATTGTCCACTTCGTACCACGTGCGTTGAATCATATCTGGGTCACCAGTATAGATAGTGGCAGCAATTCGCTCCTGGAGATGCTACAAATCACGAATCTTTTCTACATAAACAACCTTTTCAGGTACCCCAGAAAAAATCCAAAGGGGTTAGGTGTAGACTTCTGGGCGGCCAGGAAATGGGGGCTTCTCTGCAAAACCAATTGTTTGGAAAGTGAGCGTTGACTGTATCGCGTACCGCGCGAAGGTAGTGAGTGAGGCGGAGTTTCGTCTTGCATAAGAAAAACACGCTGTACAATCTGTTGTTCGATGTCTTCTATTTGAGGGAACACAAACTGCTCAAGCATGTCGAGGTAAATTAGGACTGTGATTGTTTTTTCAGCATCGTACTGGGCGGCGGCAGTCGCTTGTCGGCTGGCCTTGAAGACTGCGCAACTAGTCCACTCATACCAAGGTCACGCTAATGCATTAAACAAAACTTGCTCTAGCCATCTACATCACAGTGAAAGAATCGCTCAATTAACATAAATGGTTTGGATGTTATATATTTTTAAATCTAGGCATTATTTTTCGATGATCCTCTATTATGTCCAAGGCCTAATGACGTAATATGTCATGTCCTGTGACCGTTTAAGGACAACAAATGGAACACAACTCAGCTATGCCATGTTGCATGTCCTATCCTCCCATCTGTTTTGTTGCAGGCCACCATACCTTCCAGTGGACGCTAATTTTCTGTGTCAGCGATTGTAGAAGCAACAGCAAAGAGCTATAAAACAAAAGAGGCACGCTTCCAAGTATCATAATGTGCTGTACACTTACTTTCAGTATGTTGTATTATTTTTCTAGGGCTGATGATATATAAGACCAGTGGGAACATTCATCATTAATTTTACGTTAATTCTAGAAAATTTGGATTGATATTTCATTATACTGGGCAAGTAACTGATTCGTTGCTATGTTAGTATTAAGTGTATGAATATATGTGTGATATGTCACAAATGAGGTGTTATCCAAATAACAAATTGGCACACTGTAGCTGAGGAATCCTTTTTGTTCTATTTCTCAAGCGATGTAGGCCTAGTGCACACGGCCCTCTAAGTAGTACCATCGAAAAGCAGAAAATACGGGTTGTGTGTTCAAGCCCAAAACCACAGGGGAACAGGGGAAATTGAAGTTGCTTGATTTCTACAACATTTCGTAAAACTATGTTTCTGCTTGGAAAAGGAAGGATGGGTATCGAACTGTTAAACCCATTTCCCACATCGAAACTCATATCTCGCTTAGCCCCGAATCCATAAATATAGAAAACGTAATGGTTAGAAATTCATTTTAAGGCATACACGTACTAACATGCTATTTTCCATGTCGATGACTAGCTAAACGAGTGTGAAATTAGTATATCAGGTAGTTATTGTGCTATTCCCAACAATCATTATTATTTGGTAAAATGATAATAAATAATTCATTATAATAATGTTATTGGTTTTACGTCCCATTGAACTACTGTGGCTTTCAGGGACACCGGGGTGCTGGAATTTTACCCCGACGGGAATCCTTAAAGTGCCAGTTAATCTATTGACACGGCTCCCTCACATTAGCGCACCCTCATGTGCCAACTGGCTGCGCAAGAATTCGATCCTGCAAATTTGGGAACAACAGGCAAGAACGTTACCGGTGTGCCACACCACCAGTCATTAATTATTTCACAGACAGTGACAGTTCCGCGATATGAGAATGGCTCAGAATTATCCATTGGGCCAACTCTATAACTGGGCTGGCTTGCTTGTCCATTTGAAATGGTCACGAATTGCACCCGTCCGAGCCATAAGGGTCTGCTCGTTTGAAACACAACATCGTTTCCCTGAACGTCCAAGGTGACCAGAAATGATAACAGACCCGTGCACACTGGCCAGATCGATCGAGAGCGCGACTCTTTGGTTTGGGCTGCTACTAGGCCTCGCACCAACGCTTTCTGTCAAACGCGGGAGATCTGGATGTGAAAATATCCGTGACCAGAGCGGTGTCTGGACAGGCGAGCGAGCCCAGTCCGAGAATAGTGTGACCAAACAAGCCACATGTACAGCTCTACGCGGAGACATCTTGCAGTCATATGTGTTGCCACTTATGGCATTTTCCAGCAAGTTACTACTCGACGCCACACCGTGAGTATTTCTCAGAAATGCCTCCGCTACGTTTCTGCACTTCCTTGAACTGCCTGGTCGCCGGACATATAGCCCATCGAACATTTGTGGGATCACTATTGACCTCAGCTTACCTGCCTACAAGAAAACTAAACCAAAAGGCCCATTTACAACATTGTTGGAAAATGCAATGCCTGTATACCTTCCTTCCAGACTGAGTCTCGGCCACTGTAAGCCTTCGCAATCTAGTCGCTTGTTTAGACATCAATATCGTTGAAATCTGGTCCATCCCGAGTTGATCGAAATCTTGCCCGTTTTGGTGATTTGTAACTCCACACTGAATCGTTGAAACCGTAAGTGACCTCCAAATTGAATTTGGAATTTCATTGCACATAGTTAACCAGTCACAATTTCGATTGGCCAATCACGTTTAAGAACATAAGTCCCATTAATGAAACATGAGGCACTACCTATTAAACGTCGATTATATTAACTTACAATAAAAACAAAAACAAATTTCTCCAAATAAACAGTTGTCGTTTAAACAACCGGAACTGCAGCTCAACTATATAGTTTTCATTTTCTGGTGTATTATTTGATGTAGGAGCACAGGAAAGTCGTTCATGATTTGTAAAAAAATATATAAAAAATGTTGCGAAAATTTACAAGAATATTCTACAAGAAAGAAAATAAGCGTGGCCCTCAGTAATCCTTCACTTATGACAATTATAACCTCGCATTTCTTCGGGTCTTCGCTATCAATAATGTATGTGCTCCATAAATATACATTCACATAATGATAGCAACATAAGTTCACATTTGTTGGAGTTCTAAATGCTAATATAACTTACATAAATAATATGTCCCTTAAGAGCTTCATAAATTCACATTTGGCAGAGTACCACCTATTCCATATAGGGGGAAGTCCTGTAGCACCGGACGGCATGTAGTATCGGACACACTATAGTTCACGAAAATCTCGCTAGATGTCAACATCATGTAGAGTGCATTTTAAAGGTTTCTTCTAGTGTGCGTCAGCGCAAGCAGTGTGAGTTTGTCACTCAAGCAGTAACCACGCTACGTGGTATTTTCTGATTTCCTGTGTTCATTCATGTGTCTCAAGTAAGATTTGGAAGAGCATTGTACTGAACTAGGTAAGTGAATTGTTACTGTACTGAGAGTAGTTGTTTAATGTGGTCTTAATAACATGTTCACAAAGTATTAATTGAAAATGAAACGTATTTAGTTAATGGCAGGTGTTTCTTTAGATGTATGCTTGTCCTGTGAGACCGGACAGTACTATGTTCTGTACCATCGGACACGTAATTAGCTGACATATTATTATTTGCAGATTGAATCGCAAATAAAAACATGCCAAAAGACGACAAAAATGGGAAGAGGAGGGGAACGTGGTCCAAAGACGGTATGAAACTGGCAGTGAACAGATTGCTTGCTAATAATTTGAGTCTTAGGGAAGCTGCAAGTAGTTTTAGTGTTCCAAAGAGCACTTTGCAGGACAGACTAATAAAAATAATGAGTGGAGGAGAAATTCAAATTACGCCGAAATTAGGGTGCTTCGTGAGAACATTTGCAGACAATTTTGAAGAACAAATTAGTCGCCCATATCAAGCTGTTAGATGGCATGCTCATACCCCTTACCAGAAAAGAGTTCCTGAAACTTGCTTATGATTTAGCTGCAACTTTAAAGCTGCCTCATCGGTTCAATAAGGACAACAAAATTGCAGGGAAACATTTCTATTACAGCTTCATGAAGAGACATCGTGAACTTGCACTGAGATCTCCAGTTCTTACCATGTTGTAAATATATATATATATATTTTAATTTCAATGGTCTCTTTATTTTAGGGCCATAATATGTCCATATAGCTCAAGTATGAAGCTCCTATAAGACACTATCATGTCAACTACCACATCCTTTGATAAGATCATAGATATGCATAGGATTTACAGTATTCAAATAACAATCCGAAAAAGTTCTAAACTGTCCGGTATTACAGGCCAGTCTTAATAAAAGGGAAAAAAGCCACAAGTGCGTTTATTTAAATTCCCAATAATCCTGCCACTGTTGAAAATTATGCTATCAAGAATATTGTCTTATGTTACATAAATGATGTCACACATGTTTTACTTGATTTTTAAATTCAAATATTTCAGCAGTATTGGCAAAAAAAGTAAAGTGTCCGGGGCTAGAGGACTCTCCCCTATACAGGCTGTAATTCATATAAATGACGTCCGTTACACTGGTGGTAGAAGAGACTGTTCTAAGCTTCCTAGGTAAAAAGTATATCACCTATCTTTAAAATGAAAATTAAGAATTAAAAAGTCAATGTTGTAAGTTTTTATGAAACTCTTCAAGCAGTCTGGGGGAAACGAAGCGGGACGAGGTGGGATGACGCCCGGAGGGGAAGTTGTTACGTAATCGGATCATTGACCTTACCATTGAGGGGTGGTATCAGCTGTTATGAGGATAGCGATACCCATCTCGTAAAATTTATATTGCTGTTGTTGTTGTTGTTGTTGTTGTTGAATTCGCATGTAATGGCTTGGGACGTTAGGACCGGTAGTATTGTGTAGCCTACTTTGTAAGTGTGGAACTCATTGATTGATGTTCATATAAAGTGTAAAATTTCGATAATCAGCCCTGGTGTGTCATTGGCGTCCGGCACGTTAATGAAATACAGTGGGACAAATTTCCGACATCCCGTAGTCCGTTCAGAACAAGCATTTAAGACGGAAGTAAAATACTTTTTTTTTCTTTTTAGAGAGGCTTGGCGATTTTGGTCATTTAGCCCCATATAGTTGGATGTGGGTAGATTTTGTCTGATAACCTGTGTTTTTGTGGTTTCTGTAGTAATGTGGGTATTTATAATTCAGATGAGGATTGCAAAGAAGGTGGCCGTGGCCTTAAGTAAGGAACCATCCCGGCATTTGCCTGGGGTAGAAGTGGGAAACCATGGAAACCTACTTCCAAGATTTAATACTAGTACGGTACCACATGTACATAATAATAATAATAATAATAAAGCAAATATAGCGAGTTGGTCGGCCCTTTCAAGGGATAATGGCATGTAGAACGGGTAAAGACCATACCTATCAGTGTCTCAAGTACGGGCGTGATCCCAAATACAGTACGTTGCTCCAAGTCCTTAAAGAACTGGATCTGGATACTCAACTGTACAAACTAACGCAGAAGGCAGTAGTTGTCTCAACAACCCGAATCGTCTGGAAGTTCATGGATAGCGATTTCGACTTTCCAGCTTAGAAGTGGCTGTTTCAGTAACTGTACTTTGGTTCCCTGAGGCCCGTGTAGTTATGTTGTGTTTATACCTTATCTTTACTGAATGTTATTTATTTTTAAGTAAGGTTCCAATTGCTTAGGACGTTCAGTAAATAAATATTTTTGGTAACAATGATGATAGAAGAGACTTGCAAGCTAGTTGTGATGGTTGTTGTTAATTAATTTTAGGGGCTTGGGACATTTGTTTATCAGCCCCGTGTAGTTGGGTAAGTGTTGGATTTGTCTGATAAACTGTGTTTCTGTGGTGACTGTAGTAGTATGTGTAGCTGTAGTTATTATGGTCGTGAATGAGGTTGGTGCCCCGGTACTCCAAGTACCATATTATCCCGTCATGAGCTTGGAAAGAGCGTGGAAGAATCCGGGGAAATCCAAACTCAGGATAGCCACTGTCGGTGCTGATTTCGGACCTCCAATCACCGGACTTGCTGCTATCTTGGTGCACGATTAAATGCGCATGCGTAGACCGTGGGGCTAGGAATGAAAGCTGCCGTGGTCTTATGAAGGGACATCCCAACTTTGGCCTCGCGGGATAACGCGGGAAATCATCTTGTGGCTGCAGATGGTGGGAAGTAAGGACGCTTCTGGTTTCACATGACCGTAAATATCGTGATCATGAGCAACTGGACCTCCTTTTTATGTGGAATCCTAACCACTGGACACGGCATTTAACTTCGAAAATCTCACATTCATTGACCGGGATCCAACCCGCTCCGCCGTGGTGAGAGACCAACAGCTGGACCGCTGCGCCATCACGCTCCGACGTGCATATCGGCCGGTAATGGTACGCTATCTCAACACTACCACCACATGTAGATAATGATAATAATAACAAGAATTATAATAGTCTAATAATAATAATAATAATAAGAGTCAGCATGTGTAGTTCTGATGCTAGAGTGATAACCTTCACCAGAGTGCGATATACTTTCAGTCATGTAGTAAATGCATGTAATCGAATCGATCATGTCCATGGATTACATGGCACATACAAGAAATCCTGCGTACATAAAATTCTGGCAACTCGACATACCAAAATAAAACATAAAATAAGTTAGGTTGGTTCCTTAGTTTAGGGGCTGCGACAGCGTGGTTATGTAGCCCCGTATAAAAGAAGGTAGTGTATTTAAAAGTTTATTATTACTATTATTAGTAGTAGTAGCCTACTATAATGAAAAAATCCACAGCCTGCTTCCAGTCGACTGACCGGATCAGAGAATGGAATGAATGAAGCCCCTATCTAACGGCGATGATATGAACTGTGCCGGCTGCCGAGGCCTGTCGCACTCCCCTGGGGCAATGAATAAATGAATGAGAGATGAAATTAAATGATAGTGGAGAGTGTTGCTGGAATGAAATGGTGAAAGGGAAAACCGGAGTTCCCTGAGGAAAACCTGTCTGCCTCCGCTTTGTCCAGTACAAATCTCTCATAGAGTGACCGGGATTTGAACCACGGACCCAGCGGTGAGAGGCTGGCATGCTGCCGCCTAAGCCACGGAGTGTAGCCTAATATAATAATATAATTAATATTTTATTACAGTTGTTGCACACAAAGATAGACCAATCATTCCTTTAGTTAATTTACCAAATCTTCAGGATTTCCATTTTCTATGCATAGGCCATGAGGCTGGTCATATCCTAAACAGATCCGCCTTCACTAGTCATGTAGCCACTTCCCGTGAAAGTGTGAATCAGCTATTCATAGGCTTGGTTTGTGTATTTCAAGCCTTTTTCCAAGAAATTGACCGACAATATTTGTGATTAAATTCCACTTACACTAATTAAGATACGACTAAATGTCATGAAGTTATTTGCTTACAATAGTCTCTTCTATCACCAGTGTACCCTACATTTGAGGTGGTGTCCTAGCTATCCATACATACTTAAAAAGGCACCGTAATCTTTCTCTTAAGAGGAATATTACCTCACGTTTGTGGTGGTGTCCTAGTTATCCAAACTTGCTACTTAAAATTGTACCGTAATCTCTCTCTTAAGAGGAACATAACCTCACATTTCTGGTGTGGTCCTTGTTATCCAAACATATTACATTCACAGTTGTCGGGCGACGTGGTGATTTGGTTAACGCGCTAGGTTTTCGCCCGATGGGTCCCGGATTCGATTCCAAACAGGCCATCGGGGATGTTAATCTCCTGGTGCTTAATTCCCCTGGCTCCAGGATTGGGTGTAAGTGCCTTCTTCATCATCATTCAAAAATAAACAATCCGGAGGCTATAAAATGAAAACCTCTCATCGGATCGTAATTCCCTGGCCTGGGGACGGCGCGGCGGTGCAGTCGCTATGAGAGCGCTGAGGTACCAATCTCACCACTAGGGGTACACGAGTGTACACCCACTTGATGACAGAGCGAGCAAGCACAGGCGTGGAATGTCGACTGCACTCAGTCGTGCGTAAACCAGTGACATGGAAGCTTTAAAAGAAGAGCAAAGATGTGTAGTGCGTTTCCTGGCAGCGGAAGGAGTGCGGGTGAAGGAAATGTTGGTAGTGTTCACGCCATCTTTAAGGACCGATTGCAATTTCGCTAAAGGTGCGCCCTATAGGTGCCTCACAGTCTTCAACCTGCACCGGAAGCATGCCGAATGGGACTCTCTCTGGAACATCTGCTGCGCTATGCCAAGGAAGGGAATTCGTCCCTGGCACGGGTGATCACAGGAGACAAGACATGGTGTCATCACTTTGAGCTCGACTCAAAACGTCAAAGTCGCCAGTCGAAGCATGCAGGTTCACCGCCACCCAAAATGTCCAAGGCCGTCCGCACGAGTACGGGGAAGGTTATGCTCAGCTTCATCTTTGTCCTTCTTATGGACTTCCTGCAGTATGGGACAACGCTGAATGTGTAGTGATACACTGCAAACCTTGACCTATCTTCGCACAGCGATCAAATCGGATCGATCAGGACATATTCTCACCCGCGGGATCATTCTGCTCTATGGCAATGCAAGGCCCCATACAGCCATAGCAGTCGAGGAGCTCTTGCAGACATTCAAATGGGATGTCGTCAGTCACCCTCTACACTGTCGAGACCTCTCTCTCTCTCTCTCTGAGATAATGCCATTTTTAGTGCGCTGAAGAAGTCTCTGAGAAGCAAACGGTTCACCTCGGACAACGACGTCAAACAGTAGGCCTACGTTCAGAACTGGTTCAAAACACAGCCCCAGGAATTTTCCGAGACTGCCATTCACCGCCATGCGTCGCAGTGCGACAAATGCCTCAACAGTGCTGGGCAATTCATTTGATAGAACGGTACAGGTTTTTATTTTATAACCTCCAGCTCGTTTCTTTTTGAATGGCCCTTATAGATAATTTCACTGGAGTTTTACACTTCATATCTCATTTCCAGTGATCTGTGAGTAAAATATAGTTGCAATATGTAATAAATCCATTAGATTTTGAAGAATTGGATGGCCAGGAGAAAGTCTGCTTGGCATTAAGTGGCAACTAATCATCTTTCCATTAACGCGCCGAACCAAATAATCTATCATTTATCTTTAAAAGATAATGGTCTTCAAGATAATAGCTTAATATTGGCAGAGAAGGGCGCTATAAACCATCTTTCACCCGCTTGTTTTCCAATAAAGCTTTGACTTGAGCTCCTCTACTATTGAAAGTGGCCTGGAGCGGGCAGGGTGGGGGATTTAGTACAGCGTCGCGTCGCGTCATCCGAGAGAGCTATTGTGAAGCAGCGTGGGGAAAAGAGAAAGGGCCAGATAGAGCGAGAGCGGAGGATGCTGCATGCCAGTATGGACCTGTCACTCATTCACAGGTTGAAAAATGCGAAGCCACTTTTTTGCGGCTGTTGTCAGGCATGTGGCATCATTCCTTGCGGCCCCAGGAACACCTGCTATGTGCTGTGACAGGTCTGAGCCCTCGTCTCCACAACACAAACACAAAACCGCTTTTCCTTTAGCTTTACAAAATAGTACAACTAGAGACATCCCATTTATCGTTCCATCTTGTGAAAATCACTATTTATTATTAGGGACTTCTCTTAAACATTTCTAGATATTTTGCAGCTTTTGTGTTTCTCCTAAGGAATACGGCGCAATTTCAAAGGCTTTCCATAAGCCGTGTGCTTTGGTGTTTTTAATTTGTCTGGTAACATATGTTATTGTGGTGTCTGTAGTAGTAGTGTGTGTATTTGTAATTCGTGTGAGGATTGGGAAGGAGAAGGACGTGGCCATATTTCTATTCCGGCATTTTGCCTGGGGTAGATATGAGAAACCATGGAAAATGGTGTTTTATGTGGGAAAAGAACACAACTCTTCTAAGTTTTGTCTAACGAGGCTGAGTGCACTCCGTTACAGTTCTCACATCAGAATTGAATTTCTTATCAGAACCGGGAATCGAAACCAGACTTCAGGGGTAACAGCCAAGAATGCTAGTCACTGCTGCACCCAGCGGACGTTTATTCAATCAGGGAATAAGTTAAAACTCTACTTACTTTCCTGAGATACAACGTTTGACTAGAAAATGAATATTCATTTGTTAAGTAACGAGTATGGAATAAACTTCCTCATCACGTAGAAGCTTTTCTTTAATTATTATGCATTAGTGCAATTTTACGAGTCTTATTGCTAAATGAGAAATTAAATATGTTAGGTCTTCACGTTATCTTGTGAATCTTTATGTCCCTAACTATAGAATAACACCATACATATTTTGTGTTAGACCCTTCACTCCCCAGACTGGTTTGATGCAGCGCAGATTAGCATATTCTAACCTAGGCCTTCCTCTATTGACCAACTCGTTGTGTAACGGCTAGCATTCTTGGCTTAGCCCTGGAGGTCCTGGTTCGATTCCCGGCTCTGCCAAGAAATTTTACTTCTTGTCTGAGGGCTCGAACGAGGTACACTTAACCTCGTGAAGCAAAACTGAGGAGAGTGGGTTCAATTCCCACTCAGCCAGGTTGGAAGTGGTTTTCTGTTAGTTCTCACTTCTACTGCAGGCGAATGCCCGGATGGTTCCTATAAAAGGCCATGGCTGCTTCCTTCATAATCCTCATCTCAATTACAATTTCACCCGTTAATACAGCCATCAAAACAACACAAGTTATTGGACAAGCCCCACACACGCCGAAGTACACGGGGGCACATAACCACGCTGTTGCAAAACCCCTCAATCAATCAGCAACAACAACCTTCCTCTAATAGATCTTCTCCTGCACCGTTCCTTCCGTAACTGTGTTATTCCTGGTGGCCTTAGTATGAGCTCCTCCAACCTATTTTCTTTTCATTTATTAGCACTGGCCAGAAATGTTTCTCCTGCCTTTTCGTCCTAATGCCTCTCCATTTTCTACGCTATCTACTCTTCTATTGGTCATTCTCCTGTAACAGCGAATTTCAAATGCTTCTGTTCTCCTCTTTTGTACTGCAGCAAGAGTCCATGTTTCACTTCCATAGGGCCCTAGGGTTCAGGCAAACGTATTCAAACATGATTTTCTAATAATTTTATCTATATTTGTGTTCAGCAGATGTCATTTTTATAGTTAAGAGAAGAATAGAAGCGTTTGAAATGTGGTGTTACAGGAGAATGTTGATCAGATGGGTAGATAGAGCAATAAATGAAGAGGTATTATGACGAGTGGGAAGGGGGCGATGTTTCTGGCGACTGCTAATGATGAAAACAAATAGGATGATAGGACACATACTAAGCCACCCAGGAATAGTAAACTTAGTTATTGAAGGAAGGGTCGAGGACAACAACTTTAGGGGTAGACCAAGGTTTGAATATGTTAAACATATTGCCTCGGATATAAGGTATGGTAGCTTTGTAGATCTCGGCAAAGGGTAGCATGGAGTCTGCATCAAACCAGTCAGAAGACTGAAGACCCAAACAACAACAACAACAACAACAACAACAACAACAAGAGTCAAGCTTTCCAAAATTTTGCTAACCTACTTTCTATATCCTGCTTGCTTCGTCAATTACTGCTTAACTACCCAAATAGTAGAATTCTTGTACTTCATGTAGTATTATACTTGCAAATTCCATATCAAGAGGGATTTCTGATATTTTCTGGTTGCCATTCATAATTCATAGCCTATTTTCATCTTATGAAATAACCTCTTGTCCGTGCGTGTGTCCCTGATAAGTTTTAATTGGCCCAAGCGATTTCAATCAAACTTAAGACTTACAAGTACCCCGTCTGACCTCGACCATGCCTTTCATATTTATATGTCACCAATCCTATATAGGCTACATCCACGCGAATTTTTTCACCGGTATTCAACATCTCCGGAAATATTTCTGCATTCAACCTGGAATTTTGTATGGTGATAGGGGCCACAAATGTAAGTCCACGTACCTGACCTTCAGAAACGTCATTAGTGCAAACCAAACCAATCATGTTGCCCACGCAAATTTCAAATATTTAAGTGCTTTTTTCTTGCAACTTAATCAACCGAGAGCAGTGAAACCTAGCACAGTAAATATTAATTCAAAGCGGACACTAATCCAATTCATTGTTTTGAACAATTCCAGGCGGTGGCTGCGTGAAAATATTATTAAGTTGTTTTTAGCCTACTTGCGATTTTTGCAACAAAATAGTTTTATTGGGATCTACACTGGCCAAATTGTCCGTGATTATGTCTGTGTCAGTGTGTATGTGTGTAAGCCTGCCACCACATTCGCTATCAATTCAAACAAGACCAAATTAGGTACAGGGGTAGCACTAGCAAAGGACACTTCAGTGTCATGTTTTATATCACCGCCATCTTAACCAACACAAATCGGTGGTCACCCATATATTCAAATCTTAAATCAAATTACGACTTACCTAATCATCGGATCCCTACTAAATTTTGGAAAAATATACCTACATGTGGGAAGCGTCTGATGCCCAAACACTACAAGGCCGTCAGCCAAATACTTTCAATATGCAAGCCGCGTGAATCTTACAAGCATTGTAATCCAAAACGTATCATCCAAAGAGGCCTGGTTTCACCAGTTTCGCTTATCGAACTGAGGATGATTAAAACTGCCATTAAGGACGTGAACCGTTGCAAAGTTCATAAGCGGTGACTTCAGGAGCGCTCAGGCTGAGCGTCCATGTGATTATCATAAAAGAGCTCTTGCTTTCGGTAGTCAAAATATTATCACACTGAATACAGCGCACAGTGGTAGTTATAAAATTTCAAAAAGGATTAATAACTTTTGGTACCCTAGAGCTATAACAACGAAAATTTGAAAAATAAATCGAAGCATATATGTCGCTTTGTAGCCTATGCTAAAAGAAAAACGGTGATCAAGTAAATTCAAGATGGCGTCTATGCGAAGTTTTTAGGAACACAATGTAGTACCTCAGGACTTAATCGCACGACTACTTTGAAACTCGGTAGTAGATGTGTCAGTAACTTTACTGATAAATTTATCAAATTGAATATAGCGCGCAGTGGCCATCCTGATGTTTCATAATTAAAAATCAATGACGTTCTACATTTTAAAACTACAATTACGAAATTTCATGATAAGGTATAAATCTATATGGAGTATTATATGCCCAAAGCAAAATAACAGCTACTTTAAATTTTCAATATGGCGGGTGGGCGTAATATTAAAACGCATTTGTGAACACTTCCGAATGTAATTGCGGAGTTAAAACTAAACTCAGTAATGTACCCGATACCTAGTTGAGGCTATCGGCTACGCCAGCAGACATTAAGCCGTAGTTGAGATTATGGGAAGAGTTATGAAAAGATAGCGCTCAGATCGAGTCAAGAGGAATGTCAGGATGACGTAGAAGGTCTAGGATTAAGAAGGGACTGACATCAGTCAAGCGGATGGAATTATGGATGGAATTATGAAGCTTTATTAAGATCTATATGGAACATGGTATTTAAACATCTCAGAAGAGGAGATAAAACAAGCATTATACATGGTAATAATTTGAAGGAAGCCAGATAACCCTTAAGTTATTTTATAACTTAATAGCCGAGATGATCGGGGTTCGAGATTATATTTGTGACGCAAGAGCACAGAGGTGGGGAGAACGTCACGTGACTGCGCCAGGGAGGCTCAGGTCAATGCAGTCTAGAGACAGTCAGTTGAGCTCAGTGAGCCATGCAGTCGAGCTCTGTAAGCAGAGGAGTCAAGTACAGTTAGCACGGCAGTCGAGGTCAGACAGCGAGCTGAGTGGGACATGCGCCGAGCGTATGGTTAAGGTCGCGCAGCGAACAGCTTTTGTCACGGAAAGTGAAAGCGACAGTTTTAACTTCACCAAGCAGCGAACGAAAAGTAGGTCAGTGAGCCGGGCGGACAACCGCAGTAGGCAGCGTGAAGACCGGTTACAGAACCAGCTGTACGGCCCAAGCAAGCATAGAAGACCTGGGTTTAAAACAGTACTGTAAATCGAGTTGGAGAACTTATTTCAAGCTGCATTTTGGTAACGCAGAACAGCATAGTAGAGCGAGATGGCGAGGCCAGCTTTAGGCGGAGATTATTCTAGCATTGCATTAGGGGCGAGCGGGTTATTACCAATCTTATACGCAAGCATTATGACAGAAGCTGAACTTCATTATAACATTGAGTTGGAACGTTTATTCAGCATTTGTATTGTACAGGCAAATAGTTACGAGATACTGCAACTGTGAACTTCAGATGAACATAGTTTTTCAATGACATTACGACTATGCATTTCTTAACGCATTCCAAATAACATTAACGATTATAGGCAAATGAAATGTTATAAGCAAATGCACTTATGAACTTTAGCACGTGCATTAATGCAATTCTTTCTTATAAAGTGTTATGAATTACCGAGTACGAACACAGCTACAGGGTGTTTCATAAACGTAGACACTCTCATATAAAATTTTATTTTATGAAAGTGAGACTTAGCAGTTATTGGAGATTGAACTTTCAACACTCAAACCGAACATTGTATGGAACAGTGGCGTAACGTAGAAGAGGAATAGGGGGTCCGCTGTTTCTATGAACTTTTTCGTGAAGATTTGGACAATATCCGCTATGGATAACCAGAAGTTCATCATGTCGGAGTAAACGCAGACAGAGACGCGATGGCACCACAGAGCGATGGATTCGATTCCTGACGAGGAGGAGGTCCACCAGCTGATTCACTTGGGATTTGAAGGCAATCGTCATTGCGTGGGTGGAATGATATTCACGCCGATCTTTCGAGAAATTCATTCTTCTTCTTCTTCATCATCTTTTCCCGCTCATGCGGGGTCGACGTTTTTGGCAAGTCTTTTCCATTTCCCTCGGTCCCAAATGGTGTTTTCGGTTAACTGCTTTTCTGCGAAGTCTTCCCGCACGCAGTCCATCCATCTTCTCCTAGGTCTGCCTCTCTCCCTCCTGCCCTCCAGCTCAAGATCCAGCACTCTTCTTCCCACATAGGTCTCATCCCTGCGCTTAATGTGACCATACCAGAGCAACCGCCTTTCTTGAACTTTCCTTGATGCTTGGGTTACCTTGACACTTCCTCGTATGAAGCTGTTCTTGATGTGGTCTTTCCTAGTAACACCACACATCCATCTCAGCATTTTCATTTCGGCTACATCCAGCCGTTTATTTTGCGACTGTACTATTGGCCAAGTTTCTGCTCCATATAGTATGGCAGGTCTCACCACACTTTTATAGTCTTTCCCCTTTACTTGGACATTTAGTCTCCTGTCACAGAGGACACCAGACAACCTTTTCCAGTTTAACCAGACAGCCTGAATTCGGTGGGTAATTTCCAGGTCTAGATTGCCATCGTCAGATACCGTTGATCCAAGGTACTTGAAACTATTACTTGCTTGGAGCTGATTTCCGTCCATCTTCACACTGTCATTTCCCTTTCCACCGAGGCACATGTATTCAGTCTTATTCCGGCTGATTTTAAGACCCCTGTCCTCTAATGCTTTTCTCCAGTGTTCTAGTTTAAGTTCGAGTTGTTCTTGATTAGTGCTACATAGTACAATGTCATCTGCAAATAGCATGCACCAAGGAGCAGGATCTCTAAGGCTTTCAGAGATAACATCCATTATCAGATCAAAGATATAGGGACTCAGTGCAGATCCTTAATGGAGACCAACTTCAACTGGTATGGTTCCCGTTAGCCCTACACTGCTTCTAACTTGCGTCTTTGCCCCATGGTACATGTCCTGGATAATGCGCACATACTTCTCTGGTACTCCCTTGAATCTCATGCATCTCCATACTTCTTGACGGGGGACACGATCATAAGCCTTCTCTAGATCTATGAACACCATATGCAATTCTTTCTTCTTTTCCCTGTGTTTTTCCATGAGCTGTCTCAGAGAAAAAATGGCATCTGTGGTTCCTTTCCCTGGCATAAATCCAAACTGTTCTTCTGTTATTGTTGTCTCTTGCCTAAGCCTACCTTCAATGACTTTTTCCCAGATCTTCATAGTGTGCGACATGAGTTTTATTCCTCTGTAATTTGCACAATCCTGAATGTCCCCCTTTTCTTTATAGATGGGAATTATGGTACTCTTCCGCCATTCGTTGGGCATTATTTCCTCTTGAAATATTTGTTGGAATCAGCAACATATCTATTCCCTCTTCTCCCAGGCATTTCCAGGCCTCTACGGGGATTTCATCGGGGCCCGTTGCTTTTCCACTTTTCATTTTCTTCATAGCAGTTACAATCTCTACCCTGCAAATGTTAGTTGTTAAATTATAATTTTCGAGAAATTCATTACATAAGGAAAATCGACGATCTTTGAAATTTAATGACAGCTGATTATGAGAAGGTACTGTAAGAGTTATAACTTCCTGATACGTTTATTTTCATGAATACTGGGCACACATGTATATTTTTCTAATAGGAGTGATACGATTATTTAGACATGGCTTTGACTTTATATGCTTCGAATTTTGCTAGAATATGGCGTGACCATATGATATGGCAGGCATCATTATACGATATTCTCACCATTGGTTGGCTTTATTAAGCAGATGTTTGGTCTTTAGACATTTTTCCAGCAAGGATAGTTTTTATGAATATTTTCTTTTTCGTGTAACGAGTATTTCGAACTCGTGATCTGCAATTGATTATCTAAATTACTTCGTCAGTTCATTGCATACTAGCGAGTGTGTATTATTCATCAGTAGGGATTTTTTCCATCGGATTGTTTGGAGATATTAAGAAGTTATTCACTTGAGTGAATAAATATCGCTTTTATATGACAACTAGAGACTTGTTGATTCGGATCTGGTACATTCACTCATTTAGTCGTCGAGATGGGGTCTTTCGTATTTATACGATTGTATGGTGGTTACTCATCTTACCCATCGTTCAGGGCACTATCATGTTAGTCGACGAGGCGAGGTCTTTCGTATTTATACGATTGTACGGTGGTTACTCATCTTACTTGCCATTGAGGGACTCATTTTTATCATCCGAGTGTACTTGAGATTGTAAGAGAATCAAACAAGGAACTACTAGTCACATATCAGTCGAAATTTTGTTAAATAAAGTAAAGATAAATGTTAGCAGAGTTCCATTTGTAATTCTTGTTTGCCAATCCAATATTTTGTTGCTATACTCTTTTGAGAGTACTTTCAGTTTAACAGCTGTTACAGCTGATGCTTTTGATGATTTTTATAATTGTGTTTGATACTTTTGAGAAAGATTTAAAGTAATTGAATCTTGTAAGATGAATCATTAATGGTCAGATTTATTTTAAGGCAGATCAGTATTGCAGATTTTGATATGAGAGATTATAGCACATTGGTGTTTTTCTGTGATGTGAATTATGAGAATTGTAAGGGAATTTATGCTATTTGAAAGCAGATCTTGAATTACTAAGGTAATATTTTTTCAATTGTTTAAGAAGTTGTCTAGATGTGATCAGAGTAATTACAGTTATTGGAGATTGTGTGCGTTGATAATTTGAAGCCAGTTATATATTTTTTGTAGATCATGCAACATGGTTAAGTGAAGTTTGTGATAGGCATTTTGTGGAAGTTGCCAAGTGATAGTTGCAATATTGCTAATGTATTTTGAGGCAGACATGAGGTTGTCGAACCCAGTCTAGCGTAATTGTTGTGATTCAGGCTGTATGCTGAATATTCATGGAGTTTTGTGGAATAATTGTGGTATTCAAATGTGATATTTGAAGAAGTGAGGCTATATAATGTAGTTGTGGATAGTCAGATCCAACGTGATGTCGTGAAGGCAATAATATTTTTTGGCATGATAATTAAATACGAAATATAAATTGGAAGTGATAAAACTGTAAGACAACGTTCTATGACCCATATTAAACAATTTGTTAGGAAATTAAACAAATAAATAAAGTTGATAATACAAGATTTTCTGAGAATAATAATTAATGAAATAATAATCCGAAATTTAAGCATATTAATGATCTGACCTAATGAAATAAAAATCAGAATGACTAGATGAAATAATAAAAATCTAAATAACCAGAAGAATAAAATTTAAATAAATTGATAAATTAAATTTTGGAATAAATCAATGAATTAAATAAATGGATGAATTAAAGATTGGATAAATAAACTGATTTAAATAAATTAATAGATGATTGGATAGATGATGAATAACTGAATTAGAAGGTGATAATTAACTAAAGAAGCTGATGATTAATGAATTTATATGGAATTAAATAAATTTAATTGAGATATAATTTGAGAAATTGCAACTTGAGTTGAGAAATTAAACAATTTATATTGATGATTTAAGATGATTTAATCTGAAGGAGATAATAAAATAAGAGTGTGTGAATAATTAGAAAGTATAATGAAGTGGTGATAATAATTTTCATTTTAATGCTTTAATGGTGATGAGTTAATGATCTGACAGGAATATGTTGAATTTTGAGATGAGAAATAATGTGAGAAATATTTAACTTTGATGATGATAATGATGACCAATGAGCAGTGGATTTTCTGTAATTCACAAACAAGCAATTATTAATGACAATGTAAATAGTGTAAATTAATTATTCGATGTTTAGGAACATTTTTCTAACGTATTCAACGTTTAAATTATGCCATGCAAGCCATAAAATACGTGATATTTAAAATATGTGATTATATTATGTGTATGTTTAGACAGATTAATAATTTTTTCAAATCCACATTTATGATGTTAAATTAAAGAGAAATTAGGTCTCAGGTATCACAAATGTCAGTGACGAAAGACATAGTGCTACAGTGATCCTGAGAACCCAAGAGAACTTTAGAGATTTTTCCTGTTGTATGTGGATTGAAATATTTTTGATTAGAAAAGAGATGGTTCGATTTTTGGACAATGACAATTTAACGTTGGCATTCGACCATGCTCTCAGGTAGGATGAATATTTAAAATGTATGTCTGACTATCAAAGTGAAATAAATTTGTTTTTATCTTAGTTGTGATCTGATGATGGTGTGATTTTCCTTTTTCTTTCCTTGTCTTGATTAAGGCTTAACCGGAAAGGATGTGGTTTGCTAGGAATTCAGTTGATGGCGCCCATTTATATTTGCATTTTTTTATTAAACTTAAGCCCGTAACGACCCTAGAGATACTTTGTCTCGTGTTACCCACTGCCTTTTCGATAACTCAGCTGAATTTCCGACACATTCCTTATTTGACTAGAGGTTCATTTAACTCCGCTCTGTCCTGGAACTCCAGGAATGCGATGTAATAGCAGATGGGTCATCGCATCCCCAGGACGAACGGGTACAGACAGACAGGGAGAATTGGCTTTACCCACCTGTGGGGCTTCGATTTTGTTTATTCTATGGAATCACATCAGATTTAGATTACTGAGAGATTGATCTCAAGTTCATTTAATTGTTACAAAATTTATTAAACTTAGTCAGACAATATACTTGTGTGCCCATTCCAGTGTTCATGTTAATCGTATTAGTAGTATATCATGTTAGTTATAAGTCATATTTCCTATACCCAAGTGAATGCAGGAATTGAGACATTGTGATGTGTTGTTGTCTAACGTCTCTGAATAAAACGTCTATTGAAAATATAATTATGTTGCCGGAAGATTTAGCTAAGCTGTTAGGAGAGTTACAGAGTGGTATGTCTGGTATTGCAGAAACTATTTCTAAAATGGAAACAGAAGTTAAAGAACAGATAAATAGTTCAGAAGCTAGGTTAGAAGCTAGATGTAAAGAAAATGTGCAAGCATTACAGGCTAGTACCGAAGGCAATCTGAACGACAGTTTAAAGTCATTAGAGACCAAATTACAGTCAACTAGTGAAGAAAATTTAAAGTCATTAGAGACCAGATTACAGTCCAGTAGTAGCGATGAGTTGAAATCATTACAGATTAGTACCGGGTGAGTTAGCCGTGGTGGTTACGGCATGACTAATGGCAGTCGCTCACATCCGGGAGGCGAGGAGGTTCGAATCCCCCCGCCGGCAACCTTGAAGATGGTCTTCTGTGGTTTCCCATCTTCCTTCCAGGCAAATGCCGGGGTTGGTCCCTCACTATAGGCCACAGCCGCTACCTTCCAACTCCTCGCCCTTCCCTTCCAACTTTCCTCCCCAACGGTACTTGTAGCTCACCCATTGGGTGTCCGTCTCGAAGCAGCTACAAAACTGGCGAGCCGAACATGTCCTCGGACACTCCCGGCACTAAAAGCCATACGCTAAAAAAAAAAAAAAAAAAAAAATTACAGATTAGTAACGAAGCTAATATAAAATTATTACAGTCAACTAGTGAGGATAATTTTAAATCCTTGGAAGAGAAATTACAAACTCGTAGTGAAGAAACTAACACTGAATTAGAAAACAAGTTAACTAGGTTAGAGAATAGATTAACTTTAAAGAATAATGAAATGCTTAAGACTTTACAATTAGATATAATTGCAGTAAATATGAAAGGAGAGCAAAATGTTCAAATATTAAGAAAGAATATTATTGAATTAGAAAGTAGAGGAGAAGAAAACATTCTTACTTTAAGAACAGACGTTATGTCTATACAGAAAGACATTAAATCAGATGTATCGAAGTTGAGATTCGACATTGATGGTTTAGTGGCAGATGTAGGCAAAATTGAAGAGTGGTCTACCGAGGTATCTTTCGAAACTAAAATCAAAGGTCTAGAGATGAATCTAGGTAATGAGATCAAAGATTTAAAGTCAGTAATTGGGACCATTAAAGAGGAAGTCTTAGGAGAGGTTAATTCTAATTTAAAATCATTAGAGAATCAATTGCAGAAAGATATTAGGAAGATGGATGATGATATAGAGCAAAAGGTTAATGAAAACTTAGCTTTATTCAAAAATTGAGTCGGTGCAATCGTGGAAGAACGGTATAGTGAGGTCGATGCCGAAGCAAAAGAAAAACGTGCAGGATTAGATGAGAAATTAATCGCAGGTATGGCGAACTTAGAAGCGAGATTTACGGAGAACAAGGAAGCGATGAAGATAGATTCAACTCTATTTAGGACAGATGTTGATCTGTTAAAGGAACAAGTCGCATCATTAAAGAATACATGCGAAGACAAGATAGATAAGTTGAAAAACGATTTAGAAGAGAGTAACAAAACGCAGAATGTTACGTCGTTAGATGAGTTGAAGACTCATGTCAAGACCGTAGAGAAATTGGCAGAAGATAGGATGACTAAACTAGAATCTATGATTAATAGTTTCTCAAGTCAAAATATTACATCAGGGGAAATATCGATAAATCAGACAGCGATAGACCTAAGTATGAGTAATCAAGAAGTTAGCATGGGAGAAGACCGTCAAACGCAACCGAATGTGACATTCGAAAGGGCAAGTTCAACCCCTCAGGATAATCCTAGTTCGAATAGGAGTACGTTGGGTACAAGTGAACGATACTCAGGTCCAGTTACTATTATCAGAAATCTGGATGACAAGCCGAGGAAGTTTTCTGGAAACACAGGAGTCACACCAGTCGAATTTCTGCGAGATATTCGAGACTACATGGCGGAACATAGAGTAGCCAAGAAGAGAGAACTAAGGATAGTCGAACGCGCCTTAGACGGGTCTGCGTTAACTTCGTTTAGAGCATTCAGAAGCAATTTTGCGAATATGGAGCAATTTGCAATAGCATTCTTAAGGAGATTTTGGAGTGCAGAGGATCAGCTGAACGTAAGAGCAGAAATGTACTCGAAGCGTTATTCTACGTCACATCCGACGCATTATGCCAATTATTTTACTTCACAATTGGCTAAATTACAGTTTCTGATTCCTCCATTGCCAGAAGAAGAGCTTTTGCAAGCTATAGCGAGACAGTTACCGATTGAGGTACAGCGATCACTCATAGCGTCGGGAGCAAACACACTTGAGCACTATGACGACATTTTACGGCGATTAGACTATACAAGCGCTCAAGTTACACCTAGAAATGCAAGAAACGACAATCGAAACACGCAAGAGGTGAATGCGGTAGTCGTTGATAACGCAGCTCAGACGGACAGAAGAGATTCCTGGGAAAACAGAAGGAACGAAGGAAATCGAGGAAACATCCATAACGTTCGTGGAAATGATCGATATAGAGGAACATATGAGAGGCCATACGATCAGGAAGCAAGAGACAGCCGATACAGAAACTATAATCAGAATTCCAGATACCAAGATAGGAATCGATACAACAATAGATATTGTGGTAGAAACAACTGGAGCCAAGGTCAACAGTATAATCGGAACGACAGGCAGGATGGCCGAAGAAACGATCCAAATGAAGGACGATATAATCGTGAATATGAGAGATCGAGGCAAGAATGTAGACAGCCTAGTGCACCACCCGAGGAGACAGTCAGAGATGTCAATCGAGCAAGCACGAGTAGTGAAGGAAGAAATAGACATCAAGGTAATACAGAATCAAGATGCTAATCTTTGGAAGTCAATCATCATTGTTGAGAGTCAGAAAGTACCATCATGCTGAATAAAAGATTGTAGAGCTATCGTGTACATGTGTTATGTATAGAATGCCTGAGAGTGTATTTTTTTCTCAATCCTGATAAAAAAAGGAGATGTACGGGAGAGATGTACCCGATACCTAGTTGAGGCTATCGGCTACGCCAGCAGACATTAAGCCGTAGTTGAGATTATGGGATGAGTTATGAAAGGATAGCGCTCAGTTCGAGTCAAGAGGAATGTCAGGATGACGTAGAAGGTCTAGGATTAAGAAGGCTCTGACATCAGTCAAGCGGATGGAATTATGAAGCTTTATTAAGATCTATATGGAACATGGTATTTAAACATCTCAGAAGAGGAGATATAACAAGCATTATACATGGTAATAATTTGAAGGAAGCCAGATAACCCTTAAGTTATTTTATAACTTAATAGCCGAGATGATCGGGGTTCGAGATTATATTTGTGACGCAAGAGCACAGAGGTGGGGAGAACGTCACGTGACTGCGCCAGGGAGGCTCAGGTCAATGCAGTCTAGAGACAGTCAGTTGAGCTCAGTGAGCCATGCAGTCGAGCTCTGTAAGCAGAGGAGTCAAGTACAGTTAGCACGGCAGTCGAGGTCAGACAGCGAGCTGAGTGGGACATGCACCGAGCGTATGGTTAAGGTCGCGCAGCGAACAGCTTTTGTCACGGAAAGTGAAAGCGACAGTTTTAACTTCACCAAGCAGCGAACGAAAAGTAGGTCAGTGAGCCGGGCGGACAACCGCAGTAGGCAGCGTGAAGACCGGTTACAGAACCAGCTGTACGGCCCAAGCAAGCATAGAAGGCCTGGGTTTAAAACAGTACTGTAAATCGAGTTGGAGAACTTATTTCAAGCTGCATTTTGGTTACGCAGAACAGCATAGTAGAGCGACATGGCGAGGCCAGCTTTAGGCGGAGATTATTCTAGCATTGCAGTAGGGGCGAGCGGGTAATTACCAATCTTATACGCAAGCATTATGACAGAAGCTGAACTTCATTATAACATTGAGTTGGAACGTTTATTCAGCATTTGTATTGTACAGGCAAATAGTTACGAGATACTGCAACTGTGAACTTCAGAAGAATATAGTTTTTCAATGACATTACGACTATGCATTTCATAACGCATTCCAAATAACATTAACGATTATAGGCAAATGAAATGTTATAAGCAAATGCACTTATGAACTTTAGCACGTGCATTTATGCAATTCTTTCTTATGAAGTGTTATGAATTACCGAGTACGAACACAGCTACAGGGTGTTTCATAAACTTAGACACTCTCATATAAAATTTTATTTTATGAAAGTGAGACTTAGCAGTTATTGGAGATTGAAATTTCAATACTCAAACCGAACATTGTATGGAACAGTGGCGTAACGTAGAAGAGGAATAGGGGGTCCGCTGTTTCTATGAACTTTTTCGTGAAGATTTGGACAATATCCGCTATGGATAACCAGAAGTTCATCATGTCGGAGTAAACGCAGACAGAGACGCGATGGCACCACAGAGCGATGGATTCGATTCCTGACGAGGAGGAGGTCCACCAGCCGATTCACTTGGGATTTGAAGGCAATCGTCATTGCGTGGGTGGAATGATATTCACGCCGATCTTTCGAGAAATTCATTACATAAGGAAAATCGACGATCTTTGAAATTTAATGACAGCTGATTATGAGAAGGTACTGTAAGAGTTATAACTTCCTGATACGATTATTTTCATGAATACTGGGCACACATGTATATTTTTCTAATAGGAGTGATACAATTATTTAGACATGGCTTTGACTTTATATGCTTCGAATTTTGCTAGAATATGGCGTGACCATATGATATGGCAGGCATCATTATACGATATTCTCACCATTGGTTGGCTTTATTAAGCAGATGTTTGGTCTTTAGACATTTTTCCAGCAAGGATAGTTTTTATGAATAGTTTTTTTTTCGTGTAACGAGTATTTCGAACTCGTGATCTGCAATTGATTATCTAAATTACTTCGTCAGTTCATTGCATACTAGCGAGTGTGTATTATTCATCAGTAGGGATTTTTTCCATTGGATTGTTTCGAGATATTAAGAAATTATTCACTTGAGTGAATAAATATCGCTTTTATATGACAACTAGAGACTTGTTGATTCGGATCTGGTACATTCACTCATTTAGTCGTCGAGATGGGGTCTTTCGTATTTATACGATTGTATGGTGGTTACTCATCTTACCCATCGTTCAGGGCACTATCATGTTAGTCGACGAGGCGAGGTCTTTCGTATTTATACGATTGTACGGTGGTTACTCATCTTACTTGCCATTGAGGGACTCATTTTTATCATCCGAGTGTACTTGAGATTGTAAGAGAATCAAACAAGGAACTACTAGTCACATATCAGTCGAAATTTTGTTAAATAAAGTAAAGATAAATGTTAGCAGAGTTCCATTTGTAATTCTTGTTTGCCAATCCAATATTTTGTTGCTATACTCTTTTGAGAGTACTTTCAGTTTAACAGCTGTTACAGCTGATGCTTTTGATGATTTTTATAATTGTGTTTGATACTTTTGAGAAGGATTTAAAGTAATTGAATCTTGTAAGATGAATCATTAATGGTCAGATTTATTTTAAGGCAGATCAGTATTGCAGATTTTGATATGAGAGATTATAGCACATTGGTGTTTTTCTGTGATGTGAATTATGAGAATTGTAAGAGAATTTATGCTATTTGAAAGCAGATCTTGAATTACTAAGGTAATATTTTTTCAATTGTTTAAGAAGTTGTCTAGATGTGATCAGAGTAATTACAGTTATTGGAGATTGTGTGCGTTGATAATTTGAAGCCAGTTATATATTTTTTGTAGATCATGCAACATGGTTAAGTGAAGTTTGTGATAGGCATTTTGTGGAAGTTGCCAAGTGATAGTTGCAATATTGCTAATGTATTTTGAGGCAGACATGAGGTTGTCGAACCCAGTCTAGCGTAATTGTTGTGATTCAGGCTGTATGCTGAATATTCATGGAGTTTTGTGGAATAATTGTGGTATTCAAATGTGATATTTGAAGAAGTGAGGCTATATAATGTAGTTGTGGATAGTCAGATCCAACGTGATGTCGTGAAGGCAATAATATTTTTTGGCATGATAATTAAATACGAAATATAAATTGGAAGTGATAAAACTGTAAGACAACGTTCTATGACCCATATTAAACAATTTGTTAGGAAATTAAACAAATAAATAAAGTTGATAATACAAGATTTTCTGAGAATAATAATTAATGAAATAATAATCCGAAATTTAAGCTTATTAATGATCTGACCTAATGAAATAAAAATCAGAATGACTAGATGAAATAATAAAAATCTAAATAACCAGAAGAATAAAATTTAAATAAATTGATAAATTAAATTTTGGAATAAATCAATGAATTAAATAAATGGATGAATTAAAGATTGGATAAATAAACTGATTTAAATAAATTAATAGATGATTGGATAGATGATGCATAACTGAATTAGAAGGTGATAATTAACTAAAGAAGCTGATGATTAATGAATTTATATGGAATTAAATAAATTTAATTGAGATATAATTTGAGAAATTGCAACTTGAGTTGAGAAATTAAACAATTTATATTGATGATTTAAGATGATTTAATCTGAAGGAGATAATAAAATAAGAGTGTGTGAATAATTAGAAAGTATAATGAAGTGGTGATAATAATTTTCATTTTAATGATTTAATGGTGATGAGTTAATGATTCTGACAGGAATATGTTGAATTTCGAGATGAGAAATAATGTGAGAAATATTTAACTTTGATGATGATAATGATGACCAATGAGCAGTGGATTTTCTGTAATTCACAAACAAGCAATTATTAATGACAATGTAAATAGTGTAAATTAATTATTCGATGTTTAGGAACATTTTTCTAACGTATTCAACATTTAAATGATGCCATGCAAGCCATAAAATACGTGATATTTAAAATATGTGATTATATTATGTGTATGTTTAGACAGATTAATAATTTTTTCAAATCCACATTTATGATGTTAAATTAAAGAGAAATTAGGTCTCAGGTATCACAAATGTCAGTGACGAAAGACATAGTGCTACAGTGATCCTGAGAACCCAAGAGAACTTTAGAGATTTTTCCTGTTGTATGTGGATTGAAATATTTTTGATTAGAAAAGAGATGGTTCGATTTTTGGACAATGACAATTTAACGTTGGCATTCGACCATGCTCTCAGGTAGGATGAATATTTAAAATGTATGTCTGACTATCAAAGTGAAATAAATTTGTTTTTATCTTAGTTGTGATCTGATGATGGTGTGATTTTCCTTTTTCTTTCCTTGTCTTGATTAAGGCTTAACCGGAAAGGATGTGGTTTGCTAGGAATTCAGTTGATGGCGCCCATTTATATTTGCATTTTTTTTTATTAAACTTAAGCCCGTAACGACCCTAGAGATACTTTGTCTCGTGTTACCCACTGCTTTTTCGATAACTCAGCTGAATTTCCGACACATTCCTTATTTGACTAGAGGTTCATTTAACTCCGCTCTGTCCTGGAACTCCAGGAATGCGATGTAATAGCAGATGGGTCATCGCATCCCCAGGACGAACGGGTACAGTAAGAAAGAAGTGCCATACAATAGATTTTGCTGAATTAAGCCATAAATATAAATCACACTGAATTCAACGTGTGTCGACTACCTTGAACATACAGAATATGATAATGAATATCAAGTACGTTTGAGACACAACAACGAAAATTAGCATACATTTGGAACGTTTAAGGGTCTTTTTATAACCAAGGCTAAAGACTCCATTTGTTCATAATGGCGGCTGGGCGTGTTCATAGGATTTGAACATCAGTAACTCCCGATATAACGGCGCAATTAACGCGAAATGTAGTGAGACCTCGCTACCATTATCCATAAAAATACCACACTAAATATACCACGCAGCGTCCTTATTACAATCTTAGAATATACAAACAAATAACTTTATGTTGAGCCCGTTTACTCCGAGGTACCAAGAGAAGTGAAAGCCGAGAAAGCCGCCATTGCAAACAAACCATACAGAAGTACCAGACATGCATTTGAACTAGTCCCAGCACATGAGTATTATCTTGGGGGTATGTGGTATGGGTAGAAGGTGTTACGAAACTAGCCCAATATGCATATCCGCATAAGGAAGGAAAAATCGAAGCTACAACAATTACACAGCTTTACGATAAAATGTTCAAGATTTATTGAGAATCAGATCTCTAGCCTCAGTGGATCTAATGGCTAATCCATAAACTAACTGAAATATACACTTCATGAAAAATAAATGATATCCTACTTTTATGTCCTATCATACCGTCAAGAAGTCCTATCAAACGTAAACGCGATGAGAAAATCTAGGCATGTGGCACGTAAATAAATCCCCAAACAATTAGAAGTACGACTTAAAACAAAATTCATAGTGACGTCACTCATAATTCGGAAGCTGATGTTTGTCATCTGCCGTTAATCAACGTACAAATGATCCGAATAAATATGTTCAAACATAACATTAAGCTACGCTGGTGCCACTTCTAACATTTAAATGTATCGATTACAATCTACTTATAGCAATGTTCTTTATGGGTTTTGAAGCCATTTTTCAGTGTTACCTTAGTAAACAAAAGATTGGTGCTTTCAGTCGGTCAACACGAATGTACCCAAAAGAGTTGGGTAATACCCAAATCCTGAAAACAATTACATGGAATTAATAAATATGTTCTATCATGAACTCCTATTTACAAAAATCCTGAAAAAAATAATCTAATTGAAACACAGTAAAATATTATAATATAAAAAATATTTACAAGAAATAAACACAAAACAGCACTCTATTACAAATTTGCACTCTTTGTACATCCCCATCTGCAGTAGTACTGTGTGTCTGGCTGCGTGGCTCAGGGGTAACGTTCTCGCTTGCTGAGCCCAAGGTTGCAGGTTCGAAACCTGGCGCAGTCAGCTGGCATTTGAGGGTGCGCAAATGCGAGGGAGCCGTGTCAGTACATTTACTGGCACGTTAAAGATCCCCTTCGGGGCAAAATTCCGGCACCCCGGCGACTGTAAAAGCCACTGTAGTTAAAAGGGACGTAAAACCAAAAACATTATTTATTATTAGTAGTACTGTGTGTATGCCACTGTCATTTATCTTGTCTATAATATAGTGTCAAAGACCCCTAAGCGATCCACCATCACTAGTCGTCTCAAAAATCTAGTCTGGCTTTAAATTGATAGCTACGGTACTTTCATTCTTATACAGGGTGTATTTGATATGATGGAAGTCCGTTATACTGGTGATAGAACATGGAACTCTAAGCAAATATCTTTATGAAATTCAGTCGGATCTTAATTAGTGTAGGTGGAATTAAATCACAAAAATCGTCAGTCAATGTCTTGGAAACGGGCTTACACTTCGTTCCCCTCAGCAGCACAGCTGACTTCTCCCCCTCACCCTCCCCTACAACGCTAAGGAATGTTGACAAGAGTCTGAAGTTGAGTGAACTTCTCGTCTTGTCTGCCAATGACATTGAAATACTCAAACCGAGCTTATGAACAGCTGTTTCACACCTTCATGTGGAGTGGCTACATGGCTAGTGATGGTGGATCTTTTTAGGATTTTGCCATCCTCATGGCCTATGCATAGAAAATGGAAATCCTGAAGATTTGGTAAATTAATTTAAGAAACTGTTGGTCTATCTTTGTGTGAAGACAGTGCAACAACTGTAACAAAAATATTAATATTACTATTATTATTATACTAAGCTACTACTACAGTACTAATAATAGTAATAATATAATTTTAGACACACTAACTTCTTTAATACGGGGCTACCTGACCACGTTGTCGCAGCCCCTAAACTATGGAACCAACCTAAGTTCCTTTATGTTGTTTTTTTTTTAAAAGTCGAGTTGCAGGACTTTTATTTTTAGTACTCTACCAACACAGCTACAGTACACATGCTGACTCTTAATATTATCATTATTAGATTATTATTATTATTATTATTATTATCATCATCATCTACATGGGGTGCTAGTATTGAGGCAGCTTACCATCACCGGTCGATATGCAAGTCTGGGCGTGATGGCGCGGCGGTCCAGCTGTTGGCCTCTCACCACGGCGGACCGGGTTTGATTCCCGGTCAATGTATGTGAGATTTTCGAAGTGAAATGCCATGTCCTGTGGTTCGTATTCCACATAAAAAGAAGGTCCAGTAGCTCATGATCACGAAATTTACGGTCATGTAAAACCACAAGCCTCCTTACTTCCCACCATTTGCAGCCACATGATGATTTCCCGTGGCATCCCACGAGCCCAAAGTTGGAATGTCCCTTCATAAGACCACGGCTGCTTTCTTTCCTACTACCCCCCCCCCTCCCGATGTGTAGGCATGCGCATTTAATCGTACACCACGATCGCAGCAAGTCCGGTGATTGGAGGTCCCCACCTACACGGGGCTGATAAACAAATTTTCCAAGCCCCTAAAATTAATTAACAACAACCATCACAACAAGCTTTCAAGTCTCTTCCATCATCATTGTTACCAAAAATATTTACTTACTGTACGTCCTAAACAATTAGAAGCCTACTTAAAAATAAATAACATTCAGTAAAGATATAGTCTCTTATAATGTGTATAATAATGATAATAATAACAATAATAATAATATATTGTTGGACACACTATCGTTATTTTTGGCGGGAATGTCGAGATTCCGGAATGTTACGTTCACAGAATTTCATGTACGTGCCATTTCATCGATAGGCATAAGGCTGTCGCATTTGTTCACCTTCATGTATTACATGACTCAGACTAGATCGAAACCTCGAGAAGGTTAGCACTCTAATACCTGAGCTCAGAGCCTCACTATTATTTAATTATTAGTATTGTTTTATACAGTAAGTATAACACATTGCTGGTACATCACAACATAACTATACGGGCTTCAGGGAACCAAAGTATTGCTACTGAAACAGCCACTTCTAAGCTGGAAAGTCGAAATCACTACCCATGAATTTCCTGACGATTCTGCATTAGTTTGTCCATTTGAGTATCCAGAACTAGTTCTTTTAGGTCTTGGAGCAAGGTATTTGGGATCACGCCCGTATTTGAGATAATGATAGGTATGGTCTTTACACGTTCTAAATGCCATTGCCTTTTGATAGGGCCAACCAACTAGCTATATTTGCTTTAATGTTATTATTATTATTATTATTATTAAAAAATTAACCTCTGGCACTACAGCCCGTGAAGGGCCTAGGCCTACCAAGCGACCAACGTTTAATATCCGTATAGTAAGTTGTATTTAAACAAGCTACTACAACCAGCATTCAATCGTACTCCTTGAAAAGGACAAAGAGTTATAACTATACCCTAGCATTTAGGAGAAAGTAGACTATATGTTCTTTATTGAGCCTCTTGTTTAATAATTTATTACAATAGTTAAGTTTAGGAAGGTTTTCATATTCCCGACACTAAGTAAATACCATTACTCAGCCATCTGGTTTCTTCATTACTTCTCTTACCCACATCATGCAATTACAGTACATTCAAGCGTCTGAGTTTAGACATCTTCGTGCACATCTGATGATGGTCAATTGACTTACCATCTCAGTCAAGATTTTAGCAACACGATGAATTAATGAACTGGTTTAATATAATTTAGAGATGCGACACCTGTAATCAGCATTAGTGTAGAATCGTATTTATGGGCTTTGTATGCCAAAGGCAAAATAACATCCGCGCCATATATTCAAGATCATGGCTGAACATACTATTAAAACTTCTTAAACAATAACTCAGGATCCAATTACTTAAGGAACATGAAGCATTGTAAGAGAGGATACCGTGCTAGCATTAGTCTAAAACTATCACACTGTATATAACAGGTAGCCGCTATCTTGAACATAAGAGACATTGATATCGACAATCCACCATTTATTACAGTTACAATTACGAAACTAAGCAAATATGGAGTCTCACATAATATTCTTTCTCTGGAACCGAATTCTCTAGGTTAATCATGCTTGCTTTCCGTCACTGCGAGAGTCCGTCAAGATCGGAAATCTTTATCAAATACTGATTGGTCGGTATTAACTACTTGATATGGTGACAGACGTATTTCCTGAATGAGAGACCTGATTTCTCTCACGAATTGATAAGCTTTTTGTTGAATATCAGCATCCCCTTCAACCAACCGCTTGCTAACTTTGTGGGTTATTTTGCGACAGACAATCTTATTCTTACATATACATTTCTTACACACGATTTGTAAGCTTTCAACTGCAATTAATTGTGAGGGTCAATTCTCTTGTTTATTTTCAGTGCCCAAAGTCGCAATGTACGGTCATGAACTGTATTATTGGGCTTTCCTGTCTCTTTGCGACAAAATGTTCACGTAATTCACGATTCATCATATGCTGCAGAATTTTTGGGTTTGATGAATGACGTTGTTTTGGAACGTTTTCAAAGTCTTGTAACACAGTCATGCTCTTTTTATTTTTATTTTCTGTGCCAACACTGTTGTAATTTTCAGGTGCGGTGTCATATCAATTGCTAATCCAGAACGGCACAGACAGGGAGGGTCCACATTCCCCTCTTTCTCCGTTGGTTGTTTTGTCCATATCTTGCACGTATCAACCAGATATCCTTCTGGGAACTTCGTTCTTGGTTTTCTTGGAGGTTATGGCTGATGAGATGAACTGCTTCTTCCCTGGAAATCCACCACTGGTGACATTGTTTCATCGCTCACTGCCATGCCACTGCCTTATCTAATGCCTCTTCATCTATTACAAGTGTAGTAACCTCTGCTATAACAAAGTACGCCACCAACATTTTCACAATTACTACTGTCTCATTGCCCAGGGTGAAGAAATTACTAATTCTGTAAACACACTTCCACACCACAACGATAATCTGATCCACTATAATAGACAACACAACCCTATCTGACATATTGTGACCACTGAACTGCTTGCAGTTCGATACGAAAATGGAGGGCTTGAGTAGAGATGGGAAACGTACAGTAAATCCGCCCCACATATTCATCCCTCTCCTGTCAATACCGTTGCAGCATAGCAGCTAAAACTTGACAAAGAGTTTCTCGTTCTCGTCAGTTACAAAACAGAAATAGTTTTGTTGTATTCTCCACGACAACTACCGTGACCTACCCTTGTTAGAACAACAATAACTAACTCTCTAGGTTATATTTCGTAAATCATATGAGCAGTCCATTTTAATTCCTTAAAAAGGAACACCTGGTATTCGCTGAAGAAGGGTCCCCTCTCTATAGAAAGACTCATAATTGACCGATACGGAAATGTTTCTATTTCCACACGTAATGTTTATTGCCTGTGGTGGCGGTGATTGTATTAGGGGTGGAACAACCAGTTCATCTACGTCAATTTGCTGGTACGTCAAATTATAAGCTATAAGCAAGTTAATTTCTGAAAAGGAGCATCTCATGTTGATATTGTATTGAATCTGTCCTTTGTAAAGTTGATAACCAAGCATTATGAACTAAATATTCTGGTACAATTTTGTTTAGTGTTGCATTCATGTACTTACGTTCACACGGATGTGTGTGGAATTCGTCTGATAACCCAGTGTCATAGTGATCGCTGTATGTGTTTGTTTATACAGTACAGTATGTGGATATGTGTGTATTTGTAATCGGGGTTAGGATTGGGTAGGAAATTGCCATGTCCTTAAGTTATGTACCATCCCGGCAATTGCCCGGCCCACTTCTAAGGTGGCTGAGTTGCCTATGGTGGCTTAGTATACCTTGCTCTAGCCATCAGACCAGACATCGAAGGAAATAGATAACGGGTAGGATTTTGCTCATGTCTACCTTTAAGACGTTGTTAATAACTGGACAGCTTAAAATCACAACCTTCTCTCTAATACGAGTACTAACATTCATGCATCACGGAGAAATATGCATGCAGGCTTAACGTAAGATATCGGTCATAAGAACATCGAAAGAATTTTTCATTGCATTATACAGTACGTTGGCATACGTGCTGTTTGCCTTTCATGCTTTTTTGTGACAAAGAAACATACTTGACAACTCCAGTGCCCTTGGATTGGTTGCAAAACATTCAATATCGACATCATTGATCTCCCTTAGGTACTGGAAAAGAAAATGTATTCTTAACAAGGAGATTTGCTGTTCGCGTCAAAGAGAGAGAGAGATGTATACTTCGCTCAACAAGGATGAGGGTAGAATTAGCCGCACACATGCACACAGTGCTCATCATCCCCTCGCTCTGGCCTTTTCCATGGCACACACATACAGCTGTCGCGGCTTTCACAAGCCAAACCACCAACAATCAATCAAGCAGCATTCACTTGCTCAGTGGCCAACAGGAGTGTATGTATATATCTCTATATATTAAAATTAGGACCTGTCTATCCGGCATGGCCTCTCCCCTTTCATTACAACCAACCTTCAACCCTGCACCGATGTTTTTAATTTTTCGATGCAAGCAGCTATTCACGGAAGTCATGGTTAGCTAAAAATAAAACAAATGAATATTTGTAACCTATTTTCATTAATGAAAAAAAAATTGGCTTATGTGATCTCCTTTTGTCCGTGTGTGTGTGTGTGTGTCCCCCTAATAACTTCTAAACAGATGGAACGATTTCGATGAAACTCGGTAAAGTCATAGTACTATTTTGGCCGACCCCGAACGTGCCCTTCAAATTTAATACTACCCACCAATCAAACACGGTGGCTGTGCGAAATATTTCACCGGCATTCCATATCTCCGAAACTATTCCTCATATCGCCCTGAACGTTTGTACGCTGACAAAGAGCTCTACTACACGTTCGCCTATGTTTCTTTCAGAAACCTGTTAACTACAAAACCAACATGGCGGCCAAGCGAATTTAAAACATTTAAATAGACTTTTCTCGCGATTTAACCACCGACCGCAGTGAAACTTGGTACAGCAAATGATTCTACTAATTGCAATGCACTGGCATCTAATATAGTTCAATTGTTTACATAACCTCAAGAAGGCAGCCATGCGAAATTTTGAAATTAAGTTTTTATTTCTTGTGTTCTGATCATGCGATCGAAATCAACGTTTGAATAATAAACGTACACAATAATCCTCATCCAATACTACATAACTCTATAGCGTAAATATATTAAAATCCAAAATGGCAACCATCCGAAATATTTAGACGGTTCTCAATATCTATTAATCTATGACAGCAATCAAACTGAATTTTTGTATGTGTATAGTGGCTATAATCATATGTTAACCTATGGGACGTTCAGTGACGTGGTGTGCAAAAATCCAACATAGCGGTGACGCGAAATTTAAATACTGAAATAGGCGTTTCTCGCAATTTAACCAACCGAGCGCATTGAACCTTGGTACGGTATATGCTTACATAAATTTTAATCCAATGGCATTTAATTCATTTATATTATTTTCATTACCACAAGATTGTGGCTGAGCGAAATTATAAAATCTTGTTTTTATTTCTTGTGTCCTAATCATGCGATTGACGTTTGAATAAAACACCTACACAATAATCTTCATGTAATTGTACATTACTCTAAGGCCTATACAGTATATAGAAATGAAACATGGCGACCATCCGAAATATTTAATTGGTTCTCAATATCTTCGAATCTATTACAGCAATCAAACTGAAAATTTGTATGTTTATAGAGGCAATTAATATAAGTAGGATATATAAAATTAGGCTATTTATTTCTCAAATGTTCACGGAGAGTTAATATGTTGTTGATAACACTGCGCTATCTAAGAATATGCTCATATAGTGCATATAATGTTATAAAGGAAGGAAGATTGTAGTTTAACGTGACTATAAATATTGTGATTATGAGCTATGGGACCTCCTTTCTACGTGGAATCCGAACCTCTGGGCATGGCATTTAACTTCGAAAAGCTCACATGCATTGAATGGGAATCAAAACCAGTTCACCTTGGCGAGAAACCAACAGCTTGAACGCTGCGCCACCATGCCCCCATATTATGTTATGCCATATTAATGGGCCTACTGTGCTTACAATATTTGACACAAATTCAGATAATGCTATTGACGTTTCATTCAGTTGGTCATGAAATTATAAACGTATGTAGAATTATTTTGTTAACACTGATGTATACAATATGTGTGTCGCTAAAATTTTGTCTGCAATGTTCAGACATTGTAGTGAATAGAGTTTTAAACTGTTTTATTAACACTTTCTACGATGTAGAGTCCAGGGTTCAAATGCTCTAAGAATGTTACTAGTCAGTTGGTAGTTTCGTGGACTCTGTAAATAGGCATACATATGGCTCCCAAGGCACATATTGCATGTGCATAATTATGTAAGAGTCCAAAAATATGGCAGTTGCATGGAGTTGAACAATGAACATTATAAACGTGCATATATTTTTCAGTAGTTGGTATCACATATTTTTACGATTTACTATAAATAAATCTAAATACTGCATCTTGACCTAACAGTGTGCTAAGTCTTGAGTTTGTTCGGTACGCATATTCAAAGACATTGAATCTGAGGCTCAAAAGGATTGAGATCAATAATACATAGTTGGTAACCGTGGTGATTTTGTATAATAAGGACAGTCTTATGTACTAAAGCATACATCACACGTATAAAACTTGGATGAAATCCATTTTTTGGTATAGTTGTTGTATTCAGTTAAACATTGAAACTATTACCACGCGTAGGATCATGTTGGCAACGCTGCCATGCATGGCTAACTGAATTATTATGAACTACATATGTGCCAATTTTGGAAAATATCCAATTTCTTACTATAGATGCTACATACAGTTAAACATTGAAACTGTCAGCACGCGTGGAATCATCTTGGTAGCACTGTGATACATGGGCTCCCGAAAATTAATCTTAAATATCATGGTCTAAATGTGGGCCAATTTTTGAACAGTTCCCATGAATGACTTCTGATATATCCAGGTTCGAGTTCAAATTTCAATTGTAATTTTTAAGAAGTTGGTAGCACTACCGTTATTTCCAGATATGCCAATGAGATTTTCTGGTATGGATCTTCTCTCATACCAAATTTGGTTTCGATATCTGCAGGCGTTTAGGAGTTGATAGGTTGGGACACACAGACAGACACGCATTTGCCTGAATTGATCTCATAAGACTACTTTTTCATCATTTTTTTTTTCAAAATGTGAAAGGTAGGCTAAAAATGAAAGGTGACAGTACCGCAATGTCTGTTCTGGTCACTAACATACGAACAGGAAATATCATATGGAAAGAAGTGCTGTAGGATTGTTGAAATGAATGCCGCGGCGCAGCACGGGATTTCTAGTTACTATTATTATTATTATGATAATACAGAATGTTACAGTATTCTCATCTTGTCATTGGCCATTGTTGGGAAAATGGCATCATACTCATTACTGCTGATTGAACAGTCGACGAACGGTTGAACAGGTGTTGATGATGCACTGCCTTTGTATCTGCAGGTAATACAGAGAGTGCAGGTGAAGTTTCCGGAGACTAGCGGAGAGATTCCTGGGGACCACTTTAGTAGCAGATATCACTATAGGAATGATATGCACAACACGCTGTTTCTTGTGAAAATGTATTTCTTCTTCCAGTTCCAAATAGTAAGATACCTTCTCTGCTGACGTGGGCATTAGGTTGTTGGTATTCGGAACAGCTATGTTTATGTGAAATGTCACATTTTCAGACTTAATGCTCATGGTAATATCTGGCTGGCTATTTGGATGTGCTTGTAGTTAATTATATTCGTGCTCCAGTGTATCTTTCATTTCTCATTCTCCGAGATGTTAGAGTGGAGAGTGCATGCGAAGCCAGGTGAGAGAGAAAATTTTTCGCAAAGTGTGACGGAGGCATTCACTGAAATGTTCATCACACGAGAGGCTATGAAGTAACTCTACAAGCAAACGACATTTGTAGTTAACGTCAATTAAAATATTCTTAGCAGACGCCATGCAAATGTGGACATCGAACCACAGTGCGAAACCTACTTTCCATATTGAATGAAGGTTAAATAATGGGTATCCCGAAAATTTCTCGAAGCATAATAAAGTCGCCTCCGTGGTGCAGTGGTCAGCGCGCTTAACAGCCACCCAGGAGGTCCATGGTCTGATTCCCGGCTCTGCAACGAAATTTGAAAAGTGGTATGAGGACAGGAACGGGGTCGACTCAGCCTCGGGTGGTCCAAATGAGTAGAGGGGTTTCGATTCCCACATCAGCCATCCTCAAAGTGGATTTCCGTGGTTTCCCACTTCGTCTCCAGGCAAATGACAGGATGGTACTGTACCCGTATCCACGTGATCTTACCTGTTGGAATCCGATGGAAAAGCTGGATCGTAGAATCTGGAAGTACCCGGCTGAAATAACCCCCAAAGCTCTACCATCTAGGATCAACCAGGGATAAGGATACCTCACTATAAAAGAATGTGATAAGAATATGCCAGTGGTCGACGAAATGAAAACGAAAATAAGCTCAAAATGAACTAACAAGACCCTAAAACTTTAAGTTAATCTCGGGCGTATGGCTAAGCATTCAACAAAATAACCCACTGGTCCTCGTAGCACATCCTGGTTTTAATATAAATCACCAAGTCATCCGAAGAAAATTTCAAATGGATCAACAGTTTATTTTCAAAGTGACTGCTGCGTTGTGGAAATCCTCTCCACTCAACAAGAATATGTATGCTTTTACATAAGCACATGATAGTCAAATGTGACGTAGCCTGCAATTTGGCTATATTATGCTGCCTAAGTGGTACAGCATTTGAAACGAAGTCCAAATAAATATTTTTAATTTTACAATAACGCACAAGTTGATTTTATAAATACAGAAACCCTAATAAATTTGTATTAATTTATATACATTTAATTCGATGTTCGAATTACTCCAACATTATTGATTATCAATACTCCAATGACAAGTGTTCTATATAATTCTGGTATAGTTCTTTTTAATCAATTTGACGAACAATGAAGTTAATCGAACGTTATATCTTTTCAGTAAATTATCGCAATTCATTTTATATCATTCACAAAATGTTTAAATTATCATTCCTTTAACTTTCACTCATTATTTTTACAATGTTATACAAATCTTATTACACGCCTTTCCAATTGTAACATTCCACTAAAACATGTTTTATTATTAGCAATGCATTTAAGATTAGTTGTTACAATGCATAACTTGGTTTTAAATGTTGGATTTAATACTTTACCAGCCTTCTAGTAATTAAACTCGTGACTGAAACTCACGTTCAAAAATACACATTAATTTACTCAGTAATAGCTCATTAGCTTATTAAATACTGGAAATCTGATATTGACCATCCATCGATGTCTAATATCTACCTCAATATAACTCAATTCTCGCAAATAGTAATTGCTTTACACGTATGTTAGCTCTCAATAGCTATAAATAATCACCGAACATTTTTAAGATCCAAAAAGCTTTTATACAACAATCGAAAAATACTCTGTTTATAATAGAAAAACGTTAGAGTATCATGAACAATTTTAATCAGAACTGAGTTAAATAATATGCATTCACATGTTCAAATAGTAGTGTTAGTGATTTTCCAAAACTGTCATTTTGTTACATGACGAATAATTTTATACATAGATTTCCTTTCTTTCAATAATATTTCATCTCATTTCATTGTACTCTTATATTTCATAACTATTTCTTTCAAGGAGTATAGAGTAACCACAAAAAAACAATTCAGTTTTCGATTAATCCAAAATTCGAAATGGAGATCCTCCTCTAAGGAAACACGTTAGAAACTACGCCATGGAAAAGAGCCTGTCTTAAGAAGGTACAAATAATCCATTAGAATCAGACGGTTAACCAACTTGGAGAATTCCAAAAGAATAAAGAAAATTTAAAAACTGAACGAACTCGAAAAAGTGATCATATTCCATAAGAAATTCAAAACATTGGATCGCAAAAGCCTAATCCAGGAATCGTAATTGTTCACTCTAGAAGTCACTAAAATTGCAAGACTATATCGAACTCGATGTTAAATAGACTAATCAAACAATGCTGCATGTAATGCCAAAATATTCAGTTCCGTTGATTAAATATTCACAAGTATTAATTATAAATAATGTGCAAGTATACGTGAGATATCGGTCATCTTCTTGCTAACGACTATTCTTATATAAATTTATCGTAGTCTTGGCCCTATCTCTTCTTAAATCGTGTCTTCACAACCGATTATAATGCTCTATTAAATGCCAAAGTAAATTTAGAAAAAGAAAAAGTAATGCTTTAAAAATAACATCACAATTAATATTAATGTTAACTACAAATAAAATACATGCTCGGACAGAAGTGATAAATGTATCAAGTCTAGCCCCAGAATGCATTTTCTAACTACAGAATAAAAATGGTGAAAGAAGAACATTCTAAAGTATGACTGATTCATACTGTCTACTAGTATTCAATGTTTCCAACTACCTTGTTCGTAGTCATCTCGATGAAAATGGAAAATAATGTTTGAAGCACACATTCCTGGTAGGGACTGAACCCTTGTCCTTCACGTTGCTTATTCCTCGTACCACCTGGAACTGCGTAGAATCGAACCCGTTACCGACCGGCTCGACAAAACAGCTGTCCGCGTTGTAAAGTTCATCACCCCGACAAGTATAAGGTTTGCTCGATAGCCTTGTTGAAAATGCCATTGTAGACGTACCAATGTAATGTCAATATCTCAAGACTGCCTTCAACCTCATTTTATACAACATTCTGTTAATGGAATCCATAGTTCAGCTTGATAATAATTCCAAATGCTCAATTCTGCTAAGATGCTGCATTCCCGTTATCCATTTAGTACCCCTTCATCATCACTGTAGTGTATCGATGTGTATTTCCACACAATATAATATCAGTGTTCATTGCTGCAGTATATATTGACCGTACTATATTGTTGAAAAGTCTCATAATGGCAGTAGAATATAACCAGTCTATATGCAAACTATGTTCACATTCATAGCACTCAAATCAAACACAATGAGTTATTCGTGCTTTCCATGCGTTTCGACACTACGCGCCTTGCTGCAGCATCATCGGCTTTAACTCGAATCCGAGTATAAATCTTCTTCCTTCAGTCCAGCTTGTGGATGTGTTTACGGTGACTAAAGGGTCCAATCCTGGCATGGAACAAGCGACCACACAAGTCACTTAGTATTGCTGGAGGAGGACGTGGTTGGGCTGCTCGAAGTTCCATAGCTTGGCGCTTGGTCTATTCATGTGTGCGTCAATCCCTTTCAAACGTCTTTACAGTATCCGAGATGGTACGGCGTCAAGTTGAGCGGTCTTCAGCCAGCAAGTCCCAGGTTTGTCTGCTTAAATTGGTCCTTGTAGCGCCACTTAGGACCACCATGAGGCCTGGTGCCATAGCATAACTCACCATATAGCATCTGACGAGGTAATCTATCATCCATCCGATGGACATGACCAATCCATCTAAATTGGTGACCTATTATGTATGATTCTATGCTGTTGAATTGAGCCTTTTCCAGAACAGCAATTTTGGTAATGCGGTCTTACCATTTAATCCTCAGGATTGATCGAAGTTTTTGAAGGTGTAAACGCTCAAGCTTCCTGAGATCACGTCGGTAAAGGGTACACGTTTCACAGCCATACAACAATGTAGAAATGACTACTGCTTTGTACACCTTAAGCTTTGTACTCATGCACAGATCTTTATTCATGACGACCCGGTGCGCTAATCGTCCATTTGCTGCATGGGCTGCACCAATTCTCTTATCCACATCCTGCTCACAAGTACGGCTCACAGAAATGGTACTGCCCAGGTAGGAGAAGTGGTCTACCTGTTCTAATGGCAAATTTGAGATGGAGATATTGAACTGAGGAAGAGGTGTGCCTGGTGAAGGTTGTGCCAAGACTTTAGTCTTATTGACATTTATGGTAAGACCAAAGCGATCACATGCACTTTTGTAACAATTAACTGACTCTTGCAGCTCTTCTGGTGTGAGAGTTGGCGACGCAGCATCATCTGCATACAACATGTTAGTTAGCTTAGTAACCTGAGTTTTCCTCAAGGAGCGGAGACGAGTTAGGTTGAAAAGCCCTCCATCAAAACGATACTTGACCTCCACACCTGGGATGTTTGTGGGTGAATCATAAAGCATTGCAGCCAAGTACAGCGCGAAAAGCGTTGGAGCCAGTACACATCCTTGTTTCAATCCATGGGTAATAGGAAATTCATCGGACATCTTATTCTTATGGCAAACCTGACCTGTCATGCCATCATGGAGAGCCTTGATTAGATCTACAAATCGCTGAGGGCAACCAAACCGCTTCAGCACCGCCCACATGGCTGGTCTTGGAACCGAATCAAATGCATTTTCCAAGTCATAAAAGACTAAGAAGAGTGGATTCTGTTGTTCTCTACATTTTTCTTGTAGCTGTCTCACACAGAAAATCAAGTCAATTTTCCTTCTGGAAGCTCTAAATCCACATTGTGACTCTGGGAGGATCTTCTCAGGGATAACCTTGAGGCGGTTAAGTAGAATTCTTGCAAGAATCTTCCCCACAATTGATAGCAGTGATATACCACGGTAGTTGCCACAAACACTGCGATCACCCTTTCTAAAGATAGTGAAGATAGTGGCATTCTTTAGGTCTCCAGGTACCTTTCTCGATTCCCATATTCTGAGGATAAGGGTGAAAATTCTTGTTTTGAGGGAACGACCTCCGGCTTGAATTAGTTCCAGAGAGATGTTATCTGTGCCAGGTGCTTTTCTGGGCATCAATTGGGTGAGAGCTGCACTGAAATCATGATAAGTAGGAGGTACTGCCAACCACAGTTGTTCAGGTTGTTGCGGCACATCACAAAGGAAGTCTTCAGCAGCTGCTGATGGACGATTTAGGAGATTGGAGAAGTGCTCCTTCCAGCGTTCCAAGATTTCTTGACTATCAGTAAAGGTAGTAGAATTATCATCGCTTTTCAGTGTACCTGATGATGAGCGAGATGGTCCATACATTTCCTTGAGTACTGCATAGAAGTTCCTCAAGTCTCAAGCATCCGATAGTCTCTGAAGTTCCTGAGCGTTCTATTGCCACCAAGTATTTGTAATCTGCCTTATCTGCGTCTGGCATTTACTCTTGTGTTCCAGTAGTTTATCTCTCTTTGTGTTGGAAGTTGGGTCTTGAAGATGGGCAAGATAGGCATTCCTTTACGCATTGATGAGAGACAGAATTTCCTCATGTTGTCATCAAACCAGTCTTGTCTTTTCCGCACTATAAAACCAATGGTTTCCTCAGCTGACTATGTGATAATCTTCTGTAGTGTGGCCCATTCTTGCTGAATGTCATTTGTTACTGGGTTTTCTGATAACTGGGTGACGATCCTGTTTCCGAAATGTTTATACAAGGATTTATCCTGAAGTTTGGATGTATTAAACTTCTTTCTTGGCAAATTTTTGATGTTCCTAGGTGGTTTAGGTCTGATGGATATCCTCAGCTTACATATAAGAAGTTTATGATCTGTCCAGCAATCGTCTATATTCCTTGCTGTTCTGGTATTAAGAGTGTCCTTCTTATCACATTGCCGGGTAATGATATAATCAAGAATGTGCCAATGTTTGGAACGAGGATGCATCCACGTGGTTTTGAAGCGGTTAGGTAGCCGGAACTGCTTGTTGGTAATGAAAAGTTCGTGTTCTGCGCAAAGACCAAGAAGCAACAATCCATTGGGATTACATTTTCCAAGTCCCTGTTTGCCCATCACATTATTCCATAGCCTGTGATCTTTCCCAACTCTGGCATTGAATTTACCGAGGAGCAAGAGTTTATCTGCAGATGGTACCTTGGAGATGATTTCACTTAGCTGATTATAGAAATGAGCCTTTCCTTCATCATCAGAATCTAAGGTAGGAGCATAGGCAGAGATGATTGTCATAAAGGAACCTCCTGAGAGTGGTATGCGGAGAGTCATGAGCCTTTCTCTGATTGCAATGGGCGTAAGTTGGTGATAATTTACCAGTTTGGTCTTCACAGCGAAGCCCACACCATGAATACGACATTCACCCTCCTCCTTTTCTTTCCAGAATATGGTATATCCTGTTCCAGATTCAGTAATCTTGCCTTCAGACGACAGCCTAGTTTCACTGAGAGCAGCAATGTCAACGTTGAGTCTTGACAACTCATGGGTTACGAGAGCTGACCTTCTCTCAGGTCTAACGTTATTGTCCAAATCAAGCAAAGTTCTGATGTTCCATGATCAAATAATCAATTTGTGATTATTTACTGTTTTTGAGTTTCGACCGCATGAGGGGTGACCTGCTGAGTGCGGTTGCCCAGTCGGACCAAGATTGTGACTTCCGATGTTTAGCCCAACTCTTCTAGGGCCTTCCCCATGTGGGGTGGACAGCGGTGATCCTAAATAGGCCTGCCCAAACACAGATGCAGGACCGAATTCCTGAGTAGTCACAGAGTCTCCGGAAGACGACCATCACACTTCTGCTGCCAACGTGCAGGTCGGAACTAGGTGCTTCCAGTTACACCCATAACCTGCCGTTGGACTTTGAAAGTAAGTGACGTTCGGAAGAAGTGCCACTGGCGTGAATTTGTTTAGGGTGGATCTCAGCTTGCCAGGACGAGAGCCACACACTATGATCTCTGAGCCTTATCCTGCGGCTCACGAAGAATGAGACATGCAGGACCGAACACAGAGACTGCAACGAACTGCCGCATACTCAAGTACTACTGAGGTGCGCCTTTACAGCCAGTCCGTCTGGCCTGACCTCTTCCGCCTCTATGACCATTGGGAGCCATGAGAGTGATTGGCTTCTCCTCCGCTCATTTTGCCGTTGGGCCAAAATGTGCCCATCATAACTATGGACAATAGTTTGCCCTATTTAACCTGAGCAATAGGCTGCCCCTTCCGCCAACCACACTGTGCCAGAGTTCACCTCTTTCACTGCAGGTACCGTTGAGGACTTCACCGTAACCCTGGCAAGGGACCCTAACAAGGTACTACCAGCCGGGCCAGCTGGATCAGGGTTTTTTTAAGAGGTGTTACTCCTCTATCACTCCCTACTATATATATACGGTAACACTGTAGGTTATACAGGCACACTTGCTAGTGCCTATACTATACAAGGTACCACTACTGCTCCATGTACTGTAGTACTACCACACTGTATTATACACACTGTAGGTTATACAGGCACACTTGCTACTGCCTATACTACACAAGGTACCACTACTTGCTGTAGCAAGTCATACTAAACGTAGTGTACCGGACTATGTTCACTTCGCACAAGTTCAAATATCACTTGATATGCCTACTTCCAATCATGCCTGCGTACACGATCTTGGCTGATTCTAGAGAAGTATTGCCCACGAACGAATACCTCTCTCGGGCGAGATATTTCAGACTGACTGTCGGTCTACCCACAATGCTCCTGGGTTCAAACGATATGATAGTCGATATATACGCAGAGTGATTGCGATTATCACCTGGTATTCTGAAATGTGCATTTATAAAGTCATAATCATTCTCAAGTAGTTCTACATGAAAAGTAATGTATTTGCCATTAGTCGATCCCTTCTATGATCTCTGTATTACTTCAATGCAGCTTATATTGCAGTCATGTTTGCACGGCATCCATTTTGCAAGCAATAACCGTACCTCAGACAAAAACACGTGTTCGAGATTTGTAATGCGGGTTGCTGGTACCGTTCCTAAACGAGCGTCACGAAGTCTCCGTTGCTGCTTGTAGTTGAAAAGTTGCCATGAAAATGTCATCTGTGGCCTTTCTATTATGACCAGGTTCCAAGTCAATGCAAAATACTTGCTCGTCACTGTACCCGTATCCACGTGGTCTTACCTGTTGTAATCCAATGGAAGAACTAGATTGCTGAATCTGGAAGCACCCGGCTGAAATAACCCGCAAAACTCTACCAACTAGGATCAACCAGGGATAAGGATACATTATTATAAAAGAATGTGAAAAGAAGATGCCAGTGGTCGACGAAATGAAAACGAAAATCAGCTCAAAATGAAATAACAAGACTCTTAAAAATAAATTAATCTCGGGCATAAGGCTAAGCATTCAATAAAATAACCCACTGGTCCTCGTAGCACATCCTGGTTCTAATATAAATCACCAAGTCATCCGAAGAACATTTAAAATTGGATCAAGAGTTTATTGTCTAAGAAACTGCTGCTTCGTGGAAATTCTCTCCACTCAACAAAATATAGGTTTGCTTCCACTGAAGCACATGATAGTCAAATGTGACGTTAGCCTGAAATTTGGCTAAATTGTGCTGCTCAAATAGTACAGCATTTTAAACGAAGTTCAAAATAAACGTCTTTAAATTTCACAATATCATACAAATTAATTTTACAAATACAGAAACCCTAATAAATTCGTATTAATCTATATACATTTATACACTTAATTCGCTGTTGGAATCTCTCCCACATTATTCATTAATCCATTGACAGGTGTTCTATTCAGATCTGTTATAGTCTTATTACGTCATATCCGACGAACAATAAAGCTAATCGAACGTAATATCGCTTCAGTAAATTATAACAATTCATTTTAAATCATTCACCAAATATTTAAATTATCATCCCTTAAACTTTCATTCATTATTATTGTAATGATATACAATTATTATTACACGTCTTTCAAATCGTAACTTTCCACTGAAACATATGTTACTATTAGCAATACAGTTTAGATTAGTTGTTACAATGCATAACTTGGTTTTAAATGTTGGATTCAAAAGTCTACTAGCTTTCTAGTAACTGTAATCGTGACTGTAATTCACGTTCAAAAATACATATTAATTCAGTCAGTAATAGCTTATCAGCTTATTTAATATGGGAAATCTGATATTGATCATCCATCGATGTCTAATATCTGCCTCATTATAACTCAATTCAAGCAAACATTAATTGCTTTACACGTATATTAGGTCTAAATAGCTATAAATAAATACCAAACATTTTTAGGATCCAAAAAGCTTTCATACAACATTCGTAAAATACCATGTTTCTTGATAGACAAAAGTCAGAGTGTCATGGACAATTTTTATCAGAACTATGTTAAATATGTTGTATTCACATGTTCGAATAATAGTATTTGTGATTTTCCAAAATGGTCATTTCGTTTCATGTCGAAAATATTTTATACATAGATTTCTTTTCTTTCAATAATATTTCATTTCATTGTACTCTCATATTTCACAAATATTTCTTTCAAAGAATTATAGAGTGATCTATATAAAAAGAACAATTAAGTTTTCGCCTAAACAAAATTTGAAATGGAGATCCTCCTCTAAGGAAACACATAAGAAACTACACCATGAAAAAGAGCCTGTCTTAAGAAGGTACTAATAATCCATTAGAATCAAACGCTTAACCAAGTTGGAGTATTCCAAAAGAGTAAAGAAAATTGAAAAACTGAACGAACTCGAAAGTGACTATATTCAATAAGAAATTCAAAAATGTGCATCGCAAAAGCCTAATCCAAAAATTGTAATTGTTCACACTAGAAATCACTATATTTCCAAGTCTATATCGCACTCGATGAAAAATAGACTAACACATCTATCAAACAATGTTGCATGTAATGCCAAAATATTCTGTTTCGTTGTTTAAATAGTCACAAGTATTTATTCCGAATAATGTTCAAGTAGATGTGGAATAACGGACATCTTCTTGCTAACGACTATGCTTATATAATTTTATCGTAGTATTGGCCCTGTTTCTTCTTACCTCGTGTCTTCACAACCAATTATAATGCTCAGTTTATCGCCAAAGTAAATTTAGAAAAAAAAAAGTAATGCACTAAAAATAACATCACATTTAATATTAATATTAACTACAAATAAAATACATGCTTGGACAGAAATGATAAAAAGTATCAAGTCTAGCCCTAGAATGCACTTTCTATCTACTGAATAAAAATTGGCGAAAGAAGGACATTCTAAAGTATGACTAATTCATACTGTCTACTTATATGAAATGTTTCCAGCTACCTTGTTCATTGTCATCTCGATGAAAATGGAAAAGAATGTTTGAAGCACACATTCCTGGTAGGGACTGAACCCTTGTCCATTGCGTTGCGTATTTCTCGTACTGCCTGGAACTGCGTAGAATCAAACCCCGTTCCCATCCGCCTCGAAAAAACAGCTGTCCGCGTTGCAAAGTTCATCGCACCAACACGTCTTAAGTTTGCTCGATAGCTTAGTTGAAAATGCCATTGAAAGTTCATATTGTAGAAGTACGAATGTAGTGTCAATATCTCAAAAGTGCCTTCAGCCTTTTCTTATACAGCATTCTGCTATTGAAATCCATAGTTGAGATTAGTAATCATTCCAAATGCTCAACTCTGCTAAGCTGCTGCATTCCTGTTATTCATTTAGTATTTCTTCATCATCACTGTAGTGTATCGAAGTGTGTTTCCACACAATATTATATCAATGTTCATTGCTGCAGTATATATTGACCGTACTTTAATGTTCAAATGTTTTATAATGGCAGTAGAATATAACCAGTCTATATGAAAACTATGTTCAATTTCATTACACTCAAATCTAACAAAATGGGCTATTCGTTCTTCCCATGCGTTTCTAACGGGATCACGACAATTCGTCCCGATCGTTTGTCCCGCGACGATTGGTCATTAGTCATTACAATTATTTTCGTCCCGCGACGATTGGTCATTAGTCATTACAATTATGTTCGTCCCGTGACGATTGGTCATTCAAACAATTCGTCCAGCTCATTGTTGTGTCTCATAACAGTGGTTACCTGTTGTGTTTGTTTTAATGCCACGAAAAAACAAATCTCTCTACGTGGAAGTCTTCACTGTTTTAAAGGAGAAGGCTTTGGAAAGATGGCGTACTCAGATGAAACCAAAATTTATTTCGCTTGATTATGAAGCTGCTGTGATTAATGCTGCTCTGGAGGTTTTCCCGGAAGTTCAAATTGCAGACTGCCTGTTTCCTTTCAGCCAAGCCCTTTAGTGCAAGCTAGAAAGAGCTGGCTTACAGGCGCAATACGAAGAAGAACGCAATTAAAACATGAGAAGACATTTCCGCCGTCTGATCGCACTAGATAGATTTTTAGATAGATAGATAGATTTATTTACCATCAACAGGATAGGCACCCAATTACAAATGATATAATAAAACATAATAAACATTAAATTTACTTAAAAGCAACTATTTAACTAACCTAGAAACAAACATTGATTCAAGCTTATAAACTAAGTTCTCTATACACTTAAATTAAAATAACAATTATTACACACTATATATACAACAAACACCTACGATCTTGAGTTCAACAATGATCTACGAATTTCCGTAGGCTTCGAGTAAAATATATCTATAGCGCTATCAAGATGGTTTAGAGAGCGCAACGCCATCAATAACCAGGAATTGGCATGGGCTACAGTTCTTCACTTCTGGATCCGGAAAGTGAGTCTTTGCCTTGTATTGCGGCCTGGAACATGAAGCCGAATCAAATACAAAAGGGGCGCACAGTCGATTCTATTGGTCAGACACTTATATAGAAACATGGCGTTGGCACACATGCGGCGAGACCTCAAAGACCGCATACCCATGGTTCCACACAAGGTCTCATAATCCAATGTAGAGAGTCGAATGCCCATATACCTACAGCTGATCCACTTCATGAATCTCACCTGCACTCTCTCTAACCGCTGAATAGCATATTGCTGAGAAGGCAGCCATACCTCACAACAGTATTCAACAGTCGACCTTACATATGCTAAAAATAAAATTTTGAGAGAACCTATATTGGCAAATTCACTACAATTTCTCTTCAGAAAACCTAGTAATCTGAACCCCTTACTTGTCACCTTATCTACATGCTTTAGAAATGACAGCCCGTCATCGTTGGTAATTGTTATACCTAGGTCGTTTACTTCATTCACACGCACTAATACAGAGTTACTTATACTATAATTCCTCATGACAGGCGCCAACTTCCTAGAAAATGTTATCACATTGCATTTTGATATATTAAGGTCAAGTAACCACTTAGTACACCAATCTGTTAGTAGATGTAGGTCTAATTGAAGCAAGTCACAGTCTGACTCGTGGTCTATTACTCGAAACAGTTTCAAATCATCAGCGTATAGAAGGCAGTTACTATTCTTGAAGACCCCAGTTAAATCATTAATAAATATTACAAATAATAGTGGCCCCAAGATGGAACCCTGAGGAACACCAGAAGTTGGAAAGTATGGATTTGAAGTTTGACCATCGGATTTAACAAAGCAGATTCTTTCAGTGAGATAGCTTCTAATCCACTCTAAAACGCTGCCGCCTATTCCATACGCCGACAATTTGATTCATAATGCCTCATGTTGTACGGAATCAAAGGCTTTGGAAAAATCTGTGTATATGGCATCTACTTGTTGACTCCTGTCCAAGGCATTTGATATGAAGTTGACGTACACTGCCAGGTTCGAAACAGTCGAGCGCTTCTGCACGAATCCATGCTGAGCAACATTAATGTACTGGCCGACTGACCTGTATATTCTATTGTACACAATCTTCTCCGCCACCTTTGATAGGAGGGATAGCAGGACGACTGGCCTATAGTTGTCAAATACCCTTTTGTCACCCTTTTTGAATACTGGAATTACGTATCCCTTCTTCCACTCACACGGAAAGCATCCAGATTTAAAAGATATATTTAAAATTGCACTGAGAGGTATTGCCAACTGAGGAGCACATTCTCTAAGTACAAGACCTGGTATCTCATCAGCCCCAAACGATTTTGCAGTATCTAATGATGACAGAATCTCACACACTTCAAAGGGCGTAGTCCGGATCGACATCAATCCCTGATTACACACGATTGGGACAGACGAGTGAAACGGCCTCGCAGGAGAGTGATACTTCTTGAAGCCCTCTGCAAATTTATTAAGAATAGTTTTCTTGTCCTGGATTTCGATTCCATTCTGAAACATAGTGGATGGTAAACGTGAAGATTTTCTTTTATTGTTTACAAAATTCCAAAAATGCTTTGGATTGGTGGTTAATTTTGATTCAACTGAGATCACATAGTCTTTGTATTTTCTGTTCTGGAGTCTCTTATATTCTCCCCGTATCACCGAAAATTGAACATAGTCACACCAAAAGCCCGATTTCTTGAACATTTTTCTGACTCTCTCTTTTTCTTTCAACTTGTTGATTACCTCTGTATCGTACCAAACTGGATACTTCCGAGTATTGATTGTGCGAGTGGGCACTGAATCCTTGATAACTGCTTTGAGGACGTTGTAAAACAGACTTAAAGCCTCATCAACAGAGGGAGAATTATCCATCAAATACCATGGACACATCGATAGAAGGTCTCTCATGAGGGGAAAATCAGCTTTAGTCCAAGTATATATTACCCTTCTTAGTGATTGTGGACGGATAATTCGCGGCAAGGATAGTGAGAATTCCACAGCATCGTGGTCTGACTTAACTACCTTCTCAGCCTGAATACATTGCGTATGTGCGGAGAGTTGTTCAGAGACTAGCACCAAATCCAGGAAATTGTTATTGCGTGTAGGGAAATGACACATTTGCTGTAGATTAAACTCACTGATAATCTCTAGAAACGATAGGACTTCCTCACATCTTTGCTTTATAAAAGGTTCAGGGGTCCAGGCTAATTCACTGATGTTAAAGTCCCCACACACTACGACTATGTCTTGGGGGTTTAAAACAGCTGTGACATTGCCCAGCGTCTGACGCAAATCAGTCAGCCTAACCTTCACCTCGTCCGGTGGTAGATAGCAGCACACGATGAATACCGCCCGTCCAGGTTTAGGCCTGACCTTGACCACAAGGCACTCCCAACACCCTGCCAACTCCGGCCTTGATACCGGATCCAGGATGTTTTTCACGGCCACAAGTACGCCTCCACCCTTAGTTTTGGTGTCATGAACGAGTTGTCTGTCTTGTCGAAATATACTGTAATCACCCGTAAACGACGTGGAAGGCGCTTTCGAAGAAGTAGAGGAAGACATCATGGTGATCTTGCGGCCAGTAATGCAGCATTTGGAAGAGGTTTACGTGAAAGGAAGACGCCTCCCCGGACCAGGACGTCGTCGGCGACAACCCAACTTTCCGCCACCGTATTGGAACTGTTTTGAGCCAGTCATCGGCGAGCTTCCTCGTACGACAAATACATGCGAAGCATGGAATCGTCGATTAAAAGTGTGTATGGGTCAAAACCATCCAACACATTTTCGCGCCCTTGACGTCCTACGAAGAGAAATGCACGTCGAGTCTCGTGAAGTCATGAAACTTGAGAGCGGGCATTCACCGAAAATGAAGCGGCGCGTCTACGAAGATTTGGACAAACGCATCGCAAGAGTCGTCGGAAGATACCCACAGTGCCGTGATGACAATGAGGTCCTTGAATACTTAGACAGAATTGGAAACAATATAGCTGGAAATTCCTAACACAAGTTGACGTGTAAGCCTACCTGGTGTTAACGTAAGTGTGACAAAAACATCCTTATAAACAATGTCAAAGATGTAATTTTTTGTCTCTCTTTTTTTCGAATGACCAATTATGACCTGACAAATATTACCCGATACAAGTTTATACAATGACGAATTATCCTTTGGGACCAATTAGCAGGGGCCAATTGTTGTGGGACAAGTTTCTCGTGACGAGTTGTCATGGACCCATTTCTAACACTCGCGTCTTGCTGTAGCAAGTCAAGACTAATCGTTATGTACCGGACTATTCTCACTCCACACAAGTTTAAGTTTCACTTGATATGCCTACTTTCAATCATGCCAGCGGACACGTTTCTTGGATGATTCTGAAGTAGTATTACGAACGAATGAATATCTCTCCCGAGCGAGATATTTCATACTGACTGCCAGTCTACCCACAATACTCCTGGGTTCAAACGATATGACAATCAAATTCGACACAGTATGATTGCGATAATCACCTGGTATTCTGAAATGTGCATTTATAATATCAAAATCATTCTCAAGTCGTTTCTACATGAAATACAATGTATTTTCCAGTTGTCGATCCCCTCTGTGATCTCTGTAGTACTTTATAACAGCGTATATTGGAGTCACTTTTGCACGGCATCGATCTTGAAAGCAATAACTGTACCTTGGCCAAGTCACGTGTTCAAGATTGTAATGCGGGTTGCTAGTTCAACTCCTAAGCGCGTGTCACGAAGTCATCGCTGCTTGCAGTTGAAATATTGCCATAAAATATCATCTGTGTTCTTTCTAACATGTCCAGGTTCCAAATCAATGCAAAATACTGGCTCAGTACTGTACCCGTTTAAACATGAAGAGACACTTTTGGGGTTCTGAAGATCAGCTGGATCGTAGAATCTTGAAGGTCCCCGGCTAGAAAAACCTGTAAATCCTACCGACAAGTACTACATGTGGATACAGTAGCCATTCGAATGTCTTATGGAAAATAATATGCTGGGCAACCAAATCAATCTAATTGGGAGTACGAGAAACTTACGGTTCTCGGGGCAAATTGGATATGGCACGGGGCTCTCCTAAACCTAAATCCATTTCCACCACACAATCTCTCAACATAACTCATATAAATCACGAAAGTCTGTTTATTATAAACGAACGATCAGATTTATTTAATGAAAACAAGTGCAATTTAAATCTTTCGATAATCTCAAATCCCTACAATTATATGAAATAATCATGGCAATAGACACGCTTGTCAAATAAATAAAGTAAAATAATTGTAATGTCCATCTGACATCATTAACCACAGCTCCTCTCAAAAATAAAAACGTATCAGCTATTTCAGAGTTTGAAATTAAAATAAAATATATAATATTATTAAAATATTATTCCAATTAAACATAAACTCCTTTTACTCTACACATGAAACTCCGATTATATAACCTGACTACAGAAGCTACAGCTCACCTTGACACTATGTCATCCTGACAACCTTCACGTAATTCGCTTATTTCATAAAATTAATACATCACTGTATTATTAAGAACACTACATTTATGTCATCTCCCCCTTCTCATCATTATAAACATCCATAAAAAAAATCATGTATACTTTCAATAAAGTATTGAACTGTCAAACGGCATATTGCGTCAGTATTATCGAACATCGATAATGTAAAACACTTATCATTTCTTTCTCATCTTTAAACAGCACTTCTCGTAATTATTTACCTAGGGTTAATCAATTCCTACTTCAAAATAATTATTTATGATAAAGATATCAATAATATTTCCAAATTCATTGTTAGACTAACGATAATTTATAATTCATTAATAATTCATACATTTATTATTATAAATGGCATTCTTATTAAATGTTTATTAATGCATATTAATATTTGTTAATATTTGTTAATTGTTAATTAATGCCACTTGAATTATTTTTATATTAATTAATATTAATTTCTACTACTTGCCGGGGTTCGAATCCCGGTGAGAGCAGGGTGGAATTTTCACCTGAAAAATCACGTGGCGTCAGGAAGGGCATCCGGCCTTATATCCCCGGCCAAAACCAAAATGAGCCTGGTTGGCTCCGGCGACCCCAATTAATTGGGATAGGCCGAAGAAAGTTAGTTATTAATTTCTACTACTTGCAATATTTTTATGTTTATTAACTTCGCTACAATTTTATGTTGGTTTATTTCAATTCCGAGCTGGTATGGCCAAGCAATTAAGCTAAGCTCATACGTAAACATTGTCAAAATCATGTTAATGACGTTAATATAATTAACAAACAAATAGTTTATAATCATTTCTCAACAATTTTCCACCAACTCTCCTGTCATTTCGACTGTAGTTCAATTAAATATTAATACCTGATCTTTCACTCTTCTCCTTACAACAATACTATTTTATAATTATTGAAAATACAGAGCACAAATTATACATATGGTTAATAAATGTGAATATACATTAGTGTTTTCACCTTCAACCTTCACAAAATTTCACAATGGAAGGACCCCGGTTCTTACATGTGATTACGTGCTACCGGCTACATTGTTTACCACATAATTTACAAGTACAGGATACGTCTATGTCATGAAAGTACTCGGTGTGGCACAGTTTATGGTGGTACCCATGTACCGCCATCGAGTTAACGAAGTGTCGTAGGTCTGGATTGGTGTCAGTCCATACCCTATTCGTCATGGCTTCCGTTATGTAAAATTCGAGCCAGATTTAATCTCTCTTCTGAACTCTCTCATGCATTAGTCTTTTCCAGGCGTCCGTAGATGGTAGTCCTCTCTTCGTCCGTAGGTCCTCAATGAAGAAGTTCTCGTTGGCAAGTTCGTACACTAGTCTAGATTTTGCATATTTTGATAATCCCAGGGTTGCTTTTAGGAAGCGCGACTTCACTGCCTCGAGCGTCCTCAAGTCCGCCAGGGTCAGTTTCTCCATGATGAATTCTATCCCGTACGTGGCGATGGTCGCTATTTTCGCGTCAAATAATCTCATAGCAGTTCTCGTGAGTGATTTAATGTCATATATGGCTTTAGTTGCCGTAACTCTGTAGGCTCTAGCTGTTGTTTGCATTGTCAATCCTAAGTATGTGAATGTATTTACTGTCTTGAGGGGATTCAATCCTAGGTATATCCTGTCTTCCGAGGCCTCTCTGCCACCTTTCCGAAACGTCATTTATACGGTTTTCTCTGTGTTGATTTTCATCATGTTATCCTTTGCCCAACTGTCGAGATTTGTTATGGATTTTTGCACTTCATGTACGGAACTCGAACCAATGACCATATCGTCAGCGTATAGGTATATTTTAACATTTTCCGTCCCTAGCGTAGTTGCCGTCATCACATCGTACGTTGCAATGTTGAACAGTAGGGGGATGAGTGGGTCTACTTGCAATACACCATTGGTTTGTGTTATCAAATTCGAAGTTGCGACACGGTCATCAATTTGTATATAATTTGTGATCAGAATGTTGCTGATCAGTGTCGGGAGCTTGTTGTTTGCGCCCATTATGGCTACCAGTTTCGCAATTATTAGCGACCTGCTTAACGAGTCAAAGGCTTTCGCGTAATCGACAAACACTACGTGAAATTTGCCACTAGGATGTCTTAGGGTTTCTTCAATGTCATTGAGGAGGTTGTTAATGACGTGAAAAGTGCTTCGTCCTTTACGGAATCCAAACTGTTCATCTGGGAGTTTATGGTCTACTGCTTCTGTGATCCTTTTAGCGAGGAGTTTTGTCAGTATCTTCATCATGTTCTTTTCGATAGCGATCCTTCTGTAGGAGTTTGGATCTGCTTGATCGCCTTTACCCTTGAACAGCACTTTAATAGTTGAGATTCTCCATGCTATGGGGATCCTACATTCATGTAGACAGAGGTTCATTAAGTCTGAGATTGCCGGAAGCAACAACTCTGTCGAGTTTTTCACGTGTTCGTTACAAATTCCGTCAGGTCCTATGGCCTTATTGTTTTTGAGTGACATGATAGCTTCTTCTACCTCCTCCGCTGTGAACGGGTTGGTTTCATGTTGATATGTTCCCATTTTAGTTGGTTCAAGATTGCTGACATCTCCGTCTACATTTAATATGTTCCGGAAGTGTTTTTCCCATTCAGCCATTTCTATTTTTCCAAAGCCATGTGTTTTTCTATTGTTCAATGCTACAAATGGGTCATTGATGGCTTCCTCTACTATTCTTATCGCCTCTTTTTCCAAATGTTCTTTACGTTTTACCGATAGTAGTCTTTTGTAATCCTTCTTGATGATGCTGTATTGTAGTAATGCCTCCTGGTCCATAGTAAATTTTGCGATATGCATGGCCTCGATGACTCCTTTTCTCCTCAGATAGCATTCCTTGTCGAACCATGTTCACGATCTTCTTTCCGGCTTATACACAAGTGCTGATTTGATAGTTTTTTCCAGGGATAGCGCGGCTGCGTATATGTCTGTTCTCTTTGTGTGATTTTCAAAACTTTTCCATTCCTCCGATTCCTGTCTAAGAACATCTTTGTCTATCTGTCATGAAGGGTTGGTATCCTAAGGTTTTTCTCTCTTGTCCATTTGTGAGACGATAAATTGTGTCAAGATGGGGCAGTTTCTCTTCCTCATCGCCTCCTCTGAAGTGAGACATACAGTGTAATTTAGTAACTTAATGGTACGGCCTTTATAGAAAACTAAATCTATAGTGCTGCATCCTGAATGTGCGTTCTATCTTCAACCTTGTTGAATCCTTCCTCCGTCATTAGTTCGGCGAGTTCTTTCGCTCTGTGGTTATCGACGTCTAGTCTGCAGTTAAAGTCTCCGGCCAATATAATGTCTCTGTCCTGAGGTACATGTCCTATGGAGAACATGATTGTTGCTATCAGATCTTCGATAGGTGTTAGTGGCCCTGAATATATGACCATCACAGAGATCCATTCGAAGTTTATTATCATTGTGTCTTGGTCTTGGTATTGTCCCCGTTAACCGGCAGTGAATTGGATGACCCGGCGAAAACATCGCAATTCATGCCGATAACACATGACATAATTATATCAGATAGAGAACAAAAAGATTGAGGTCTGGGTTCAAATATCAAAAAAATATATGCCGGTGGGTACGAGAACTCAAGTAGTCTCAGGGGTGATTAACAGGATATAGGTGTAACAGGTTAAATCAACCCACTCCCAAACCTAAATCAAAGCAATAGCACAAGAGAAATCAGAAGAAAATCACAATTAAAAAGATAAAATAGGCATCCATTTATTGGCAACTCATTGACTAACACAAATATAGAAAAACCCCAAAAAGCCTATCTTGCCTCGGAGATTCGATCTAAATGAAAGCTTGATGTGGACCGATGAAAAAAAATTAGAGTTCAAATAAAATAATTAAATTTTGAAGGGTCAAAGAATCTCCTTGGTCCTATCCTTAGATATAAATAAAATTAGGAAATACTCGATGAAAATCAAATAAAATAAAAACAGATGAGATTTAGTCACATTTGACTATCAATATCAACTAAACACGCTAAATGTCCATCAGGTAGTGTCCTAGATTAGTAATATTATTCACTCACTTGAGTTTATAAGGAAAGAAAGTTGAATAAATAGCTTGCCTAAAACTAATAGTATTGATCTCCGTTCTGACTAATGAGAGAAAAAAAAACAAATATCGTATCCACCAATTATTAATTATAAATATTGCTGTAGCAATATAGGTCCTACTTGACCACTAAATTAATGTTGCAATCAATATTTATATTTATCGTACAACGTGCAATTAACATACACCTTTAAATATAGGAATAATTTCCATCACTTAAATGTCTATGTTTTTCCAACCTACCAATCACTCATTCAGAGCCTATATCTCAGTTATCGAAATTATAAAATAGCTTCTACAGGTAATTTCAGAGTCTCATTACTCAAAATATTTCAAACAAGTGTGCACCCATTATCTCACATTTATGCAAAAGTCAAAGTCATGGCTGATCATTATATCACAACTAAGAGTTCCCATCTTTCCCAATTCGATGGTATGCTTGCAGTGTATTTCACTCCATCAATTATATAGTGATTAGATTATCGCCTACTTACTTCTGTGAATACTTAATTCACCATCATCTGTCTGCACTTTGCATAGTCATGCTTATTTAGAATGATATTATACTACTAATTATTATTACATTTTTTAAATATATTCACAAAGAGTTTCATCATGATTAATTCCCAGAATATTGCCATAAGACGTTCACAGAATATGTGAAATATCATCCTGAATTTATTTTATTACATTCCATTCACTTCTCTCTTTTTTTTAATAAACAACTGCACCAACCAATCCCTTTTTTGTGTGTAGATAAACTCATTACGATCTTATAATTATCATGACTTTCCTTTTAATCACATAACTAGTGTGCGTAAATTATCATCTAAAGCAGGCGTGACCTGTAGCAATGTCAAATGGATAAGTGGCAAAGCATAATGACGAGCATGCTTTTAATAATCAAAGTCCCCGAATCAATGAATGTGGAAGAAGAAAAATGGGAATATTTAAAGTTATGATCTTTTAGATTTCACATAATTAGATTCACCAACGCTGAAGTCAAAATAAAAAAAATAAAAAACATGAATTCCACCCTAGCTCTCGACAGCTAGTCAACCACCTTCATTTATTCCATCATAAATTCAGTTAGTTTCGGCATCGTATTTCCAATCTTATCATCGTAGAAAAAAAATCTTATCATTCGAAGTAGTGATGAATTTACAAAAATTCCCAAAAGAAAATATTAACTGGTTCATGGAGCCAAGCATGGTGGATTGTTCCTTGCCACGTGCGATAACCCTACAATGTGAATCACTTCATCATATAATTTCCTAATAGACGAAGAATAAATGTGGCTATTAATAATAATAATCATAAAAATAATTAATCAGCAAATAAGTAATAATTAGTTCAACTCCATGGTATCTATTACTACGGAGTAGTCAAACCACTCACAACTACAAATTGAAGTAATGTTTTAGCTCACCAAGTGGCAGAAATAAGAAAATATGGTACTAGCCTAGTATGCCCATAGAATGTAAAACCTCTGTAACCAATGAAGTCTCCTCCATCTTCATCCAGGACCATCTTCTACCCATTCGAGGACCTGTAGGATTCCATCTTCCTCCATCTTCTTCCTTGCCTCCTCCTGGAATCGAACTGAGACCTTCCCATTTCATGGTGGCTGCGTCCTCCGACTCCCACGGTGTGGTTATGTCATGGCAACATCATGGCCTCATCTTGATGTAGATGTCACTCCGTCCAGTCCCCTCACGTACAAACTTAGTGCCTCATATTCTCACTGAATAGTTCCATTTCAAAATTATTCATCGACGCTTCCACAGCACAGGTTAGAAAATGTCCTCGTTCCATTCTGGAAATCATAAGTTCCTGCGCCTCGAGCAGTTCCAATGCATACACAATTCTACCTCTCAGCAAATTTGTCACCGGCTGTATGTAAGCAGTAATTTAACAGCATTCACAGCTGTTCATAAACGGCGGGTGTATTATCGAAATATCAATTGCATCTACAAGTCCTCCTTCGATGACAAGGGCCTCGCCTATTCTCAAATGTTTTCTGCACAAACTATTCCATATTGTAGCTCACGTCTAAAACTAGTTGCGACGGGCTAGGTCTTTCGTTATCAAACCAATATGCGTTTGCACTACCGGTATTATACACTTAGACTCGGCCGTCTGATATAGTAATCACGCCCAATATAGTAATCACGCCCGATTCACGGCGACACTCTGACCTGTGGTGACACAGCACACACGGCTCTCCACGATCACGATCGAATGTTAAAACACTCACGTTCCGCACGACGGAGCACTGTCCAGTACGCGCACATAAAAGCATGTGTCTGCCCTCTCAATGTGTCAAGTTGCCGAAAATAAGGACTGAGCACGTGGTCAGATGCAGCGCGCTCTGGCGGAGATAGTATTCAGGTACGCGTGACGTTACTCAACCTTGCGGTCTCGCACACAACGTTAACATGCAGTGTTTTGGGCTAGGATTTCTCACGGGATTGCCACTCCGTGCTTATACTGGGGTAATATGTTGGGCACAGTATTTACTTAGAATTTTACCAATGCTTGGTTTGTAATAACATGAGGTGCCACGCATTGGTCTCCCTTTTGGCCCTTGCGTTGCTGTAATATGCTGTGCGTAGGATCCATTAATGTCTATAGGTTTGGTCGATAGAGTCTCTAGTAGTATGAGTAAATCGTGTGAATGCAGAAGGTTATTGTTTGTCAATGCTAAGGCGCTCTTCAGGCCCTCTATATTCCAAAGCAAGATGCGCAGCTGGTTAGGCTGTGAGGGAAATTCCTGTTTTACGGGAGCAAAAAGCCGGTATCGTCTCACAAAGACACCATTGGGCCACGCTCCTGGGACGTAAACCTTTGACAGATCTTGGAAAGGTATAACTGCTCGTTGTGTTTTTGTGTGGGGCTGGTAGGATGTTCTTCACAATGATATATGTTACATTTATGTTGGTTAGGTGGCGCTGTACCATTTCTACAGTGGTGTTATGGTGGAGACGCCCTATGTATAGCCATGCTCTTGGTTCTGCTGCTTGTAGTTCTGTTATGTTCGTAGTACTGCCATTTACAGAGCTGATCATGTGTGTGTCTACTGTTGTCAAAGTTGTTCGTTGCGAGTTGGAGTACGTGGGTTTCAATTGTGCAGTTCGAGAGTCTTCAATCACATCTTTGTATGTGCAGTATTGATGCGTTATATTTCCCATGGGCATCATATTTGAGGTTGTTGCATGTTCCGCGTCAGTATTCTTTATGAGCAGGTTATTTTCTCACAAATCGTCTTTGCTATTTTGATTGATACGATCACCACCTTGTGTTGAGGATCTTATGTCCATTTCCCCTGGGCCGATAGCCTAGATGTTAGGCCCCTTAAAACAACAATTATCATCATCAACCATTTCCTCTCGTACCATCTTCTTGAGATTGGCTGATAAGGACTCCAACATGGATTGCATATTCTGTGTTATATTCCGTGTAATTCTTTCCTCCGTTGCTTGTTCTGTGTGAATGTCTCTGTTGCCCAGCTGTAGATTGTCCGGTTGCCCACTAGATGGCATCGAGCCCTGTTCACGCTGCTCTGAAATCATGGCCTCATCTGTCCGCTCACGAAGTAGACCCTTCGTGTCATCTCTATTTCTCCGACAGCTGTTCCGTGCAAGTCCGCTAGATGGTATCGGACAATGACTTCGATGGTCTGTATTCATTGCCTCGACTCGTTGGTTGCTAGATGTCGTCTGTGGAATAATTCCGTTGTTCACTTGACTTCTCTGTGGCCCATCATGGGTCTCCGTATTGCTAAGTATTTCATGGAAATTGCCGTAAGATGGAGCCACCTGTTCTGTGGTCATTACGTGTGACGTTTCTATACAATCATTTTGGCTAACCTCAATAACCTCATGCTGAGAATTCTGTTCAGTTATACTGTTAATCTCTAGCATGGATTTCATGTCACTAAAACAATCCACAATGACACTCACCATTCTATGGATATCTTCCTTAGTCTCTTTCTTCATGTGTCCGCCTGCATCTGCGGTATTCTATATAAATCGGAGAGCAACATGTAACCGACTTTCAATCTCGTCCGCCATTTTATAACCTATTTTATAATGTATCAAAATTCTCTATAATACGTCTGCACTACCTATTAGAGCTTCCATATAACAACTATGCTCTAGAAATCGTTACCACTTCTTTCAGTAAAAAATGAATTCCTCCATACTACGCCTACATCACGTATTAGAGCTTATCATCATCACTGCTACTCTCTCATTGCACTAGTAAATGCATAACACGGCATTTTTTCTCATATAATATAAACTTAAATGTCATTGTAAAACTTACATCAGAACTTTCATACTATTTCTCCATTTCAATGTTAATTCAATACGATCTTCGCAATATATTTTGATCATTTCGTTGCCTTAATAATTTTATTTATCTTGGCCTTAAATTACAGTACATGAACTTTTCTTGGTTTACTTAGTCATTACTATGGTTAAAACAATAGTTGTTAATATTTAGTAAGAATACAATTAAATAACACCTCACTGATCGTTTCTCATTGCTTCAATGCAATATTTGAAAGTCAACAATTATAATATTAATGTTGCAAATGGTTTACTAGAATTCTCATTGTGCGACATTTCACGATGTATAGGGATGCACATTCGCCTAAATCTGATATATTCAAAATATCAACTCAATTAATAGAATTTTCTTAAAGACTCAACTAGTCTCATTAAGGAACAAAATCTTTAAATGACGCCCATATATCCCAATTAATATAAATTCAATTGTACTTCCTGTCCTAACAATTGCTATATCAAGTATAACATCAAGTTCAAACAACGCAAATATTCTTGACTAGATCGTCAAAATAAAATAAAACACGAAAATAATGTTTTATATTCGTAGTATCTTCTTCCTTATTACGTATCTTCTTACGCTAAAATTCCCAACGTTATTATCGCAGACGAAAATATTAATGATTTTAAGAATGTGAATTTAAGAAAGCATTCTTAAATTCATTATCGCAAAAAATCGAAATTTAACATCAAAATACAATCCACTTCTTAGATGAAGTTATCAAACATTTAAAACTGTCAAATAAACTACGGATCGTGAAATATCCCAAACTTCTACTTTAAATTCAATGAAATATTAAATTACTAAAACAATGGTTAACTGAGTTGCTCCAAAATAATCGAACTACTAAACAAATCTATATAACGAATCTGGAAGATCTTCGAAAATAACATACTCAACAGTATTCTCCATTTTGCTTTCCTGCTGCCTACCGTCTCCTTCCTCCAAAAGAACTGCATCGTCGAGCTTCGAACTCCGTCGCCTGGCATCGAACTGCACCATCCTGGACTCTGGATTAGAATCGGACATGTCTTCAAGCTTTAGATTTGGATCGCCCGAATCTCATCTTCTTCATCTCTTCTGTGCGCTGATCTTAGATGCGTCCGCTTCTTCATTATAAAGTTGAAATATGTAGGCTTGTTCTTAAGTTTCTTCTTATTTTGTAATTTTGCAGAGAGATAGTTGCTCAAAATATTCCGATTCTTCAATGCATATCACGTTCCTTACGCATTATTGCTTAAGCTGCCATCACAAACTCGCTATCATTGAATAATATTCTTGCTCTCAACTTCAAAATGTTTTACACAGTGAAAATATAATGGTAATGGATAATCTCACTATATACACTCGCAGTCAATGTTTTCCAGTTCACGTTTATATTGAATACGCGTCACCGTTGCTATTACGAAACTCACTCGACTTCGCTGTAAATAGCGCACTGAGCTGGAAACAAAACTTGCTGTTCATGACTGAGACAATCACTTTCTGCAAACTGTCTTATCGCTCCAAAAACTGCTTCATTGTTATACAATTTCGTTGACATATCGCCGAAGTGAATGTATACTATCGTATACTGAAATTTTGAAACAATTCTTTACATTTATCTCGCACTGAAGCTTTTTTATACACACAAGCACTTTCAATTCAACTTCGCTGAGCGCGGCACTATACAAGATCGCTTGTACTCTCGCAGCATCGTCTGTCAACTACCTTCAGTCCCGCACTACCGTGATAATCTCGCTCTAGGCTAGTATCAACCGATACGACTTGTCAACTCGGCATCTGACAACGAAGCAACCAAGATTCCTGCTTGAATATCCCCTCCTTTGTTTCCAGGGTTGCGCGCTAATGGAAACGAGCGGCAAATCATAAATATTTGCTTCAATCTTAGTAGTTCGAATTCAATCTTCATTTCAACCACTATAGAAATATTCGTCATCGGATTTTACGTATTTCCATGTCGAATAGCTTCATTATTAGTAATTATTTTGCGAAAACACATTTCCATGAGGAGCTTTTCTGGTCTTCCTTCATTTTCCCTCTCTCACGTCTATTCCGACAAAATGTGTGAGCCAATCACATCAAATCTCCCTGTTGCTACGGTCTTTTCGCGGTGAAATTCGACACGAGGCAAGGTCATCCTCGGTAAAAATATCCCTTCTCTTCTTTCTGATGCAATCAAAATCATCTACCCCATTGACTTGAAATACATGCCTTTGCGCAACTTCCATTGTTCACACTTTCTGAACTGAAACTTATCATGGGATTTAAAATAATGATATCTCATTCAATGCAGTATTAAAATTCGGGTTCAGTACCTAACGGATGGCCACGGCCACCTCCTTCCCTCTGCCTTGCGTATCCCTCCCAATCTTCTCATCCCTTCCCATCCCTCATATAGCCCCTGTTCGCTTTGCAAGTGAGGCCGCCTGGGCGAGGTGCTCGTCTAGCTCTCCAGTTGTATCCCCCACCCGATGTTTCAAGCTCCAGGACACTGCGGTAAAGGTGGAATCCCTCGCTGAGTCCGAGGGAAAAGCCAATCCTGGAGGATAAGCCGACGAAAAAAGAAAAAAATGGGTATTTGACATAACCAATATTAAAAATAATAATAATAATATATTTCCTTGGTTTACACTAACAGTCCAGATCAAGTTCGCTGTCTGACTCAGTTGAATCATGTTCACGAAAACTGATAATAAAAGGCTCCATAATCAAGCCACGGTCGATATTATGTCGTGATCTTCCTCCTGCAGTATCTGTACGTGTCTTGCGCAGTACTTTGCCCGATAACCTGGATGTTAGGCCCCTTGAAACAACAATTATGATTATAACTCAGGCAGTCCACTCAAGTGGAAGTTCAATCAGCTAGTTCATAATTTTGTCAACATCTACTATTTGGAACGTATAGTTATTCCCCTGGTATATACGATTTCACCTGCACCCATTATGAGCTCACTTGGGTTGTGGTAACAATGATAAGCGACGTAGGCAATGTACATACACGATGTTGTCTCGCTATTGCATATATTTAGTACTTATGGTGTGCTGGTTTGTGAGAATTAGCTATCAGTAGCGATCCCGCTCTGGTTTGTGATAGGTTGTGGGGACACCATGAGGGGAAAACCACCCGATAAAGTCAGCCTTTCCAGTTAATGAGCACCGTCTGATTGTTTGCTTTGTCCTAAACAATAACTGAACTTGGATGGAGGTATGGACACAATTATTTAGTAAAACATTGTCTAAAACGAGCGTAGCAAATCCTGGTAGGCATTGAACCTGGAAATTCACATAATCAGCCCTTTCTGAATGATAATTGTCAGATTTCTTAGACTTTGATACATCAAAAATTCATTTACATTCAGGAATAAAGATGATCCCTATGCGGGCATATCAAAGCTGTTTTCTCCTGACGATTTTGTTGTTGTTGTTGTTACTGTTGCTTTATTTGAGGGGCTTGGACATCGTCGTTATATTTCGCCATATAGGCTACTTGGGTGTGTGTGTAATTTTGTCTAATAACCTTTGTTATTTTGATGGCTGTGTTAGTGTGTGCAATTGTAATTCAAGTAAGGGTTGGGAAGGAGACAGCCGTGGCCATAAGTTAGGAACCATCCGTGCATTTGCCTGGAGTAGAAGTGGGAAACCACGGTAAACCACTTCCAGGATGGCTGAGGTGGAAATCGAACCCACCTCTCCTCCGTTTTGCCTCACGAGGATGAGTGTACTCCGTTCCAGCCCTCAAACCAGAATTAAATTTATTAGCAGAGCCTGGGATTGAACCCGGACCTGAGGGTGCCAACCAGAAATGCTGGCAGTTACACCACGAGCTGGTCTTCCTGATGTTTGACAACGCGTCACGAACTGCACTGATGTAAGAGAAATGTGTTTATTGACTCTTGACTATGTCATATTTGTGTGTTTGCCACTACGCAGCTGGTAGGCCTACTGAACGTGTTCCTCGCTTCTAGAAGGCTGAACTGGTTAAAATCACATAGGTGCTGTCCGTGTAGGTTTTTCTGGGGTTCAAATATAATTTAAGTTGTTCTGAGGTATTAGCTTCTCGTGAAATATTTTTGCTACTTGGTCATGTCTATGGAGGTAATCTGTTTGAGCCAATGCCTTGCAGCACTGGTAATGTACTGATGGTCTCTGTTACCTCATTGTAGTTTCTTCTTGAGGATGTACAGTATTTACGATAGTTTGTGGTTGCTGTTACCTGGTCCTGAATATTCGTAGTCATATAGTTGCTCTAGGCGAAGAACTCCGCGTGAGTTGGCCAGCTGTTCGATGCTATGTTATTGACATTGTCTTGGTTTAAATTACTTGGATGCTGTCCGTGTAGGACTTTCTGAGATCGATCATTGATCTTTATTTAGATGCACATATCATCTGTCGCTTGTTCCACAGGTGTGACTTAGGACAAGCCTAGGGGTGTGTAGATTTTGTCAACCTGGGAAAGTGCCGATCTCTTGCCAATGAATAATTCAGAAGCGTGGCAATTTCCTATCCATGTAGCCTTCCAATCTCAATAAAACCTCAACTTCTCCATAAAGGTAAGCCATCTCACTGCTGTCTTCAGATGATGAGCACCATATCTTATGAGAGTGCAAAGAGCTAAGTCCGGCCTTGCTCATGTAGGCTAATTGCGTCAATGACATTCGTACGGACAGGTATTGCATTGTATGAGATGTGTTCTTGCCATTATGTTTAGACTCCAGGATATTCTTCAGATTCATCAGATTATGCTTGTTGCTCTCTGCTCCATGGTCTTGAATCTTGTGTTCAATACGTTATTATTATTATTATTATTATTATTATTATTATTATTATGTCTACCCCATATTATTCCCGTTTTTCAACGGGCTTGGGTATGAGATGCGATGAAATTCTATACGGTGGATGTTTTTAAGTTCGGATGCCCTTCCTGACACCAACCTCATGAGAAGTGTTACTGAGAGATGAAATGAATGAAGTTGAATCAAACAGGGCAAGCATGTGGAAGGAAGCGGCCGTGGACTGTCAGAATGTACCGTCCCAGCATTTGCCTGGAGTTGAAAAGTGGAATCCACGGAAAACCATTTCGAGGACAGTCAACAGTGGGGCTCGAACCCACGTCTACCGAGTCCGCAGTGACCATGGCCCTATGGCGCAGCGCTGCGCGTTAGCGAGCACAGCTATCGCAGTTGGTCCTTTCTTATTATAATTATCATCATTATTATTACTAACGAACTCATTGCGAAGAAACTAGGACTGAGAACTGGGGATGAATTAAGGATTTTAACTTGGGACTTCAATATATGATAGTGCCTTCGGAACGTTAAACGACGAAACGCAAGTCTCTGGCGTTCTTTTTTGTCATGTGACTAGGGACAAGCCTGCGGCGGTTTTACTTTGTCACGTGACTACGGGCAAGCCTGTGGAGGTTTTTTTTAAATAAATATTTTATTAGTTAATGAACAATGGATTTTATTTACTGTACCCGATACCTAGTTGAGGCTATCGGCTACGCCAGCAGACATTAAGCCGTAGTTGAGATTATTGGAAGAGTTAAGAAAAGATAGCGCTCAGATCGAGTCAAGAGGAATGTCAAGATGACGTAGAAGGTATAGGATCAGGAAGGCGCTGACCGCAGTCAAGCAGATGGAATTATGGATGGAATTTTGAAGCTTTATTAAGAGCTATATGGAACATGGTATTTAAACATCTTAGAAGAGGAGATATAACATGCATTATATGTGGTAATAATTTGAAGGAAGTCAGATAACCCTTAAGTTATTTTATAACTTAATAAGCCGAGATGATGGGGGTTCGAGATTATATTTGTGACGCAAGACCACGGTGGTGGGGAGGACGTCACGTGACCGCACCAGGCAGGTAAGGGTCGAGACAGTGCAGAGACTGTCAGTCTAGCTCTGTGAGCCAAGCAAGAGAGTCGAGCTGAGTAGCACACGCCTAGCGCATGGTACAAGGTCGCGCAGCGAACAGAAACTGTCACGGAAAGTGAAAGCGACAGTTTCAACTTCTCCGAGCAGCGAACGGCAAGTAGGTCAGTGAGCCGGTCGGACATCCGCAGCAAACAAGCATAGGAGGCCGGGGTGTTTAAAACAGCATTGCGAGTAGTTGGAGAACTTTATTCCAAGCTGCATTTCAACGCAGAACGGCATAGTAGAGCGACATGGCGAGGCCAGCTTTAGGCGGAGATGATTATAGCATTGCAGTAAAACCGAGCGGGTTATTTCCCATTATATACGCAAGCATTATGACAGAAGCTGAACTTCATTACTACATTGAGTTAGAACGTTTATTCAGCATTTGAATTATAAAGACAGATAGTTACGAGATACTGCAACTTTGAACTTCGAATGAACATAGTTTTTCTTAATGACATTACGACTATGCATTTCATAACGCAGTCCAAGTAACATTAACAATTTATAAGCAAACGGAATGTTGTAAGCAAATGCACTTAGGAACATTAGCACGTGCATTAATGCAATTATTTCTTATGCAGTGTTATGAATTACCGAGTATGAACACAGCTACAGGGTGTTTCATAAACTTAGACACTCTGATAAAACAATTTTATTTTCTACAAGTAAAATTTAACCGCTGTGGAAATGGAACTTTCAACACTCAAACTGAACATTGTATAGAACAGTGGCGTAACGTAGAAGAGGAATAGGGGGTCCGCTGTTTCTATGAACGTTTTCGTGAGGATTTGGACAATATCCGCTATGGATAACCAGAAGTTTATCATGTCAGAGTAAACGCAGACAGAGACGCGATGGCACTACAGAGCGATGGATTCGATTCCTGACGAGGAGGAGGTCCACCAGCTGATTCACTTGGGATTCGAAGGCAATCGTAATTGCATGGATGGAATGATATTCACGCCGATCTTTCGAGAAATTCATTACATAGGGAAAATCGACGATCTTTGAAATTTAATAACAGCTGATTATGAGAAGGTACTGTAAGAGTTATAACTTTCTGATACGATTATTTTCATGAATACTGGGAACACATGTATATGTTTCTAATAGGAGTGATACGATTGTTTAAGACATGGCTTTGACTTTATATGCTTCGAAATTTTGCTAGAATATGGCGTGACCATATGATATGGCAGGCATCATTATACGATATTCTCACCATTGGTTGGCTTTATTAAGCAGATGTTAGGTCTTTTAGACATTTTTCCAGTAGGGATATTTTTCATGAATAGTTTTTTTTGTGTGACGAGTATTTCGAACTCGTGATCTGCAATTGATTATCTAAAATTACTCCGTCAGTTCATTGCATGTTATTCACTTTAGTGAATGAATATCGCTTTTATATGACAACTAGAGACTTGTTGATTCCTATCTGGTACATTCACTCATATAGTCTTCGAGATGGGGTCTTTCGTATTTATACGATTGTATGGTGGTTACTCATCTTACCCATCGCTCAGGGCACTATCATTTTAGTCGACGGGACGAGGTCTTTCGTATTTATACGATTGTACGGCGGTTACTCATCTTACTTGCCATTGAGGGACTCATTTTTATCATCCGAGTGTACATGAGATTGTAAGTGAATCAAACAAGGAACTACTAGTCACATATCAGTCGAACTTTTGTTAAATAAAGTAAAGATAAATGTCATCAGGGTTACATTTGTAATTCTTGTTTGCCAATCCAATATTTTGTTGCTATACTCTTTTGAGAGTACTTTCAGTTTAACAGCTGGTACAGCTGATGCTTTTGATGATTTTTATAATTGTGTTGGATACCTTTGAGAAGGACTTAAAGTAATTGAATCTTGTAAGATGAATCATTAATGGTCAGATTTATTTTAAGGCAGATCAGTATTGCAGATTTTGATATGAGAGATTACAGCACATTGGTGTTTTTCTGTGATGTGAATTATGAGAATTGTAAGAGAATTTATGCTATTTGAAAGCAGATCCTGAATTACTAAGGTAATATTTTTTCCAATTGTTTAAGAAGTTGTCTAGATGTGATCAGATTAATTACAGTTATTGGAGATTGTGTGCGTTGATAATTTGAAGCCAGTTATATATTTTTTGTAGATCATGCAACATGGTTAAGTGAAGTTTGTGATAGGCATTTTGTGGAAGTTGCCAAGTGATAGTTGCAATGTTGCTAATGCATTTTGAAGCAGACATGAGGTTGTCGAACCCAGTCTAGCGTAATTGTTGAGATTCATGCTGTATGTGCTGAATATTTATGGAGTTTTGTGGAATAATTTTTGTATTCAAATGTGATATTTGAAGATGTGAGGATATATAATGTAGTTGTGGATAGTCAGATCCAACGTGATGTCGTGAAGGCAATAATATTTTTTGGAATGAAAATTTAAATACGAGATATAACTTGGAAGTGATAAAACTGTAAGGCAACGTTCTATAAACCATATTAAACAATTTGTTAGGAAATTAAACAAATAAATAAAGTTGATAATACAAGATTTTCTGAGAATAATAATTAATGAAATAATAATCTGAAAATTAAGCATATTAATGATCTGACCTAAAGAAATAAAAATCAGAATGACTAGACGAAATAATGAAAATCTAAATGACCAGAAGAGTAAAATTTAAATAAATTAATAAATTAAATGTTGGAATAAATCCACGAATTAAATAAATGGATGAATTAAAGATTGGATAAATAAACTGACTTAAATAAATTAATAGATGATTGGATAGATGATGAATAACTGAATTAGAAGATGATAATTAATTAAAGAAGCTGATGATTAATGAATTTATATGGAATTAAAATAAATTTAATTGAGATATAATTTGAGGAATTGCAACTTGAGTTGAGGAATTAAACAATTTGTATTGATGATTTAAGATGATTTAATCTGAAGTAGATGATAAAATAAGAGTGTGTGAATAATTAGAAAGCATAATGTAGTGATGATAATAATTTTCATTTAAATGATTTAATGGTGATGAGTTGATGATTCTGACAGGAATATGTTGAATTTTGAAATGAGAATTAATGTGAGAAATATTTAATTTTGATGATGATGATAATGATGACCAATGAGCCGTGAATTTTCTGTAATTCACAAACAAGCAATTTGTAATGACAATGTAAATAGTGTAAATTAATTATTCGATGTTTAGGAGCATTTTACTAACATGTTCAACATTTAAATTATGCCATGCAAGCCATAAATTACGTGATGTTTAAAATATGTGATTATTATATGTGTATGTTTAGACAGATTAATAACTTTTTCAAATCCACATTTATGATGTTAAATTAAAGAGAAATTAGGTCTCAGGTATCACAAATGTCAGTGACGAAAGACATAGTGCTACAGTGATCCTGAGAACCCAAGAGAACTTTAGAGATTTTTCTTGTTCTATGTGGATGAAATATTTTTGATTAGAAAAGAGATGGTTCGATTTTTGGACAATGACAATTTAACGTTGGCATTCGACCATACTCTCAGGTAGGAGGAATATTTAATATGTCTGTCTGACTATCAAAGTGAATTATTTTTTTTTTATCTTAGTGGTGATCTGATGATGGTGTGATTTTCCTTTTTCTTTCCTTGTCTTGAGTAAGGCTTAACCGGAAATGAGGTGGTTTGCTAGGAATTCAGTTGATGGCGCCTATTTATATTTGCATTTTTTTTTATTAAACTTAAGCCCGTAACGACCCTAGAGATACTTTGTCTCGTGTTACCCAACTGCTTTTTCGATAACTCAGCTGAATTTCCGACACATTCCTTATTTGACTAGAGGTTCATTTAACTCCGCTCTGTCCTGGAACTCCAGGAATGCGATGTAATAGCAGATGGGTCATCGCATCCCCAGGACGAACGGGTACATTACAAATTTACCAACAAAGGACATGCGAGGGTGTTATTTTATTTATACGCGACGGTACCTTGCTTTGGCCACGTGACTAGGGGGCAAAGCTGTTTTTACAGTGGATGGATGGTTTATTTATGATTTGTTGAAAAAGGGCGTAACCGATATAATGATTGATGGATTGATTGATGCTAATAGCGAACCTTGGTGGCAATCCGCAAGAGATATTTTATCTAGGTGGGGAAGAATGACTGTAGGAATATACAGTATATTTAATAGTGTGGCATATTTAACACAGATGGCCATGGTGGTAGCGACACGCGGGGATGGCTTAAGGTGATGCAACTGATTAAAGAAGAATACAATTTTGTTTTGAGGCTGCTAGACCGATAACGTTGACAACCGATAAGTATTGAAAAATTATTTAGCACGCGCGGCTATAGAGGTTGGTTAAAAGTTAATTATTTAATATCTATTACGTTAACACTAATGGTTTAAGCCTTGAGTGTACTTGCGATAAGAATTTAATGATGTGACACGAGTTAGCTGCTAGGGAACACTTTGGTGACTATGCTCTTTTTGACCAGTGGATAGGATTCTAGAGAGCGGCCTGTCATTTTCGTTTATAATAATTTAGATGTATATTTAGAAACCGAGCGCTATTAGATACCTGAATGGTTTAATTTAAACTTATACACAGATTCCCACAACAAAAGCTAAGAAATGTTTTATTTGAGTTAAGCATTTTTTGTTGATATTCCTTTGGTAACACTTATATTCCCGCGAAACCGACAGTATTGGGATATATAAGGCATAATATATTAATACTATAATGACGTTTAAGGCTTCGAGATCTGGCATGGTGTAACGGTAAATGATAATTAACTAGTGGCGACGGACAATTTACACATGAAGACGGCACCTGTGAAGTAGCCAATGTACAATTAAATTTCCTAAAATTATCTTAATATCCCACTAGCCCTTATTAAGCACCAAGTTCACGGGACTAATGAACACGATGTCGCAAAGTTTTCTACACACCCACGTGCACGGAGTTAATGGTCCATAAATTTGTTTTAAGCTACATGCGACCAACGGCAGGAAACGTAAGCGAACGTGCACTTAACACACGGGACTGATGACCCAAAATTAGCTAAAATACACACTGGTGAATTATTATAATGTTTAGCAAAGCCCTGCATCGATCGAGACTAGCTCCACTGAGCAGTTGGACACAGCTGATGTGAATTACAACTCAGCTGAAATTTAATGCTGTATGATAACGCAGTCTCAAAGACTGGCCTTGTAGGGATCTAGCCAGACAGTATGATTATTTCAATTACTTTAAATGTTATAACTCATTCACGTCGTGTGTTGTGTTGTTGCGAAAGTCTGGGTTAAATTCCCGGCCCTGAGAACTGAAATAGAGCATTTTATAGAAAAAGAAGGCGCTATAGCTTTTAGTGACACTAGACGCTTGGCTACGCTGATTACCCTGTAGCTTTTTTCCCAATGTCTTATGAACCTATAATGCTAGAGACTTGAATGTTTTATCTTATTAATCGAAACGAATCCCTGTTTTTATGGACTATTTATTGTACTAGTGTACAACTACCTTTACTCGGAGGTAAAATAGTGATTTTTATACGCATGTGCACTCGCGGCTTTTGTAAGTTGAGAGGCTTTTTAAATGATTATGTATTGATTATTTACTTTTCATTTAACCAAAAGACCCAACTAACGCACCCGCTACCCAAGCCAATCGTTGAAGGGGGTCACGTGGGGGTGGTTTAGGACTCCGGATGACGCCCTCTTTTCTATGGACCATATATTTTTTTATTTTGACAAAGGACCTAACTATTTTTTTTTTTACTTTTCATTTTTATTAAATGTTTTTTTAGTTCCGTTTCGGCCGGCTGTGGACCACGTAGTTCTTATATCTGGCAACTTTCATCTTAGCCCAGTATTCCTTCATACTGGCACTGTCAATGTTCTTCCAACCGACAGCAGTGGCTATGCTCGCTAAAAGCGCAGCGTTAGGTCATGGGGCCAAGCTCTCTGCTGACTCGGTAGACGCGTGGGTTCGAGCCCCACCGTCGGCCGTCCTTGAAATGGTTTTCCGTGGTTTCCCATTTTCAACACCAGGCAAATGCTGGGACGGTACCTTCTGACAGGCCACGGCGGATTCCTTCCACATCCTTGCCCAGTTTCATTCATCTTCATCCATTCCATCCATCATCCCGGCGCGCAGGTCGCCCACGGGCGTCGACTAGAAAGACCTGTACTCGGCCTCTCAGGAGGTCACACGAAAAAAAAAAAATGTTCTTCTGCTCCTCAATCCATTTCGCACCTACTCCTGGACGCACTCCTTTTGATGTTAGCGACTGGAGAGAGACTGATGTTCTGATCAAAGTTCTGTATCGTAGATGTTATTGGGCTCAATTACCAATCGTTCAAGATCTTTCCTGACTAGTTCCGTCCACTTGGCATTAGTTGTTTTCCCTCTAGAGCAGGGGCTCTCAAAGTGGGGGGCGCAGAGAGTGATAAAGGGGGGCGCCGGCTTTGATTGAAATATTTATATTTCATATTCTGTAACAAATATTACTAACCTGATAATCATGAACCTATCATATTCAAGAATATTAAACTCGTACCTTTGCTGTCTTATTTCACAAGATCTGACCAGTAGATCCTGCCAGCAGGAATTCTGAGAAAAGGTGGCGAGTAACATTTCCCACACAGCTCCCTTTCACTCACCACCCGCAGAGACATCTCCTTACCAAACACTTAATGACAATAACCCGCTTGGCAATGTGACCGCCACTTCATTTCAAGAATGGATTCCAAGAATGGCTTCTTCTATTTCTGCTGTTGCCGATTCGAATTCAGCTAGGCCTTTCCAGTCAGTTCAAAGACAGTGAGTGAACAGGTGAATTCTAGTGCGTGGTTAGCCAACTTTACAATAAACTGATACGAGTGACGCCATTACCCATGGATAAGTGGCTTATTAAAAGTGGTAAGGAGAGACCCCCATGAAAGTGATAGTGCTTGCTCCCCTTCGGAAAAAGAACAAGGTTCGAATTTAAACAAAGTCCATTGTTCTTCCGCGTCTACTTCTGCTCCCATCAGGATTATTAATTCTACACACAAAGTGAAAGTGCGAATATATCAACATGATTATCTGACATAGGCTTTACCAGCATTCTTTCGAATAATAACCAGGAACAACCTCAATGCGTTCTTTGTTTGAAGATTTCAGCAAACGACTGTTTGAAGCCTGTGCAACTTATGAGACACTTGCAGACTAAACATCCAGACTGTGTAAGTAAACTTTTAGCATTTTTTAGGTGCCACGAGCAACAACTGAAAGGAAATGTTAGATTCCTAGAAAAGTACGCAACAGTTCCTAAGAAAGAGCTATGAGCATCCTTGGAGGTATCCTAGCTCGTAGCTCCAAGATGGCGTCACAAGGAAAGTGTAGTGAAATAGCAGCTAGTGTAAATATTTGATAAAAGTGGTAAAATATTATAACAGAGGCTTAAAATCTATAAAGTTACTTTCCTTAGATCAAGTGTAATACGGAATATTGATAGTATTTAGAAATTCTTGTTGATAATTTAATAAACTTAAACTAAGTTGTGGGAACGTGTATCCAAAGATTCGGTGACTTCTTCAATCACTGTTTGAACCAAGTAGAGCAGTGGTGCTTTTACGAGACTTCACCCGATTGGAAGATATACGTATTTCACATTCTTCTTTATTGGTAGGTAATTAGATTAATTCTATTAGGTAGTAATAATTAAATTAAATTTAGTGTAATTTGGTGTAAACATCTAGGCTAACTTAGATCTCTAGTATGACGACAGTAAACAGTGTTAGTGTCTCGTCAGGTTGTGTAACCGTAACGGATTTATGCTCGTCGTGCAAAATAAAATAAAAAATGCAAATAAAATCATCACAAGATCTCAGGTAAAATTGAATGAGGAGAAAAGTGAAACCGATTGTCGTAATGGAGGCCTACCGCTACCGTCATGCGAATGTCATAACCTGAGAAACGAACTGTCCTCAAAAGACGAAATTATAAAGCTGCTAAAGGAAGATATTGCTAAGTTAATGGAAGAGTTGAATAAATTAAAAGGAAACAGAGAGGAAAGCAAGGAAACTTGGTCGACAGTGATTGCTGGTAAGGTAAGATTGAATAAGCCTGGGCCTATAAATGGAGTACATGTAACTGAAATTCCCGTCTCAAATTCATTTGGAGTGCTTGTCAAAGAAAATGATGACTTTCCTCAAGAAGAAAAGAAGAAAGTGATAAAGAGAAAATCCAGGAAGATGCGGATATTTGCGGATAGCCACGGGCGAGATGTAGCAGCAAGCGTATTGGAGAGAAGCCGAGAAATGGAGGTCACTTCGACAGTGAAGCCAGGAGCTCAAATTGCAGAAGTCACGAACGGGATGATAGGAGAGTGTGCGTCCCTTACTGCAAAGGACTACGCAGTGATCATCGCTGGAGCAAACGACGTCTATAGAAATGAGAGTAAAAAGGTAATCAAAGATTTAAAGGGTACATTGCCATCCATGCAAAAAACAAATGTCATTATTGTAAACATTCCGCAGAGATACGATTTAATTCCCAAATCATGTGTAAATGTAGAAATAGAGGCTACAAATGGAAAAATTCAAAAAATTTGTAAGAGTTTTCCAAATGTCCAAATTGTAGATGTAAGTAAATTAGACAGGAAGTTCCACACTCGGCATGGCCTACACTTAAATAGATTAGGAAAAGAGTATCTTAGTGATGAAATCTGCAAAATTGTAAATTCAAATGGTAAGAATAATTCAACAGTAATATCATTAGAGTGGAAGCAGGGAAACTGGTAGAAGAAGCCAAACGTGAGCAACAATAATAATAACAATTATGATAATAATAATGTTAATAAATCACCAACACAAGTTTGCAAAAGTAACAAATTTAAAATTTACCACCAGAATGTCCAGTCTCTTTATAATAAAATTGATTACATAAATCTAATGCTTAAAAATGAACTTAAAGACATCTCAGCACTATGTATTTCAGAACATTGGCTGAAAGAGGAACAACTTGAATTAATTCAATTCCCAGGGTTTATACAAGCTAGTAAATACTCTAGATCTAATATTAGCCATGGTGGTACTTGCATCTTCTTAGGAAATAATTTAGATCATGAACAGATAACAGCTTATGATTATCTAATTATGGAACAGGATTTTGAATTCTCTGCTGTAAAAATTCAGCAGTTTAAGTTAATAATTGTATGCGTATACCGTTCTCCGTCAGGAAAGTTTCCTCTATTTATAGATAAATTAGAATTGTTACTCAATAACATGAGCAAAGTAAATTTTGATATAATAATTTGTGGGGATGTAAATGTGGATTTCTTAAAACTTGATAGAAATTGTGAATTATTAACACAGTTACTAATTTCCTATGGACTGGAACCTACTGTAAATACACCAACAAGAATAACAAAATTTAGTAAAACCACTCCTGATCAAATTTTTATAAATACAGATAAATATCACCATTCAATAGAAGTCTATTGTCCGGGTTTTAGTGACCACCATGGACAAGTACTGAGTTTTGAAGTATCCGAAGTAATCAATAATAATGATAATGGAGTAAAATCAAAGTGCAGGTCATTCACTGAATCAAATGTTACATATTTCAATGACTTATTAAATAAGGAAACATGGTCAGAAATTTATGAACTAGAAAATGTAAATGATAAATTTAATGCATTTAACAGTGCCCTAAAACACTATTTTGAAATAGCATTCCCCTTTAAACTAAGAACTGTTCAAAATAACAAAACTAGCAATTGGATAACAACAGGGATTATAAATTCATGTCAAAGAAAGAAATTTCTACACAAATTATATAAACAATACCACACAACACCTGAATTCAATTTATACTACAAAAAATACACTAGCATATTAAATAAGGTAATAAGACTAGCAAAGAAAATGTATAATGATAATTTTATTTCCCAATCATCTAATAAAAACAGGGCTATGTGGTCCGTGATAAAGAAAGAAACTGGAAAATCTGCTAAAATACAAAGGAACATTACACTGACCAGAAATAATAAAGTGATTAATAATCCAGAGGAAATAGCAAACACTTTTAATGACTATTTTCTGGAAATTCCACAAAAATTAATAAATAAATCACAGGTAAATACACTAAATTCTAATAATAAAATAAATATATGCAGTGATTCTTTATTTATAAATCATGTCACAAGTGAAGAGGTAAGAATAGTTATAAAAGAGCTAAAAATTAATTCTGTGCTGGCATTGATGGCATCCCTGATGCAATTTTAAAGAAATGTGCAGAAAATATAATAAATCCACTTACGCACTTAATAAACAGTTCAATTCTCTCAGGAACTTACCCGGATATTTTGAAGTTATCAAAAGTAATTCCAGTGCACAAAAACGGTTCAAAAGATGAATTAGATAACTATCGGCCTATTACCTTACCAACTGGTATTGCAAAAATTGTGGAAAAAATTATGTATAAGAGACTGATAAGTTTCATAGAAAAAAATAAAATATTATCAAACTCACAACATGGATTTAGAACGGAAAAATCTACACAGACAGCAATTTACGAATGTAGTAATAGTATACTGAAATTAATTGACAATAAGGAACATGTAACTGGCCTATTCTTGGATTTATCGAAAGCATTTGATGTTGTTGACCATAATCCTCCTTACCAAACTAAATCAATATGGTGTTAGAGGTCTACCTAATAAATGGATAGAGTCTTACTTAACAAGGCGTAAACAAATAGTAAGCTTGAGACACAAGGATGATGGAACCAAATTACTTAATGAAACATTGTCCAATGAGGGAATTATTGAATTTGGAGTGCCCCAGGGATCGGTTTTGGGCCCATTACTCTTTCTTCTATATATCAATGATATAACACAGAACGTTCATTCACATAAGGAAATTTTGTTTGCGGACGATACAACACTCGTAATAAAATGTGAAACTAAACAGGTCATACAGCAGTCTGCTGACTCCGTTACAGGAGAGTTAACCAAATGGTCACAAGATAATCGCCTCATAATAAACTATAAAAAGACAGTATGTCTAAATTTCCACACTATACATAATAGGAATCCTGCGATGCCCAATATAACATTAAATGGTCATCAAATAGAAAATAAATCAAAAACAAAGTTTTTAGGACTAGGGATACAACAAGACTTGAAATGGAATAAACATATACAATATCTGAATACTAAACTGAACTCGATGTGCTTTGCGTTACGTATTTTGAAAACCTGCACTAGCATGCACACATTAAGAAATACTTATTTTGCTTATTTCCATTCATACTTAAGATATGGGATCATATTTTGGGGTATGTCGCCAGATGTACTAAGCACGTTTAGGATACAAAAGAGGGCGATTAGAATTATGGCAAATGTAAACTCTAGAGAATCATGTAGACCTCTGTTTAAAGATTTAAACATTCTCCCACTGCCCTGTATATATATCTTTGAAAGTATTATGTTTTTTAAAAAGAATTTAATGAATAAAGATGTTTTTCTTAAAACAAACAATGATGTTCATAGGCATAACACAAGATAAAATCAAAACATTCATATTTCACACACACACACAAGCATATATCAAAAAGGAACTTTTCACACTGGAGTTAAATTATACAATAAACTACCCCAGTATATAAAACTGGCCCCAAAAATAAAAACCTTTGATAGAATGTTGAAAGCTTATCTGCAGTGCCATTGTTTTTACTCAGTAGTTGAATATTTTAGCGTATAGGAGTGATGGAATCTATAACTATATTTTACTTTTTTAATTTAATTTTAATACCTAGCTGTATGTTGTTGTATTTATAGAATTAAGTTTGCATATTATGATAATAGAGTGAGGTGTAAATAGTTGTGCAATAAGATTGTATCTATTAAGATTTGCTATTATAATAAGTTATAAATAGTTATAATCTTAGTAATACTGTATATACCTGTTAGTTCTTTTATTTTATGCATGTAAATTCTGACGTGTCCTATATCAAAAATGTATTGAATGCATGTATTTGATCAAATGGAATTAATAAAAATCTAATCTAATCTAATATATTTAATTGAAAAATCCAAATCACCCCCTATTATTGGTGAGAAATTACTTCTTCATGCAGCCCTGAAAATGTGCGCGTTCATGCACGGAGAAAAGTTCGGCGAGTGTTTGAAGTCAATACCACTCTCAAATTATACAGTAACTCGTCGTATTGATGTAATAGCCTCTGACATAAAAAAATCAATTGCTAACACGTCTTTATGATAGCCCAAAGTTTGCCCTGCAACTTGATGGCAGTACTGATATCGTAAACAGCGCCCAGCTTCTTGTTTTTGTACGCTACTGTAATGAAAATGAAATGCACGAGGATTTTCTATTTTGTAATGCCTGGAAGGACGGACTACAGGCGAAGATATTTTTTCTCTTGTGAATTCCTTTTTTATTGACAACAATCTCTCATGGACAAATTGTGTTGGTATATGTACTGATGGGGCGTCGGCATTTACTGGAACTAAAAAGGGTTTCAGAACAAGAGTGAGTGCTGTTACTAATTCTGTAAAATTCACACACTGCATGATACACAGGGAGGCATTGGCTTTTGTTTTGCGGGAAGTAGCCTATGAGAAGTGCTAAAAAGGAAATTATAATAGGGGGGGGGGGAGGCGGGCGCTAGATATTTCATGTTTAAGAAGGGGGGCGCGACAGAAAAAGATTAAGAACCCCTGCTCTCGAGACAGTGTTAAAAATTCTGGAGGTGAGCCTCTGATTATCCATTCTCATATTATGACCATAGAAGATCAGCCTCCTCTTCCTCATAGCTGTTTTAATGCTCTCAACTTGTTCATACAGTTCATTGTTGTGCCTGAATCTATACTTGCCTTCCTCAATAATAGGGCCCATGATTTCTCGCAGAATCTTCCGGTCCTTCAGCTCCAATTTCCGGGGTTGTCCTTTTCTGACCATATTTAGGCATTCTGAGGCATGTACTCAACTGATGGTCTCACTAAAGTACTGTAATGTCTGAGTTTGAGAATCCTTGAGAGTTATTTGCATTTGTACATATTCTTGCAAAGGTGGTAGGCTCTCTCCAGTTTGGTGCATCTCTCGTTCATTGCCATGTCTTCATTGATGTTTGGGGTTATCCATTCCCGTAGGTATTTGAAGGAGTTAGTCCTTCGAACTAATTCTTTCCCTCAGTGGGATTGACTCGTGCGCATCTCTGATGTTGCTGATAAACTGTGTTTTGTTGGTGGCGATCTTTAACCCTACTTTAGCTGCTACGTAGTTCAGAGAGGATAGTTGATTGTTAGCTTCCTCCACACTGGACGCTAGGAGTGCAAGATCGTCTGCTAAGGCTAAACAGGGGACTGTTAACTTTTCTTTCTTGTAGCCTATTCTCAATCCAGAATCAACCTTCAGAGTTTTTGTTCACTCACGAATTACTTTTTCTAGTATGCAAATGAAGAGGATCGGAGATAAGCCATCTCCTTGTCTAACGCCAGTTCTGACCTCGAAGCTCTTGGACAGTTCCCCTCTGAATTTGGCTTTGTCTGTGGTTTTGGCGAGAGTCGCTTTCACAAGGTTCAGGGTCTTTCTATCTAGCCCCAACTCAGCAAGTGTCTGAAAGAGTGACTCTCTATCTACTGAGTCGTAGGCCTTTTGGAAGTCAACGAAAATTGCAACATAAGGTGAGGCACTTAGATTTGGTAAGTGAGATTGGTTTTGAGATTCAGAATCTGTTCAGCGACTTTCGAAACCCAGCTTGGTACCTTCCAATGCAGGAATACATTTGAACCTCTACTCTCGTGAGCAATACTTCGGAGAGTATCTTGTATGTCACTGATACCAGGGAAATCCCTCTGTAGTTGTTGAGATCTGATTTGTCACCTCTCTTGTGCAGTGGGTGGACGACACCTGAGGTCCAGTCACTAGGTAATTGTTCTGTCAACCAGACGTTATATATTATGTCATGGATACTCTGTATTGACTCCTCTTCAGCTTACTTCCAGAGATCTGCAATGATCCCATATTCGCCTGATGATTTATGGGGCTTAAGTTCGGAAATAACTTTCCGGATCTCTTCCTTTGTTGGAGGGAAAGAGTGTGGCTTAGCAACGTTCTTGGGTTCAAAGGTAGCTTTTCCATGGGTTCCTCGGAGTTATGAAGGTCGCTGAGATATTCTTCTAGGGCTGTACTGCACTCCTCTATGTTCAGTTTCAGATCTCCATCAGCTCCCCGAAGGTGAAGTGTAGGAGCTGAATAGGGTGTTATTTGTGATTTAAAAGCCTGGTAGAAGTCTCTAGTGTTTTTGCCGCTGGGAATCGCTCCCTTCTTGGATAATGGTATCTTTATTATGCTGCTTCTTTCTTGTTATGATAATTTTGGCAGTAGGTTTCCGAGTTTCTAAGAATTTTTTATGATTGTCCACACTTTTATTACGGTTCCATTTCAGCCATGCTTGCATTCTCTTTTCTATTGCCTTGTCACATGTAGCTGTCCACCAAAGATGTTTACTCCTTCTGACTGCCAGGATGGTTATTGTCGCTGCATCTTCGAGTGCCTTCTGTAGTTGGGGACAGTCCTTCCTTTCCTTGTTTTCAGCTAGGGTCTTGGTGAAGTCATCGCTGCCTCTCAGTTTAGATGGACTGAACCTTGGAATTCGCGACTTGATGCAACGGATTCCTGTGCTTGTTTTAAGAGGGATGCAATTGGTTTTGATCAGAGAAAGACAATCGTCTGAGTCAATGTTCGCACTTCTCAATACTTTGACATTTAATATGTATTGGCAGTTTCTTCTTAATAGCTACATGATCTATTCGGAATTCCCCAAGCATGGGGTTAGGCCATCTCCACGTCATAGCTTTTCTAGGAAGGTGTTTGAAAGCTGTAGATTTGAGGACTAAGTTGTAATTTCTGCACAGGTCAATCAGTCTTTCTCCATTCCTGTTGGTCCTCTTGTGAGCTGGGTATTCTCCAACTGTGGTCTGAAATTTCCGTTCTCTACCAATCTCGGCATCAAAGTCCCCCATTATAATAGTTACATGGTGCTTTGGAATCCGGTCCATCGTCTCTTCGAGTACCCTCCAGAGGTTTTCCACACTTTCAATATCATTCCTATTGGTGTCATTAGTAGGTGCATGAAAATTAACAATTGTGCATGCTTTTTTGAGAGTTGTGAAGGCTATAGTGGACGTTCTGCCATTTGGAGATGAAAAGGAGATGATGGAGTTGATCATTTGGTTGTTGACTGTGAAGCCTGTGCCCAAATGCGGTGCATTCTTCATCACTTTTTCACCAGGCTGCCCTTTATAGATCTTTTATCCCTGTGATTCTATTGGTTCTTCATCCATGAATCTGGTCTCTTATACGGCAGTTATCAGGAGGTTGTGGTCATTTAAATCATTTAATGTATGTTTTAGTTTTCCTGTCTCAAGAAGGGAGTTGATGTTGATGGTTGCCAATAATTTAAAACTTTTCTTCGTTTCACATGATAGTGCAAGCTCCCAAGACTACGAAGGCTTGCTTGACCCACCAAAGGTGGGAGTGGATTTTGTATATTTTTCACCACCTGGGGTAGTTTTTCCATTGGTCGATTTCTTCATGTTGCAAGAGTTAGGGAAATGTGTTAAGGGTGGTTACCCGCTGGTGACAAATTGTTAACTATCAAGGTAGTAAGCCTTGAAGCCCCCAGCACTGATCGGCTCACTGACCCAGCTTCCCGCTGGGATTGATTACCCAACATTCCACTGTGTTGCTCAGCTTAACAGGGACACCTCTTGTAAGTTACGTGCCGGAGTTGGAGTGAAAGAGGCTAGTTGGGTTCTCTTGCTGAATCCAATATGTTATGTTGCGTATGTCTGGCAACGACGCATTTCACTCCAATTTGCCCGGAGCCACATGGACTCCCCCCAAGTTCATTCCTGGAGCCTATTTAATGTTTTAATTTATTATTTATATATTATTTACTTTTTATTTATTTGATTATTTTTGAATTTTGCCAAAGGTTGTAACGAGTAACACTAGACACAAGGCTACACTGATTGATCTCTAGCTTTTCATTGATATGTCACGAACCTGTAAACGTACAGACTTGTATGGGGTGTCATATGACTCGACATGATGCCCTGTTTACTATGGACTATTTATTTCCAATCTAAGACAAAAAAAATCCCCTTACACGGGGGGTTAAATAGTGATTTCTTTATACGCATGTGCACTTGCGACTATTTATTATTAATTTATTTATTAATTATTTATTAATTATTTTTTTACATTTTATAAAAGCACTAAACTGTAAGGTCACTGACCTGAGATTTGTGAACCTTTAATTGTAAGAAACATGTTTTAGGATTTAAATTAATGCATATAAGATTCTTTTTTTATATTTTACAATTTTGATTTTATATTTTAGAACTTAGATCTTGCGAAAAGACGAACCCATAATGTCATAACTTGAAATTTTTGGTAACTAATTATAAAAGAATGATATAGAAGGATTTGTATTACTCGTAATTACATTTCCTTTACTATGAGTCTTTAGATTTTGGATTTTAGAATTTAGATCTTAGATTTTCATGCATTTTGGTTCACTAGTTTCCTAGAAATGTGTACCCAAAGTTAAAAAAATGCAATCCTGAGAAAATGGAGTTAACTGATTTGCTTTACCTCTTTGATAAATCTAGATCATTCCCGCTCTTGCAACACCGTTACCCCCCTTTTATTTCCATAATTAAATGATATGATAGCATCATTTAGCCCTACCTTAAGTGTATCAGCCCCAACAATCACATTCCTAGGAATTCTAGCCCACAGGAAATGGATGATTGCCTCTTTGGGATTCTGCGCATTCCCATGCAGGCATTTCTTCAACAGGTCCGGCTGAGCTACATCTCTTAAACTTGTTTTATTACATCCATTACTAATTAGTTCATCTTTACCAACTGAGAAAAAACATACCTTCATTCGAGAAGTGCCTTCAGACCAAACTACAAGGTCATCAGCCAAATAATTTCAAGATGGTGGCCATGCAAATTGCAAGTTTCATAATACCTAGGTACAGTATATAACTTATGATCCGAAGAATCAATATTCACAATCACTTACAGCTGCAATGTTCACAGTACTTGGCATTCTGATAGATTTAAATAAAGACCATCTACTATCAACGTTATGATGAAATTGGCTAAAATATCACCACCAGCCACCATCTTGAAATTATAAAATATAAAATTAACTAACTCTCAACACTTAAGAGCTACAGTAACGAACGTTAGTGACAAAGTAGGATCGTAGGACCAAGACAAACGATCAACTCCCCATTCTTTCAATATGGCAGCTGTGCGAAACCGCTTAGAAATAAAACAAACTCAATGTTATCAGTGCTACCAACATGAATATTGCGCTTTTCTCAACAAGGGGAGAATGTGTTCAGTTATTTAGCCTTCATATTTTACCTGTAGGAAACATTTACATTAGCCTCTGTAAAAGTGGGCATTTCCTCTTACGAAACATCATGTTGATTCATGAGCTATACAATGCTGATTTTAGCCTACTTTTCACATTTTGCAAAAATGAGGAAAAAGTAGACTTATGAGATCGATCCGGGAAAATGTCTGTCTGTCTGTCCGTCTGTCTGTCTGTCTGGCTGGCTGTGTGTGTGTGTCCCTCCCTATCAACTCCTAAACGGCTGCAGCAATCAAAACCAAATTCAGTATGAGTAAAGATGTGCACCGGAATATCTCACGTCCATATTGGAAAATGATGTCAGTGCTACCAACTGCTGAAAAAACGCACTAGAAATTTGAGCTCCATGTTGGATATCTTGCAAGATATGCATGGGAGCTATTCCAAAATTGGCACACATGTAGATAAGACTATTTCAGTTTAATTTCCAGGAGGCCAACCATGACAGTGTTGCCAAAATAATTTTAAGCCTTCTGATAGGTCCAATGTTTAAATGCATATGACTTCTACACTATCAATTGGATTTCAACCAAATTTTGTATGTAATATCTGTACACAAACAGATATGACTGAGCGTAGTCTTAAGAGCCACCAGGGCTGCCAACTGTTAATAATTGCTCTCTCTATTGTTTTTATCCAAATACCAATATATCAGAAAGTATGCAAGCCAACAGCTTTAAACTATGCACACGTATATTCTGACATTTTAGATTAATTTGGAGTAACTTATATACGTCAGTTCTACCAACATGATTATAAGCCTGCTGATAGTACCAATTTTTAAATACATGTAACTTCTATACTATCAGTTGGATTTCAACCAAATTTCGTATGTGCTATGTGTACCATAACAGATATGACTATACGTATTGTTAAGAGCAATCAGGGCTGCCAACTGTTAATAAATGCTGTCTATTTTTTACCCTAATATCAAAATATCAGAAAGTATGCAAGCCAACAGCTCTATACTTTGCACACGTATAGCACCTGACATTCTAGATTAATTTGGAGTAATTAATACAAGGCAGTGCTGCCAACATAATTCTATGCCTGCTGATATGTCCAATTTTAAAATACATGTAACTTCTATACTAACAAATGGATTTCATCCAAAATTGGCACAACAACATATCATAATATTTCAGATTATTTCTGACCAGCACACGCATGACATTGTTGGCAACATGCTTTTACGCGTGCTGATAGATCCAGTGTCTAACTGCATGTAACGTCCATTGGACTTCAACCAAATTTTGTATTCTGTACCTTAAGAGATGGAACTAAGAATATATTCAGTCACCAGGGCTGCCAACTGTAGTGCTCTATTAGGCTACATTATACCAGGTATATTTTGAACTAATTAGATATTTCGATATTACCAACTTAATTTCATCATTATTCTAGATAGGTTCATATTCTGTAGAATATTCATTGGCATGAAAAGTAGGCTGTATAGTTCTTCACGGAACTTCTTGTTTTACTTTCCTTCACTTTTTTCAACAGAATCCTGTTCATTATAGAGCAATCAACACAAAACGCCGAAAATCCCATTTTCGAATTTTTCGCCAATTACCCACGTCCATCTTACCATAATAGTAAGAATTAAAGCTCGCACTCCTCTGTTTTGTATTGCAAAGCTTAGTGCACACCGTTAATATAAGAGCAAGAATTTAAGAATTGCCCCTGCAACGTCATGGAAAAATATTCCTGCCTCATGGTAACTAGAAACGTATCTTGCTGCCAGGTCTGCTTCTCCATACCGGTCCCGCCACCAACAGTTCTGCATGTTACTAAACCGCTTTCAGTGTTTATTATTAACGTTCGCAAATAAAGTGCAATAAAGATCCATGCTTTGTGTGATTTTTACGCCCAAATACCCCTTCCCAATGGCTAGTTCGTGAAAAACAAATGGTAATTAAATACATTTCGGTTTTATAGTAATATATAAATCATAAGATCCGTGTACTTGTGCGCACATTAATCATAAAATGGGGTTTGCAATATCAAAGTTGTTATAACAGTCTAGTTAGGGTATTTAAATATCATGGTTATTAGGTACTTTTACTCAAGTGTGTTACGTATCGTGGCAGTCCCGTAAACTTTGTGTCTAATAGAGAGTTCAGGGAATCTTAAAATAATTTTAGGAAATGTAATTGAATATTCGTCAATTTAAAGGGACCGTGTTCATGAGTATAGTAATTAGTCAGAGCCTGTTGACTAGCATCTACCGTTACACAAATGCGTTTTAATAAGCTTTACATGGCTATCCTAATCGTCTCTAGAATAATGTCTTGTTTTTGAAAAACAACATGTTCGCTCGTTTTTTTTATATAGGCCTAAGCATTTGTTGCATATGAACCAAAATAGCGGACCGCTCTCTAAACCCTATCCACTAATCAAAAACAGGCATAGTCGTCAAAGCGTTCACTGGTAGCTAACTTGTGTCTGGTGAGTAAATTCATACCGCAAGGCCGATCAAGGCCTACATAATTTAGTCGTAACGTATAGTGTAATTATCTTTCTACCTACATAGCCGTGTGTCATAAACAGTCAATATTACTTTGGTCTTTTCGCGAAATCTAAAATCTAAACTCTAAAATCTAAAAATAAATAATTCATAGTGAAGGGAATGTAATTCCAAGTAATACAATTCCTTACAAGTCTTTCTTTAACAATTACTTATCTAAAATGTCAAGTCAATGACTTTATGATTTGGTCTTTTGGCTAAATGTAAAATCTAACATATAAAATCTAAAATCTAAAATCTGAAATCTAAAATCTAAAATCTAAAATCTAAAATCTAAAGATTCATAGTAAAAGAAATGTAATTCCGAGTAGTACATATCCTTATATGCCTTTCTTTTATAATTAGTTATAGAAAATCTAAAATATAAAATATAAAGTATAAACAAATATTATATGCATTAATTTAAATCCTAATTCAGATTTTTACAGTTATGGGCTCACAAAACTCAGGTCAAAGACCTCACAGTTTAGTGCTTTAATTCACTTTTTAAAAATAATTAATAAATAATCCTTTAAAGAGCCCGCCATCTTGTAACAGTCACAAGTATAAAGAAATCACTATTTCACCCACCGGGTAAGGGAAATTTTTATATTTGGGTGCAAATAAATAGTCCATAGTAAACAGGGCTGCATTCGAGTCATATGACAGCCCATACAAGTCCTTACGTTTACAGGTTCGCGAAATATCAGGAATAAAAAGCTACAGGGCAATCAGTGTAGCCGAGCGTCTATTGTTACTCGTTAAACCTTTGTCAAAAGCTAAAAAAAAAGTTAAATACATAGTATATAAAATTATATAAATAAATTAAAACATTAAATAAAATTTAAAAGTCAAGAAACATTTTCAAAATATTTCTTTATATCCTTTGTCAAAATCACAAAAAATATGGTCCATTACAAAGTGACCCTATTTAATGATTGGCGCGGAGGATATCGATAAATCCTAGTAGCTAGTCATTTAGTTGAGACTTTAGGTTAAATCAATAGTAAATATTCTATAATAATCATTTAAACGCCTGTCATCTTACAAAAGCCGTGACTGCGCATGCGTATAAAAAATCACTTTTTCAATTCCGAGTAAGGGTAGATTTTATCTTAGGGTAAAATAAATAGTCCATTAAAACAGGGCTTCGTCTCGAGTAATATGATACACCATACAATTCTCTAGCATTATATGTTAGCAAGGTATTGGGAAGAAACATACAGGGCTATCAGCGTAGCCAAGCGTCTAGTGTCACTAAAAGCTATAGCGCCTTCTCTTTCCACAAAGTGCTCTGTTTCAGGCCTCAGAGCCGGGAATCGAACCCACATTTTCGCAACAAGACAACAGACTCCAAGAAAATAAATAAGTTATAACATTTAAAGTAATTGAAATATTCATATTGTCTGGTTAGATCCCTACAAGAACAGTCTTTGAGATGTATGTGTGCCTGCGTTTTCATACAGCATTAAATTTCAGCTGAGTTTAAATTCACATCCGCTCTGTCTAACTGCTCAGTGGAGCTAGTCTTCTTCGTTGCAGGACTTTGCTGAACATTCTAATAATTCACCAGTGTGTAGTTTAGCTAATTTTGGGTCATCAGCCCCGTGTGTTGAGTGCATGTGTGTTTACGTTTTCTGTCGTTAGTCGCATGTAGCTTAAAACAAATGTATGGACCATTAGCCCCGTATACTTGGGTGTGTAGAAAACTTTGTGACATCGTGTTCATTGGTCCCGTGAACTTGGTGCTTAATATGCGTTAGAGGCATATTAAGATAATTTCAGGAAATTTAATTGTACGTTTGCTACTTTACAGGTGCAGGCTTCATGTGTGAATTGTCCGTCGCCACTAGTTAATTAGCTTTTACCGTTACACTATGCCAGGTCACAAAGCCTTAAATATCATTATAGTTATAATATACTGCTCAAAAAAATTAAAGCACCACTTTTTTCAAAGGCCACCAAATTTTGAAAAGTTGACCTACAAGCTCGAAATCTCAGTATGACGTTTGTCCTGACGCCTACCAAGCATATGCTTCAGCACAACTCCCCAACTTGAGTAGTTTCGGGGTAGCACCCCGAAAACCAGCCGATTTTCGAAAACCGCAAATTGAAGTTTGCGAAAAACGCTGCAGGACTTGTCGCAGGTTGCCAAAGCAGTCGAAAATGAATGAGTCTTGCTCTTAAAGGTTCCACAAACACGTAGAAATCGTTACATTTGACGTTTGGGCATTTTCAACCCCCTTCATCATCCCCTAAACATGGACTACCATTGGGGGCGTCTGAGAAGGTACCGGGTGTGTTTAACCATCTGAAAACCTGCACACCGTCCTCAGTTGCTGATTTCAGTAAATTCTTAAGGCCTCCGCAATGTCCACACCCCCTAACACCCTCAACTGGCATGGGACCAAATCACCCCCTCTCGATTCACCCCTAAGGAAGGTTTTAATCGAGATGTTTATCAGTGCTGTGAATGCGGGGGTCTTCCCCTACCGTTTCAAAAAAGGAGCTGTGCCTTTGTCACCACCCCTTCCCCTGCAACCCCCGTTTGTATGATTTTTCGAATCAGGCCCTTTTTAAGGGCTGGAACGAGGTTTTAATCGCTGAAAGGGCTGTAAAGGTCCTTAGAAGTAGTGGTGACACGAAATCAACCCCTTCCGATCGATGATTGACATTCCGTCCCCGAAATTCGAAATTTTTGCACCCCCAACCCTCCCTGTCTGGACGCGTAACGCGTCATGGCAGAGTTTTCAGAGTTGGATGGAAATGAAGCTTATGGCCTGCAATGGAGCCCAAAACAGCAGGTTGGATGGAAATTCATCGGTAGGGTGGGAAACGGGACCAAAATGTTTTCAAAAAAGTTAACAGCCTCTAGTAAGTACACCAATGCATAGGCAACCCACATCACGTCATTTTTCTCTCATTGCCAAACTTTGTAACCTATTGCCGATCATAGGCAACCCACACGCACGGACGTGATGTGGGTTGCCTATGCATGGGCGTACTTACTGTAGGCTGTATACTTTTTTGAAAAATTTTGGTCCCGTTTCCCAACCTACCGATGAATTTCTATCCAACCTGCTGTTTTGGGCTCCATTGCAGGCCATAAGCTTCATTTCCATCCAACTCTGAAAACTCTGCCATGACGCGTTACGCGTCCAGACAGGGAGGGTTGGGGGTGCAAAAATTTCGAATTTGGGGGACGGAATGTCAATCATCGATCGGAAGGGGTTGATTTCGTGTCACCACTACTTCTAAGGACCTTTACAGCCCTTTCAGCGATTAAGACCTCGTTTCAGCCCTTAAAAAGTGCCTGATTCGAAAAATCATACAAACGGGGGTTGCAGGGGAAGGGGTGGTGACAAAGGCACAGCTCCTTTTTTGAAACGGTAGGGGAAGACCCCTGCATTCACAGCACTGATAAACATCTCGATTAAAACCTTCCTTAGGGGTGAATCGAGAGGGGGTGATTTGGTCCCATGCCAGTTGAGGGTGTTAGGGGGTGTGGACATTGCCGGAGGCCTTAAGAACTTACTGAAATCAGCAACTGAGGACGGTGTGCAGGTTTTCAGATGGTTAAACACACCCGGTACCTTCTCAGACGCCCCCAATGGTAGTCCATGTTTAGGGGATGATGAAGGGGGTTGAAAATGCCGAAACGTCAAATGTAACGATTTCTACGTGCTTGTGGAACCTTTAAGAGCAAGACTCATTCATTTTCGACTGCTTTGGCAACCTGCCACAAGTCCTGCAGCGTTTTTCGCAAACTTCAATTTGCGGTTTTCGAAAATGGGCTGGTTTTCGGGGTGCTACCCCGAAACTACTCAAGTTGGGGAGTTGTGCTGAAGCATATGCTTGGTAGGCGTCAGGACAAACGTAATACTGAGATTTCGAGCTTGTAGGTCAACTTTTCAAAATTTGGTGGCATTTGAAAAAAGTGGTGCTTTAATTTTTTTGAGCAGTATATATTCGACCTTATATATACCAATACTGTCGGTTTCGCGAGAATATAAGTGTTACCAAAGGAATATCAAGAAAAAAACGCTTCATTCAAGCAAGTAAAACAATTCTAAACTTTTGTTTTGGGAATCTGTGTATAATTTTAAATTAAACCATTCAGGTATCGTCGCGTGTAAATAGAATAACTCGCATGTCGTTAAGCACTTTGGGTAAATTTTTAAAAAAGTCCACGGTTCATTAACTAATAAAATAATTAATTAGAAAATACCGTCACAGGCTTGCCCCTAGTCACGTGACCAAAACAAAACGCCAAAGACTTGCCCGCAGTCACGTTGCCCAAGCAAAATACCGTCGAGTGCAAATAAAAAAGGTCACCCCCCCCCCGATACCGTTAAGCCTTTTGAGTAAATTGTCAAACCTTGGGTAAATCATGTCCTAACACGTCTTTCTAACATTACGTGTTCGAAATATATTAAGGGGGGTTAAATCAATTACATTTTAGTTTTGGGTATTTTGGGTAGATGAGTGGGCCATAGGAAAAGGGTGTCCATCCTGAGTCCTATGACACCTCGAGTATCCAAATCCAATAATTCGTTCGCGAAATATCGGCAAAAGTTAAGTCGCGATGCGTTAGTTGGCTGGGGTGCAATAGGATTCTCCCTAGACCACTACTAACGCAGCCCTGTACATCTTCCATACAGCATGTCATCTTCTCAGGATTATATTGATTTTTTCCGTGTCCAAAAGAATACATCTCTGTAACCTGAATCGTTGTGAAACTTATATATTTGTATTTCTGTTGTTCCGAGGCGTAGCTGTGCTCCTTAAATCCTACACCACGACCGCGCAGGTAGCTGCATTAAGTCCGGAGATCGTGGGTTTCAATCCCGGCGCTGACAGCGGCTGTCTTAAGTGTGTTTTTTCACTGGGTGTTTCCACACTCCCTCCAGGCAAATGCTGGGATAGTACCTTATTTCAAATCCTACCTCATCCCTCTCCCTAACATAGCTACACACACTAATGCAGTCATTACATAAAATACAGGTTATCATGCGAATTCAATACATACCCATCCACATGGGGTTGACGACCAAGATGTCCCAAGATCCTAAAATTAACTAACAACAAGCATTTCTGTTCCCTGTTGAATTTATTATAGTGGCCTCTAATAACTTATAAAGAATTTACGGATATGCAATGCTTTGATTCTATGCAAAGGATTTTGTCATCTTCGATTCTGGCAAAGTTTAAAGGAAATTCTCTCTGTAAATGATAAAACTTGATATCCAAGTTTGAGTATGTTTGAAACTACGTACCTCCCTAACGACACTTACACCTACTGACTGCTAGCATAACAAATCTGTTCGCTTGAGAAGTGCCAACATCTTGGGCCTCATTATCGGAAGTTTGATTATAAAACGGATGAAGTAAGAAAAGTAGGGAAAAGTAGGGAAGAAACCTTACGGAGTATAAATGTGACTATGAGTTAATGCCATGCATTTCAAATGTTTGTAATAAAACCATTATTTTGTTTGTCATGCAATATACAATATTTTGAGCACCTCCTGTGAAAGGCTGATTTGCTGGTGAAACTAACACAAAATGCTACATGCTGAAACTATTTCTGCCTAGCCTACTGTCACGCTACCAACAAATTTACCAAAATTGATTGAAGAATTTATTTCCGATGTGTTATGAAGCCAAAATATTATTGTTGAATTTCAATATCAGTTATTTGAAGGCTCAACATAATGGGGTGAAATATTCGTGGACGCTAAATGCTATAATGACAAAAAAAAATGCTTCGACGTTAAGAGGGGAATTTCACCAATATTTGAGATGGAAGGGGAGGTAATTTGTGTTCGTGGCACTTACTGATTGCTTACATGGTATAAAATATATTTACTTGAAAATCAGTGTGGGAATTGAGATGTTGATACTATTCGTTTGATATCATTGGTCAATAATTAGGTAGTCTACATGAATTATAATGTAGGGGCCACCTGCTACTAATCATTGTATCCGCACCATCATCAGTGTCTTCCCTCTTCCAGTGTCAAGTGATAAACAATTCGCCTTCTTCCAGGTCTTCTCACCATCACAGCCTTGGTCCACATACAGGACGCGTTTCTTGCACATGTTTTTCCATTTTCGAACTGGAAATTACCTTGTCAGTCATCATGGCAACATGACCAGCCCATTGGATTCGACTGCTTCACACAATCTTTAAGATCCGGTATCCACCCATGGAAATATTAACCTATTAATTCGTCCATTTCCTCCATTCTTACCTGTCTTTTAGGGGCGAGGATCCTCTTCTTCCCAATATGCCCAGCTTGTTTCGGTCGGTTTTCCTAGCTCTCCATGTTTCGGAGTCAGAACATACATCAGGGGAATGGTGGTGTGTTGGATCTGGATCTTCATTTCATTTCATTTCATTTCATTTCATTTCATTTCACAGAACCTTACGCCTCAGCGTGTTTCGAAGAATAGAGAAGCATCTATTTACTGTTTGGGTCTTCGTCCTTACGTCGACGTCCATTTCCTTACATGTGGTGAACCATGCTCCCAGATATCTGAATTTATACACCGACTTGAAACTCGTTCCACCTGCAACTAATGGATCGTGGTCCTGCTTGTATCTAGTTTTCATTCATATACTCCGTCATACTGTCGTTGAATTTTAGCCCCACCTTTGTAGCTTGCTCCATGACCGCTTCCGCCATAACCTTGAAATAATCCTTATATTTGTTTATCAAAGCAATGTCATCGTAGGCTCGTTATTTGTGATGGTCGATCATTTCTAAACCGCTCCAGTGTGGCTTATCTGCATGCCCCATGCCCTATTACAATGCAACAATGTAATAATTCCTCTGGCCAGTTTTCACTTCAAACCTTTCCGATATAAGTCCACTGTACAGAACTGCAATTACGATCGTTAATTGCACATTCTTGTTAAACTGACCAGCTTCTTGGATATACTGAATTTGCTCATAGTCGTATACAACCTCTCTCGGTGAATGTTACTGTATTTTATGTGTTTGAGGTCTATGATCGATGTGTTAATGTTCACATCATGATCACAATACTTTTGCAATAGCTGTTTCATGGCAAGAATGTTGTTCAATGTTGATTATTCTCTGAATTTGCCGCTCTGATAATCAGACTAGAGCTGTTCAGCAATGTTTTCCAACCCTTACAACAGAATCATAAAACTCTTATGCACAGTGCTGAGGATGGATACACTTCAATAGTTGTTACACCATGAGTTTTAACCCATCTTGTGAATTTGGCAGATTAGTGCCATATTTCGGTCTCTATGCATATCTTCTATATCAAATAATTCGTCGATGATTTGTTTTATTGGTGCAATGAATCTCCACCTTCTTTCAACATCTCTGTATTAACTATATCATCCCCAGAGGCTTTGTTGTTCTTCATCCGGTTAATGCATTTCTCCTCATATTCTAGAGTGATTACCTTCATCTGATAGTGTTCTACTTATTCTGTAGAAGATCGGATAAGTACTCTGCTATCATAAGTATTGTACTTTATGACCAGTATAAGCAATAAGTTGTTTCCACTTGTTGGTTGCTATCTTTGGTATACAGCAATATACTTGATTGGTAATTAGGGCAATGCATTAATGTTTTTATCTTTCTGTTATAGGTAAGTTCTACTGTTACATTACTGTCAACTGAAGAACCTGGTGTCCGTAAGTTACACGCATTATGTTATTGTTGCATGATAATGTAAAATCAGGTTAATTTGGGGAGCGTTTCATTCGGGTCAAACCTGAGGAGTAAAGTAAAATGACACTATTATAATGGTAACTTTCTTCACTAAGTCCGGCTGGTGTCGACAATCCGACAAGGGATTTCTTGCATACAAAGTCTATAAACGTTATCTTCGCAAGCCCGATAGGTGGACATAAGAATTGGAATTTTACAAGCTAGCGAGAATCATGCACTGGAACAATGCACAACTACTTTGCCACTGTAGTTCCAAGAATTCTGAAGTGGAAGTATCAGATACGATCTAACTGTATTATAGAACTGACGAAATTTATATTTTTTTCTCTTCATAATTTAAAGTAGTTCCTGGAGCATTCAGTGATGAAATAGTTGGGTTTTCTGCTAAGTAAGATGATAATTATACTTAGGAACAGGTTGACCAAACGTAAGTGGATAATCACATCGACAGGCAGTGTATTATTAAACTTTGGCGTAATTTCGTTCGGGAGTAAAAAAAACAGGCAGTCCTGTTCCCGTTCGGATTTTGCTAAATTGCAGTATGTCATTAGAATGCATCGTAGTATAGAATACTCGATAAATTTCTGAAGAATATTCATTAAGATCTCTTTGCTTGTTTCCAGTGCTCTAAAACTAACTCTTCTTTTTTCTATTATAGTAAATGTGACTTCCACTATTCTACCTGTTCACTAGAAAACAAATAAGTAATATTTTACCTCACCCCACAAAATAGGGCAATCCAGTTAATTTGGCAAGAGTCTATTAGGTCCATTTTGGACCAAATATCGGGAATTGGCTGTAATTTTAGTTTCAATTCAATTCCAGTTATTTATTATTGCTTTAAGGCCGCCTTGAACTCTACGTAACATCTAACCTTTTGAATCTGCTCTGAACAGCGAAGCTCATCTGATGTTCATCCTGCGAAAGAGAATAACAGGAGTTTCTCTTGATGCCCCCACGTCTCCATCTTGGCAGATGACTTCCTCTGAAATCAGACACTTGCTGGTCGTTTGAGCGCTGTTCCAGCGCTACCACCACACCGTACACATTGTTTAGTAAAGGCTGTGGGAACTCTCACAGCTGGGCCTACAACACTCACTCAATGGGTGCCATTACGAAGATTAATTGACGAGGAGTACAGCACAGACCACGGTTATATAAACATAAAACCGAATAAGCGACCTACGTTGAATATCAATAACTGGTTTCAGAAGGAACATTTTTGCGCACTTTGATGGTATGGGAGTTGTATTATGATTATTGAAGTCAGGGCTACTGTTTTGTATAGAAATTAAAACACTGCTGCCATGTGTCTGTGGCTATCGTGAATGATTCAAAGTGTCTGTCTTTAAAGGCCTCATGAATTCTGTCACTATCTTCATTACTGTGTTCTCATGAATTACCGACACTTGGAGAACTTTCTGTGTAACTGGAATTTACAGTTGTTCACATCAGTTACAGTATAAACTTCCATGTAAAATATTCTGTGGCTGAAGTTGTGATATTTTTGTTTGAGTCTTCAGTTTTTGACGGGTTTGATGAAACTCTCCATACCTCCACTGTCCTGAGCTAATCATTTCATCTCTACATAGCTACTCTTTGCCACTTCAATGATGTCAACACCCTCTCGAGTAGTCCCCACCCAGAGTTACAAACTGGCGACTACTATAGTTTACATCCGGATTGGAATTTTACAAGAAAGGAGGCCATCATCACCATGTAATTATGCATAGAGAGGTGCATATCCTCGGAGAGAACATTACGGTGGTAGTTAATAGTTGCTTTCAGTCGTGCAGCCGTACGCAGCTTAGTCATTAGTTGGTTAATGTTATTAACGTCTTCACCGTCTCTAAGACATGTACAGTAACGTATTGGTTAATTCTGAGGCTGCTACTCCCTTTCAGAATAAAGTAATATGACTATGTTGTGATATTAGCCAGACTATATTGTTCAGGTCTAAGAATACGAACACTTACACGGACTATCTAGGTGTCCGATAGGTAGACTTTGTACTTCTAATACGTACTATATCCTCGTCTTAAGCGGAGTTGGAGATTATAATATAACCGTTACAGTTTATAGGTAACAGGTGTCATTTATAAAATTAAGAAACGGCAGCCATAGCGATGTTACTTTTCATGAGTAACGAATAACGAAAAATGAATCTAAATCAGAAGCAGTCAATTATTGTTATTAATAATATCCTATGTTTTACAGTATTTATATACCACAAGCTGTACCCGGCATCCGTTTCAATGCCAATAAAAAAAAGTGTTAGCATTGTAATTTTGTTTCTTGAAGTGCTTTTGGATACAAAATATTTTCTTTAATTTCCGTTAACTGCCTCCAATATATCGTAAAATGGATTTACTAATTTATAAGCATTTGTGGGAGCGTGCACAATAACTCACCAATGTTTCATCGCAATCGGATGAATGGTATATGAACGCAGATGGAAATTCGTTCAAACGCTTCGCGCGCCGTCACTCATTTGTTGAATCAACTCGTGCGCTACCTACTATACAATGGATTTACTGAGTCAGAAACCTTCCCTGCAGTGTCCACAACAATTCACCCTAGTTTCATTACAATCGGATGAATGGTATACGAACGCAGATGGAACTTTGTTGAAACGATTCGCGCCCCGTCACTCATTTGTTGAAAATACTCGTGCGCTACCTATTATACAATGGAATTACTAAATTAGAAACGTTCCCTGCAGTGTACACAATAACTCACTCAAGTTTCATCAAAATCGGATGAATGGTATATGAACGCATATGGGATTTTATTTATACGATTCGCGCGCCGTCATGCATTTGTTGAATCTACCCGTGCGCTACTTATTTTACAATGGATTTACTCTGTCAAAAACCTTCCCTACAGTCTGCACAAACACTCACCCAAGTTTCATCGCTACCGGACCAATGGTATACGAACGCGTACTTTGTTGAAACGATTCGCGTGCCGTCGCTCACTTGTTGAATATACTCGTGCGCTGCCTATTGTAAAATAGATTTACTAAGCCAGATACCTTCTTTGGAGTGTACTCAACATCTCACTCAATTTTCATCGCTATCGGACGAATGGTATATGAACGCATACGGGACTCCTTTGAAACGCTTCGCGCGTCGTCGCTCATTTGTTGAATCTACTCGTGCGCTACCTATTGTAAAATGAATTTACTAAGCCAGAATCCTTCCTTAGATTGCACTCAATATCTCACCAAAGTGTCGTCGCTATCGGACGAATGGTATATGAACGTATACGGGACTTTGTTGAAACGCTTCGCGCGTCATCGCTCATTTGTTGAATCTACTCGTGTGCTGCCTATTGTAAAATGATTTACTAAGTCAGAAACCTTCCCCGGAGTGTGCACAACATCTCACCCAAGTTGCATTGCTATCGGACGAATGGTATATGAACGCATACGGGACTTTGTTGAAACGCTTCGCGCATCATTGCTCATTTGTTGATTCTAGTCGTTTGCTAGCTATTGTAGAATGGATTTACTAAACAAGAAACTTTCAATGGAGTATACACAACATCTCATCGCAATCGGATGAATGGTATATGAACGCATAACGAACTTTGTTAAAGCGATTCGCGCATCGTCGCTCATTTCTTGAATCGACTCGTGCGCTAGCTAAGTAAAATTGATTTACTAAGCCAGAAAGCTTCCCTGGAGTGTACTTAACATCTCAACCAAGTTTCATTGCAATCGGACGAATGGTATATGAACGCGTAATTTGTTGAAACGATTCGCGTGCTGTCGCTCACTTGTTGAATCTACTCGTGCGCTGCCTATTGTATAATAGATTTACTAAGCCTGATACCTTCTTTGTAGTGTACTCAACATCTCACTCAATTTTCATCGCTATCGCACGAATCGTATATGAACGCATACGGGACTTTGTTGAAACGATTCGCGCGTCGTCGCTCATTTGTTGAATCTACTCGAGCGCTACCTATTGTAAAGTGGATTTACTAAGCCAGAAACCTGCCTTAGAGTGTACTCAATATGTCACCCAAGTTTCATCGCGTTTGGACGAACGGTATATGAACGCATACGGGACTTCGTTGAAACGCTTCGCGCGTCTTCGCTCATTTCTTGAATCTACTTGTGCGCTACCTACTTTAAAATGGATTTACTAAGCCAGAAACCCTCCCTGGTGTGTACTCAACATCTTACTCAAGTTTCATCGCTATCGGATTAATGGTAACGTATATGAACGCGTACGGGTCTTTTTTCAAACGCTTCGCGCATCGTCGCTCATTTGTTGAATCTACTCGTGTGCTGCCTATTGTAAAATGATTTACTAAGCCAGAAACCTTCCCCGGAGTGTACACAACATCTCACCCAAGTTGCATTGCTATCGGACGAATGGTATATGAACGCATACGGGACTTTGTTGAAACGCTTCGCGCGTCTTTGCTCATTAGTTGATTCTCGTGTGCTACCTATTGTAAAATGGATTTACTTAGCCAGAAACCTTCAATGGAGTAGACACAACATCTCAACCAAGTTTCATCGCAATCGGATGAATGGTGTATGAACGCACACGGGACCATTTTCAAGCGATTCGCGCATCGTCGCCCATTTGTTGAATCTACTCGTGCGCTACCTATTGTAAAATAGTTTTTTTAAGACAGAAACCTTTCCTGGAGTGTACTCAACATCTCACCCAAGTTTCATCGCAATCGGATGAATGGTATATGACCGCATAACGGACTTTGTTGAAACGCTTCGCGCGTCGTCGCTCATTTGTTGAATCTACTCGTGCGCTACCTATTGTAAAATAGATTTAATAAGCCAGAAACCTTCCTTGAAGTGTACTGAACATCTCACCCAAGTTTCATCGCAATCGGATGAGTGGTATATGAATGCATAGGAGAAATTCACACCCACACACCCACATACTCTCTCGTAACATTGATTTTTAGCCTACTTTACACATTTTGCAAAAATGAGGAAAAAGTAGTCTTATGAGATCGGGCAAATGTGTGTCTGTCTGTCTGTCTGTCTGTCCTTCTGTCTGTCTGTCTGTCTGTGTGTGTGTCCCCCCCCCCTATCAACTCCTAAACGGCTGGAGCAATCAAAACAAAATTTGGTAGGAGTAAAGGTCTATACCCGAATATCTCACGGCCATATTTGAAAATGATGTCAGTGCTACCAACTGCTAAAAAATCGCAATTGAAATTTGAGCTCCATGTTGGATATCTTGGAAGGTATGAATGGGAGCTATTTTAAAATTGGCATACGTATAGATAATAATAGTGCCTCCGTGGCTTAGGCGGCAGCACGCCGGCCTCTCACCGCTGGGTCCGTGGTTCAAATCCCGGTCACTCCATGTGAGATCTGTGCTGGACAAAACGGAGGCAGACAGGTTTTTCTCCGGGTACTCCGGTTTTCCCTGTCAAAATTTCATTCCAGCAACACTCTCCACTATCATTTCATTTCCTCTGTCATTCATTTAATCATTGCCCCAGAGGAGTGCGTCAGGCCTCGGCAGCCGGCACAGTTCATATCCTCGCCGCTAGATGGGGGGCTTCATTCATTCCATTCCTGACCCGGTCGGAGACTGGAAGCAGGCTGTGGATTTTTTATAGATAATAATATTGCAGTTTAATTTCCAGGAGGCCATACATCGCTGTGTTGCCAAAATGATTATAAGCCTGCTGATTGGTCCAATTTTTAAATGCACATAACTTCTACACTATCATTTGGAATTCAACCAAATTTCGTATGTTGTATGCATACATAACCAGATATGACTGAGCGTATTCTTAAGTCCCACCAGGGCTGCCAACTGTTAATAAATGCTCCTAATTTATTTTATCCAAATACCAATATATCAGAAAGTATGCAAGCCAATAGCTCTAAACTTTGCACACGTATATTACCTGGCATTCTAGATGCATTTGGACTAACTAATATACGTCAGTGCTGCCATCATGATTCTAAGCCTGCTGATAGGTCCAATTTTAAAATGCATGTAACTTCTATACTAACTAATGGATTTCATTCAAAATTGGCACAACAATAGATCATATTATTTCAGATTATTTCTGACCAATACATGCATGACATTGTTGCCAACATGATTTTACGCACGCTGTTAGATCCAATGTTTAACTGCATGTAACGTCCATGCTATTCATTGGACTTCAACCAAATTTTGTATTCTGTACCTTAAGAGATGGAACTAAGAATATATTCAGCTATCAGGGCTGCCAACTGTAGTGCTCTATTAGGCTACATTATGCAAGGTATACAGTATTTCGAAATAATTAGAAATTTCGATATTAGCAACTTAATTTCTTCATTATTCTAGATAGGTTCATATACTGTAGAATAATCATTGGCATGAAAAGTAGGCTCTTTAGTTCGTCACGGAACTTCTTGTTATATATAGAGATTTCGCGGATATTAGCCTACTTTCGATTTATTCAAAAGCTTTAATTAGACTTATGAGGTCTACACGGGCCAAATGCTCGTGTCTCTGTCTGCAATTGTGGATGCCGGTACCCCCTCCCTATTAATTTAATCACGACGAAACCCAACTTGACCGAATTTAATATAGAGGTAGTATTAGCAACTGCCACCTCAGTGTCATGTTTTACATCGCCACCACCTCATCCAAAACAGAATGTTGGCCAACCAAATATTAAAAATTTATATCAAATTACGACAGAACTAATGATGATGATAATTGTTGTTTTAAGGGGCCTAACATCTAGGTTATCGGCCCCTGACTGAAGTAATAATCAAATCTCTACCAAAGTAAGGAAAATATACCACCGTGTAGGAAACGTCTGGTGCCAAAATCACAAGATCGTAAGCGGAATAATTTCAAGATGGTGGCCGTGTGAATCAAGCAAGCATTCTAATCAATAACATATGATTCTATGCTCACAGTACTTGGGATTCAGTTAGTTTCTAATAACGGCCTCCGTTACCAACGTTATGACTTGGCACAGCCATCATCTTGAAATTATAAAATATAAAAATATCTATCACTAAACTGTTAACAGCTACTATAACGAAAGTTGGTGACAAGATAGGACTGAATAAGTGGCCTTGTATGGCCAAGGCAACAAAAAAAAAAGACTCCATATAATTAAGATGGTGGCTGTACGAACAATCAGAACATTCAAATCGACAACTCCGATTGGATTTAGGTAACTAAGACGAATCTTGGCAAGAGGTTAGCACCATATTAGAGCTCCCACAAGTGCTAGTTAGAAGATTATCACACTGAATATAGAACACAGCAGCAATCTTGAAATTTCAAAATTCATTAATAGTTTTCGGTATCATAGAGCTATGATAACGAAATTTAGTAATGCAATAGAACCATATACCGAAAAAAAAAGACCATTGACTCCAGAGATTCATGAAGGCGGCTAGGCGTACTATTAAAGTATACAAATTAGTAACTCTGGATGTAAGTGCACAATTATGGGAAATCTTGGCAGAAGAGGAGTATTATATAAAACGCGTCAGTAGCGTAAGTGATAAATTTATCGCAGTAAATATAGCACGCAGGGACCATCCTGAAAATCCATAATTTAAAAATAAATACATTTCTATTTTGTAGAACTAAAAGAACAAAAATTAGTAATTAGGTAGAAACGTATATGGAGTATCGTATGCCCGAAGGAAAATATCAACGACGTCAATTATTTAAGATGGCGCCCGGGTGTAGTATTTAAACGTAATAGTGAATTATTCAGAATGTAACTGCGCAATTAAAACGAAACTTAGTAAGAAAGAAGTACCATATAAGTGACTTTGCTGAAATAAGCCATAAGAGTAACACACTGAATACAACGCGAGGCAGCCACCTTGAAAATATAGATTATGATAATGAATCACTCAAAGTATTTTTAAGTTACAACGATAAGAAGTGTAAGTGTCTTAGAATGACTAAGTCAAAAGAACAGTGACTCCATGCGTTCATGATGGCGGATGGGTGTATTTTTAAAACTTGAATATCATTAACTCACTTTATTTTCATTAACATTTCATATTTATTCTTCAGTGCCTTACACTATATTTACAGTACACTAAAGGGAGTCTCTGAAAAGAGCAAAGCCCCACTTCGCATTCGGAATGCGTCAGAGCCCCCAAATAGAATTAACGCAAAATTATGAGAGGAGTACCAAGCAAGAAACCTCCTTACTAATGTGCATGGTAATATGAAACTCAATTTAGCGCGCAGCAGCCATCTTGATATTATAAAATATTCAAACAAATAATTTTGTTTATTGTAGGGGTACAATATCTCAAATTAGCATTAATGTAGAATCATACGAGTTTATGGCCTTTGTATCCCAAAAGCGAAAGACTAACCCTGTCATATGTTCTAAATGGTGGCTGTACATATTATTAAAACTTAAACATCAATTACTCAGGATCCATTCGTGCAAATAACACAAACTATTGTAAGAAGGGAGAGCCAGGAAAAGTATCTGGCTTGCGTTAGTCATAACTCGGTAGCGGGTTTTTATGTGCTAAAATTATGAAAAAGATTTATTTATATGTGCTTAAGAATATATCACTAGGCCTACTAAATATTTGGTAAAAAGTTGAAAAATATTTTGCTTTAAATAATACTGTACATAACCACTCGCGTTCAAAAGCAAAATTCTAAAATATTTTATTAGAATTTGGTGCTACCATACGTGCTTTAAAGGCAAATGAATGTCTGCGTACGGAAAATTGCAACACGGTACATATAGCATGATCATTTTTGATGAGTCAGAATAGATATTTACAAATTTACAAGGTATTTACAAAACAGGTGATATTTTGTTTAAGTATGGCAAAAACAATCTATCATCTTTGAAAAATATGTACCAGTTCATACTCACCGATCACACGCTGGAATATTAGTTGTTAGAAGTAGACTGTGAATTGCAGTGGACAACATAGGTCATCTCCAAATTGCCCACCTCATATGCATCCCGATTATCTCTAAAGACACCTTGAAAATGATTGGACTACATCACAGGATGCCAGACGTTCATAGTTAAAGAGAGGAATGTCACCAACCATAACGCCATCGATTTCACCAACATCAGCACCGTCCAAGACTTTAGCCAGTTCGCACATTTCTTCCAGAACAATTTTTTATATTTGTCCTTGAGCAATCCCTGTACCTGCGAGGCCGAGAGTGAATCTAGTTTATTTTCAACAGAACGCCCCTCACTGACGGTTTCGGTCAGAAGGTTAGTGGATTTTTCAAGTCCTATGTCAATGGTGTTACACAAAATACTTAAATTGGCAGATATAAACGCCAAATCGCTTTTCAAATAACTTAGCTGTCTTTCAGTAACTCTTGAAGAATCTCAATTGACGCCGCGTCACTTTTACCGAGTGCATTCACAACGGATGCGAAACCTTCGAAATTGTCTGTGTACTATTCCACGGCACTAAGCCAGATACCCCACCGCGTGACAATAGGGAGCGTAGGAAGCGCAAGACCTGGGGTTTTCTTTTTAAATAGATCGATCCTTGAGGGAGCTCTTACAAATATATTTTTGACATTAGAAACTGATTTATCCACTTCAGGATACTGATCTTGCAAAGTTTCACATAACCTGTGTAGGGCATGAACTACGCAAGTTTCGTTTATCATTTTTGGAGTTTACAGAAAGAGTGGCCAGCGGTTCATAACCTTTCACACGAGTTGTCCGCCGCTGGTAGGTACTTCACGACAGTAGAGCTCGCATTTACTTCTCTTCAGGTCTAAATTACCTTGCGGAAACATATTTTCCAACATTCGATGCTATTCCCATTTGTGGGTGTTGAATCTAAAATTCGTACAGTTGACTACCGTTAATGCGGTCGTGTATAATATTGTATATTACTTGCTACGCAAGGCCACTTTATTCACTACTAATGATTGGATGAAATGGAAGTATATGCTATGGTATAAAATGGACCTCAATTGCGGAAAACAGGTTATTATTTTTTATAGTCTTTTATTTCAGAGTAAGGCATAATTACTAAAATCCGTGGGCATTGGGCAACTTGGTTATAGATTGTTTTACTAACACAGAGACCACTGTATGATTGTGTTAAGAGAGGCGTAGATTTATTAATGTAGCGTTCCTTAAACTTCTATCTAGGGAAAACTATGAGATAGGAATGGTTGAACTCACTAAACGGTGTCCCATAAAATGAGTCCTATTCCAGTAGCCTATATAAAATAGTGATGGCTAACCAAAGGCCAAAAACGGTCCTCAAGGTGTCCTGTAGTCTGCATTATTATTACAGACTTAGCTGTGCTTTCAAACATTCGTGCTGAGGGTAAAATTCCGATAATTAAGTTCTCTTTATGTGGGTACTGTACCCCTATAAGCCAGGAAAGATCCACCAATATCTGCAGCTGGAAAATGGATCGTAGCATCTTGAAGTGCCCGGCTAGAAAAACTACACAGTGCTACTTGGCGAATGCACTCTGGATAAGGGACAAGGGAATACAACTGAATGTACCCGACTGTACATGATGAAATAATTAATATCTCTCGAACGCATGGTCCGATTTTGACAAATGAGGTGTCGTTGGACTCGAGCTGACGTCCGCTTTCCTATGGACCACTCGTTATATTTTTGATTTTTTTAAATTTTTGTTTTTAAAGTAGGTGATAGTTTGAAAACCAAACATGATAGAATGTTGTGCAATGGCTCAAACAAACGGTATCTATGTCCTTTATTTTTATAATAAAATGTTTTTATTTTTTACATTTTTTGTTAAAAGTGTAATTTTGAAATTACTATATTTTGGAACCTAGGAAGTTAACAAAAATGTTTGTTTGACATAAATGAAGGGTCCCTACGCCCTCTACCACCAAAATAAATTTCAAGTCTCTAGGATAAAAACTTGGTAGTAGTGCTGTAATGACAGTTTTGCTTACGAAAGGAAGTTGTGAGCCCCTGGCGGCATTGGGAAGGAAGGAGTAATGCTAGGAGGGCGTGCTTGGATTCTTTTTTTCGTCTCGTTACGCTCTTTACGGGAATGTAGGTGTTGAAAAGGTGAAATGCTGGAAAAAGGGATGTTTTTTTTGGGTAAAGAGGTGATCTTAGACTTGTTATATCTCACGAACCAATCATGCTAGAGGCGTGTACGAGGAGTCCAAGGACTAGGGGTGACGTCCTCATTGCTATGGACCCTGTATTATATATATTTTTTAAAATTGAAAATTTCTGTTTTTGAAAGTAGGCGATAGTTTGAAAACCAAACCTGATAGAACGTTGTGCCATAGTTAAAACGAATGGTGTCTATGACTTTTATCTTTTTATAATAAAACATTTAATTTTTTGAGATTTTTGAGAACACTTAAATTTTGAATATTTGCTATTTTGGAAAGTAGGACCTGTACAAAAGAGTTTGTTTGACATAATTGAAACGTCCCTACCTCCTCTAGCCCCATATGAAATTTCGAGTCTCTAGGGCAAAAAACTGTGCATGTTAAAACTTTTTTTATATAAAGCGTGTTTGTAGGCAGAGAGAGAGAGAGCCGGTAGCGCTAGGCGTGTGTTACAACGAGGCTTTGACTGGCCATGGTGGAGACAGGAAATGGCTACTTCGAGGGGACGACAAAACGATAGACCGAGGGGTCGCTTTCCGATATTTTTCCTATGACAGATGAATGAAGGTGAATATTTTGAAAATCCCTTAGGGCGATCTAGGTGACCGTGCCCGGAAGAAATGAATCGCCATTTTGGCAGGACGGCTGGAGCTGCTTATGACGGTCTGTTTTGTGACATTTCCTATGACGGATGGAGGCAAATATTTGAAAATGTGTTAAGTGTGCTAGGATTTTTTACCCTGAAGGGGATGTTTAACATGCTAGTAAACGGTAATAAGCGAGACTGCTGTCTGGCACAGTAAATGGTTTTAGAATATGGAAACCTATAACATTTGCTCGACCAAGTCATGTGCATTTACGCAAAGAGCCAAAACGGTAAGGTCATTGGCCTGAAATGTTATAAACTAAATATTGAACTGGGTAAAGTCATTTGTTTTAGGGTGAAAGTATGTGGTTAACATGATCATGTATTGAGGATAGCCGCTTGCTAGTAATTATTATTACAGTAAAATGTTTAATAATAATAATAATAAGATTCACACGTTTTGAATGCTACAGAACTGTGTTGCTTGCTCGCACTCAATACACGACCTGGCCAGGCCTTGTCAGAGCGACTGCTGATAACACAAGAATGTCTACGTGGGCAGGAAGTAAAGGGACAGCTTACTTGCCTCGTGGTGGCTAGCAGGTGTGCTGTTTAAGCAGAGACCACCATTTTGGTTCTGAGACAGTAGGTCTACCGATGTATAAGCGGCAGCCATTTTGGTTCCTTATTAAAATCATGAAACTAGTATAAGGTACGCGAATCTTATCGCGTTTGAGGAATGTGGCGAGGCGTGAGAACATGTGAGAGAGAGAGAGAGAGACAGAGAACCTTTCAAGGTCAAAACGCTGAGAAAATGCAACTCTCTTTGTTGCTAAGCAGACTGATAAGGATTGCGTTAGTGATACACCGACAGGACCAGCAAATAGACGTTTACAGTAGAGCTCTGAACTGAACTTTGGAAGAAAAAAACCTTTTATTTTTTGGTAAGTACCTATGAATGATTATTTTAATAATGTCATGCTTATGAACCTTATATTTGTAGTTATTGATTAGATAATTAATGATTTTTATTTATTTATTTATTTGTTTGCAGATAACCGGTATGCCTTACATGTCTGAAATACAAGAAACCATTGCACTTTTGAGCCCACTAGAAGGAAACAGCAACAAGCCAGTGCAAGTGAAGGTGAGATTAATTTTTTAAACCTTCTTGTTTCATATTTTTGTTTGATATTATTTTATTTTGTTTTATTTTATGAAATGCATGTATTAACCTGAATTTAGGTATTTATAGCGGTTTATTTTATGTATTTTTAGAAACTTGGAAAGAAAAGCCTTACCGCCGTAGCAGTTGCTGAAAACCCTAGACGCACCAGAGCGAAAGCATTGCCAAAGGGTGAACTATTTAAAACTCAGGTATGCCTGCCATAAAATGCTATTTCATTTTACCGCTACTGAAAACTCTTACACAAACAAAATTCATTACCTGTACATGACTGGGACAATGATTGCTTTCTTGATTAATGGCTATGGATTGGCAAAAGTCACAAGACCATATTGGTTGTTGACCGGAAAAAGTACAAGGCCATGTTGGATTTTCTAAAAACCAAAAATTAAAATTTAATTTATGGGCGTTTCCCTATGAACTCTACGAATATCCACAGGTTTGAAATGATAATCTGAACAAACTGACATGACATTCATTTTTGTTTATATATTGGTTAAAGGGGGACGTAAACGACTGCAGCGTTATAAAAAGAAAATAAGTACATGGGTTACTGTTAGTGCCAACATACAGTTTATTATAATTTTTATGGTGTTTTTCATTTATTGTCAATTAACGTTATCGTTTTATTTACAAGTATTGATTGATTGATTGATTGAGTGATGGCTTTTTTTTTTTTTTTTAGGTGTGGTCATGTGCCATTAACAGACAGTGAAAAAACATACATTGTGCTTTAAAGTATTCTGTGCTGCGTTAATAACTTACAATAAGAAAAAGTTTTATTATGACACATGGTGTCAGTACCAAATACAACAAGTGAGCAAGTTGGTTAACCACGTGGGTTAAATTTAAAATCAGAACATGATCGTTGGTTAACATTTGAATCCTGGCCTGTAGGCTTTTGTCAACACATGAACTTGCAAAAGCCGTTTTTTTACTTGAACCGAGAAGATGTGGTGCGCTGTGTGTTTTGTCGTATTGAACTTTCACACGGGGAAGCAGGGGATGATCCCTTTAGAGACCATTTGCGATGGTCTCCTTGCTGTCCTTACATGCTTAGAAAACAAGTGGGTAACCTACCAATGTATCCATTTTACCGAACCACAAGGCCATTGGCTACTACTTACGTTGCTAAATCGCAAATGAATAATAATAATAATAATAATAATAATGTATTACCAGCCAACGGTACCATAGTGTCTATATATGTGGTCCATATGCCATAGACAGGGTTGAATTGGCGTGTGCTTTTAGAAAATAGGGAGTTTGCAAGACTAAAGTACTAGTCCACCCAGAGTGCAGCTCTGTTGAAAAACGTTTAGAATCTTATAAAAATGTTTGGCCATTAATATTAATAATATTAATAATAATAATTATAATGTTATTGGTTTTACGTCCCTTTTAACTACACTGGCTTTTAGAGACGCCGGAGTGCCGGAATTTTGCCCCAAAGGGGATCTTTAACGTGCCAGTAAATCTACGGACACGGCTCCCTCACATTTGCACACCCACATATGCCAGCTGACTGCGCCAGGATACGAACCTGCAACCTTGGGCCCAGCAAGCGAGACCGTTACCCCTGAGCCACGCAGCCAGCCCCATTAATATTAAAACATCTTACCAAACAGCTAAGTGTAGCTGGATTTTTTATACTGGTGAAGGGGATAAAACAATATGTTTTTATTGTGGATTTGCTTTAAAGGATTGGCAAATGACTGATGACCCTATGGGCAACACGCTCGTGGGTTACCTAACTGTAAATACATGGTGTTGCTTAAAGGTCAGGAATTTGTGAACACTATTCGTAAAGAAAACGTGATTGCAGCACTAGACATAAAAGTGCCATTAGAGTTTGAACACGCGGATTAAATACATGAGGCTGAAAAAAAAAGACTTGTCTCACGAACAAAAGTGTGACCAACAATTATGTAAAATTTGTTATCAAGATGAACCTAGGTGTTGTATTTTTGCCTTTTGGACACAAGTGTGCATTAGAACTTAACACTTGTGCTATATGCAGAAAAGTAGTATCTGCTACAGTTAGGGCATTTCTTGCATAAATAGTATAATTTATTAGCAATGCCTAGTGCAATGAAATGAAATGAAAATCCACAGCCTGCTTCCAGTCTCCGACCGGGTCAGGAATGGAATGAATGAAGCCCCCATCTAGCGGCGAGGATATGAACTGTGCCGGCTTAACACAAAACTTGCCCTTTTTTGTGGACATAAAATTGGAACATTTTATCTATGAGCACTCGTATGTGCAACAGATGTGCACTTCAATAGGACTTGAGATATGCTATACTGACACATTAAAATAAACACCAATGCATGAGAACACGATCATACAAGGATCGAATTCAAGACTCGATACAACATTTCGGGTCTCGAACTCGATACTGTCTGTCAGAGTTTATGGGTGTACGACAACTATACTAATATGCTATAACTGAGATGCTTACAATATCCCCTCAAATATTATCTTATGCAAGACAAAAACCAAAGACTAAAACTGAATGTCTAGACTGTATGCAAATTTGCATCAATGCAATAATAAGAATATTCTATGTTCACACTTCGTACGATGACAATTAACATTGGAAACAACGATGAGTGTAGGCAACAACGATGTATCTCCAACACTGTAAATAAAGACAGGGCACAACTGTGTCTGCAAAATATATTCACAAAATATGTACACGAATAGGTCTCGAGGTAAGGACCTCGACTTACCTCACACAAATGTCTGCAACCGTCGCTAGTATCAGAGAGAGAATACATTTCTACTTAAAATAGTTACTGTATACCTGTACCCTACTACAAAATACCATTATTAAATTGATTACTTTATTATTATTATTATTATCCAATATTATTCCCACAGTGATGTTGATTTGCAATGACGCTAGGACGCGAAAGGTCAGTGGATACTTGTACCCTTCAGCAAAGTCCCTTAATTAAATAATAATAATAATAATAATAATAATAATAATAATAATAATAATTATTATTATTATTATTATTATTATTATTATTATTATTATTATTATTATTATTATTATTATTATGATTCGTCACTGCAAGGACGCTAGGTCATGGGAGGTCACTGTATATCTGTACCCTTCCACAAAATACCATTATTTAATGAATTATTATAATCATCTCAAAAATGTGCTCTAAACAAACACAGACTTAAACTTGGTACGGGAAACATATGATTTACTAAAGGCTCGGCGTTTTGCACGGCCAAGAGGGGTGTGGTTTAAGTACCGTTAGCCTAAGAGTGAGAGGGAAAATGTCAAACGACCTTGGCCCAGGACAAACATGTGTTGAGCCAATACACACAGTGGTAACCAAAACATCCTACAAATCTTGCACCAAATAAGCGAAATGAAATATACGAGCAGCTAGTCTCTTAAGCCTAGTGGTCTCCGGTTCGAAGCCGAGTGTGGTACAAACTTTGGAACATACCCTATCGTGGTCCATAATTTCACTCAAATAATTGTAAGTGCCGCTCGGCCGTACCTTTTACCTTTTAGCATGCCTCAATACACACTTCTTACCTTTTTATTTCCAGTTGGCGACGTCATGGGACATATGACGGTGTTCACTGCAGCCTAACTACACATATTTCACAATTCTTACCATTTTTTCCTTCATTCGTCGTAGCTTACCTGGGATCACATGGGACCACCCCAGTACCATATTTGCATGCCTTTATCATAACCTCTCTGCATATTACCACGATTCAATCCAATGCTCATAAATGTTCCAAAACACTCAGACGGTTGTTCAATACACCCTCGTATCTTACCTGATTATAGCAAACATATTGGAGACGCAAAGGTAACGTTCCTAGCTTACTTTCAGGGCGTAAATTAGCTAAATAAATATCTCACCATGTGTCAAATCAAAAATACCATAATTAAGGAATTAAAATCCCCCTCCATCACTCGTGTTATTATTTTTATTATTATTACCCCTACATTAGCATTAATAACTTGTGTTATTATTATGTCCGTAATATTGTTCGAATCTCTTTCTCTCTCTCTTACCCAATTTAGATGCCTCGCTCTGGGCTTCTTCCATCTTCCTCTGGGCTGAAATACAAATACCCTAACAAATAAATAAATAAATATACACTCCTACCAGTGTATCAAATTTGTACGACTTGTGAACGCTACTTCCGCCAAGCATCTCAAACTAAATCAGCATGCTCAACATCGTCACGTGCGCACTTATCTAAGCAAAATAAATCTAACTTCAAAAATCAAATATTAACACAGTATTTACACAACTATGGTAGTCCTAAGAATACACCCATAAACAATGACTTAGTATAATCAAAGATTAATACTCATCGTGATCACCCGTCAGCTGCCATCATTCCTCCAGCACGGATCTTTCGCAGCGCCTCTCACAATCACACATCATTACTGAATACATTATTACACTGATTGATTCTTCATCATAATTACGCTGGGTTTCACTCGATTTTTTTTTCACAAACTATTATTGACACTTTCATAAGGTTATCACTTACTAGTACCCTAATAAACACACAATTTATTATTTTATACACCTTTATACACTTTTGCAGGGATTGCGCAAGATAACCTCACGTATTCCTATCTCACTAATTCTTTCTTCACGATGCCGTGGGTTGACCGATTCTACTAGTATTTCCCTCTGAACGTGAGCTCGCTGATGACGTGCCGGTCCCACTGGGCTCCGGTTCGGATCTCGATTGTCCCTCTACGTGTTTCTCACTTCTGCGACTGCTAACACCATCTCTGCACTTGGCGTGGAAAGACTTCTATATAAATTTGAGCGAATATATTGCTTTCCCGCATGTGAATACATTATTTAATACAATTTATGTCTTTAAATACTGTTCCCTTGTACTTCACCAACTGTGGTGCAATATTACTGAGTTTGGCGTGCACCCACTGTTAACTGTTCGTAGCTATGCGACTACTCTTCTCGTTCACTGACTGCAACCAACCAACTAGCAAACTGGACTCTGGCTAACTGAGTAACTGCGCAAACTAACCAGGCAGCCACGAGGGTGTGAGAATATATCATCCAAATGGCGGCACTCGACACTAATCTTCCTACGCTGTCGGGAGCTCTTCTTTCAGACGTTTCACCACATTCACAGTATGTGCATATTATTACTGATAATAGGGCCGTATTATTATAATATTGTCACCGACATTCGATTGTGGCTTCCACAAATATGCATCTGGCGTCCCCCCGCACTATTTCTGACGACATAGACGCTATCCCTACCAGGGCAACCAAACTCTCCACCCCAGACAGTTCGCGTAAGGAACTAATTTCTTTGATCCCCGATTTATTGATATCATGATGATCTATTCAGTTTGATGACAGGCGAAAAATCTTAGGAATATTCCATGCTTAGTGACGTTAAGGGTTCGACCCTGGGTGTTGTCGTATTGTCACAATTAATTTATTTAGTGATTTCGGGGCGGGGCTTTGCTAACCTACGGCGTATCGTAGAACACACGAGAACAAATTATTGAGGTCAGCTTCCCAAGAAGTCCTTGAAAAGCTGCACCTGCTCTGGTCGATGCGTAGCATAGAAGCATATTCTAGACTTCGCTTTGTTGGCAAACTTAGGGCAATACTGCCTGCGACGTACCTGAGCTCGACTTGTAACATTGAGGCGGACGCTTACTATGATTAGATGATATGCAATCCGGTTTCCTTCTCTTCTGCATTTTGAAGCTCATTTAAACGATATACACTTTGCATGACCAAGAACCATGCGAACTTAGCCTGGGGCCTATAGGGTAAGGGCGCAGTTGTAGCCAATGGCCTTGTGGTTCGGTAAAATGGATACACTGGTAGGGTACCCACTTTTTTTTCTAAACATGTAAGGACAACAAGGAGACCATCGCAAATGGTCTCTAAAGGGATCATCCCCTTCTTCCCAGTGTGAAAGTTCAATACTACAAAACACCCAACGCACCACATCTTCTCGGTTCAAGTAAAAAAAAACGGCATTTGCAAGTTTATGTGTTGACAAAAAGCCTACAGGCCAGGATTCAAATGTTAACCAACGATCATGTTCTGATTTTAAATTTAACCCACGTGGTAAACCAACTTGCTCACTTGTTGTATTTGGCACTGACGCCATGTGTTATAATAAAACTTTTCCTTATTGTAAGTTATTAACGCTGCACAGAGTACTTTAAAGCACAATGTATGTTTTTTTCACTGTCTGTTCACTATGTTAATGGCACATGACCACACCTAAAAAACAAACAAAATAAGCCATCACTCAATCAATCAATCAATCAATACTTGTAAATAAAACGATAACGTTAATTGCCATGAAATAAAAACACCATAACAATTATAATAAACTGTATGTTGGCACTAACAGTAACCCATGTACTTATTTTCTTTTTATAACGCTACAGTCGTTTACGTCCCCCTTTAACCAATATATAAACAAATATGAATGTCATGTCAGTTTGTTCAGATTATCATGTTCAAACCTGTGGATATTCGTTGAGTTCATAGGGAACCGCCCATAAATTAAATTTTAATTTTTGTTTTTAAAAAATTCAACATGGCCTTGTACATTCTCCGGTCAACAACCAATATGGTCTTGTGACTTTTGCCAATACATAGCCATTAATCAAGAAAGCAATCATTGTCCCAGTCATGTACAGGTAATGAATTTTTTGTGTAGGCGTTTTCAGTAGCGGTAAAATGAAATTGCATTTTATGGTAGGCATACCTGAGTTTTAAATAGCTCACCCTTTGGCAAGGCTTTCGCTCTAGCGCGTCTCGGGTTTTCAGCAACTGCTACGGCGGTAAGGCTTTTCTTTCCAAGTTTCTAAAAATACATAAAATAAACCGCTATAAATACCTAAATTCAGGTTAATACATGCATTTCATAAAATAAAATAAAATAAAATAATATCAAACAAAAAAATGAAACAAGTAAGTTTAAAAAATTAATCTCACCTTCACTTGCACTGGCTTGTTGCTGTTTCCTTCTAGTGGGCTCAAAAGTGTAATGGTTTCTTGTATTTCAGACATGTAAGGTATACCGGTTATCTGCAAACAAATAAATAAATAAAAATCATTAATTACCTAATCAATAACGACAAATTTAAGGTTCATAAGAATGACATTAATAAAATAATCATTCATAGGTACTTACCAAAAAAATAAAAGTTTTTTTCCAAAGTTCAATTCAGAGCTCTACTGTAAACGTCTATTTGCTGGTCCTGTCAGTGTATCACTAACGCAATCCTTATCAGTCTGCTGAGCAACAAAGAGAGTTGCATTTTCTCAGCGTTTTGACCTAGAAAGGTTCTCTGTCTCTCTCTCTCACATGTTCTCACGCCTCGCCACATTCCTCAAACGCGATAAGATTCGCGTACCTTACACTAGTTTCACGATTTTAATAAGGAACCAAAATGGCTGCCTCTTATACATCGGTAGTCCTACTGTCTCAGAACCAAAATGGCGGTCTCTGCTTAAACAGCACACCTGCTAACCACCACGAGGCAAGTAAGCTGTCCCTTTACGTCATGCCCACGTAGACATTCTTGTGTTATCAGCAGTCGCTCTGACAAGGCCTGGACAGGTCGTGTATTGAGTGCGAGCAAGCAACACAGTTCTGTAGCATTCAAAACGTGTGAGTCTTATTATTATTATTATTAAACATTTTACTGTAATAATAATTACTAGCAAGTGGCCATCCTCAATACATAATCATGTTAACCACATACTTTCACCCTAAAACACATGACTTTACCCAGTTCAATATTTAGTTTATAACATTTCAGGCCAATGACCTTACCGTTTTGGTTCTTTGCGTACATGCACGTGACTTGGTCCAGCAAATGTTATAGGTTTCCATATTCTAAAACCATTTACTGTGCCAGACAGCAGTCTCGCTTATTACCGTTTACTAGCATGTTAATGATCCCCTACAGGTTAAAAAAATCCTAGCACACTTAACACATTTTCAAATATTCGCCTCCATCCGTAATGGGAAATGTCACAAAACCAACCGTCATAAGCAGCCCCAGTCGTCCTGCCAAAATAGAGATTCATTTCTTCCGGGCACGGTCACCTAGATCGCCATAAGGGATTTTCAAAATATTCACCTTCATTCATTTGTCATAGGAAAAATATCGGAAAGCGACCCCTCGATCTATCGTGTTGTCGTCCCCTCGAAATAGCCATTTCCTGTATCCACCATGGCCAGTCAAAGCCTCGTTGTAACACACGCCTAGCGCTACCGGCTCTCTCCCTCTCTCTGCCTACAAACACGCTTTATTTTAAAAAATTAAAAAGTTTTATCATGCATAGTTTTTGCCCTAGAGACTCAAATTTCATATGGGGCTAGAGGAGGTAGGGACGTTTCAATTATGTCAAACAAACTCTTTTGTACAATTCCTAGTTTCCAAAATAGTAAAAATTCAAAATTTAAGAGTTTTCAAAAAATTTCAAAAAATAAAATGTTTTATTATAAAAAAAATAAAGGTCATAGATACCATTTGTTTCAACTATGGCACAACGTTCTATCCGGTTTGGTTTTCAAACTATCGCCTACTTTCAAAAACAAAAATTTTCAAGGAAGGAAGGAATCTTGTAGTTTAACGTGACCGTTAATCTTGAGATCATGAACCACGGGACCTCCTTTATACGTGGAATCCGAACCACAGGACACGACATTTCACTTCGAAAATCTCACATGCATTGACCGGGAATCAAATCCGCAAAAATTTTCAAATTTAATATATATATATATATATATATATAATACAGGGTCCATAGCAAAGAGGACGTCACCCCGAGTCCTTGGACCCTTCGTACACGCCTCTAGCATGATTGGTTCGCGAGATATAACAGAAAGTCTAAAATCACGTTTTTACCCCTGTTTCCAGCATTTCACCTTTTCAACATTCCCGTAAAGAGCGCAACGAGACGAAAAAAAAATCCATGCACGCACTCCTAGCATTACTCCTTCCTTCCCAAGGCCGCCAGGGGCTCACAACTTCCTTTCGTAAGCAGAACTGCCATTACAGCACTACTACCAAGTTTTTGTCCTAGAAACTTGAAATTAATTTTGGCGGTAGAGGGCGTAGGGGCCTTTCATTTATGTCAAACATTTTTGTTAACTTCCTAGTTTCCAAAATATAGGAATTTCAAAATTACACTTTTTTCAAAAAATGAAAAAATAAAAACATTTTATTATAAAAAATAAAGGACATAGAGACCGTTTGTTTGAGCCATTGCACAACATTCTATCATGTTTGGTTTTCAAACTATCACCTACTTTTGAAAACAAAAATTTTAAAAAATCAAAAATATAACGAGTGGTCCATAGGAAAGAGGACGTCAGCTTGAGTCCAACGACACCTAATTTGTCAAAATCGGACCATGCGTTCGAGAGATATTAATTATTTTAACATGTACAGTCGGGTACAAATAAAATGGGTGAGTTAGAAGCACCACTACCCCCCTACTCTCGGGAATACGAGAATGGAAAATCTCGGGTGTAAGGATACGGATCAGGTCCCTAGGAAATTCCTCTACCAATTAACTACAAAAGACAATGCCAAATTTCTATAAAAAGATCAGGGAAAGGTAAGTCACGTGCCTGTCATTTATTCTTGACACGTTCGTTGGAAATATGAATTCCAGTTACAATTAACCATGTTCAACAAGTCTTAAAAACCTACGTTCAGTTTGAAAATAATTCGTTAATAACATTAAAACTCCCACAGATTAATATTTTCCTCTAGGAAACATATAATTAACTGCCTTGCTGATGCAAGCTCAAATAAAATAATTCCTAATAAATTATTGCACACGACTGCTGTGCCCTGGGTCATGGGAGTTAACAACAGAAGTAATATTAGTGTCGTTAATTTTAAATTCCCCGCAAAACAAGTGAAATTACTCCTGACGTAGATCTCCGCCATTACAAATACTAATCTATACAAAATAACTCCCGTCCCTCACTCTCCTAATATCCTTCCTCAGAAGCGACAACAACTACCATCATAAGTTAACATTACAAATATTCTTTAAATAGCATTAAATAATTTCTATCAATATTATACATGGTTTATACATATTACAATATTTACGATAAACTTCGTCAACTAAACATCTTTAAATAAAATATTTACAATTGACAAAAATGCCTACTGAAATATATACATTAACTTTCTTCCTTCCTCTCTCAACTTAAATCGTTCAGAATCTAGAAATTATTTCACATTACTGTGTCTTTATCAGTAAAAATATTTCAATCCAGGATTTTATAATCCGTACAGCTAAGTATATACATAGTTCGTTCACCTCCTCATACTGGTCTGTCGTAAAAATAGAAATAGTTAATAAATATAACTTTCCTTTCCGTCGAATGTATGTATGTCTACCCCTTATTATTCCCGTTTTTCCAACGGGGTCGGGGATGAGATGCGATGGAAGTCTTTGTGGCGATGGTTTTACGGCCGGATGCCCTTCCTGACGCCAACCTCATGAGAGGAGTTAATGAGAGATGAAATGAATGATGGTGAATGAAACTGGGCAAGGATGTGGAAGGAAGCGACCGTGGCCTGTCAGAAGGTACCGTCCCAGCATTTTCCTGGTGTTGAAAATGGGAAACCACGGAAAACCATTTCAAGGACGGACGACGGTGGGGCTCGCACCCACGCGTCTACCGAGTCAGCAGAGAGCTTGGCCCCATGACCTAATGCTGGGCTTTAGCCAGCGTAGCCACTACTGTCGGTTTTCCTTTCCGTCGAATAATTACCTTTAATTTAAAGTCTACATGGAACTATTTAAATAGAACACAGCTTACTCTCAGCTTTAACAAAGATCCATTGATCCTATAATTTCTTTCAGTTACAAATTCAACTAAGATCTGCTGTCCTACTCTTTTCAAGGAATTTCAACTGTTGAGACTATCGAAATAACTTCAAATACTCCTATACAATAATACTGCCTCTAAACAATTCTTACATTCAATATCATAAATATTACTTAGATCTGTCTCTACTGATATTTCTTCAACTATAATGAAACAATGACATAACAGTGCTCATTGCCATAAATAAAACATGTTTTTCCGTCAATACGGGAATATAATAAATATCTTTCCTAGATGTACTTCGCAGTTCCTTCCATATATAACATTGTATTCTGAAAATACATAACTTCTCGTTACTAAATTTTTATTGCAGTTCAAACACATTTAATAAAAATACCATAATAAAAATATTGGTTCTTTCGATAAATTATCTTAACAGGTAATATAATAAAATACTATTCTTTCAATAACACTTAAATTCTCTTCAGAGATAACATTTTCAATGTGAGCTTCAATCAGCTGTTATACTTCACTCAAGTATTTCTTAAACATTTTACTGTTTCAATATTACGTCATACCTTGTATTTACCTTTCCTCATATTACAATCTTATTCCAATTCTTTCTCTAATACAATTCTTATAAAGTTCCATTTGTGAATCATGTCAACAATTATTCACAACCAGATCTGTCGAATAAGTTATCAGACTATAACTTCGTTCAGATCCTCAAAATAGATCAGCAACGATCGCATTCTTTAAAATATACTTCAATATAATATTCTTGGTACATAAGTTACCAGTAAATTTCCTTCGTTATCAAAAATGATATGATCCAATTTAAAACAATTAAATTCGAAATCCAATTCGAATGTAACATAATTCCATGTAAACAGAATTCAAACGAAAAACAATAAAATTCGGGCGAAAATATAAAATCTATAAAATCAGTAAATTCGAATTTGCACGAAATTCTAAATTCAAAATAGCAAATCTAAATCGTCAAAAAATCGCTTGAAAATCTAAAAATCGATGAAAATCGAAAATGAAACTTCTACAAAACATAGCGATGAAAATATAAAGTCGAAAAATATTAAAATAATTCGAATATGTAGAAAAATGGCATTAATATACAAAGTTGACGGATATTCTCAGAAGTTTCTACAATTCTACAAAATGGGATACTTCGTTGGTCTTTAGACTACCTGTTGTTGCGTATAGTTGACTAGACGTGGATTTCCCTTGTTGTTCATCAGAAACGGAATGTTTCTGAGAAATCGCCCCTTCAAGATGTCGTGTGGTACCCTCCTCGACCTCCTTCGGAAGTCTCCAATCTGCCAGGAACTGGATTCGAACTCTAACATCATCGTGTAGTCGTTCATTCTGCTTAGCTATCTTCTTAGTGAGATGCGAAACCCTTTCTCTCTTGATTCGCGTTGGTATAACCCTAGCCGCGCCCTTACTGGAATTTCTTCTGACTTCTTCGCCGCAGTTCAGATACATATGTGTATCCATCATAGTAGTCGATGAAATGACTCTTGGAGATGTAGATTTGATTTATGCAGGAGAGACTAGATGTTCATCTCCACCACGACGTTAATATTATGTCATTTCGTATGTTCTCGTTGTCTTCATAGCTATGGTCCCTGTAGCATCTTAGTAAGACTTTCCACTCTCTGTAGATTCAACAATGTTTAACTCCCCTCTCAACTTATGCTCATTCGACATGGTGATGAATGTATAGAATAATTTTCAATCACCCTTAAGCGTTGCTTCGAATAGTTTTCACGTACTTCCTTGAATATCGTAGTTGCAGTTTAAAATTTTAGATATTAATTACGCAGATAAATATGCCGTAATTCTCGATGCTTGTATAATAATTGTAGTTATAACTTCTTCTTCAGTGTCATTTCAAAATATTATAGCTTTGTCTTCCTAATTATAGCGTAGTCCACTCCCAATGAAGACTTGAGTAATAAGAATCTCGATCTTGGTCACGTTTCTCCCACTCCGATGATAAAGTTGGCGTCACCTCATAAAAGACTTTCCTAAATGGCGCATTATTAGCGAATATAATTTTATTCCATATTTAAGCATTTAATTAGCTGCAAATATATATAAATAATTCTTATTTATCATTTAACAACTTCTCTGATGTTCTGAAGTGTTAATATCTCACTGATAATTAGATAAGCTAATTGCGCAAGTTGGTCTCTTCAATATAACGCCTCATCCCATCGGTTGTGTCAGCCACACGATTGGCTCGTGTCATAGCCTCCCCTCGGCTCGCGATCAAAATCCCTTAGAACGCGTTCAAACTCTGGTCGCGTGTTAGATTCGGAAGTCCTCGGCTAGCTTCACAAAGGAAACGAAGCTTGGTTCTGTCCCAATCCGCTCTGCTTGTCACGTGTGAGCTAGAAATTACCTGATTGGCCGCGCCGGATTAACTAGTTAGCTGAACGAGATGTTACAAACCTGTTCTTGGCCTCTTTCCAGATCCTGTTTACAATAGCATGGGCTAACTTTCAAAACTTTCAAATGATAGAATATTTCACTCATAAATACGAATACAGTACCAAATAATATTACGGATCTGTAATCTGATGGTGCACAATTTTTGGCATGTAACGTTGAGTCGTCTACGCTTCTTCACCGAATGGCTGCACACATTATTGAACACTTTTAGTGTCTTCCCACTCCTTGCCTTGGTGCAGCGAAACGGTACAGTGTGGGGCGTGGTTGGCTCTAAAGACGGGTACCGTAATTCCTGCTCACCTATCTTTAGAAATCTTCTCAATTCACTGTAGTTGAGTTGTTTATGACATACTCAATATCTTGACTGGGTACTATCACTCGGGAAATCTCAGGTTCAAATCCCGGTGCTGTTAGTGGCTCTGAGTGTAGTTGTCTCCAAGCCACTGAAGGCAAATGCTGGGATGGCAACTTACTACGAGTCCTGTGCCACCTACGAATAACTACGGTTACTCACACTGCTACAGTGATCCAAATAACACAAGTTATCAGACAGAATACACGATGTCCAAAGTCCCTGAAAGACCCGGAGACGAGTCCCCCACACTCCACTTCTCAGCCCGAACATCTCTGTTTAATTCAAGAATGGGGAATATAAATTCACGACTAGCATTTGAATTATTCGCACCCTCGCGTGAAGAATGGCAGGCCTGCTATCTCTAGTACGGCCTTGAAACTTTTAGTATACCTCATGCTGTAGGTACTGAGCAGCTACCTTCTTCCGTTTCAAATATTAACTGCACTTTCCTTGAGAGGAAGGAGCACTGTGAGACGCGCCACTTCCTCACCCCCTTGCCGCCATCCCACCGCCAAACATGAACAGGGACTTTCATATGAGATATTCTGCTTTTAAATGCAGCATTACTGCAAGCAAGTGCTTGGTTGTAACGTAATGCACCAAGGTGCTTCAGGTGCAGAGGAAGATAGTGGGATATTAGGGTGCGTATACATTAAGCGAGCCGAGCCTGTAATTCAACATATAATGTGACATGGAGCAAGTATGAGCACGAAACCAACATGTTACGAACATATGGTGGAACGAACACACAACAAACATCGCAGTTGGATCAGCATTTCCAGCAGTAGACCAGATATAGAATATGGTCAATAACGAGAAAGCTGTACTGGTTTGTGGCTACTTGTGTGAAGTATGCTTAAGTGAAAGGCTCTAGTTTGTTTATCACCAAATCATGAGCAAAAGAAAATAATAATCTTTCTCAGTGTTTATAAATGTCATAAATTGTGTTTGTACACCCTTTACATTGTTACTCACAATATGGCCGTTATAAGTAGGTTAGGCAGATTGCTGTGACCCCACTGTGAATGGCAAATGCGACGGAAGATTCAATAGCATGTGTTTGTAGGAGCAGCGGCTTCATACTAATCATGTTATATGAAGAAAATGTCATCTTCTACATAATCATATAGTGGTAGGCCCATTCATGTAGTAATATTACTACCGGCTGCAGGGGAATGTGTGCAGTGTGCAAACCTTATTTTGCTAGTTTAGCGGAAGGTTACCAAAGCTTTGGTGAAGTTTCTTTTCGACGAAATTTATCGAGTCTATGGTGCATTTAGCTATCTCAAAAATTGTTTCAAAGAAGAGCACGTTATCAATACTTGTGAATACTCCTGCACATATACCTCTGATAATCCTGTGTTATTGTGGCGTGTGTGATAGTGCGTGAAGAGGAAACAGTATAAATATTCCGAAATATAATTAGTGACATTGGCCGACTTGGGGTGAGATGGCGTTCAGTTGAGAGTTAGCTTGTTGATAGGTTGTTAATTCAGTTATGAGAATTGGGATACCATGGTCATCAACCCCGTGTAGGTAGGTGTGTGCTGAATTTGTAAGCTAATCTGTATTTCTGTGATGATTGAAGTAGTGTGTGTAACTGTATTACAGATACCATCGGCACTTGAAGAAAGGTTCTATCATGGCAGTTGCCTCGATAATGTGTGCAAAGACCCATGGAAAAACCATACACAGGATAGCCACTGTGAGTGCCGAGATTCGAACCTACAATCTCCGGATTTGTTTCAGATGCCCACACGGTCGTGGTGCACTATTTCACGAGCACATCTACGCCGTGGGATGGTGTTAACTTGTGTACTGTAGAATAGTAGGCTTACTTTATCACTTTATTTTAGCTCGTTATTATTGTTTAAGGGGTGGAAGAGTGATGTGATTTGCCCCTATTACTTTTCTTTATTACTAACGTGATTACCACATTTGCCCTAGTGCTCTTAATGCCTGAGTTTCAGCTCCTCGACCCATTGTTATACGTGTGATTAAAATATACATGTTTATTCGGTTAATGAGGCAGAACACGGTTGGATAAGGAGGACAGAGAGTCTCCTGTCCCCGAAGCACAGATCGCGGGTTCGTTTCTACAAATACCTGCCTGTGTTGTAACTGAAACCGTGATTTGCAGTAAATATTGGGAATAGTTAGCTCACCGTCTAACCATCTTACAGTTTCGAAACTTGACGAGAATTTCATTTTATGCAAGAGTCTGAGTCTTACTCTGCTAGAGGCATACGCCCGTCGAATATACCTGGTCAAGATGGAGGCCTTGCGTACTTTCTAAACTTGCTCTAAAGGTGAAACGTCTGGATTCTGGGTGACCGACCTTCTTTATCTCCCCCCCCCCCTAAATAGGCTATGTACCCCGCAGCTCGAGAAAGCTAGAAATCCGGAGATCAAAACTCTAATCTCGTCGTGACAGCTGCCATTCTTAGAGTGGTTTTCTACGGGTGCTTCCACACCTCTATGGCAAGATGATACCATGTTTATATTTCGGAGCACCTATCCTAATACTGCACCCAAAAAATTACAGTTAAAAACACTATTAGAATCACCGCAGGAACACAGGTTGTCAGACAAAAGCAACACACGCCCAAGAAGATGGGGATGATGACTAAAATGCCCCACGCCCCTATAATATATTAGTAACAACAAGAACACAAAACTAATTTAGTGATTTCAGCAATGCTTAGACCTAGGCCAACCTGCATTTAAGACTGACTTTTAAAACTGAAGTAGGTCATTAAGGAACATCATGTTATTACTACTTACACTCCCATTTTGTTGAGAAACCAGTTGCTGATTTGATGCAGGGTAAAATGAAGACTTGGATATTTGAACATAAAATTAAATGAAACACACACACATATTTAAGGCTGGACTCGAACTGGCAGCAGATGCATCGGTCAGTTCCTGAGCCTCACACGCTGCATGTGAGACTAATGGCAACAAGCCTTTTCGTAGCTTCTAAACAGGTTAGATGCTGCACTGAACTACACAGTTATTGTAAATGTTGGCTAATTTTTTCCCCAAGAATTGGACGGCACTGGGCTATCCAAGGTAGCAACTAAGACGAACAACAGTTATTTGAACAGTCATTTTCATTTGAACTGTTTTGTCTTTCATCGTCCAGTCTAGTCTGCAAGCCTCTGTTAACGAACGCGTCGCCTCCATGATCTATTACCAGTTAGCTCTGCGGTCTCATCTGCTTCTATGACCCTCACCTTTGAATCATTAAATACTGAATCTAGGACCACGTCCTAGGTATACTTCTGCTTCTCTTGCCCTCTATAGTAGAGTTCATTAACCTCTTAGGCAATTCCTCCTCTCATCCTCATCACAGGACACCATCATCTGAGTTGGTTCATTCGAAGAGGCTCATATAACACGTGCACTTTTAATTCAGCCTTTATATCTTCATTGAGTACCTCCTGCCAGTGTTCCACTTGTTTGTCCCAGCACTCATATCAGTTACCTCCTGCCTATGATTGAGATATCCTAAATCCAACCACCTCTAACTCTCGTACAGCAACGTCGGTCTAAACACTGAGCGGCGTAGAGTGATTTCCTTCGTAATACTAACTTCTTCGAGCAGAATGCAGTAGATCACAACTGAGAAATAACTGCATTGGCTTTTCTGCACCTTCACTCTATCACTTTCACTATACTAACATCTTTAGAGATTAGATAGCCCAGGTACTTAAAACTCTCAACCTGCTCCAATTCAATTACTCCTAGGGATATCACCTACGGTTAGAAATGTTGATATTCATGCCATACGCCCTATATTTCTGTTGAAGATCTTACAAGTGAGCTTGTAAGCTTACCTCAAGCAGTCATTACAACCAGGTCATCAACATAAGCCAGACTGCTTACATGGTTTCTACTTAAGTGAATCACAACCAGCCAGCTTAATGCCTTTCAACAAATGATCCATGAAATTAACAGCTACAGTGGACGAATTCAGCCTTGCCTACCTCCTGTAACAACTTTAAACCAAGAACTCATCCTACTGTCAATTCTCACTGCAGCCTGATTATCAACATGACTACTTTGGCTTGCCTATAGAAGCCTTCCATTGGAGCCGTACTTCTTCTGCGTGCTTAGAACGTTTCCTTTCGTACTTTGTCGTACGTCTTTTCTCAATAACTCGATGCATACCGAAAACTTGATCCTGACATCCTCGTTGAGGCCTAAAGCCACACTGGCGTTCAGTCATCTTACTCTTGGCCAATGACTGAACACTCCTTTCTACAATGCCGAATACACTTTGCCTGGAATATTAATGATATCAATGTCTTTATGATTATTGCAATCTTTCCTGTTACTGCTTTTGCCCAGTCAGAGAGCACTTTTCTTAAACCCTATGCAACCATTTCATCTCTGCTTTCCCACTGTACATACACATTTATGTTCGAATATCATCTGACCAGGCTATTTCGTGACATTGACGTTTATTTTACATGCCTCTACTTTCTCAGCTGTGATTATGTCCCCATCCTCATTTTCTCCTTGCATAATCTGAAAATCTGCCACATTGTTATAAAAATTTATATATCGATTTATCAACTTTCGAAAGTATTCTTGTCATCTTCCCAGTGATTCCTCGGCATCTACCCAGTGTCTCCTTAAATTATCCAAAACACTGCTCATTTATGTTATTCCTCCATTGCTACCCCTGTGAAAAGGTTTTCCTGCCGCCTCACCTAACGTCTTCAGTTTATCTCTAAATTCCTTCCATTATTTTATTTTAGAGTGTACTATTATATGATTGGCTATGTTCCTTCCACTACAGAATGGTCCCCGTTTGCCAGATTCCTAGATTGGAGCCTAGTTTGTAAGCCTTCTGTAAGTTCCTTTCATGAGCCAACTCCACTACGTCATTCTACCAGGATGGGCGCTCTTTTCTCTCTTTTTAAACTGTTGTTCGAATACATGCCATTGCTATTTCTTGTACTGGATCCCGGATTTTTGAGCACTCGGCTTTTATGTCCTTCAGTACTTTACCATCTACTTTCGACCAATCATTTCCGTGCAATTTTTGCCTATCTTTCTTATCCTGGAGATTTTTAATGCTAATCCGTTGCCGAACAGACCTCACTATCTGTGATCCTGTCCCCATCATCATTTTCTCCTTGCATAATGTCAAAATCTGCCACATTTTTATAAACAATTCTTAAGGTTTGGCCATGCTCAATTCATAGCAGATCAGATATATTACAGAAATCTAGCTGAAATGTTGTATGGTGATAGAGGCATTTAACATAAGTTCACCTATTGGCCTTTTAATAACCTGGTGAACATAAATCCAACATGGTGGCGACCCGCAATCTGAATATGTTAATGGATTTTTCTCGCGACTTAATTTTCCGAGTGCTGTGAAACTTAGCTCGAAAAATCTTTATTCAAGGCTTAATATATTGGCGTCGAATTTAATTCAATTTTATGAGAACTCAAATAGTGGCTGTGCTTAATTTTTTAAATCACATTCTTATTTCTCGTGTACTAAATGAGCGACAGAAATGTATGTTGGTATAATGAGCCACGATTATAGCATTAATCCGCTAGCATATAATTCTATAGCATGTATATAAAATAATCCAACATGGCGTCCATACGATACATTTCACTGGTTCACAATATCTCCGAAACTATTTACGCAATCAAATTGGAATTTTGTATGGTGTTAGACGACTGTTAAGAAATGGCAACTATGTGACTTTCAAAATCCTGAGAAACACAAAATCATCATGGTGGCCGAGTGATTTTAAAATATTGGAAATAACCTTTCTGGCGATTTAATCACCCGAGTGCAATGAATCATGGCACAGCCAATCTTTATTCAGAACGTACTGTAGATACATCTAATGATGTACAATTGTTTTCAAAAATTCAAGATGCATCAGTTCGAAATTTCAAAACCTTATTTTTTATTTCTCGTATCTTATTCAGGAGATTGAAAAGATCATTCGTATGGTTGACTATGATAACCAGTGCCGGATTAAGGCTCACAGTGGCCCTAGGAAATTGTTAATATGAGGCCCCTTTTTCCCTTTTTTTCAAGCCCCCCGCCCCCTGCATAAAAAGTCAATCATAACTTTGAAAGAGATTGTATTTACAAATTTAAAATGAATAATGAATACAATTTAGAACATAATTTGTACATTTTCAGAAAAACTTTTTTCTGCATTTTGTTTCGCAGAAAGTTTCAATATTATCATATCATCGAAGTAGATTTTCCTTAAAATGTCTGATTCTATGCAGAGAAGACTTAACATGTCCAGTCGTTCTTGTTGCATAGTAGCTCTTCGAGGCGCTTTAATTCGTTTCAACTCTGAAAAAGAACGTTCCGCAGTACAGCTCGTTATCATTAAAATTAAAAAAATTCGGAGAGCTATTTCTACATTCGGAAATTCATTTGCCAATTGGTCTTTCATTAAAATCTCATACAACTGACTATGAGATTTTTCGGCAGTTGTGTATCTGTTGTTTATATAAGAATGAAAATGTTTAAGTTCAGCTGAAAATTCTTCAAAATCTTTATCATAAATGCCAACCAAATTGTTTACCGCTTCACAGAGTTCTTCATCGCTCATTGAAAAATTATTCAAAAATGCCAATTTCTTGGAAACGTCCATATAAACTTTTGCCCTTTTTTATTTCGACGTTGAGTTTATCGATGATTTCGAGAAAACCTGTCATTCTGAAATTCTCACGAGGCAAAAATTCGACTTCAGGAGCGCCTCCGTCGTTCGGTCGTTTTTTTTCTTCTACGCGACGATTTTTTAGAATACGATAAATCAGGTAACAATTTCTTAGCTTTTTCCTCGAAAATATCGAACTTATCACGAAACTTGCCAATTTTCGTCTAAGGTTTTATACAAGGCAGCACACGTCTGTGAGTCGATCTGTTCAGCTTGTAAGGATTTACTAGTTGCACGCATAGAAGTCAAAATTGAATCCCACAAAATTAACATGAACCCGAATTCGAATATTTTCATTCTGTTTGCGATGCACCCCGCTTCATGCCGAGTGTCATTATTTTCCGACTCGTCATCTTCAATGCTTTCTAAGGCCTCGACATTTTTATGAAACGAATCATAAACTGTATTCGTTGCATTAGCATGTGCTTCCCGGCGGGTATCTGCCAATGATTTCAAAGTTTTTGCGTTTTTTATATAATTTATCAACACGCCCCAGCGGGGAGGGTTTGCAGAAAAGAAGTTATACAATTATTGCATTATCGAAAAAAAATCAACTGAGTAAAAACAGCATTTAACAGCAGATTGTCCAACTAAGTCGAGGGAATGTGTACCGCAAGGAACATAAATCGCATATTTATTCAGTTCTAATATTTTGGCTTGCAGACCATGATACTTTCCAGACATGTGTGGTGCGTTGTTATTGGACTGTCCTCTACAATCTTGAATTTCCAAACCGCAATCTTTAGTGACGAAGTTCACAGTTTGAGTTTTTTAAACTTTCGCCAGTATGACCTTCTGTTTCAAGAAAATATATAAACCTTTCAACTGGTTTGTACCGACAGTAGTGGCTACGCGGGCTAAAGCGCTGCGCTAGGCCAAGGGGCCAAGCTCTCTGCTGACTCGGTAGACGCGTGGGTTCGAGCCCCACCGTCGGCTGTCCTTGAAATGGTTTTCCGTGGTTTCCCATTTTCAACACCAGGCAAATGCTGGGACAGTACCTTCTGACAGTCCACGGCCGCTTCCTTCCACATCCTTGCCCAGTTTCATTCATCTTCATCCATTCCCTCTCTCATCCCGACGCGCAGATCGCCCACGGGCGTCGACTAGAAAGACCTGCACTCGGCCTCTTAGGAGGCTACACGAAAAAAAAACTGGTTAGTGATCTTTTGGTGAAACATACCGGAGCACAACTGACAAGTGATCTATATGCGATACATCGGGAGTTGAATCAACGGGTAGGCTGTAATATAGAGCTAGAGACGCCCGTTCTAAAATATATGATCGAACTTTTTTGCCCATGATGTTTATTAACTCTTCGCAGATCGTTTTGGATAAATACTAAGGAACACCTTTTCCATCATTTCCGTATCGTACAATATGATCCCGCAAAATTGGATCAAACTGCCCAATAAGTTCTAGTATACTTAAATAATTCCCATTATCCGGCTTTCCAAAGTGCTCGTTCGTACCTCGGAATTGCAATCCTCGTCCTGCCAGAGTGATGATAACAGCAACTACTCGTTTTATAACATCGCGCCAATAGTTTTTTCTTCTTCAAGTAGTCCATTTCTGAATAGATCTGGTAAATTTTCATTTTTCCGTTTTTCCAGGCAAATTAGCACACTCTCCCGATGATTCAAATTCTTCTCATGCTGCTGTAAATGAATCCCGACGTTCTTCCATTCATCATACCAATCACGCGGAAGTCTGTTCGATTTTTCTGGCGGCAAAAATAACTTTCAAAAAAAGCAATAGTCTCGGCCTGAAAATATAACAAAAAAAATATTATTATAATTTGAGAACAAAACAGAATTAAACGGTATTCAAGACATAAAACCCGTAACTGAAATGTTAACCCTTTTAGTCTAGAGATTAAAAAGTAGCATCGTACCTCTCCAAAAACGATGTATTTTCGATCATTTATTGATTATAAAAATTTCGATCATTTATTGAATATCAATTAATTTAATAAATTTACCTGCTTTTTTATTTTTTATTTTTTTGCGTTGCGTGTTAAGTAAATAGAAACGTTTCTTATTTTTTTATTCACTTTTGACTTTTTAGTATAATTTTTGCGCTTCAGTTCTTTTTTTTGTATTTTGTAGAATTTTTTTGTAGGATCGGATTTTTTTGGACTAAAAGAGCGTTTTTTTACAATTTATTTTTAATTCCAAGTTACACAACTATGCAAAATTTGATTCGTTTTGGTAAGATAGACATATTCAAAATTGTTGTTGCAAGATTTGATTTACCACAAGTGAAGTTAAATAAAAGCGTTTATAATTATATTATAATAATTTTAAAAAATTGAAACGAATACGATTGACTAAATTTCCGAAAAAAAGCAAACTGATCAAAAAATGGTCTAAAAAATTAATCTTATTCTCGTCAAAAGTTGTAAAGCTTTGGTTGCGTTTTAATATACTTTGCGTGATACGCTCGTTGCTGATAATTTGGACACAGCTACCAGCAGTACATATGGTGCTCAAAATACCGCGTTGTTACACATATGGGAGAACTTATTGAAGTCTGGAAACGAATAAAATTGAACTAGAAATCCAAAAACTGAAAAATAAATTAAAAAAAAAATTTACAATCGTTTTTGATAAAAATAGCATAACATTTCAAAAACTGTCAATGTATTATATATACATGAATGGCTCAATGTTTAATCAAAGCATACCTTTCGCAGGTGAATAAATGAGCCAATCACGTTTTGTATTCTCTCCATTCGGTTTCTTTCCAAAGAATAAATTTTGGGAGCAATATCTTGACGTTGATTCCTTATCATATCGACGCTTGGACGATTCAAACGGTCCAGTCAAATTTTGACAATTTGACGGACCATGTGTAACCCAAAACTGTATGTCTTCACTGGTTAATTTTCCCCCAATGTCCTGGATCAGTGAAACGGTTCAAATTTTCGGAACTGGTTGTCCAGCTTCATTTTCATCCTCGGAAAATGAACTGAATGTTTGAGACCTTAAAATTACCGGATCATTATCCGGGTCTTCTGCGTGACCAGTGTTCGTTTTGTTTTGCTCCTTTGATCCATCGCTAGTGGCAGATCCTTGATTTTCCGATGAATTTGGAGAGGCTTCATTCCGAAGGAAAAATTTAGTCAGTTTTGGCACTTTCTCTAACACCACACTTTTTCGGTAATTTTTGTATTTGGCAAGTTTTCTTTTTTGTGCACCACTCAAATATGTACGTGAAGACATCTTTGAGTTGGGGTATTAATTCAACCCGATACACAGATAAAACTGCTCATCGAACACTAACGAATTAAAATTGTCGATCACAAAACCGTCGATTTGAAGTCTGAACTCAAGCGGGAGCACGTTACTTGTTTCCGAAATTACTCTACAGACCAGAATTTGGAAAAGCTCTTTCCGAGCTTATCTATGGCTAATAAAGCGGGGGGATGGCGGGGGAGGGGTTTACTTATCAGTTAATTCAAATAGTCATGGCATTTTGGGACCAGACCGTGAGAGTATCAGTTTATTGCTTCCAATCCTTGAACAATAGAGCGAACAGAATGTTGAAATTTCGATTGAGTTGGAATGTGTCAAACAATTGTTAAGTTAATTATGAATTGGAAGTATAATAAGAAGATAAAGTTTATGGGAAAAACCCGGGCAGAGAGAATTTACGAACAACACTTTAGGAAGTATAAACTAAGAAATAAAACTGTAAAATTAGAACTGTAATTCTCAGTTTCACTTTTATTTCCGGTATGGTACCGGTACTTAATTTATTTGACTTAAAAATATATTTTTCCCATTTTTTGGTGGGATTTTTTCATTTTTGGGGGGCCCTTTTGAGCTGGGGGCCCCAGGCAATTGCCTATTGTGCCTTATGGTTAATCCAGCACTGATGATAACAATCAATTTCTAATGGCACTACCTTCTGTAGCTTACTTTTCATAAATCATAGAAGCCGTGCATTTGACTGTACTAAAAATTAATTCCCGTGGTTCGTTACGTAAGATGCCATCTCGCGGGAGGTGTCTTAATCACCGATATTAAATGCGATATGCTCTAGCACATAACTTCTCATTCTAGTGGTGTTGGTGAAGACATGGCTCATGAACCAAAAGCTACTTAGTAGGCTATATCACGTGGAGAATCATTCAATAGGCAGGGGAGTTTCAATGGAAATGACCAGTGGGATATATGAAAATAGTCTATTTAGTTATCCACGGAACTACTTGTTATTTATAATAATATAATAGCAGATTAATTTTGAGCAACTCATACACGACAGTGTTACCAACATGAATTTCCTTGTACTCATAAGTTCAATGTTCACCCACATGTAACCTATACGGTATATGAGTTATATAAGCCGATCTTTCAGGGTTGCTTTTGTTACCAAATAAAAGATTAGCTTTTCAATCGGCCAACAGAGTAATGTTCCCAATTAAAGTAGGTGGGGATAAATATATACTTATCACACGAACCTGGAGAAATTGCATGGATTAATTATACAATATTACACTCATACACTTTTTTAACTGACGTTCGTTATGCAACAATCATTAAAACCTCTTCACTTTTTGCTTTTAAAAGATTTAGTGTACATAACCCCTACGTACTACTATATTGTTTAATTTTATAAACTCTTTATCGTGTTAATAATGGCACGTGTTTTATTCCAATATTTTATTGTGCAGGAAGTCCTGAAAGGAACGGCTTGTACCCACCTCCTAAAAACTTAAAAGAAAGCAAGGCGAACTATGGGTAATCCACTTAGACAACTCGAACTATAGGTAGCCTACTATAAAGAATTTATTCTGATACTTGACTGACAGATGAACAACTTAAATTCTTACTCTTTTGGATGTGCTATTTTAGCATTTCATTTGGCTGGTAGCTGGTCTATGACGGTTGAGTGATGTTTGCTGGCCTTTGCTGCTGACTGTTGACCGATACTTCTAGTTTGATGATCGTATGGTTTCCGACAGCATATAATACACATTCGCCATAGAAAAACCTTTGGCCATACAAACGGCCTGCCTCAATTCTTTTCTGTGACTCAAAATCCGTGACCCATTCTCTGTATTACCCTGAAGTGACAATATATTATATACGTCACCCTCTGACAGTAATGACTTATCCACAGTTCTATACACTTACTGATTCGAAGCTTGGTGGTCTTGGCACAGTGTTTATAGATCACTGACTCAAAACGTGATCTAACGACACATACTTACCTAGCTTGATATCCAGTATGAAGCAAAGGGTCGCAAAATACAAGTGGAAGGTTCCAAAATAACGGGCACTTACCAGAACACTGATCTAGCAGAGCTATCGCTTCATACTTCTCGCCAGCGGTACTCAGAGAGAAAGTCGTTCTTTCTTATTAGGAGACTCGGTAATCACTGTTCAAGGACTCCAAAATGAATTATCAGACAATCATATTGTGGAGGTTCCAGTTTATATACCTGTCACACGCTGCCTGACACTATTTGGTCTACCTCAACCAGTTCCCTCCCCCGGGCGAATCATACACTATCTCTCGCAAGTAGTTTATTTCCCCCAGTCATTCAATATATTTTCACTCTCTGTTCTAAATGTGGATTACACTGTACAATCATATGAGTACACGTAAATACAATTCACTAGCCTCGCGCCAAGCTCCTATCTCTGGCTGCTAATCCCAGCCCGGGAAAACCCCTACTCATAGCAACTATCCAGATCCAGAAATACCTCTGTTTTTAATGTCCAACATTGTATAAACTCACAATTTACAGACGTATAGTCGTATAACTTGAATTACAAAATTTCACATAGAGATACAAGAATCAGAAAATAACGCCATATTACCCGTATATTACTACCTAGTATCCCGTAACAACAGAGACGAAAACCCAATGAATAAATAAAGATAATAAAAATAGTGGTCGAATAATATATAATCCCAATGAAACTACCATGGACGGGCTAAACAATTAGATCCGTGACCTAACAATAAAATAGGCAATTAAATATGCAGTAAAAAGGAAAACACGATATCAATTTAAAAATCTGACTGACATGGGGCACCATTAAAACACAGATTACGACGGTATAAAGAACTGACAAAAATCATAAAACACAGAAAATAAACTCAGCAGTATGCGAACACGCATTTACGTTAACATGCAGTTTCTCTGGAATAGAAACAGATTTAAGGAATGTGAACCACTTGACAAAAGACATGGTACTTGACAACAGAATCCACAGATATCTGTATAGCAAAGAGAAGTTAATCCATCTAACTTCAACGAACACACAATGGTGAAGCATTATTCCCATATTCAAGATCTAGACACTAGGAAGGGCATAAATATTCCCAATAATACTCAGGAAGAGACATAACAAAATAAGTGAGGCTATGGATAAGGAGGGGGAACGAATGGTATGGGGAGAACGTTAATTTGGAAACCATGTACGACGTACTCTCAAATAACGAGATAACGTAATTCGTAGAAATGAGTTTATTTTAGCCATGGTCGCTTGAACCGACTACAGTGTAAGTTAATTAAACGAACTTTCACAATTAACTAAATGTGTGTTTGAGTCTTCAGTATTTTACTGGTGTAATGCAGCGCTCCATGCCTCCCTATGAACTAAGTACTCCAGAACATTATCCTATATAGTTGTATACATGCATTGTAGCACCTTATCATGCGATTTCGTACATATTTCTGTCTCTTTCAGTAGTATAGTGTCATCAGATATTTTAATGAAACATGATGTTCAGTAAAGAACATATAGCCTACTTTCTCCTAAAAGCACGGGTGTAGTTATAACTCTTAGTCCTTTTCATTGAGTATAATTGAATGTTGGTTGTAGTAGCTTGTTGAAATGCTCGCTCGAGAGATAACACTCCAAAATTAATACAGACCATTTAACTAAAGATAAGGTTAATGTATTCTTAACTACCTTTTGAATAATATGCATGACAACTGAACAACTGATTTCTATTGACGAATCACACTTGATGGTAGGTTTGTGTTTACAATGGTTTCAATTACTTTTACGTTACCTGATGGCATAACTGATATGGTCAAGGACCTATTACACTGCCTGACTGATAAGAATCTCTCCTTGTATAGTCGGTTGTCGTACGTAACTTGATGTTCCATCCAATGTGGCCTCGTCCCCGTAGAGGTGTACAATCCTGCCTTTCTCCCAGAATAGCTGGACTAATTCCAGGATATTCTGACTATTTCTGCGTAACTTGCTGATGAGTTATATGTTCTGCTAAGCTCATTTACACATGCCTGACTTTATTTGACAACGATCCTTGGGGATCAACAGTAATGCTACTTCGTATAAAAAAAACTTCTGACGTACTTTGCATCTTACGACACTTATAAGACACGTACTCTTACTTACTATCTACTCGTGTGAGTTGCGATGACTTGAACTAAAATGTGAGCTCGAAGAATTTTTACATAGTGACAATAGTGAGTAACTTAAAATATTGATACATTGTGAGCAATATTGAGCCATTATGAGCTTGTTTCGTTTATGACACGAGCTTACATTGCTTTATAACTCCAACGTGACAACCATAGCTCCGAGAGCATTGTGGGCCAGTTCACGCCACTCTGGAGCAATCACAGTAGTCATACTGTGATCGTTGCTTGGGAAGGTATGCCCTATGAAATGTAGCAACTCAGTCGGTGCATTATCTCTGCCTGGTGCTTTGTTCCTTCTTAGGTCATCCAGTTCGTATCAAATTATGACCTCAATATTAAATGTTATTTATCAACCTTATCAATTTCCACTTCATGACCCTCAATTTCTTTACCCTTATACAGATTCTCTGTGAATGCTTTACATCTTTCTACTACTTTATCTCTATATCTACTAGAGGTTTCCCATCTGAGTCCCTACTATTGAAGCAATAAGTTAAGCCTCCATTTTCTCCAAAGTACCCTTAATACTTCGAAAAGCTGCATCCACTTTTCTTACATTCAGACAGTCCTCTATACTTCCACATTGCTATTTCTATCATTCTACTTTCGCTAACTCCGAGACCATCAGGCTATTCTGCAGTAGGACATCGTCCACTAACGAAACACTTGGTTTGTAGCTTGTCAAGACAGGAACCTGCATACAACGTCTTCAATAATTGATGTATTGCTTCAAGAACGAGGTACCGGTAATGAAGGATTTTAGCAGGGTGATTATTCTTAAATGTCACAGAAACCTTTGAGAAAATGTTAAAGGAAACTAATAATATAGCCTACTTGAAGCATAAGGAAGATTAAAGATCATATTAAGAGTGCATTTATCGATCTCGTTAAGAGAGAAGATTCAACAAGTAATTTTGCAATGCATGATATTCAGAAGAAACTTGCTAATGTTGTGGACTTGGTCCTCCTGGATAGACTTCGAGACTCGCTATCTGACGAAAGCTTATAACCACATTTCGCCAGTAATATACGACGAGATTAAAATCTCGTAAAAAGTTTTTAATGAATAGCTCTACTGACTTAAGCTTAATCTTTACTACGCTCGCCGCTGCAATCACAACTATTCAAAGAGCTCTTTTTAAAAAGTGAAGTCACACACAATGGAAGAGATAATACCACCGTCTCTTACAAATGTCTACATTTGAATTCTAATCCACGTTTTAAAAAAGACGAAGAAGAAGTTGCATTTGGAAAGAGGAACTTGTTGGCGCGATGTAGGCCTATTTCTCACAGAAACTCTTCTCTTTTAAAAGCTCTACTAACTAAAATAGAAAGGCGTTCATATTTTATCTTATTTACCTCACAGTCGAGGGGCCCATTTTAATTGAAGTAAAGGAACTCCACGATCATAAAATGAAAAGCATCCCATAATTTTTAAGAATACGCCGATAGCAGACTACTCATCTCAAGTATCCATAGAGAGGGATAATATGGACGCGAGAATTGGATCAGCACAGGCGGGTAGGCGTGAACATTTTACATATTTTCTCGGACCAATCGCCCAGTCGCACTGCTGCAACTACTTCCTCTAGGATGTACCATTGTCCTTTAACTTTTGACAGCCTTCTGGGGGAGTGGTATTAGTTGTGTGATTGGCCAAGGAGGATATGAGAACTCAAAGTGCACACCCAGTTGAATCGCTTTAGGTCTCGTGGCTCTAGTGAATTTGGGGAAACAATTCTCTTGCTACCCGCAAATGATCTGTACAAGCTCTATTCAGATATACCATGAAAACAAAAGATCAATTATCACAAAAGAGAGGCTACAGATAATGAACTAATTATTTTGTTATGCACATTATTTCCATATCATAAAATAGAGAACGGTCACAGCCAACTCTGTGGTGACTAGAGCCCGTCGGCTCACGTCCATGCTTGCTAGACCTGTCCGGAAGTGGTCTCCACAAAATTCGCCTATAGGCGAAGGGGGAGAAACACGTCTCCATACTCTATTGGAGGTCCGTCTGTACTGTGACACTCTCCTGGAAAATTATTCCAAGCATTTCACCCGCTGCAAATTATATAGATTACAAACATTAAAAAATGTAAATAATTACAAAGAAAGAATAAAAAAAAAGCAAAACAAATGAAGCAAAGATACAATGGAAAATGAAACACACAAATAGAGATCCAGTAGTTCCGTGAAGATCTAAACAGCCTATTTTCATATATCCTACTTATGTTATTGCCTCTATCAACATACAAAATTTCAGTTTCATTGCTGTAATAGATTCGTAGATATTGAGAACCGTCTCGATATTTCGGATGGTCGCCTTGTTGGATTTTTATATATGCAGGCTATAGAGTTATGTACTATTAGATGAAGATTATTGCGTTGGTTTATTATTCAAACTTCAATCGCATGATTAGGACACAAGAATGAAAAACGAGATTTTACAATTTCGCACAGCTGCCATCTTGTGGTTATGAAAATAATTGAAATGTATTAGATGTCAGTGGATTAAAATGTGTATACGCATTTAGAGTACCAAGTTTCACTGCGTTCGGATGGTTAAATCGCGAGAAACGTCCATTTAAATATTTAAATTTCGCGTCACCACCATGTTGGTTTTGTGCTCACAAGGTTATTGAAAATGCCATAGGTGAACTAATGTTTATTGCCTATATCAAAATTCAAAATTTCAATTAGATTGCTGTCATAGATTAGTAGATATTGAGAATTGCCTAAATATTTCGGATGGTCGCCATGTTGGATTTTTATATATGTGAAGGGCATATAGTTATGTACTATTGGATGACGATTATTGCGTATGTTTATTATTCAAACGTACACTTCGATCGCACACAAGCACTCAAAACTTAATTTGAAAATTTCGCACAGCCGCCATCTTGCGGTTCTGTAAACAATTGAACTAAATTAGATGTCAGTGCATTACAATCTGTATATGCAGTTGCTGTACCATGTTCCACTGCACACGGAACGTTATCTCGCGGAATAAGTCTATTTAAATGTTTCAATTTCGCTTGGCCGCCAGATTCGTTTTGTACTTAACAGGTTTTTGATAGTCTCATAAGTGAACTTCTAGTAGTGGCTTTTATCACCGTACAAAAAAATTCAGGGTGATATCAGTCATAGTGTTGGAGATAAGAAATGCCGGTGAAATATTTTGCACAGCCACCATGTTGGATTGGTGAGACGTAATAAAATTTGAAAGGCACCGTCGTGGTCGAATAAAATATTACTATGACCTTCCCGAGTTTCATAAAGATCGCACCAGCCGTTTAGATTTTATTAGGGACGACCCACGCTTACGCACACACACACAAACAGTACACCTACTCGTACACATAACACACACGGACAAATGGTGATCTCATAATCCTATTTGTTTTCATAAATGGATATAGGCTAAACATTGATGGTGCTCAACTGCTAGGGTATTGTGTCAGAGATATAAAGACACCTCTCGGAGCAAAATGATGGGCTCCCAAGTGTTTCTAATGGCTTTGATGGATTACGTTATCCCGATTCTCGTGTTACATTTTGTTAAAAACAGTCAAATACAAAAGAACGTTAATATGAGCAGTGCAGCAGAACTCAGTTAGTGGCAAGATGTCCGACTTTGAATACAGAACGTGGTTTAACAGGTGAACCTCATGCTTTTTATTTTTACGTGTAATATTGTATTCAGACATAATATTATCGATGAATATGCATAAAGATTTCAGTGATCACTATCTCTGTGCCTTAATTATAAGCATCCCAAGTAGCTCTATGTAATTAGTAGGTAAATGCATTTTTGTAAAGACAGAAAAATTTGCATCCAGTGAAAGAGGATTGCTGATTTTCCATTACAAAATGATAGATAGTCACTATTCCGTAAACAAATAGATACTAAGGAAATTGAAACTTTATCATCTGCTTACTCTTATTACAAAATATCCACAAACCTCTTAGGGCCTAATGACATCAATATATTGTGGATATGGGATTTCTTAAACATGTCAGTAGCTGCTCGAGGTATCCACTACAGTTCAACACATACCCTACCACTCAATCGCTTGTAGCTTATGGTTAAGTCCCTGACAAAGAGGTTGAGGGGTTACATATTTAGGATTCATTATCCATGGGCCAAGGTGTCCATTACACATACCCTACCACTCGATCTCTTATAGCCTACGGTAAAGTCTCTGACAAAGTGGTTGAGGGGTTGCATATTTAGGCTTCATTACCTATGGGTCAAGGTGTCCATTACAGTTCAAAACATACCCTACCACTTGATCTCTTGTAGCTTACGGTAAATTCTCTGACAAAGTGGTTGAGGGTTTACATATTTGGCTCCATTATCTATGGGTCAAGGTGTCCATTACACATACCCTACCACTCGATCTCTTGTAGCTTACGGTAAAGTCCCTGACAAAGGGGTTGAGGGTTTACATATTTGGCTCCATTATCTATGGGTCAAGGTGTCCATTACACATACCCTACCACTCAATCTCTTGTAGCTTACGGTAAAGTCCCTGACAAAGAGGTTGAGGGGTTACATATTCTGGTTCCATGGTCCTTAGGTCAAGGTGTCCATTACACATACCCTACCACTCGATCTCTTGTAGCTTACGGTCAAGTCCCTGACATAGAGGTAGAGGGGTTACATATTCTGGCTCCATGGTCTATAGGTCAAGGTGTCCATTACACATACCCTACCACTCAATCCCTTCTTGGCGCACCCTGCTGTCTGTGTTTTGTAGCGCACACAAACCTTGCTAACCTCGTCACGTCCTCATGCTCGAAGCGGGGCTGCACCCGGCACTGTGTTACCTATTGTACGCTTGTCGTCAAGTGAATTGCCAAATAAACCGGACCGGACAACCAGATTACTTTCTGCTTCCCTCTCTTCCTCCTTCCCTCCTTTCTTCTCCCACTATACGTGATTTGCACTCAACTTCCACCCCCTATTTCTCTCCCCTTTGTTTTCACCCCTTCAACATGGTTCCTTCTCTCCTTTCATTCCAGCCAAGCCACTTGTCACGATTGAACCTTCAACTCTTTTTTACACTCTCCTCCACCTCCAAAGCCGCTCGCAAACCTCGTTTCTCTTCTTCATCACTTTTTCTGAACTCATTGCCCCAGATTTTTTATATAGTTACCTCTCAATACTTCCTTGAGAGCAACGAGTTTAAATATAGATAAGGTCTCAAGATTCAATCAATTTTACAGTTTTTCAAATTGAATGAAATTCTTCATTCCTGAAGAATATTGGAACAAGAAATTGGAAGGAGTACGGTAAAAATAAATAGCCCGAGAACTGAGCTGTGTGCGTGCTCAGCAACGTAACAATTGACTAAGTTCTCGAGCTAAAGATATTCATGAAGTTTCGAAACTTCTTCGGGGGCACCACATACAGAGATGATTGTAGACAGAAGTGTATTACACATTTCTGTGGGCCAACGTTGAGAAAATAGAATACGACCTTCAAAATCATTCGAATAGTACTGCATCCGCAGTAACGGTAAATAATAGGAAGAAATCACATATTAATTCTTTTACATTGAAATTGAGCCCCTATGGACTGCATATTAACAACCAGTTTCATTTGTGTCTAGATCTCGTTCCTCTTCTAGGTTTACTGCAATATTAGAAGCCATTTTTCAGTGTTGCCTAAGTTGTTTTACACCTTATTTTTTTCTACCCAATGGAAGTACATTACACACCAGTTGTTACAGCCACCTTCTCAACATAATCTCCTTGTGGTTTTATGCACTTTTGTCATCGATGAGCCAGTCTCTCCAGACCTTCCTGAAACCATTCTTTCGAAGTGCTGAGTGCCCATGCCTTGACAGTTGTGTCCAGTTCTGCAAAATCCGCAAAACGGCGACCATGCAATGGAAGCACCGCCATAGAAATGTTGAACAGTGCCATCAGTTTGCAAGCGAATAGCGACAGTGATCTGGGACACAAAGGGCATCATCCTCATTGACTGGCTGGAATTGGGGGTCACGATTAACAGAGTAGCATATGTGGCAACCCTTAAGCGCTTACGTCGTGCTATTCAAACTAAGCGGCCAGGAAAATGGGCTAAAGGTGTGCTTCTGCAACACGGCAATGCCCGCCTCCACACTAGCCGAGAGACCACGGCTGCCATTGATGAAATGGGATTCACGGTGCTGCCACTTCCGCCATACTCTCCCGACTTGGCACCAAGTGATTTTCACCTGTTGAGGAACATGAGGAATCCTCTGGACACAGCTGTCAAGGCATGGGCAAGCAGCACTCCGAAAGAATGGTTTCAGGAAGGACTGGAGAGACTGACACATCGATGGCAAAAGTGCATAAAGTTACAAGGAGATTATGTTGAAAAGGTGGTCGTAACAACTGATGTGTAATGTACTTCATTTGGGCAGAATAAAATAAAGTGTAAAACAATACAGTACGCCCCTCGTATTACTGGAAGAATATTTCAGTCGATGAACTCGAGGGCACCTAGTTAGGTAGATTGGGCGGAGAATTGCAATTAATCTCCTTGTGCCTGAAATAAATTACATGATTTATAATTTATAATAATAATAATAATAAATACAGCCCTTTAATCCCCTAAGGGCAATGGCCTCCTGTCTAGGCAGGGATTTTGCTCCATTACACTCATTAGGTAAGCAGTCCTAAAGAGTAGTGAGGCACCTAGTGGTGCACTTTTCTGGCATGTTAGTCTCTGTTCTTGAATGTTCTTATAGCTATTGATATACCTATTCCCAACCTAGTTACAGTATTGTCTATGTTCTGTATTCTTGTTCTTATATCTAATATTTGCAAAATTGTTAATGTTTCTAGCACGTTCACTTTATTTTAGTACAGTTTTAAATGTCCTCAATACAAGGGTTCACTATGTTGCACTGAGTTGCTCCTTTCCTTTCCTCGCATGTACTATGTTTTGAAAAGGATCATCTCTAGGGTCTTCCACTCTTGTCTGTCTCTTTCTCTTCTTGTCCATTGTGGTCCGGCAAATTTCTTGAATGTGTCAGCCCAGCGTGTCCTCTGTCTTCCTACGTTTCTCCTGCCGGTTCTGGGGTCCCACATCGTTAGTCTGTGCGTCCACCTTCTATGCTCCATCCTCGCTACGTGGCCTCCCCATTTCCATTTTAGTCTGTCCGCTGTGTTGATGACGTCTTTAATACTGGTTCTTCTGCGTATCTCCTCGTTCCGTATTCTGTCTTTCAGCGTGATATTGAGGATTTTTCGTTCCATCCTGCGTTGGGCTATCTGGAGCTTTTATCTCTGCTGCGAAGTTAGTGACCATGTTTGACATCCATACAGCATTACTGGGATTACACATTTCTCTAGAACTTGTGTTTTCAGGCTTAGTTTCTGAGATTTATCTCCTAAAATGAATTTAAAGGACCAGAATTTTTTCCATGCTTGCCCAATTCTTCTTTTGATTTCTTTCTCCGTATTGTTATGGAATGAAATATTTTGACCTACGTATGTATAGTCCTGGACATACTCTAATGTTTCACCGTTAATGTTTACTGGGTTTTCTGTCGCATTTGTCATCAGTTTCGTTTTACTCGGGTTCATGGTTAGGCCAGCTTCTTTGCTGACCTTGTTTAATTCTGTTACCATTTGTTCAAAGTCTGATCCAGATTTTGCCATGAGTATGATGTCGTCTGCAAACCGTAGGTGTGTCAGGTTTTGTCCATCTATGTTGATGCCGTGTCTTGTTTTCCATTTCATTTTCCGGAATTGGTTTTCTAGCAGGCAAGTGAATAGTTTTGGTGAGAGGGGGTCTCCTTGTTTCACTCCTCTCTCTAGCACTAAGTGTTTTCCCTCCATTTCTGTCCGTATTTTTGCCTGGCTACTCTCGTAGATTTTTGCTAGAAGCCTGATATACCTTTTCTGTATGTTTTGGTTCTCTAGGGCCTCTAGAACATATGTGTGTTCCACGGAGTCAAAGGCTTTGTTATAGTCTATAAATGCAATATAGGCTTTAAGGTTGAATTCTTGCAGTTTTTCGATGAGTTGGTTTACTGTTTGGAGGTGGTCCACCGTGCTGAATCCTGATCTGAAACCTGCTTGTTCTATAGGTTGGTTTTCCTCTAGTGATTTTGACATTCTCTTGGTTAATATTTTTGTGAACAGTTTGTATAGACTTGGCAGCAGACTTATCGGTCTATAGTTGTTGATGTCGTCTTTAGCTCCTTTTTTATGGGGCAGGATTATGGTGCTTAATTTCCATTCCACTGGTATTTCTTCAGATTCGAGTATTGAGTTGAAGAGTCGAGTGATTATTGCTACAAGTTCCTCACCTCCCCATTTTAGGTATTCGTTAAATATACACTTATTTAAATACGTCTCACATAAACGGGAGCTAAATTAGAAGACTAGTTTCGTTTATCAAGCGAACATGCTCACTTAGGCTTATAGGTTATGTATATAACACTTATGTACAATTGTATTTACATTATTAATTAATTATTAATTAATCTTAGTAACGAATAGAGTTAAAATTATATCATAAAGTTCGAACTTACGGTTTCTTCCCCAACAAAACACACTAACACAAATACACCCACATGACATTATTTAATACTTCATTGGCAGTATGAGTTGGGAGGAACAAAGCAAACAAAATCATTTATCGCACTTTCGAGGAACAACAGCAGGTCAACAGGAAGTTGAGAATGGTAGCAGTATGTTGTGTTAGTACATACATGTTTACAAATATACATTTTCATTTGAGACTGTTTTGCCCTTTCAGCGTCCATTCTAGTCTGCAAGCCTCTCTTTGTGAACAAGTCGCCTCCATGATGCCCTATTAGCAGTTGCCATTGCGGCCTTCTCTCTTGCTACACCTCTCGCTTTGAAGTCGTTCAATCTGACCATCGCCTGGTAGGTTTACCTCTGCTTCTCTAACCCTCTACAGTCGAACTCATGAATATCTTACTGCCCCATTCTCTTCTCATGATCCCGGTCTAAGTCGGTTCATACGAACAGCTTCTTCATATCTAACTTAGCATTTTTATCTTCATTACGATTGCCTTCTCGCCATTGCTCCCATCTATTTGTCCCAGTAATAATTCGAGCTAGTCGTCCGTTTAAATAATTGGGTTTATTTAGAACTCCCTCGATGACCGTTTCCGTTTTAGAAATATAGAATAACTACACTGTGGAAAGAAGCGCGGTATATTCTTGCATATAGTCTAATATTATATGCAAGATGTGACCCTATTTGTTCCTTGAAATTGATTTTTAACAACATATCCATGGTTACTTATGATTCAAAAATTGAAAGATGAACTTATAAACCCAATCTGAGATACATCTTACTTAAGGGAAGCCTGGAGACGTACATAACAATTTGAATACCAGGAAATGTTTTGTGTAAATATTTTACGTCTCCAGGCTTACCTTAACATATTGTACACAGTTAATTTATTGTAAACCAGCAAGTGATATGGCGAGTGAAATGCTATTCAGTCATGGAGACTCTGTAATTAAAAATAGACGAACACGTTTTGATCATGGAAACTCGAATGATGAACTTTATTTGTAGTGCTGCAATTCCAGCTACCGATTGATACTTGACCAATTCACTATCTTAGTTTGAAGGGAATTGCAAATATATAATAATCATGCTTGAGTTACAAGTTTGTTTGAGGATGCACAAACTACATAAATTTGAGACTGATAGTGAAGTTATGATATGTTTAAAATGTGATTAATTTTATTTGCATGTTGGTGCTTAGAATTACTATATTTATGAGGAAGAAGGACTGAATATAATGCTACTTGATTTTGAAACAGATATATTCTATTTGGAATATTTATTATTGAGGATATGTAATATACCAAGATAGTTGGTTATGGGCTAGAAGACAGTAGAAATAATGAGCCCACTGTTCACTATGGGTACCCCAAATGAACCCGTAAAACGAGCACAGATACAAAGAACACGTTTGGGACAGCAGATGGTGCACACACACAGACCAGGAACAGCTATTGTCCTGCTGCATGTCTTGCCTCGTAACAGCACACTTGGCTTGTAAATGATGCTATACATAATTGTTTCTGGGATGTATCATGCAATGTTGCAGGTTGTGTTGCTCGTTTCAGTTTTTGACTACCCGGTTATGACCCTCCAATTTGCTATCCGTTCATGTTGCTTTCGATCCCAGTTTCTACTTGTAATACAAATAGTAACATTGTTTAATATATACTTGATGATGGCATTCAGAAATACAAAACTGTTGGAATGCTTTTCCAAGAAACTCCCTTAAGTATCTATAAATTTTTTGAAACTAGATTTCCACATTTCAGCACCCTTCAATGACTTCGCATGAGCTGGGATCGAACTTATAGCCATGTGGTTAGAAACCCGACATTCCACAAATTGAGCCACTCGCTAGGTGTAAATGTGTGATTGATACCATTTGTGGGCTGGAATTGTTGTCTTCCTGGACAGGTGGTAAGGTATTATCCCAGTCATTGCTTTAACTTTTATTATTGTGTTTGGGCAAATGCTTATGAATGTCTTGTTGGAGTTTACGTAAGGCACAATTTCAACAATTTCTTCAATTAATAGTGTAAATGTAACCATTCGTAAGCTAGGATTAGAGTCTCCCTGAACCTGACGTGAGACACGCCCCTTCAGCTCAGGTCTGTATCACCTGGCAACACATGGCAGTCAGGTGATGCGGATAGCTTGGAGCCGATAAATGAGCTGTCATTTGGCCGCCTTATCCGATAGGCACAAGCTAGAGAGACCTGATGTAAGCACCATCCTGGCAATTGCCTGGAGTGTGAGTGTTATTATAACTGTCCTTTGATCAGGATTGATGAGTGCCACCCACATTAAGTCATTCCAACGATTGCCTGGGACGAGTGCGTATAAACCTATCGAGAAGTAGTGGTGTTAATAGGTAGGTCTACTGCCGATACCTAGATTATAACCATAGATGTGGAGGAAAATGCAGACTTTCAGTCCCATTCCAGTTCGGTCGGAGCGTTTGTTAAATGCTCGGTGGTATCTTATTCTACTTCCAACTCCTCCCACACCAGCTAACATTCACACTGTAGAGGAAGATAGGAAGAGGGATAAGTGATTAGAGTAGGACCACGTCGAGAATGCGCAAGCTACTTTTATCTTCACATTTTATTGCTCTTCTGTTGGGCGCTTTTATCAAGTCTTACATTTCCTTTTCTTTTTCAGTTCCACACATGCACTGTGCAGGAATTCCACTGCCACATTTAGCGCGCCGGATTTTAAACGTTAAAATGTTTCGTTGAGTTAGAGTCTGGAAATAAACCGAAATGTTCATCCCCATGTAAGGTCTGTGCGCTTCAACGTGTACTTCACCATATCCGCACCTAATCCTTGCCAATGTTCTAACAACAGTACTTGCATCTCCTCTCTGCACCCTCGACTGTCTTCCTCATTCACCCACCCAAGCCCAACTAAAATAAAATCACCTAAACTTTCTCAATCTCTGTAATTCATCGATGTGTGTAGACAATTGTAAACTCATATTAGACAGTTGCTGCGTCGAACAATTTAAAGGTGGTGTTAACCGAGTCTTCTGGGTATATAAGGTACATCATATTCCGACTGTTCTTCTTGTTTCCGCAGTTATTTCATAGGTATTGAGATCACCAACCCTGTCTACTTGTGTGTAAGTTCAGTTTATCCGTTAGCCTGTCTCATTGAGGTGTCAGTAGTGAGTAGATTTGTAATTGAAGCTTGAATTGGGAAGGAAGCGGTACTTGCTTTAAGGTAGAATTTGACTCGTGTAGAAGTGAAAAACCATGCGAAGCCATTTTCAACGATCAGACCAGAGTATAATTTATTGGTAGGGCTGCGAATCAAACCAGGACTCCATAGGTGACTGCCAAGAATGCTAGCCACTATACCACGAGGAGGCATTTCCTGTTTCTTGTTTCAACTACGATTATATATGATTTTAAAATATTCTTACACGTTCGTCTGCACACATGAGGTATAGTCCTTAAACAACTGGGAATTTTCAAATGGTCAGCTTACTTGTTATTCAGCTACACAAATGCATGTGTCTCAGCTCGAGTTAGAAGCTTTACCATTATTTGCTAGTACAAAACGATGAAATCATAACAACAAAAGGAATAACAATACAAATACTTAAGTGTAATCGATATTTTTTATATCCCTTAATATACCCAATTATATGGGTTCGGGGACGAGGTGAGACGAGTTTTCCATTTGGCAAATAGTATTACCATCCGCATCCAACCACATGAGAGAAGTGGTCTACCAAGACAGTAGGCCATTCGACATGCTTCCTGGTGTGGTTGAAGTCTGTGGGGCACCCATTGGGCACACACTTTGCGCAAATGCAGTCGTTCCTTCATGATGGTGTGCACACTTCTGACGCTCAATCCGACCACGGCGGTTATGGCGTTCACTGTCACTCGGCGGTTCTGGGTAATGAGTGCATCAACCAGCTGGATGTTGTCATCGGTAATGCAGGGGGGTGCCCCAGACCAGGCATCATCGGCTGACGACACCCGTCCTTCCCTGAAGCGCTTGTGCCACGCCTTGATCCTTGCAAGGGACATGCAGTGTTCGCCGTACACTTGTGACATTCGGCGATGAATGTCCGTTCCCCCTACTCCTTTCGTTGTAAGAAACCGAACAACACCTCTTTGCTCTTCGATTGACGCTTCCATGTCACTGTTTGCAATGCGACTGGCAGCGTTGGACGATTGATGCATGCTGCTGATCGCTTTGTATCGTCACGTGACGTGCACGCGTGCCATCCAGCAACGGGCTGTGACCTTCCACGCTCTGGTCGGAACCACACCTCGTTACACACGCCACGATTAGCCGATGTCGTCACCGGTTTGCGCATTACAGCCTCCGGCTCGTTACTTTTTGAACGCACCTTTTATTAAATAATATACCTGAAGATTCCCTTTATAAGAAGAGTGATTGATCTGTGTCCAGAAGTGGGTAACATCAATTGTATTTGTCTTAGAAATTTACTAACTCCCCATCACTGCAAGAACAAGAACAGTGACATAGACGTGACATTGTCTGGTTTTGTGGTTCCCGTGGTATACCCTAATTTAACAAGCTTACTTTTAATGTAATCAATCAACTAATCAATTAGCCGTGCAATCAATTATGGAAACGACCAACTGTCCAATAAATAACCTATTTATTTGTTAATAGGAATTTCATCCCAGCAGAAAAACATAATTAAAACATAATAAGCTGAAAAATAGCATGATATAGCTAAGGTCAAACACTCACGAGTAAACGTGACTGATGATCAGTATGTTCTTATCAACACATATGACGTTGCTAAGACAATGACTATGAATGGCATTTGATATCAAAATGAATACCTCTAAAGAGGTGATGGAGATACGCCATATTTGTATGGGGCGTTGATAGAAGGCAGTAATTGCAATGATTTAAAGCATCGTGCTAAGGAGGGCGCAGAAACCTTGTACTGAATATGTCATGACATGACATGAGTAGCTCATGATAATTATATTAGATTTACTGAACAAGTGGCCTGTTGTTTTGAGCATCGTACTGACATGCCACGAAGGCGTCAACGAGCACCATTCGACCAATTATCAAAATTTGATCGAGGTCACATTGTTCGGCTATGGGATGCTGGTGAGCCCTTCCGAAAAAATTGTCCAAGACAGTGTGTATCAATGTTGATGCCGATGATCTATGAAAGTACACATGCTCGTCATCGTGGTTCCGCATACTTTAACCATTGCTTCAGACGAGCAGTCATTGCTGATCGCTTGGATACCGCAGCAGAAATTAGGACGATGTTCCATTTACCCAGTGCCTGTTAGGACTGAAAACTGGGCTATGATCACGGTTGGCACTCGCCAGGCTTCCTTACACATCTCATGACCGTGTACCTCGGTTCCGATGATGTCACAAAGGATGATACTGGAGGGATGAATGGCGTAGAGTTGCGTTCACTGATGAAATCAGATTCCGCCTTAGCATCAGAGGTGGTCGTTTCCAAGTTTGGCGTTGACCAGAAGAGCGGCAAATTCCCAAGTGACATGCGGGACCAATTCCTGGCATATTGGTGTGGGGATCCATAGCCAACAATGACCGTACATGACTGGTGTTGGATGAGGGAATATAAAACAGTGCAGGATATTTTCCAGAACACCATCCAGCCCATTCTTTTGCCATTCCTACAAAACCAGGGAAATGTGTCTGTGCACACGTTTCTAGCGTTACCCAACGTCTCTCAAATATATTTGTCAACTCCCCTGGCCGGCACTATCACCAGACCTGTCTCCATTAAACATGTGTGGCACATGATGGGACGACATTTGGTCAGGTCTGCATTACCCTTGACAAATTGCGACAACATGTGAAATTAGCATGGCACACTATCCGCTCAGATGGCACTTGACTACCCTATGATCGTCTCTATCCACGAATGCATTGTTGCTAGTGGAGGCTATAAAAGGTACTGAAATTGTTACTCAAGAAAATCTGTCCACATTTGATGATCATATACAGTGTTCAATTGGTATAATATTTCAATTTTTGTTTTTATGTGGGGCCATTTCAGCACAGTGTTCATGTTTAATTCATCACTAGTGTATAATTAAGTTAAATAAATGCACGTCAATAGTCCGCGAATTAGGCAGCTGGTGAAATACACCTGAGATACGAGGACATTTGTGATAATGTTTAATTATAGTCTACCGCATGTTGTTTGGGATGGAAGCACAGTGGGAATGCAATTATTTACAAAGTCAGATATAGGCGAAAGATGGCTCTGTTCATAGCATGGTTGTTTGTAATTATATATCAAAGGAGCAATACAAGATTTACGAGCATTCACAAGAAGAATAAGGATTGCTCAATAGATACGGTAACACTGTACTGCATCAAAATGGTAAGGAGAAATATTTATAACTAGCAGTAGTGCCTGGCTTCGCCCGGTAGATTTATTTGTTTTATGGATGAAAATGAATACTACTACAGAACTGGCTCATTAAACATATAACTTTTTGTTGTGGTGATAAATAGTACAGTATAATGGACATAACATTGAGGTCATTTTCCCGTATTGATAATGATAATAATGAATAGGGAAACGGCTATTTACTAACTAGAGTACTGACACATGTAATATACAAATGAATTGAAAACATGATTAGAAAGAGGAGTAAGTGAAATAAGAGACACTGCCTAGGGCCTATATCTCATTGGCTGTTAGAAAAGTAGAGACCGATAGTGTCGTCCTTTGTCTTTAGCGCCGTGGTAAAATAATCAGAACACTTTGGAAAACTTCGGCTGTCTCGAACTCCTGATGTAGCAATAGTGTCATTTAAGGCCACATAGCACTCAACGATAAGGATCGGAATAAATGAAAGTAAATTTGAAAACACCAATGCTTATTGCAGCTGATAACCTCAATGTACTGAACCAACACCATCGCACTCATACAGAGGCATAATATGTTCATGATGATAACTGTTTTAAGGGACCTAAGAATTTTTTTTCACTTATTACTCCCCGTGACTGCAATTTATAAGCAGCTCATGATTTAAGTATTTTCGCAATTCTGCACCAGAACACTGGTAGGGGCGACGTGATGCAGCCTGAATTGCCAGTCAAAAATAGACTTATTAAAATACTCTTACAGTTACACTACTACGGACATTAATGGTTCTAGGGCCTTAATACGTGGTTTTCAAGTTCATTTTGTCTGTTATTCTAAATGTAGGGAATGGAGAGCGTTATCCAGAATATCAAGTGGACAGTGTTACCAGCAGGGTTTCAAAGGGTATGTAAAATTCGGTGCAATTAGGTGAAACGGTGTGCTAAAGGGTCTAAATGCAGAGAATGAAATGGTCTGTCCGAAATTTGAAGTGGACAGTGTTACCAGCAGGGTTTCAGAGGGTAAGTATGTAAAATTCGGTGCAATTAGGTGAAACTGTGTAGATTTGTGCTTAAGGGCCTAAATGCAGGGAATGGAATGGTCTGTTCGAAATTTAAAGTGGACAGTGTTACCCGCAGGGTTCCGAAGGGTAAGTTTAGATCAGATCAGTGAAACAATGTAGATTCGTGTCAATGGGCCTAAATGCCGGGAATGGAATGGTCTGTCCAAAATTTGAAGTCGACAGGGTTACCCACAGGGTTCCAAAGTGTAAGTATACACATTTTCGTTCAGATCGGTGAAACGGTGTCGACTTGTATACATAACAGACAGACAAACAGACAGACAAAGAAACATGGAGCTATAGATGTATATATCTCTACTTAGTTTAAAGCAATGTCCCCGATTCTTGGATGTCACGGGTAATCTCGAGAACCTCTGGATGGATTATGATGCGGTTTTCACCATTCCGTAAAGGATATCTCGAGGATAATTTATGACGAAAATAATTTATTTATGATCAAAGGACGCTGAGCAGTAACGATTTCAGTGATTAACTCGAAAAAAAACTTGGCGTTAGAGCGCTTTGTAAGCTTACGCTGGGCAAACCGTTAAAAATATCTAAATACAGTGTAAGAATTGTTCAGCATGAAATGTTCTACAAAAATGGCTGCGAGGGCATATTCTATCTTCAATACATCGCCCACTATAAGTGTTTTTACGTTTTCATTTCTTCCAACCACGTCCATTCAAATACAGAGGCGACAGTTTACGAGCTAGCTAAGGGCGAGTCCATCACCCCTGTTACAGCCTTACTAACGGGCGAACCTACTACCCAAGATACAGCCAGCAGAAAACCGTCGAGTCGTGTTGAGTTATGACTTCAGAGAAGGTTGGTTGTGGTTGGAGTTTCCCTGGAAGTGCAACTCGGCTTTTCTTCATTTCGCCTGTGAGCTTTTCGCTCCTCAAAATACACAGTCAAGTTAAGATTGGACAGAAGGGGGATTTGTGTTTCATGCACCTTGCCATTCCCTGGAAGTGCAACTCGGCTTTCGTTCAGCAAAATACACAGTCAATTTAAAATTGGACGGAAGGGGGATTTGTGTTTCATGCACCTCGCCATTCTTAAATTATGTCTGACAAGAATTCGTTATAATTAATAGTCCAGTCAGTGATTTTAAGCCATCATGCCGAGATGAAAAACGGATATAGGTCATAGTTCATTTACACCCAAAAAAATACGCGCTTATCACGTAACAATGAAACAGAGCAAAATATAATTTCTCGATTGTCACAAGAGAGAGAAAGAAAGACTTCATAAAGGCAAAGGGAGTCATTCACACAAGTTCCTTTGACACAGGGAAGAAATATTCATGGTTTGAGGTCCAATAATGAGAATTCTGCTATGAATTATGATTCCTCCATAAATTATACAGGGTGTATTTGATATGATGGAAGTCCGTTACACTGGTGATAGAAGATGGTATTCTAAGCAAATATCTTCATGAAATTAAGTCGGATCTTAATTAGTGTAGGTGGAATTAAATCACAAAAATCGTCGATCAATGTCTTGGAAAAGGGCTTTCACTTCGTTCCCCTCAGCAGCACAGCTGACTTCTCCCCGTCACCCTCCCCTCCAGCGCTAAGGCATGTTGACAAGAGTCTGAAGTTGAGTGACCTCCTCATCTTGTCTGCCAATGACATTGAAATACACAAACCGAGCCTATGAACAGCTGTTTCACACCTTCATGGGGAGTGGCTATATGACTAGTGATGGTGGATCTGTCTAGGATTTTGCCAGCCTCATGGACTATGCATAGAAAATAGAAATCGTAAAGATTTGGTAAATTAATTTAAGGAACTGTTGGTCTACCTTTGTGTGAAGATAGTGCAACAACTGTAATAAATCTATTAATAATACTAATTATAGTAATAATAGGCTTTTAGACACACTAACTTCTTTTATGTTTCTTTTTGGTATGTCGAGTTGCCAGACTTAAATGAACGAAGGATTTCTTGTATGTGCCATGAAATCCATGGACATGATCGTATTAGATCCCATTCATTTACTACATGACTGAACGTAGATCGCACCCATGGGAAGGTTAGCACTCTACCACCAGAACTACACATGCTGACTCTTATTATTATTATTATTATTATTATTATTATTATTATTATTAGACTATTATTATTATTATTATTATTATTATTATAACACCGTATTATAACAATGTATTTGTATTTTATTTTCATTTTCGTGTATTTTCATTTGTATGTACATTGTTGATTGACCAATAAATCAACCCCCCCCCCCCTCTCCAGTGTATGGCCACCCCAGGGCTGGAGATGGGATGGGACAATTCACAATATGTACATGTGGTACCGTACTAGTATTAAATCTTGGAAGTAGTTTTACATGGGTTCCCACTTCTACCCCAGGCAAATGCCGGGATTGTTCCTAACATAAGGCCACGGCCGCCTTCTTCTCAATAACCATAATCGCTGGCAGCGCAGCCCATGAAGGGCCTAGGCCTACCAAGCGACCGCTGTCCAGCCATTTGGCCTGCAGATATTAGGGTGACGCGTGGTCAGTGCATCAGGTCCCATCGGCCATTAATCTTGATTTTCCTGACTGGGGCACTGCCTCACTGTCAGACAGCTACTCAATTGCCCTCACGAGGCTTAGTGCACCGCGTTCCAGCCCTCATGTCAGTTTCTAATATCCCGGATGGAGCCGGGAATCGAACTCAGGGCCTCCGGGTGAGAGGCAGTTGCACTGCCCCAACACCACAGGGCCGGCGCCTTCTTCCGAATCCTCACCTGAATTACAAATACCCACATTACTACAGAAACCACAAAAACACAGGTTATCACACAAATTCTTCCCACACCCAGCTACATGGGGCTAAGTGACCAAAATCGCCAAGCCTCTCAAACAAAACATCAAGTATTTTACTTCCGTCTTAAATGCCTAGTTCTGAACAGACTACGGGATGTCGGAATTTTGTCACACTCTATTTCATTAAGTGATTGTTTTTAGTATTTTCAGAAACTAGTTAACAGAAGGTCCGACACGGACGCCAAAAATACACCAGGGCTGAGTATCGAAATTATTTTATACATGAACATCAATCAATGAATTCCACACTTACAAAGTAGGCTACACAATACTACCGGTCCTAACGTCCCAAGCCATTGCGTGCGTTGTTAACAACAACAACAAGAACAACGGCAAAGCACATTTTCTTACGAGGCGGTAGCGCGTATCCTCATAACAGCTACCACCCCTAAAGTCAACCGGTAAGGTCAATGCTCCGATTACGTAACAACTTCCCCTTCGCGCGTCGTCACACCTGGCTCCGCCTCGTTTTCCTCAGTCAGCCGCACCACTTTCTGCCTGATTAGTTTCGGAAAAAACGAAAAACATTGACTTTTACATGATAAATTATCAATTTCAAGATAGGTGACAAATTTTTTACCTAGGAAGCTTAGAATAGTCTCTTCTATCACCAGTGTAACGGACTTCCATCATATCAATTACACCCTGTATAATTGATGCTTCAGTATCTTATGGGTGGCTGCACAGTTTTGTTCGCCGGAGATTTTCGTCAAATCTTACCAGGTGTTACCAGAGGAACAAGAGCCGACGAAGTGAACACTTAATTAAAAATATCTTACATCTGGCCGGATATAATAAAATTGGCACCCAAAACTAACATGAGAGTACTCTTATCTTCAGAAGATAATAGTCTGTGTGCTAATTTGTTACTTAGAGTCGGAAATGGAGATTTACCGGTCATTAACGGAAAAATTACCCTCAGTCACGATTTCTGTGTTTTAGTAAGCAGCATTCAAGAATCGATTGATAGCGTTTATTCTCATTCATGGTTTTAAGAAAGAGCAATATTATCGCCGACAAACGAACAAGTTGTGAAAATTAATGACTTGGTGTTCTCCAAATTCACTGCCCAGGCTCAAGTATATTACTCAGTAGACGCAGTAGTCGATGGTGAAGAAGCTGTTCATTACCCTACAGAATTCCTAAATACTTCCTTTGGCTTTCCAGCACACAACCTTATTTTAAAAGTGGGAGTGCCTATTATATTGCTACGTAATTTACACCCACCAAAGTTATGCAATGGGACGCGATTGGTAGTGAAAACTTTGAAAAACTGTTTCATTGAAGCAACTATCTTAACTAGCTGTGGCACAGGAGAAGCGGTCTAAGTACCCAGAATCCCTATGATGCCTTCAGATTTGCCTTATCATTTCAAACAAGTACAATTCCCAGTAAGAGTCTGCTTTGGTATGACTATAAGCAAAGCACAGAGTCAGACACTTAGCGTGACTGGAGTTGATCTCAGTGTAGAATTGTTTTAATCATGGACAGCTTTACGTGGCTCTATCGCGTGTTACATTAAACCGAAATCGTTTCGTGTTCACTGCTGGAGGGAAGACGACTAATGTCGTATACAAGGACATCTTATAAGACCTCGGTTAAAAGTAGCCTATCACCTTGCATTCATAACTGTTCCCGGGCGAAGCCGGGGTGGGTTGCTAACATTCTAGATAAAGTGCAATTAATTTTAATACTTTATTTATTAATGCAGCATTTTCAGGACGGGTCAGGAAAGGGATTTAGGAAGGAAATATGGCGTGGACCTATTGAAAGGAAACATCCCGGGTAATTGCCTGGTGGTGAAAATGAGAAACCGCGAAAACTATTTTCAGGACGGCCGAGGTGGGATTCGAACCCACGCTCTCTCGATGACAGCGTGGCATGAGGTAGCGCATTAGCACTATCGGCCACCTTGGTCGGTAAAGTGCAATTAAGGCTCACCTATAAAATAAATATTAGTTTTAATGTTATCATAGCCTATACCTACTGTATATACATCGGTTTCAAATTAAACGCTGCCTTCTCAGTAAGCGAACAGCTGCAAATCACGGTGTAACATTGGAGCTTACATAAAATACATGAAGAGTATAAACCAAAACAGCGGTCAAGCTGTATGCCTCTCACCAAGACGGACCGGGTTCGATTCCCGGTCACTGCATGTGAGATTTTCGATGTGAAATGCCATGTCCTGTGGTTCGGATTCCACGTAAAACGGAGGTCCCGTGGCTTATGATCGCGAGATTAACGGTCACGTTAAACTACAAGCTTCCTTCCTTCCTTTAAACCAAAACATATTGGTCAAGCTATATCATTGCCTAAATATAAAATATGTTACTGATTATTTTTCTTTGTCTATGTTGGTGTTGCCCTGAAGGTGCAACCTTTCTGGACATCAAAAACAGCGGAACGTAGTATGATTTAAATCTTAAACGTTGGTCGAAACACCAACATCTTCCATCTGTCTTCAATTTCCTCTAGTCCATCTCAATGTATCAGCTTTCAACTAAGCAGTTTGTGGAGACCAACCGCTCTTCACTGTACCCTACTGAATGTATATACACGTACTAAACTCTAGTTCTGGGGAGTGATGGTGCAGCGGGCAAGCCGCCTATTTCTAATCAGAACCGACTGAGATCGATTACTGGCCAATGAAATGAAAATTCACAGCCTGCTTCCAGTCGACCAACCGGGTCAGGGAATGGAATGAATGAAGCCCCATATCTAGCGGCGACGATATGTACTGTGCCGGCTGCCGAAGTCTGTTGCACTCCCCTGGGGGCAATGATTAAATGAATGACAGATGAAATGAAATGATAGTTGAGAATGTTGCTGGAATGAATTTGTAACAGGGAAAACCGGAGTACCCGGAGAAAAACTGTCTGCCTCCGCTTTGTCCAGCACAAATCTCACACGGAGTGAGCATGATTTGAACCACGGATCCATCGATGAGAGGCCGGCGTGCTGCCACCTAAGCCACGGAGGCTCACTGGTCAATGTATGTGAGATTATCGAGAATAAATGTCACGTTCATCTATTCAGAATCAACGTTAAAGAGAAGTTCCCCATGGCACATGATTGCGACGTCAAGAGTCACGTAAAATTAGAAACATGCTGGACCGCAGTAAATGGGGTCTAGTTATATTATTCGTGATTTGCTAAACGAGGAGAATTATCAGTATATAAAACACTGAGATGTGTATTTCACAAAACTCAAGCTCTTACTTAAACCAGAGGGTGTTAGAAGGTGTGGTTTGGGCCAAAATCTTTCAAGTCGTCCCAATAGTACTCATACATGAAAAGTCAACAGAAATATATTATGTATTTGTTTGAAGTGCGTTTAAGAAAACAATAGCCCCTGTCTTCGGGTGGTCTATATATATATGGCACGCTCTTAAGTAACTGATTGTGCATTCAAAAGAAACTTCATTACCCGTAACAGTGTCATTGCACTATTTCTAATTATAATATTGACAATTTGTTCAAAACGGGCGTTAACACAAACAAGAAGCCCGCTTAACAGTAAAGGAGGATTCAATGTGGTACGCTGTCAGCTACAGTGAATGACATGAAGCCGGAGCAAACATTAGCCACATAGCTACATGTTAATTCACTGTGTGCATGTGCTCATTTAATGTTCAGCAGGTAGTATTTCGACACAGACCATTTCGGCAACATCAGATTACATGCACGAGAGAATACAGTACTACACTGCACTGGTTGAGCTCCGTGCATGCACTTAGGTATACAGTATTACGTGGAGAGTCAATGATGAACAAATGTAGATTATAGGTCAGCTACGAAAGCTGTGTTTTAGGTTGAAATATTTATCAGACTACCATAGAATATCCATGCCAGTCCAGCTCTTGCAAATCCGGCAAGTGTACCCTGTGCGAGCTCATTCAGCGTCTCCAGACTGTTGTCACTTGTCTCACCAGCCGGGAGTGGCCCTTACCACTCTCACACTGGGCAATTGTTGAGCTCATTGATAGCTTGACCAAGCTGGCTGGGTGGCGCGGCTGTAACGTTTTCGCCTGCTATGCCCAGTACCCCCATTTTTGTACGTAAAAGCGTGTTATTTGTAATATCTTATTTCTTCCAGGTTCGGGCATGTAAATACTTGTTTTCCCGCCTAATATAATTGCCACAATTTGGGTTGACCGACTGGAAAGCATTCTTTAACGGTACTAGGAAACACTGAAAAACGGCCTCTATCAGTTCAATTTTCACTGCAAGTCAGGCAAATTGTGAAGCCAAAAATTCAAATCACTGAGGCTAAAAATCATGAACTTAGACAAGAATAGTTGGTTCATCATAAAAGGGTTTAGAATTGAATCTAACCCTGGAATTTTTACCGTTCAAAACTAACCAGAAAACACCATCAGCGGTCATTTCAACTAAACAAGCGGCGACTATATGATTTTTTTGTCGTGTGGCCTCCTGAGGGGCCGAGTGCAGGTCTTTCTAGTCGACGCCCGTGGGTGACCTGCGCGTCGGGATGAGAGATCGAATGGGTGAAGATGAATGAAACTGGTCTAGGATGTGGAAGGAAGCGGCCGTGGTCTGTCAGAAGGTACCGTCCCAGCATTTGCCTGGTGTTGAAAATGGGAAACCACGGAAAACCATTTCAAGGACGGCCGACGGTGGGGCTTGAACCCACGCGTCTACCGAGTCAGCAGAGAGCTTGGCCCCATGACCTAACGCTGCGCTTTAGCCAGCGTAGCCGCTGCTGTCGGTACTATATGAATAAAAAACGTACATAAGGAAACAGAAACTTAAATGACATCTATATGACATTCAATCACAACTAAATAATTTCTGGCATCTGGTCCAATTGGCCAGCTTTGCAAACGGTTTACATGACGCAATCAAAACACAGGCCATTAGTAAGCAGGATTCATTAGAAAATAAATGAATAGAATTGGGAAACAAACAAAATAATAACCCCAATGAACAAAACATTAGTAATAGCGAAATCGATTTTCACAGTAGGGTGAATATTAGAACAAATGTTGTTTTCACAAAGGATGGAATCAAGTTGTTAGACAAACTTTTGAATTATAATTGCATGGAGAGGCACACTAGCCATATCATTAAACAATTGATAGTGGACATTGAGATAGCCTGCAATAAATTGCCAGAACAAGAATGGGACAAAACAACGAATCTAGCCACCAACGAAGCCAGGTAGATCATACAGCGAGAATGCAACAGAAACAATAGAATCAGCTTAACACAAGGGAATCTGATAAAGTCATTGAAACAGAAAATACGCAAACGAGACCTATTATCATAGCAGATAAAGGCAATACCTCAGTAGTTATGTAAAAAGCGGTGTACATAAACAAAACGTCAGTTTTCGTGAAAAATAATAGAATTACTGAATTAGAAAATACCCCACAAATAAATGTCAAAACCAAATAAAACGTACGTTGAATAGAGTTCAATACATTCTCACGAAGTCAGAAAAAACAAAAATACTGAACATGAATCCAAAATTGCCCTCGTTAAGGACCTCACCAAAAATTCATATGGATGAATGCCTGGTTAGACCAATCGTCAATTGCAGAAATGTACCAAATTACAAACTAAGCAAAGAACTACTCAAAATATTAAAGGACAGGGAGGTTATCAGCAACGGAAAATCACTCAGAACCACAACGGAGTTCGTGAAAAAACTAGGTTCATTAAAAATAGAATCCAACATGAAATTAGTGTCATTCAATATAGCCTAACATAACAGTAACTGAAGCCATCAAAAATAGAAATCAACTTAAACTTGAGTAACTCGACAAAAGAAACAGTCGAGATAGTAAAATTGCTGAAAATCGATCTCAACCAGAAGGATTTTCAATTCAACAATAACATATTCAGACAAATCGGTTTGCTATGGGATCACCAATTAGGGCTCTACTAGCCAACATTTTCATCAACAGCTTAGAAAACAATTCTCTGACAGACAACAAGACAAATGGGATTATACAATGGAATAGATACGGGGACGATGTCCTATGCAAATATGATATACAAATAACATATGTAGATAGTATCTTACAAGACATCAGCAGTTAGCACCATTCAATCAAATTCACCAAGGAATCAGAAAATGAGCGAAACATAAATTACCTCGATATAACAATCGGACGGTCGAGCAATAACCTGAGGTACTCCGTCTTAGGCAAGCCCACTCAAACATCACACACAATTGATATTTATTCAATCCACCCAAGCGCACATAAAATAGCAGTTTTCAACTCGATGGCCTACAGGACCTAAAGTATACCCACGAGAAAATAAAATTAGAACAAAGAAATTAAAATCATAAACTAAGTAGCGAAAGAAATGAACTTCACACCCGATCAAGACATCTGACAAAAACGGAGAGCGGTAGCTACGCCCGCTAACGCGCAGCGCTAGGCCATAGGGCCAAGCTCTCTGATGACTCGGTAGACGTGGGTCGGCCGTTCTTGAAATTGTTCCCTGTGGTTTCCCCATTTTAAACTCCAGGCAAATGCTGGGATGGTACCATCCTACTGTCCACGGCTGCTTTTTCCACATCATTACCCAGTTTCATTCATTCATTTCATCTCTCATTCTGGTGCGCAGGTCGCCCACGGGCGTCGACTAGAAATACCTGCACTTGGCCTCTCAACAGGACAAAAAACACGACAAATAAAATCTGACAAAAGTTAGTATATTACAAACAGCAACCAGTGATGAAAGCAAGTTCGCGCGTTTCAATTTCATGAATGAAGACCTAAGAATCATAGACTACGAAACTATAGCCAGGGAACTCGACATAAAAGAAGCCCTAGAAATTCATTTAACTAAGCAAAAGAACCCAGATAATTTAATTGAACACACAGTCTTGGAGATTTGACGCCTATTCACATTATTACGCAACAATCCTGCTACAAACATGTAACAACATAACGAAGAAAGCCGGGCAATGAATAAAAATGGGGGATAACATGGGAAAATTGATAAACGGGAAGGATATACATTGTACCATATTCTCAATAAACCAAGCCAGAAGTTTGGAAGTATTTAATGAGTTCTAGAAGCTCCTAAAAACCTGGAGAGCTTAAAGAGGACTCATTAGTTTATGCGAGGAGGGGAAGAAATTGGTCGTCAATAGTAAAGATCATCTTTTACAATTGGCATAGGTCATCACATGTTACCTCTCTTGACACTAACTAATTAAACGAAATAAGATTTTAAGTGGCGACAACATACGGCGCGGACAGGATTTAGACGTAGCATTTAGTGACACAGTACACAGAACAAGAAGTAGATGGCACCACTTGTGGTAGGCTCTGAAGCTAACGGATCTCGTAACAGTCAGCCCGAGGGGAGTACTGAACGTGAGCAGACGCCACATAGGACTTAAGTTTCTAATACCATACAAGTTCACATAACCGTATTCCTTTCTAGTACAGTATATCATTTGTGTATTCGCCACACTGAGATATAACCACATCAGAATAGGCCACCAGTTTAAATAGGAACGGTTGATTTACAACATAAATAACAAAATTGTGTAGACAACATCATTCCTGAAGTTAGTCACAAAAATAATTCAATAGATAACAGTTAACATAATGAGCCGGTTAGAATGACAGTGGTGTAAGTCAGTAAATTGCTCAATCTGACTTATGTGTGTTCCATTTTAGTTCCTCTACTTGGTGTGATAGTGATGTAAGTCAATAGTACACAAACTGGCCACTAGGATCAGCACCAACTTTGTATATGGAACTGAACAGCTGTGTAGTTAAGAATGACACTGGTGTAAGTCACTTGCAAGGCTACGGATGTGTATTACTAGTTACTGTAGCTACTGTAATCGATGTTTACCAGAGTTGTGTGTGTGTTTCGATTCTTTAAAGTGCTTAATGACAATGTGTATCTGAAAAATAGTGAAGACTTATTGTATTTGATTTAAAAAAACAAATTATTTTGCTATGTGGTGTTTTGAGGTTATGTGAACTATTACAATCCTTAAAACAATATTAAAATGGCTAGGCCTAGTAACAGGTTTGAGCCTTTGAGCAGTGATTCTCAGTTTGAGGACGATCCTGATGAAGATCCCGATTACAATGTAGATCTGTCACATATTGTGCCCCGTGCAAAAAGACTTGTCAGCTATTCGTCTACAATAAATTCCGAGGACTCACAGCCTGACAATTCACAACATACCCCCGAGTCTATTGGGCCTGATAATAAAATTAAATCTAGAACGAGGACCAGTGTTCTTGCAAATCATAAACCAAAACAAGCCAAGCGCCTTAGAAATTCTGGTCAACAATATATCAACAAAACAGGTAGTATTATACATGAGAAAAATATTCTGATGCAAAATTCAACTTCAAACTGAAGTGTAATGACAATTTTTCAAAAGATGAACATAAATCTATTTTTGAGAACTTCGGGCAAATAGGTGATTTTCGGAGGCAAAATGCATACATTTGTGGTCTGATCCAGCAGCATGAAATTAAACAAAGGAGACCAAGGAAAGTGGATGGGTTAATAAGGGGAGGGTCATACAAATATTTTTTGAAGTCCGAAAAGGGCGTATCTATGCACGTATGTAAAAAGTATTTTCTAAATACGTTCGGTGTGTCAGGTGGGAGAGTTAACAGAGCCCTTAAAAAGATGGTTCAAGGAAACACTCCTGTGGAAGATCGTAGAGGTAACAAGGGCTGTCCATCAAGAAAAATATCTGATGATGATACCAACTTGGTAATGGAACATATATGTTCATTTCCGTTCTACGAAAGCCACTACACAAGGAAACACAATCCAAATAGAACATACCTTTGTGATTCTCTGAACATTAGAAAAATGTATGCACTTTATGAAGAAATGTGTATTTCATCTGGCAAAACCCCTGTAAAAGAACATTACTATAGGTATGTGTTTAATACCAAATTCAATTTACACTTGTACCCAAGAAGGACACCTGTAAAAAATGTGACATTTTTAAGGTGCAATATTCTAATCCTGAATTGAGGGTTACTGAAAAGGCCAAGTTGCATACTGATCATGAATTGCACTTACGGAGGGCCGAATTAGCCAGGGACACTACGAAAAATGATGCAACATCTGCTAAATGTAATCCGGACAGTTATGCTTGTAGTATGGATTTACAGAAAGCTCTTCCTTTTCCCATATTAACAGTAAGTGATGCATATTACAAACGGAATTGCTATTGTTATAATTTTGGTGTACATGATTTAGGAAAAGACCTAGGTTACTTTTACGTTTGGGACGAAACTATAGCATCCCGAGGATCACAAGATTTAGCGTCCTGTTTAGTGAAACACTTAAAAATGTATGCTTCCAGGAAGAAACACGTAACTATCTACAGTGACACTTGTACGGGGCAGAACCGTAATATAAACATAACCCTTGCTTTAATGAGATTTCTTCAAAGTGACGAGACGGACATTGAAATCATAGATCAAAAATTTCTTGTGTCGGGACATTCGTTTCTCCATAATGACTCCGACTTCGGGTGCGTGGAAGTAGCTGTTAAAGGAAAACCTGTGTATGTACCTGAACATTGATATATTATCATGACATCATGCCGTCGCACCAAAAAGTTTATTGTTTGCTCAATGAATCGTGAAGAGTTTTACTCTACCAAACAGAACGAAATATTAGTAGGAGAAAAAGAAACGCAAACAAAATGGACGTAAACTGGCTGAAAATACAGTGGATGAGACTCGAAAAAAAAACCTTTCTTACAGCGTTAAGTACAAAGAAACGCTTCAAGAGTGCATTGACTTCGACACATTAGATCTTACTCCAACAGGTCGAAAAGGGAGACCAGTACGTTTCAATATCTGCAAGAGGACCTGTTGTACCCAAACATCAGGCCAGTGTCCATAATAAAGAAGGCAGACATGACAGATCTCTTACCATTCATACCACCAATACACCATGAGTTTTTTAACAATTTGAAAACTACCAACGTTGAAAACAACATAGGCCCCTTACCCCATTATGAAGACGTGGAGGTACTAACTTGATGAAGCAGATTGTGGAGGAAACTGAACGGACCCATAATAATTTATTTTTATTATAACAGATAATATCAAATTGGTCTAAAACTCAGCAATTTTTCTAGGTTTATACCGTATCTTGTGCGCGGTTTCGCCTAGGAACACCAAGATAGGCTCATCGGCGGGCTCTTGGTGTTCGTGCCCGGACCCTAACAGGATCTGCGCGCTACCTCTCTTCTTATGAAGCGCACCCACGCTTCTTTACTGCACAGTTCACTACTACCGTGGTAGTCCGGGCACGGACACCAAGAGCCCGCTGATGAGCCTATCTTGGTATTCCTAGGCGAAACCCCAAACATGACACAGCACAAACCTAGCAAAATTGCTGAGTTTTAATTCACTGGCTGTGAAAGCCAATATATCATTTTTTTCAAATTGAACCGATTGTAAGTTTAGTTATAGCCATTCAAAGTTGTCTGAAATGGTATCAAACTGTGTTATAATAACCAAACTAAAGACTTCCAAACAATAAATGTGTATGTGACAATTCACTTTAACTTTCTTGCAGTGAACCCACTTACGGTGTAGAATGACAGTGGTGTAAGTCATTGCAATAACATTCAAATAACAATAAAAATTACTTACAGTCTTTATTAGACCCTAACATTAATGCATATTAATAAAGGGACTATGTTCAAATACGAATCCATCGCTCACAGTTAAATATATGCCATCTTGATTTTTTTATAGATACTTTCACAAAACCTTAGATTACTCAAAACAATGTTCGTATGACTTACACCACTATCATTCTAACCGGCTCACTGATTATATAAACAACATTAAAATTAACGCAACAACCATAGAGGTGAACAATACTATCTGTAAATATGTTTGACGCGTTACACAAGCTTTTACCAACTTATGTAATCGAAACATTGTATATATATATATATATATATATATATATATATTTGTGCATAAGTGTAATTCATACATATCGTACATTTACTAAGCCTAAGTGACAGGATATGACGATGTTCGCTATACGATCAAAACATGTCATTCGATGAAGTACCCCCATTTTTGTACGAAAAAGCGTGTTATTTTGTAATAAATATCTTATTCCTTTCAGGTTAGGGTATGTAAATACTTGTTTTCCCGCCTAATGCAATTTGGCACACTTTGTGTTGACCAACTGGAAAGCTTTCTTTAAGAGCACAAGGCAACCCTGAAAAGCGAATTCTACTTCAATTTTCACCGCCAGTTAGGCAAATCGTGACGTCAAAAGATTCAAATATAGGTGATGACACGCACTGCACTAGCGGCTGAATCCTTACACGTAGCTACACTGTCACTAGTCGGTGATGATTTTACTCACTCTTCACCAATTTGTAACAATGTATATTTACTTTTAAATTATGCAGGTGTACTTCATTTATAACGTACGCAGATCGTCACAGTTCTAACAAATCTACTGACTGAGGACACCATGGATATCAGTCCAGTGTTCAAAAAAATGCAGTTCTTACCTGCAATTTACAGTACTGGCAGACACACGTAGACTCAAATGACAATAGTTCTATTAAACAAGTGTGTACTCGCTACAACGCAAAGTTCATGTATACTCTGGCACTAATAGCCTGTGGTATTGTCACACGCATACTTATTGGTGTCCTGCGGCTTACGTGAATTTTCACAGCTATCTAATTTGTCTTGACAAACTGTGTCTATAATAACGTGTTAAGTCTTATAATAAGCACCCCGTAGTGCTGAGAGGCAAAGCTTTCCTCTAGAACTTGCGACATAAATAATGTCTATAAATTCACAACAGAATCCGGCTAACAAACCGGCGTTGTACTCAGCTCTCTAGCTGGCTCCGAAAAACCAATAAAATTCGGGACTCGCCTGGCTGTGAAAACAGCACTCTGGCTGACTTCAAACTGTGTATACTCAAACTGGAGACTCGGAAACCATTCAAAAATTCAGGGTGTGGAGCAGCACACGCTACCGCCTCCCCTGCTTTGACGAAACTCTGTTCGCTCCCTGCGGACTGCCTGCTCACCCGCGCAGGCAGATTTTTAGCAAATTTCCATAATATCTCACTCCCAGATGAGGGATTTAGCTCAAAACGAAGCTTACATATTGAAGAGATCAATAATGTGTGTGGATCTCAAATCCGATCGTACGTATATTAATTATGTCCATTGCGTCTAATTAGGTCCTCTCATGAAAGGGAACTCCCCGTAATCACAGGACTTGTTCTACTTCTGTGATTCGTCTGGACGTGGAAGGTTTCTGGCTGACATAAATATTCCTTATAATCTGCTAATTATTATTATTATTATTATTATTATTATTATTATTATTATTATTATTATTATTATTATTATTATTATTATGAAGCCCCATTCATTCATTCCATTCGAGACCCGGTTGGACACTGGAAGCAGGCTTTGGATTTTCATTTTCATTATTATTATTAATATTATTATTATTATTCATATCCTTCTGGGTTCAGTGCGAATCTATAATTTATTTGCCATCCTTTGGTTACTTCCTCTTTCTTCTGATAAATCAGGATCGTATTTTAGCACGTTCTGACGTCATTAATTGTCGTGGCTAAATACTTTGTCTCAACATTATTTAGGAGTCTCGCGCTCGGTCTTGCCTCGCCATGAACACTGTGCGGGGAAGTTATTAGCGCCCGGGGTTGTATCTGAGAAAATGTACATACAATGTGACCGATGTGTTAAAAATCTTCCAAACCGTGTCATTTACAAAGTTAAATTCAATTAAGAGAGGCAGACAAAATATTGTAAGAAAGTGTCAACAGAAATAAATTAAGCTCGTTTATTGTTATTGGCTGAAATATCAGGAAGGCAAAATAACTCACCGGATGTCGCCTACATTAAAATGTATGAATGGATAAACCGGTTTGTATTTTTATTTCAGATTCCTGATAAAGAATATTAAGGACAAGGTTTTTAACTCTCCCACTTAAGAGGTGGCAGTCCTATGTCTGTGCCAAATGCGAAGGTGAATGCTGTTCTATTTCAATCAACTGGGCGAAATAGTTTGCATTTACTGGTCTAAACAAGTTTATTACCTGGTTCAAATTGCTGATAAGAAGTGAGCATTGGTTCCGACGGAATGCTGCCCCGGGTTTCAGTGTTCATGTTGTTATGTAATATTGTGCAGACTTGATGGTCCCAAATCATTTAATTCACTTTACAATAGTCAGCTCTACTATGCCAACTCAACTACTTTATAATGTATATATTACACTACTGGAGTGTTAAAAGCCTTCCAAGCCATGTCGGGCGGTATCAGAAGCATTTGCTGACCTGGTTTCAATCGCTCTTACAACTGAACTGACATTGGCAGATTATGTGTTAAACACATATTTCAACTTTAATTAGTGCAGTTCAAATATATTCTAAGGATTCCCATAGAACACTAAGCATGGGTTATCATAAAGCATTTATCATGCTTATGCAGTTAAGCTTTATCTTTTATTTCAGTGTCATATTTCGCGTGTGTGGGGATACTAAAACATTTTGTTCATTTACAAATTTAAATTCAATTAAGAGAGGCAGAAAAAATATTGTAAGAAAGAGACAACAGAAATAAATTAAGCTCCTTCACTAAGACGCGGACACATTGTTAAAGCCCGAAGAAGGTAGAAACGTAAAATCACCCCTGGCGTAGTCATTTGTGTTGTTGATTGTTCATATTTTATTGAGGGAAAGAAAGTAGGTCCAACTTGCGCAAACTGCCTCACACGATTTGCAGTTCAGCAGACCTGGGGAACCGGGTGTACAGTGGGACTAGGGGTACAGTGAGCAATGGTGTAGTGACGGAGAAGGGCTAGTAACAAGGGTTGGAATGCTGCAGAGATTACAAGGAACAGCCCACGCACCTAATCTTCCCCAGTTGCAACAATTGGAATTGTTTTTCATCCCACAAAGTGCAGTCTGAACAGTATAATAAAGTCATGCTAGAATTGAGACGAATGAAGAATAGTTTCCATCACGATAATCATTATTTTTTTCCAAAAACGTTTGTAACATTCGTAACTCAGATACCACTTAGGGTTGCGGCCATGTTCAATAATATAATAATATAGTCATCAATGATATTGTTTTCGAAAAACACTGAAATAGTTGCATCGAAGGTAAAACTAAGAATAGTGGCCATGTTCGTATATCAATGGATACCATTGTTTCATAAAACATTGCAACAGCTGTAACTCTGGCACCACTGTAAGTAGCCAAGTTCATACGACAAATACTTTATAACGATGGATACTATTGTTTCCAAGAACATTGAAACTGCTGTATCTCTAACACCACTGAGAATGGCAACCATGTTCATGCAACTTGTACTTGGGCGTGTGTTGAACTTGTATGATAACCTGTATTTCTGTGTGTGTGTATAGTAGTATTGGGAACAGGGATGGAGTAACTACCCCAGGACTTGAAATAAGGTTTTATCCGGTGAAGCGCCTGGGGGGAGTATGGAGAACCTGTCAGTGTTGTGATTCGAACCTCTGACGTGCTACAGCTGCCCATCAGGTCGTGGTGCGTGATGTAACGTCGCAGGGTGGTTACCATGTTCGTGCATGTATATCAAAAAGCGAGATATTCCAGTTCATGTTTCTAGGTTGAAAGTTATAATTAAGTTTCTTTTCCAGATGATATATGGCCTTTAATAGGCTACTAAGAACAGTCTCTTTAATTTATATTTCACATTATAAATCCAAACCAATATCGCAAATCTAGGCATTTCTTGAAATGTGCTGTTTATTGGACTATTCATAATTGGTTCGGGCATATTTCGATAGGCTAAGGTACATCAGAATGTGCTTTATGTTTGTTGGGCTGATCCGTTCAGAAGTAGCTATATAGCGATTTCCAAGATGGTGGAATGCGCATACCTGCAAGATTATTTCACGTATTTTGATACATTGTTGGTTGTCACGGTGGAGGCCCGGGTTCGATTCACGGCTATGCCGAGAAATCTATTTCTGGTTGGAGGGCTGGAACAGGGTACACTCAGCCCCGTGAGGCATAACTGATAAGAGGTGGGTTCGATTCCTAACTCAGCCATCCTGGACGTGGTTTTCCGTGGATTCCCACTTCTACAACTGCCGGGATGGTACCTAACGTAAGGCCACGGATGATTCCTACCCAAATCCTACCTCAATTACAAATACACACACCAGTGCAGATATCACAGTGACACATTCTATCATTCTGCACACACACACCAATTACACGGGGATGCATGACCACTATGTCATAAAGCCTCTAAAAGAATCAACAAAAACAAAGTGTTTATACAAGATGGTCCTTCTGCTTTATGTGTTGTCATTATATATACAGTACTTTCATAATTTTCGAGCATACAATGGATCGAAACATTGTTAGTGGTCTGAAGAAGAATATCTGAAGCTTTATGGGTTATATGAAATAATTGTAGTATCACATGATGGAAGGAAAGTACAGTGAAGCGATTCAGAAAGTCGAGCAAGCAAACATTTACCCAAAATAGGCATAGAAATTCTAATAAAGACCGAGTGATTTGAGGTTATAACAGTGGATGAGCTAGTGATATTTACTGTACTAACTAATGAGATATAGGCTTATGTAACTGATATTATGTGAATTACTATAAATTACGTTTTGGCGTAATGCTCTTATTAATGCAGTGAATACAGCGTATATTGTTCTGTCCATTAGTAACGTTAAGTTGGACTGAATTTCATTGAGGGATAAATGCTCCTTGGTGTCATTATTAATACTATATTATTGCTTAACAAATAAATAGCCCATTCATGCATCTCATTTCTTGAATGGCGGTATGCTTAAAGTCATTTCGCGAAACAACTGGACAAAGCCCGAAGGTAGACAAATAATTAATCTATATATGCTCAAACCCATTAGGGTAATTTTAAAATGTGCTCGAGAGTACCTAGAAGTGAACAATTTCGACTTTTGACTGTAACATACTGCATACATCCGATGTATGGTGTTAAATCAATACCCTCTTGATATTCACACACACACATACCATATGTTAAGAGAATATTCTTACAGATGGTGTGGGTGAATGCAGTCGAGATGAAATTTAATTCTAGATTAATAGGGTCAGTTGATGGACACTGAGAGAGTTATGACTCACAAATTACTACGAAATATGGATTTACCGTCAGGACCTTATTTCATCTGGATTTTACCAAACATCCATAGTACTTAGATCCATTAAAACTTCCACTACCAATCTGGTAATGCCGAGTGCTTACTAACTCAGACGCTGAGAAGATGAAGTAGAGAGAATAGTCGCACTATTATTTAAGTAAGTCCCAAGTACACACAGTGCCCATATAATCTGGTGGTTGATATTTGCATTGACGTGGCCTGGGATATCAGGCGTAACGGAGGTTTAAAGCTCTACGGCGAATAAAATCAATCAGTCACATTGATGTGAATGGAATTGATATTCCTTATTCTAACGATTCTTGCTGTCCAATTTAAAGTCCATCATATATTCCCACATGTTAAATATTCATGGTAGAATATCACTCAACTAAATATAGTACTGGTGAAATATATCTGGATCTCAGACATAAAGTGTCGAGAATAAAGGAATTAAGATCTGAAATTTGTAACATTTAACATCGGATTTCCTTTGCTCACAATTCCAATTCGGTCGGCACTTTGTCCGCCAGACGAAGCTGGCAATGGGGATACCAGGGCATGGTGGAGATAAATGATGTCCGCTAGTGATTATGGCTATTGGAATTGCTTTTGGCAACCGTCATTCTCTGGAAGTGATTACACAGGGGTTAGGGAAATGAATTTCGAGGGACGATTTAAATGCAAAAATAGCTTGGCAGATATCGACTACACGTGCTTAACATTGAGTGGCTGTAGGCTTAGTGTTGGGATCTTGGAATACGTTTTGCAGCTCCATTAACAGAAAAAAAGGAGCTCTAGCAAGTTCAACACAACATTTTACGCGGTAGAGAGTAAAGCTCGCTGTTGTTTGCGATAGTGGTTGCTCACAAGAACCCATATTGACTCTTACATTACGAATGTCTTGACTGTTAAAAAGTTGTTTCATGCAACTTCTACAAAATGATGCACTGTGTACCCTTGTGTTTGTGGAGAGAACCATTTATTTGCACAAGTTGATCATGATTATTTTTAGTATAACTAACTTAATTGCGACAAAACTGCACAATGAATTCCGATTTCGAGTAGTGTTTGCCATATGCCTCTGAACACTATAAGGTACACTAAAACCCATGGATAGTGGTGTTTGGAAGCAGAGGCGTCATGAATAATAGATATGGAACCACCAGATGGATCTTGAGATTACCCAAAATGCATTAATAACATTTAATATCATCATCTCTACTTCCTTTAAATTAATATTTCTATCTACCTAAAAATACGCACATACCTGCTTGGTAGGAATTTTGTATAATTTCCAGTATCGGTGTGTATTTATGTATTTTTAGATGATTTGTTTTTCAAAGAAGATAAATTATGTTTCGTGACCTCTCGGGCCACACATTTTGTATACAGAAATGCTTCCTTGGAGACACTATTAACAATTCGTGAATGCTAAATGATATTCAAAAGATCTATTACCGGTAAGTGTTTTGTGCCGACTCTACTGGAACACTTCAGAGCGTTACAATCACATTATTTTAAAGTGTAAATTGTATTATTTCTGCGATTGGTTTTTCATGACCATATTGGTGGCGAACGAAATTTTTAGATGTAAGTTCGTATATTGATAATTGATTACATTTCTCTACCGATCGTCTATATGGCTTGTCATGAACATGGCCTTGAAGATGTAGTTCTTCAAATCAAGCACACTCTGGGCTATGCAGATGAGATTATCTCATGCTGTAATAACTAGCATTTTGGCCGTTTCCCGGAGGTCCGGATTCGATTCCCGGCTCTGTCAAGTCTGAGGGCTGGAATGGAATCAACTCAGCCTTGTGAGGCAAACCTAAAATGAGGCGGGTTAAACTCCTAGTCCAACTATCCTAGAAGTAGTTATCCGTGCTTTCCCCATTCTAGCCCATGCAAATACAGGGCCATGGCCACCTCCTTCCCAATCAAAAAATATCATACACACATCATATATTTTTAATATACCATATATATACACGCAAGTACACGGAGGCAAGATGACCACAAAGTCCGTAAATGAATTAGCAACAAGCATTACAGTTGTTTCCTTGCCATCTGTCGCTATAAGTCAGTTGGCAGAGCAGCGGCGGCCAAATCTGCAGGTCGGTGACTTGACTCCCATGCGCAAACATTTACATTCTGTATATGGCTTCTGTTGTTGATGTTCTTTCTTTTGGACTTCGTGGTGATTTTGCCTCGTGTACTTGGGTATGTGTTTATATATATATAGATAGATATAATTTGGGTGAAACGCCGTGTTGTTGTGATATCTGTAGTAATGTGTATTTGTTTTTCAGGTGAGTATGGGGAAAAAGGCGGCCATGGCCATGGGTTAGGAACCATTTTGGCATTTTCCTGGAGTAGAAGAGGGAAACAACGGAAACCCACATCCAGGATGGCTGAGGTGGGAATCAAACTCACCTCTTCTTAGTTTTGCCTCACGAGACTGAGTGTACCCCGTTAGAGCCCTCAGAACAGGATTAAACTTCTCCGCAGAGTCGGGAATCGAACCCGGACCTCATGGGTGACAGGCAATAATCTTAGCCACTGCACCACGGTGGACTATATGGCTTCTACGCATTTTACAAACCGGCCAAATTATGAAAGACTTCTTGGATATATTAGCCTATTCCTTCCCGTCAATTCATTGACATTGGACACGGAATGAAACACAATTTGAAGACACATTCTACTAATTTTAGTACCGTACTGGTGACATAAAAGTGTAAATTTGGAATTGAAGCCAGTTCTTGGCGAGCAAACAGTTCAGGTGTCATGGATCACAGTTGACTGCTGTATCTCCTGTACCAGGGCATCACAAATACTCATAATTACGGCCCGATGTGTAGTACATGGCGCTGTCTGATCAGCGCTGCTTGTCTCGACACAGTGTGGAGTGGTTGTTAAATGGATAGTTTTGGAATTGATCATCAAACTTATAAATTAAAGTGACGACCTGTGTCATAAAGTAAATGGAAATTTGTATTTTGAAATGCAAGGCTCGAGTTTAAAATGTTCAATTTGCATAGCCACATGGAAAAGGTATCTTATAAGCATGCTGGTTCAGTGAATCATTCAGTATAAGGTTAAAGACGGAAATAAGTAAATGGAAAATGCAATCGTTAAAGAAATCTGGTGGTGGAGCATACCAAGTGAAGAGAAGCTTCAATTAATTTGCTTTTCTATTGAAGTAATTTTTATTATAAACTCCTTTGTAATTTTAAAACACTTGTTCTGCACGCTTTGATTGCTATTTTAATTACAATAATATAGTTTGATTACGCCGTCTGCTGTCATGGTAGACACGAGCCAAATCCTAACCGTTCCCTGTTATAGTGTTTGTGCACACAATGTACCTGAGTTTTACAATTCACCTTCTGGCTGACTAGCTCTACCCGTACTCGTCTATATAGCAGTCCCAAGTGCCCGAGTGTACTTTTCTTCACAGGCGCACTGCCCGTCTCCCGGACAACCAGAATCTTATCAAAGTTTATTTTCCTTTGTGCAGTTTCCAACGTGGAAACGAACATTAACAATCAAAAGAGTAGTGACAGTACTGTAGCCTTCAATCAAGTCATTTAATAACAATAATAATAATATGAAATATATACTGCTCAAAAAAATTAAAGCACCACTTTTTTCAATGGCCACCAAATTTGGAAAGTTGACTGCACAAGGTCGAAATCTCAGTATGACGTTTGCTCCGACGCCTACCAAGCACATGCTTCAGCACAACTCCCCAACTTGTGTAGTTTCGGGATAGCGTCCGCAAAACCAGCCCATTTTTGAAAACCGTAAATTGAAGTTTGCGAAAAACGCTGTAAGACTTGTCGCAGGTTGCCAAAGCAGTCGAAAATGAATGAGTCTTGCTCTTAAGGTTCCACGAACACGTTGAAATCGTTACATTTGACGTTTGGGCATTTTCAACCCCCTTCATCATCCCCTAAACATGGACTACCATTGGGGGCGTCTGAGAAGGTACCGGGAGTGTTTAACCACCTGAAAACCTGTACACCGTCCTCAGTTGCTGATTGCAGTAAGTTCTTAAGGCCTCCGGCAATGTCCACACCCCCTAACACCCTCAACTGGCATGGGACCAAACCACCCCTTCTCGATTCACCCCTAAGGAAGGTTTTAATCGAGATGTTTATCAGTGCTGCTAATGGGGGGGGTCTTCCCCTAACGTTTCAAAACAGGAACTGTGCCTTTGTCACCACCCCTTCCCCTGCAACCCCCGTTTGTATGATTTTTCGAATCAGGCCCTTTTTAAGGGCTGAAACGACGTCTTAATCGCTGAAAGGGCTGTAAAGGTCCTTAGAAGTAGTGGTGACACGAAATCAACCCCTTCCGATCGATGATTGACATTCCGTCCCCCAAATTCGAAATTTTTGCACCCCCAACCCTCCCTGTCTGGACGCGTAATGCGTCATGGCAGAGTTTTCAGAGTTGGATGAAAATGAAGCTTATGGCCTGCAATGGAGCCCAAAACAGCAGGCTGGATAGAAATTCATCGGTAGGTTGGGAAACGGGACCAAACTTTTCAAAAAAGTGTACAGCCTACAGTAAGTACGCCCATGCATAGGCAACCCACATCACGTCCGTGCGTGTGGGTTGCCTATGATTGGCAATAGGTTACAAAGTTTGGCAATGGGAGAAAAATGACGTGATGTGGGTTGCCTATGCATTGGTGTACTTACTAGAGGCTGTTAACATTTTTGAAAACTGTTTGGTCCCGTTTCCCACCCTACTGATGAATTTCCATCCAACCTGCTGTTTTGGGCTCCATTTCAGGCCATAAGCTTCATTTTGATCCAACTCTGAAAACTCTGCCATGACGCGTTACGCGTCCAGACAGGGAGGGTTGAGGGTGCAAAAATGTCAACTTTGGGGGATGGAATGTCAATCAAACATCGGAAGGGGTTGATTTCGTGCCACCACTACTTCTAAGGACCTTTACAGCCCTTTCAGCGATTACGACCTCATTTCAGCCCTTAAAAAGGGCCTGATTCGAAAAATCATACAAACGGGGGTTGCAGGGGAAGGGGTGGCGACACAGGCGCAGGTCCTCTTTTGAAACGTTAGGGGAAGACCCCCCCATTAGCAGCACTGATAAAAATCTCGATTTAAACCTTCCTTAGGGGTGAATCAAGACGGGGTGGTTTGGTCCCTTGCCAGTTGAGGGTGTTAGGAGGGGTGAACATTGCCGGAGGCCTTAAGAATTTACTGCAATCAGCAACTGAGGACGGTGTGCAGGTTTTCAGGTGGTTAAACATATCCGGTACCTTCTCAGGCGCCCCCAATGGTAGTCCATGTTTAGGGGATGATGAAGGGGGTTGAAAATGCCCAAACGTCAAATGTAACGATTTCAACGAGTTCGTGGAACCTTAAGAGCAAGACTCATTCATTTTCGACTGCTTTGGCAACCTGCGACAAGTCCTACAGCGTTTTTCGCAAACTTCAATTTACGGTTTTCAAAAATGGGCTGGTTTTGGGGGCGCTATCCCGAAACTACATAAGTTGGGGAGTTGTGCTGAAGCATGTGCTTGGTAGGCGTCGGGGCAAACGTCATACTGAGATTTCGACCTTGTGCAGTCAACTTTCCAAATTTGGTGGCCATTGAAAAAAGTGGTGCTTTAATTTTTTTGAGCAGTATATATTTTGAACTCGAGAAATCAGTTTCCAAACCATGTAGCATATTATCCGACTACATGCTCTGTGCACTTCATATAGTTAGCACAGGCCGTATTAAAAAAGTTTTGTGTCTGCATTATTCATTAATTTTGCACTCACTAGACTATTATCTATGAATCTCATGTTTTAAAGCATATGCGTAAACCAGCTATATGGTTACATAATTATCTTCATTGCAAGTTCTGCAATTTCTCTCAGCGCACTGTGAAGTATTGCGAATAAAGAGCTGGTCACTTACATTTTCAGAATCAAAACCTGTTTGTATATTTTTAAATGACCACCGATTATTGCAATGGCTTGCATTTTTTACTATCACTCCTCAGTTTCAAGTTTGAATTCCTGCTCTGCCAAGGTTCTGTACTTAAGGCCACGGCTACCTAAAGCCCAATCCTAGACACAGTTCCAAATGCACACACTAGTATAGGCACCATAATAAAACATGATATCTGACAAATCCCACGCATACTTAAATGCACTGGCTAAATAACCACGATATCGCTAAACAACAACTCTAATATTCTTACAGAACTAGTATATCTGAATATTCTTTTATTTTCCATACTTGTTATTGCTTACATAAATAGGCAAGGACGGACAGTTATATATTTTCTTTTGGTGACAGTTCCAATATTTTAAAATGTAAATTTCACTTAAAAGATCTGTTATGAATTTTGAGACATATGTACACATTTCGTTTTGTATAGCAAGGATAAAAAGTGCTTTGTTTGATGTAGTTGGCTTTAGCTGGCGTTTAGAAAGTGTGTTGCCTTATTTCCATGAAAATCACTCTCGTCAAATGTACAGCACAAACACCTCATGAATGCAGACGTTTTATTCTAGACGATGATATTATCAAGTAAGCAAACTATTAGACTCGACGCCAGGTTTCCAACATTTCACATAAGTTATACTTTCCATGATTTAATGCAGTAAAAATGTTTGAAATGCACTGAAATTATTTCAAATGATTAGACAATAGTCTCTTAAGAAACTGACAGTAAAATGCTATTTTAGAATGTTCACCAAAGGAAGAGCCTTGCTAATGCAGAAAACAAAATGTCACACATATTGTGTGACTGCTCTATTCTATACTGTAGTAGTTTTCGTGTGAATTGTGAGCAGAGGGATTCAAAGTATTTTTACTGATGGTTCGTTCATGAACGATTCAATTATTCGAGGACCGTAGGCTGAAATCAACAGAATTAAGAGGTACATTCCAAATGCAATGATAAAAGGGAAAACCGACCCAGCTCAGGTGTCCCTTGGATTCCCCAAATCCGAAAATTTCCAAATGCAGGCCTTTATAAGAGAAAATATATGTCCCTAAGGCAGACTAACAGGATTTAGTGTAATAAAGGATGTCAAACGCTGGCCAATGAAATTATAAACGATTGTGGCTGATTTAAATTATGTATTTAAGTCAAATCATTCATATTTTAAGTTTTTGAAATAGAAAATGTTTTTGTGTTTTCTTTTCGGCAGCAACTTCTTCAGTTTTTCATTAAATGTTACCTTTGAAGTTTGTCCTTGAGAATAAATACATCTAAAGAAGTGTGAACTATTTTAAGTAAGTCGTCTAATTCGGTCATGAAATATAATGTTCTTTGGAAATGAAAAGTGCAATTTTCAGGAAGGCAGTTTTTAAATTTCACAAACTTGATCCACTTGTGTCTTATTACACATTCATCTCAAAGATCTTTTCACTAGAACAGAAATATCTTAAATACTACTGGGATTATTTACAAGAAAATCCACTGACACTGCTCTTACTCATATTAGTACCCTCGAATACCTACTGATTGCGCTAGGGTTCGATCCCGCAAGCTTGGGCACAGCACCTGAGACCGTTACCAAGGCGCCTCGCAGTCGGCCGACCATTAAATAATACCATCAAGTTCATTGGGCAAGACTTTGAAAATGTGGCCGTAGACGGGATTCAAACCCGGAACTCTTCTGTTCCGGGCAGGTGCGGTTAGTTCCTTGAGGCTCATTCCCAAAACTTACAAGGGAACACTGGTATCGTCTATCCCGCGATCTAAATGTATTTGTCAGAGGATACTCTTGAAAGGTTACTCTGTACGATGGTGGTGAAAAGAATCGGCTAAAATTAACATTAATAGCCGCTATTTAATTCCATTGAAAGGGCACGGAACAGGAAGTCAGCGCATGGAACTGAAAAGCTGACAGTTGCTTGCAAGACAGAATGCGAATGGTTGCCTTCCAGTTCCATGCGCTGACTACTGCGTGTCTTCTCAATCGCATGAAATAGATGCTTGATGCTAATTTTAGACGATTTTTCATGTAGAGTGACCTTTCAAGTGTATCTTCTGCCAATTTCAATCAGATCGGGGAGTAGACGCTATTCGCGAACTCAAGCGACGGTGCTGCCGCTTAGCTGGAACTAGAGGAATGGTGATAGAAATATTAACAAACAGCTGTTTAACCTGCGATTTTTGTTGACGTGTGTGATCTTCTCTCAATTTTTCAGCTTTTGCATAATAACTGAGGCTGAAAAATGAGTAATAGATATTGTTCAGCTCCACAGTGCTCTTCAAAGGCAACAAGAGGCATATCAATGCATTACTTTCCTAAAGAGAAAGGTTTAAAGAAGGAATGGAGTCGAGTACTTCGCATCGCAAAGCCGATTTCTAAATATATGATTGTATGCGGTTTGCATTTCACAAAGGAGGATTATTTATCCAGGTTAGTAAACATTCCTTTGTACGTGTACTGTAGATGACCTGTTTATTTCTTTCATACATATTAATTACGTCCCAGTTGTGGAAAGATAACCTTCATACACTGGATTAGGCTACATTATTTATACCTATTCTTCTTAATGTGGACTACACAAGCTACTTCCAGTGGGGTAGGATTATCAATAAGCATGAGATTGTTATAATATTGCAGTAGAATTATAAATATATTTTTCTTTCAGATGTGAGAGCATGTAAAAGATACCTGAAGAAGGGCGCCATCCCCTCTCAGAAATTGCCACTGAGATCATTGGATAAGAAGATATCTTCTCCCCTGAAACTACAGGCAGAGGCCAGGGATGCAGGTGTGCAACATAGACATGAAGCTGTGGCACCACCATCTCCAACTGAAGACAGTGAAGTGGTAACTGAAGACACAGAGACTGTGGCAGAGGAGATGTTTGCAGCTCTGGTGGAAGATCCCACTCGAAGGAAATGTGTAGAAGATAAAGGGATACAAGTAACGCCAAGTGTAATTGATGATTGTAGAAAAATAACTTTAGAGGACATGATGAAAACAAATAGAGAAATTAATGCATTACTGGTATCCCATCGGTTACATTATTAGATAATATATGTGTTGCTACAGGAAACTTAGAAAGAGAGAGTGCCAAACCACTAACCTTGTCATTAAGACAGCGTATCATTTTAGTGTTCGTGAAATTGAAAATTAATCTTTCTTTTAGGTGTTTAGCTGTTCAATTTGGGGTCACAGCTAATACATGTAAGAACTATTTCCATGTAACAGTAGAGTTATTACATGAGGCACTAAAACAGCTGTTCCATGGATGGAGAAAGATCTGATTAAGAAGAGGATGCCTATATGTTTACAACATTTTCAGAATACTAGAGTTATTTTGGATTGTACAGAAATTCCCGTGGAGAAAAATAAGTGTTTAAAGTGTCGTGTGATGTCCTACTCTCATTACAAAGGAGATTACACATTGAAAGTACTTGTTGGTGTTGCACCATCAGGTTTAGTAACTTTTGTAAGTCAAGTGTATGGTGAAAGGGTTACAGACAAAGAAATATTTTTGCAATCCAATTTATTAGGTATGTTATTACCTTATCAGGATGCTGTAATGGTAGATAAAGGATTTTTGATAGAGAGTGAGTGCATTGAAAGGAATATACAATTGACCAGGCCACCCTTTCTTGGTAAGAATCAGCAATTGTCAACAGAGGATGCACTCAGGACTGCTGACATAGCTGCAGCTAGAGTGCATGTAGAAAGAACAATTCAGAGGATGAAAATATTTAAAGTATTAAAAGGGAGAGTCAATTTATATATGGTTCCATACATGGATTCTGTAATGACAATTATTGCAGGAGTAATGAACTTTTCAGCTCCTATTCTTAGTGTTGATAAGTATGACTAAGGAGACTTTTGCTACTGGTACCTAGTACCCAGTTGGTGGGTGTGTTTTTTCTAAAGCAGAATTTGAGCGCTGTATCAGCAGCGAAGTAAAGCGCTACATATAAACTAGCTGTAAATAGAAACGGATAGATGGCACAAAATGACAGTCGTTTAAACGTGTTTCGTTCATTATTTCAAAATAAATTTAATACAACTTAATATAACAATGGATCCACTGGGAGACTAAACTGATGATGAATGCATAGTGGTGTGGCTCAATGAACAACTTTGTTAATTTCACGTTGCTTGTACTTTTTAGGTTTTCCGCACCTTAAAACCTCAATAACTAACTAATTTTTAGGTTAGGCCTAGGCCATTCGAGTTACCTTCTACGAATTAATGCCCTTGCTTTAGCCACTAAAGTTGCATGATCGTTTCATGAATGTAGCAGCATATGGATGAAAATTCCTGAACTTAAGGTTACCATATCTATAATATTCACCATAACGTTTATGTGACAGGTTAAATTGGATCTAAAAATAGGATGAACAAGCTCTCGACTTACAAATAATTCTTAATTAACCTACTGATATGCTGCTGGTGGAAATGTAGGCCTATAATCATGTAGTCTCATAGGCTACACTAGTAGCCACAGCATGTCGCTAATGATATCGGAGTAGACTGTGCATGCACACGTTAACATGAGTTTGCTGGTTTGTGACATTACTTCAACAAATTTAATGTATTTAAACTCTCCTGATTCCATTCTGGCCCCTGTTACTGCCACATGCATGGTTCCAATAGGCACAAGTGAATTTCTCGCTAGCACTACTTAGCCTCATCCATTGCACAGCCCTGCCCTCTACCCTAATTTTTTGAGGAGTCTAAACTCTTCCTTCTACAGTATAGCAGAATTTAGACCAGAAGAACCAAATCACTAGTAAAACAATGTATAGTAAAGGAAGGAAGCTTGTAGTTTTACGTGACCATTAATCTCGCAATCATGAGCCACGGGAACTTCTTTTTACATTGAATCCGAACCACAGGACACGGCGTTGCACTTAAAAATATCTTGCATGCATTGACCAGGAATCGAACCTGGTCCACCTTGGTGAGAGGCCAACAGCTTGATCGCTCCGCCACCACGCCCCCAAGTATACAGTGGATTATAATCAACAAGTTCTCTCTAACATACATTAGCCTACTAGTTCATACACAGTATACAATTTGCGTACCTAGTTAGAATGCACCCGAGTGAAAGAAAATAGGCTGATACCCGTAGCCTATTATTTTTCATGAGAAACCTAATAGAATTTTCTGTCACTCTGCCAAGTACAGATATGTTACCATGCTGGGGTATGTACACCAACAAAATTATAGTAATGTTTGTAGACATAAGAAAAAAAATGTGGTATTTTGTTCATAACTACGTACTATATGTACATTATTTTCACAAATCTGAGTTCTTATGGAGAATGGGTTTTCCTCCATAGTCCATAACCAAAGAAATTTAATCATCAATTGAATACTCGTATGATTATGAACTTCAAAGCAATGCTACGCCTTTCTAGGCTTGATCCTACTTATCTTCCTGGATGGCTCTCGTGTAGCATCCGTTGCCCGTTTCGAAAGTGCGTTATTTTATTTAGTAGCGCTCTGAAAATGGTTTGTAATTACTCTGCCACATTATTAAAGCCATTTGCCATTGACAAACACCGCATAAACACTTCCAAAATAAGGAAATTGTCAACATTAACTTTCAAGTAATAAACATATCAAAAAGCAAGTCGTTATGTTTGCTGCCAACTTACTGATTGTGCTGCTAGGCAAAACCATTGGCCTGGATAAAGAGTATTGATGCATGACTACCCCCACTGTGCGTAACAAAAACCAGGGGTGTTTATATTAGCCTAACGCGCAGGGCCGCGCTACCTAACCTTTATTGGCTTAGGCGAAAACCATTGGTCTGGAAACAATGTTGGCACTCTGAAAAAATACAGTAACACTCTATCGAAAAAATATTCAACTCCTGTATATTAGTAACATTGGCCATTTCTATAGTAAATTTTTCGGATTTTAATGGCGCCGGGCAACGTATACCACACGAGTTCCTAATTGATATTCAGTCGTACACTCGTATACAACAACGCCTTCAAGAAAATTCAGATGAAAACAAGAGTTTATCTTGTTATGACTGCAGCCATTTTTCAATGTATCAAACGTGCAGCGAAGTGAAACCACTCTGCATGATGACTCATCTTAAGCTAAAATGTTGGGGGATGGGGATGCTCTGTGGTATGACCTACATGATGATATTATTACATTCACATTGTACTTCTATGATAAATAAAGCATTTGAAACAATATCACTTTTTTATTATTTTATAAATTAGCCTATTTATGGATACAATGTAGCAATAATTACTCTAAGTTACTTTCTACATCAACTATCCTATAAGAAAAGCTAGTAAAATGCTAGAAAAAACATCAATTGTTATCGGCAACTCCAGCTATCTGATTATGACATCTAGCGGTAATAATGAGAAACTTACCAAGTAGGGTACATTTGTCACGTGGTGTCTGTTGGTATTATGGATCCTTGTATCGTGGTAAATTCTTTGTGTCTTTATACATAAGTAATAAGTTTTACTCGTTGATAGAGTGCAAAATGAGTAAAAGCAAAGTAGGCCTATATTGCTCTGTTCACGGCTGTAAGTCGATGTATAAGAGGGCTGCGGATATAAGTTTTCATCACTTTCCAAAAGATGCAAATAGCAATAGCCGAAAGGGGACGATACCAAAAAAATACGGTCAACAGGGGCGGGTTGGACCTCTCACCACTACACACACTGACGACAGGACGGGTTGTTCACTGTTACGCCGAGCCAAGCCGCACCTAGACAGCCAAGTACAGTCTCGCCGAACCAAGCCGTACCACGACAGCCAAGCTTCATCAGTCAGGTATCCTTCCCCGCTCCCTAGTTCATTTCCCTACCAACCACCATCACCTCGCCCTGCGATATCCGAGCCATTCCACTACGAGTCATATAGGCCTAATTTGACTTCGCAGGGTAAATATCTACTCTGCAAGAACCTGCTACCAGTCCGATATTCAACACCAAACCTACCTGCTAACCATCCAACAAATCAAGCAATTACTGTCTCCCCAGAGTTTTAATGCAAGTTAAACTCATCCCTGTGCCCTACCAAGCAGCAAATAATTTCCAGAGTCTATGGTACAGTGAGCAAACTCAAATATAGCTTTTAAACGTAACAGCGCCAGGACTCGAACTGCTCAAGAACAAATACCAGCAGACAACCGATGCTTGATAATATGCAATTGCCACATAAAATCTAGTGGAACACACAAATTAGATCACGTGTATCGCACAGTTATACATATATACAATTAAAAATAACACTGTCATTATTTTAGGGTCCACATTTACCGATTATAACCGAAAAATAAAAAGTGTTCCATATCAAACGCGTGTTATTGATTATTTTTACCCTACTTATCCAGACCGACCGCAGCGCAGCTGGCCACCACGTGTGTACTTCTACTCTCCCACTCCTTTCCTCATGGTTTTCAAAAATCTTAAACAAAGCAATGCTTGCAGCTGCACCTGACCATAATATTGATGATTTGTCTTTAAGGATAAAGTATTTTCCTCAATCGACCCATTTAAATATTTTAGGCCCTGCACTACATCAATTGCCGTCTGCGTTTTACCTGCTAGAGGGCACTTAACCTCTACACAACAGAGTGAACTAACCACACCATCCAGACTTACACCTAACCATGGGGCACTTGGAGGAACAATAATGCCCACCGGTTCCACTTTACTTTTAAAAGCAATTTCATAAGCTTCTAAGGCTACTAGTTCAAATTTTTTCCCATGCACAGTTGCCATGTGTCCCTTGAAATCAGTTTTGAACAGCCTACTCACTTTTAAATTCCAGCCAGGGCTTTTATTTTTGCTGTAAGTAAAAACACTGTAACAAGTAATACCAGTTAATCTTACTTTTCTTGCATTCTTCCAAATTTCTCCAGATTGGGTAAGAGTTGTCAAACATAATTTTACACTGTCTTCATATGTGAGAGCTACCTTCTCATAAAAAAATTGAGCAATGTCACCTTGAAGTTCTGCATCAAAATCAACCATAGCACTAAATTGTGGCAACAAGTTGCTGTTGCCTAAAAGTTTATGGCATAGGGATAATTGTAGCAAATCATCACCACTCGAGACTTGAATAGTAGTAGTAGTAGTAGCAGTAGTCTCCCTTAAGCGCAAAGTAAGATCCAGCTCGGATCCCTGTGCCCCAGAAAGTAGAATATCCAGTATATTATTCCCGCCAGCACTACCGACTAGGCGACTTTGGAGGGTCGATTTGACAGTTCATCTTCCCATGTGGCAGAATTTATTTATAGGAATCGCTTTGCCGTATATGTAGTTGTCTTTCTTTAACTTGCCCCATTGCTGCTTCAAATCTGTGGAGCTCAGGTCTTCCAAGTTTTCAGTTGTGTGCCTATTACGAAAAGAAGAAAAAACAAATACAGTCAACTTGTACACACTTCGATTTATCGGCTTCAACAGTATTATATCTTCTAAATTTAAATGCATCTACTTACCGAAATATGTAAAGCAATGTACCGACTACATGCTTACACTTTCCTGAACTTCCAGCCTTACAGGTACACGAACAAATTAACTTTTTCTCGGCAACTGGTGATCGAATCTCAATTTTAATGTGGTGAGGAACTCCCGTCAAATTACTGGTTTGTATGCATAAAGCTTAAAGTCTCACTAAATCTTCTATTTCGGCTACTCTCCCAAACATAATTAAGTGTTTGACATCTAAAATTGCCTGTCTTTCAACGAGAGGCCACCTAGAATCCCCAACAACATTCAATACATCATTCAAGTCTATCACCATTGCGTCCACCATTTTGTCGCGACCGACCTGCCACCTACATTTGATTGAGTTCGCGAATCAGAGTTCCCTTGTTAGATGGAGAGGCGCTATTGCTGCAGCTCCTGGAACGACGTGGGTGTATAGGTGTATAGACAACTCACAGAGCTATCTGTGGGCCACAGTCAGAACCTGGCATTTCTCAGATTCCAAGCCGAATATGACGGAAAAATAGACAACAGTCCTATTCGAACTATGTGGGCTCGTGAAATACCTCTTACATATCGTTTGGCCTTTAAAACACAAAATTCATTAAAAACCTTAGCTGCAGATAGCTGGAGTCAGAGGAATGTATTATAAATAATTTTAAGGCTATGATTATTATAATTATTAGCAGCAATAGTAGTAAAAGAAGTAGTATTAGTATTAATAGTACCGCAAATCGGGGTTAAATTGGCCCAGCGTGTGAGTATGGCCTACGCCCGTGATTCAACATGAGGTTTGGAAAAGTCAGCCGAGTATCTTAATATATAATACGCTAAGGTGTATGTTACACAAAACTCAAGCTCCTAAACCAGAGGGAGTTATAAGGTGTGGTTTGTACCAAAATCTTCCAAATCGTCTCAATAGTACAGGAAAAATCTTGCATTTTTTGAAAAGTCAACGGTAATATATTTATTTGTTTATAAAGTGCTTTTAAACAAATAAACAAGACGATAGTCCCTGGCGGAACTGTGTCGCGTAAAGCCCGCATAGCACTAGGGCCGGGCGGGTAGTCTGTACACATGGGGTGCACACAACCCATTATGCGAGAGTTCTCGCACGGGTCTAAAGGTGTTGCCACACACAATGTATTAACGATAATCTAGCCCGTATCTCATGGGTAACAACCAACCGGCCTTTTCACATTTAGGCCTACTATTTTCTCTAACTAATATTATTGTTAGCATAGTTAATTTAATTGTCTCTAGATTAATGAATGCTAAAAACTATAATGAAATCAACAAGTACTTCAAAAATATATAAAGTAGGTCAAAGTAACCCCACTTATCAGTATTATTATTATTATTGCCTGCGTTTTTATGTATCTTCTCTTAAAAATACGCTTAGCAGAAGTCTAGGAGTTGAGTAGGATAAGTGGTTATCAAGAAGCAGGAATTTGGGGTCAGACTCAATTCGGTGAAAGGACATTTCCAAACGCGTCGTCAATTTAATTACTGGCACGTTAACGTTTCCTTCCGAAGTCAACATTCTGTCCCCGATGTCTCAAAAAGCACATCCGTTATAAGGGGGGAAACCCAGCTTAACAGAGGAAAATAAGGCCAACATTCATTCGATTGTTAAATATGCTACACATATCGTTGACAAGTGCTGCACATATCCCAGTATTGGTGTGCTTCCTGGCAGCCAGAATCAACTTCAATAATGTAAAAATTCTAATGATAACATTTTAAAATACAATTTTCAAAATTTCCCGCCTTTTTAACAATGTATCACCGTTTCCCTTCTAAATTCCAAGTTTATAAGAATTTTCGTACTTTTTCTTTTTTAAAGTGTGTATCAAACCTCAACCTACAAAACGAACCTCAATCACTAACATACACTGTGATTTAGATATTTTTATAGAGTTTTTATTCTGAGCACCTGAATAAAATAAAATAAAATAAACTTAATAAAAACTCTTTAAAAATATCTAAGCCACAGTGTATGTTAGTGATTGAGGTTCATTTTGTAGGTTTAGGTTTGATATACACTTTAAAAAAGGAAAAGTACGAAAATTCTTATAAACTTGGAATTTATAAGGGAAACAGTGATATATTCTTCAAAAGGCGGAAAAATTTTGAAAATGTTATAATTAGAATTTTTACATTATTGAAGTTGCTTCTGGTTGCCAGGAAGCACACCAACACTGGGATATGTGCAGCATTTGTCAACGATATGTGTAGCATATTTAACAATCGAATGAATATTGGCCATTTTTCCCTCTGTTAAGCTGGGTCTCCCCCCATAAAATATTTTGGACGCAATAATTATATTAATAATCATATATCCCCTACAGGATGTAACAGGGTTCTGAGGATTTCTGGTGAAATTCTCACTTCCTCACGCTGAGCCGTACTGTGCCCGTTTAGACCGGAGTCCGCACGTCCACATATGCATTTTACCAAGAATCAGTCAGCACGAGAGTCAAAATATCCCGGGGCGCCAGATGGGTTAAAGCTAATCGCAAAAACGACATCAAATGAAAAAATGCTTTACTGATTTTTGGCTCAATGCAACAATAAGTATAGAAGGAGATTCAACTAGGCATAACACATTATGTAAAATTATCTCATTTTATTCTGAATTTAAAATTGACTGCAAAAATAAAATGCTCAAAGCAGCATCATTCACGTGTGGAGACCCACATTACTATTTACACAATGTACAGAAATTTTCCAACACATTGGACAATTATCTTTGGAGACACAAGTCTGATTATCAGTCCTGTAGACTGTGTTCCAAAATTATATCCATTATTTATGATTAAATCCAGTTCAAATTTAATTGTCTTTACTGGAAATACTGTAGTTCACTGGTTGAATTTTTACATAATATTAACACTCGTAGAATAATTGTTCATAGAATTTTTAACTTTCACTTATTTTTCCAGTTTCAAAAAAAATATTGTCAAAAAATATTATTATCTCTGAATCAACACAAATTATGTACACATATTAATAACAACATCTGAAAAGTATTTGACCATTGAGCATAGCATCGAAGAACTGTGCGAAGCACAACAAAATTAATTGTTCTTCTGACATTAAACGTTTCGAGAAGTGACTCGATTATGAACTTCAAGTTCCTAACAAAATATATGATTTCTGAATCATTAACTTGATCAATAAATTGTTGGACCATTCAACTATTCGATTTTCCACTTGGAATCATTATTAAGAAAAATATTTATATTTGTGGCCATTTTAGTAACTTTCACAACTTGCAATTCTTTAACAGAATGCGGAAATAAGAATTGTAGCTTCATAATAAATTCATTTAGTTCATGGCACTAGGATTGAAAGCATCCTTCAAATTATTCGTGGTTATAGAATTATTTTTAATTGGCAGTGGCCCATTCTATTATTTGTGTAAGAACACAACATTCCAACAACAACGGCAAAGGTCTTCCTCTGAAGAAGAATAAAATACTATCATGACAAATCCGGGTTCTAGCAAAATCAGTCTTAATGGGATCCGTAAACAAGGTTGAAATAAGAACTGATGGTTTTTAAGAAATAAACTTTGGGTCATTCATACGACGCAATGTGTAGTTCCAATACTCCTTCTTTAACACTGAGTCATCGAACCTGCTATTTGATTGATGCTCAAATAAAAACCTCCTCATTCCTGCGACTTAAACATGCGCACCTGGGAATGGCATTTCAACTACTCCACACACATAAATTTTCTTCCCAAAATTTATACAATACATCAAGCCTCTGCTTGTTATCAACACTGGAAGATTTATAAACATACAAGTTTATTTTATTTTACCATTCAGTTCAACCCGTGAAGTTACCATACTTATGATAATCTTTATTTCACTTTCGAATGTGTATTTACGTCATGATTTTATATAAATACAAAAATATCCTAATTGATACAAATATCATTTGCTTCCCGTTTCATGCCTCTCCGTGTTATCTGAAAAATATACTTTGCTCATTGCAAATATTAACTGTTCAACCAGAACTGTAATGGTGGTTGAATGCGGGCTTGCGCTAACCACTATCCTTCGGAAAATCACCTGTTCCAAACTAGAAATGATTGAACTACTTCATAAGCTCTCTCTCAATAAATATGATTATTAGAAAATATAATCTCCAAGAATTATTTAGAAAAGTTATGAAAATCATTATTATTATTATTAGTGAATTATTATTATTATTATTATTATTAGTTATATTATTTTAAATGCGTTTAATTATTATTTCATTATGTGAGAATCCACATGTTCGATTCTTCGAATATGGATAAAACATCCATTTCTCAACAAAAATAATTATTAACTTTTACAGTTACATCGGCTGATTACCGTGATTATCAAAAAATATGAAACATTCAAATAAATGTTCGTTATGCTCGTTCATCGATCCTAAACTGTTGTGAGTGCTGAAAATACTCAGAATAACTCTAATATGTCTTGCGTAAATCATTGCAAGATTTAAATACGAAGAAAAACAAATGTGTTGGTCATCTGCAGAAAATGAGTTTGTTCCAATTAGCTAGGCATAATATAAAGTCAAAATGTGGCTTAAATTTCTCGTTGGTCTTGAAGCGTAGTGAACCTGGTCTGTACCAGATTTATCCAGATACATGTCCTATCGGACACGCACGTCTAATCCTTGTATCGGCCGCCATTTTATACTCACAATCTGTCTAACACGACATAGTGGAAATATTTCTTGAAGTTTGAAGTAACTGCTGATCCATTGTTATATTGGCTTCAATTAAGTCCATAGCAGTTTGCTTAAATGGGGTCAGATCTAAATGATCTATTCTCAAATATGTCAGTTGTAACATAACTCACGGTAATCTTTTCAGTACAAGAAAACACTGACAGTCTAAACCAATCAACGGCTGTTCTGAAGATCGTTCCCTGGGCATGGCTTATCACCATCTATCATGCGCGAAGCAACTTATAGTTTCCCTTCGTCGGATAATGAACAACACCGTGATAGACTGGCCTTCAATATACTGAAAGATCGAAGTGGTTATCAAGTTACAATTTATGAAACTGACTAATTGGACTAAAATATCCAAGTATTAAATTATTATTACTGGACTGTGACAAAGTACTTTCTAGACAAAGTCTAGCATATGTCCATATAGAAATAAAATATTTCACCAGTGTCCGTAGAAAAATAACAATCACCTTATTGATTCTATCTGCCGGAAACTTACTATGTTCCACATGTATCGCAGCACTTTAGTAACTATCACCATTTAAAGATATCTTCTGCGTAGATCCGGCAACCATGTGCCTTGGCTCAACGTGGCAGCACCTTGTCATGCAAGAACTTGGTTCGAAGTGAGCTGATGTTGCTTGGGCCGGCCGGCTTTTATTCAAAACGGTCAGGTCCACGCGGAATCACGCTGAAATCTGGAAATCCTCATATCTCTGGTATCCCTGGTCCGATTCACTTGAGACTAAGTGCATTCTCTTTCATTTGGCCGTGCCAGTAATCTGATCCAAGTCTCAAGTCTCTACTCCATGGCTAACTATTTAAACAACAAATAGTCTCGACCTCTGCTACTACTCGCTACGTCACTTGACATGCTCTTGGCTGCATAAAATTTCCATTCCCTTCTAGAAGTAATGGAGCGCGATATTCAAATATCTCAACTTTCAAAAGCGGCTGTAGCCTTTCCCTTGATATCTAGGTGTCTGAATCTTGGAATGCCCATTCCTAGAGTTGAGCACATCCACCCCACACCTAGCAAAAAATAAAAATTGAAAAATTTTTATTTTTCCTATCTACACATTAAATCATCTGGTTCTTGAATAATAAATCTTCAAATTCGCTGCATTATAAGTTCCCACGATGTTACCAGTTCGTGTATTGGCGATTTCATAGCTTCCATTGTTGTTTACTTCCACAAAATCATCATCATATGGATCCATGTCTCCCTGTAGAAAACGAAAAATGTTTCTAAAACTTCGGTCTCTCCTCTGGGATAAATGCAACAATCTTAACCTTCTCAAGGTATCCTCATCCTCCTGCGTCAGGTTAACTTGAAAAACCTTAGATGTAGACTCCACTGCTCTACTCAATAAATCGGCTCCAACGTTCAACTTTCCAGGAGTGTGTTCAATAACTAGGTTGAATTGTTGAATAAAAAGTGACCATCTAGTTATCCTATCACTGGCAAAGTTTGTTCTCAAGATAAACTCCAATGCGTGGTGATCAGTCCTCACAATTACTGAATGTCCAATTAGCATTTTCTTACACGACTCCAACGCGAAGATTACAGCAAGTGCTTCTAACTCTGTGGTGTAATAATTCCTTTCTGATGGACGAAGTTTCCTGCTTATGAACGCCAGGTAACGTCTCTTGTGATCGTCATCTTCTTGAAGAAGAATAGCTCCAATCCCTACGGTGGATGCATCGGATTCTATGATGAAATTCTTGGTAAAGTCAGGATACTCTAATTTCATGCTGTTTACCAATAACCTCTTGGCATCTTGAAATGATTGTTCACAATCTTCTTTCCATTTCCATTTGTTTCCTTTTTTTAATAATTCCTGCAATGGAGCAACCGTCTTAGTGAAGCTTGGACAATGCCCTGAAAAGAATTGGCATGTCCCGAGAAAACTGCGGACATTCTTCACTCTAGTAGGTCTAGGGAAGTTTGCAATCACCTGTATCTTTGTCTCATTGGGACGGTATCCTTCACCATCCAAAATGTGGCCCAAAAATTTTATTTCCTTCCGAAAGAACTGACATTTTCGAAGGTTTACTTTAAAGTTCGCTTTTCTCAAATCTGCGAATAACATCTGAAGATGTAATAAATGTTCCTCCTTGGTCTCAGATGCAATTAGGATATCATCTATGTAACGAATTGCTATCTCTTTTACTTCAGGACTCAAGTTTTGTTCCAGTGCTCTGATCAAAACAGATCCAGATGTTTTGACTCCAAATGGTAGACGGCGGAATACATATGTCTGCTGGTCAAACATAAATCCTGTAAACTTTTTGGAATCTTCACTAAGCCTAATGTGGTGGTAGGACGAAGTGAGATCAATGTTAGAGAACCAGACCTTGCCTTGGAATTTCCTTAACAGTTCCCTAATGATTGGTGGTCTGTCATACTCTGGCAGCAATCTTGAATTCAAATTTCGCGCGTCTAAACATAGTCTCAGACTTCCATCTTGCTTAGACACTACTGCTAATGGATTGACATAAGAGGTAGTGTACTTTTCAATCACATTGTTGCTTTCCATCTCTGTGATAAGCACTTTTACCCTTTCCCGATGCTTTTCCGCTACCGGATACAATTTAGCATGGAAAGGTGCATCATCATTTACACGAATACGATATTCAAAATCTTTAATTTCACCAGGTTTAATATCAAAAATATCGTGATACTCTTCCAAAATTTTCCTAGCCCTGGGGACTCCTTCTCAGTGTAGACTTCTCTTACTTCAGCTTCATGAAAAATCAGAGACCATTGAGCATCTCCCTCGATCTCTTCCTCTTCTTTTCCCTCGAAGTTTATCTCTTCGGTATTCTTGAATCTGATCGTCTCTGTCTTCATGTCTATCACTGCTTGATATTTCTGAATGAAATCCGCTCCCAATATCATGTCAAAAGCCATGTCCTTCATTACTACAAAAACATGTCGGAAATCATGTCCTCCAATAGTAACACATAAGTATAATTGTGTTTTACACAGAGATATTTTGTTGGGTATTATTCCTTGGATTTTAATTCCTGATACTGGAATCTCCTCTAAATTCTCTTTGAGCTTCCATAGAATATAAAGCTTCTCGCTCACAAGACAAAGCATAGCCCCAGTATCAATTAAAGTATCGACAGGCATACCGAATACTTCGCATGATATGATTGGCATTTTAATTCTTGTACCCATTTCTTTCCGTTCGTCATTATGTTGAATTAAGTCATCATCCTCTGCTTGCCATTTAATAATCCTGGAAGTGAAAGTGTTTAAAATTCTATCTTCTACTGTGAATTCGAAGGTTTTTTTTCTTTTCCATTCCCCCGGGATTGTTGTGTTCCCGATGGACCTGGTTCATTGGGCTTCTGTTCCAAGAACTGCAAGTTTTCTTGGTGTCTTTCTTCAAAGTTCTTCCTCGTCTCCTTATTGAACTCTTCATTGGACTGACGAGTATTCACATTCCCTCTGTTATTGTAGTTATTGTTTCTACCATAGTACCTTCTTTCCTGGTACCTTCCTTGATTATCCCTTGGCCTTCTCCATCGAGTATTATATCGATATCCACCATCCGGTCTCGCATAAGGCTTGTAACTGTATCGGTTATTGCACTGATTCTATCCTCTTTTATCGGGCTCTTCCCTCGGCGTTTTCTCTTCTCGCCCCTCTCGAATCTCTCGAGGTGTTTGGGAATAACTGTCGGCCATAACAGCGTACACAGCGTTGTTATTCTTTCCTCCCTTCTGAAGGAAGAATTGAGCGTTCGTGTGATCAAGTTTCTGCAATACCTCGTCAAATTGCTCCATATTATAAATGTCAGCAGCGATCAAAGTTCTTTGGACGTCTGCTGGAAACTGACGTATTAATGCGGTAATTAATTCATTATCTGGCATCGGCGGATCTAAATGTTGTAGTTTAGAAAGCTGTCCAGAAAAGTACGTAGAGTATCGAGTAGGTTGTGACGTCGAGAATCTCTTTGAATATAATTCTGCTCTGACTTGCTGTTGGGTTTCCGGGGACCAAAACTTTTTTAATAACCCACGGGAAAACTCCTCAAAATTGGTGAGAGTGGATTTAAAAGCTCTAAACCAAAGAAGTGCAGGACCTTCCAAAAATTTCCCTATCACTCGGATCTGTCTTTCCTTAGGGATTTTGGAATATTTTCGGTAATCACCTGCTTCTCTCAAGAATTCTACGGGTGTCACAGAATCTCGCCCTGAAAATTTAGAAGACTTATCCTCTACATTCTTGAATACAGTTATGGGGTTGGATTGAAATACTGTCCTGACCTCCTCCTGTCTCTGACTATCAGTTTCTCTAGCTGCTCCTAGGTTTATCTGTATCTGTTCTTCTCCCCTTACACTTGGCATTTTCAACAGATGGTCAGACTGTTTCTCGTCCTTGATTTGGGTTTTCATAGCCTCAATTTCCTTATGGTTTTCTTCTGCCATTTTTCTAATTGCTTCGGTTTCCTTACAGTTCTCCTTGACATCAGTGGATATCTGGTTCATAACAGCCACGTGACTTTTCAACGACCCTGTCACATCTGATATGTCCTTCTGAGTTGCTTGGATATCTTTGGAAATTACTTGAATATGGGTTGACAAAGATTCCCTAATTTCCTTGACTCCCTCTTGGTTCTCCAGCTTGAGTGTGTCTTTAATCTCATCGATAACTGTGGTTTTAATTTCAGTTTGTAATTCATTAATCACACCTTCTCTTATTTCTCCCATTACGAGTTCTTTGAATTGTTCTGTCAAACGTTGAACAACTAGAATTGCCATCTCATTGCTCTCTTTCTTCACTCTGACTTCTAGGTTGATCATGTCTTCACCAACTTTCCTAAGACCATGTTCTATCCTATCAGCTAAGCTTTGGGATCTTAGATCGGCATCGCGAAATTTATCGTCCATTAAACTTGCGTTAGTGGCTAATGAAGTTTCGAGCTCATGTGTTTTTTCGCATAATTTAGTCATTTTACTCTCAAGTGACATTTTCAAAATTTCGGAATTCTCTTTAAATTTATTTTCCATAGAATTAAATTTACTATTTAAATTTTCTTTCAAGTTATCTTTTAACCTGCTTTCTAATAAATCGTAACTTTCTTTCAAGTTATCTTTTAAAGAATCAAAACTTTCTTTAAGTTTATTTTCTAAAGAATCAGAATTTTCTTTAAGTTTATCATTTATACTTTCTTTAAGTTTATTTTCTAAAGAATCAGAATTTTCTTTAAGTTTATCATTTAAACTTTCTTTAAGTTTATTTTCTAAAGAATCAGTATTTTCTTTAAGTTTATTTTCTAAAGAATCAGAATTTTCTTTAAGTTTCTTTTCCAAAGCCTCTGTATTTTCTTTCATAATGGCTGCTACACGCCGTCCAGCTTCTTTGGAACTCTCTTCCAAACTCCTCATCATCCTCATCATCTCTTCCATAATTTTCAATTATTATTCAAAACTTAGGGGTATACATGTCGGCAGACAAAAGCTTATAATTAGAACAAGAAATATGAATAGCTAATTGGAACACTATAATAAAATGAGATTTGTCCTAATGTCGACGTAATGGAAAAACAAAATTCTCTACTTTTACGAATTACATTTACCACAATATCACAAGAAAAATATGCAAGTTCTCAAATATCCTCCACCTGGATTCTAATAATGCGTATGTCCAGTCATCGAACGTTTACTACTGAATTTACTTGACGCCCTAATGGTTAAGCCATTATCAAAAATAATCAAACACATTCTAATTATTAACCCAGTTAAATTTTTAATTTTCCCCACTAATTGGGTTTCCTACTAATTTATTCATCCAAACAAGACATCTCTCAACTCCCAAAATATTTATATAAAAATTATCACAATTTAAATCGGCATGCGATTGACCGTGTCTAACTCGAGTCCCACGTTCGAAGCCATTTCTCTCTCTATCTTATTTTATGTGCCCGTTTAGACCGGAGTCCGCACGACCACATATGCATTTTACCAAGAATCAGTCAGCACGAGAGTCAAAATATCCCGGGGCGCCAGATGGGTTATAGCTAATCGCAAAAACGACATCAAATGAAAAAATGCTTTACTGATTTTTGGCTCAATGCAACAATAAGGATAGAAGGAGATTCAACTGGGTATAACACATTATGTAAAATTATCTCATTTTATTCTGAATTTAAAATTGACTGCAAAAATAAAATGCTCAAAGCAGCATCATTCACGTGTGGAGACCCACATTACTATTTACACAATGTACAGAAATTTTCCTACACATTGGACAATTATCTTTGGAGACACAAGTCTGATTATCAGTCCTGTAGACTGTGTTCCAAAATTATATCCATTATTTATGATTAAATCCAGTTCAAATTTAATTGTCTTTACTGGAAATACTGTAGTTCACTGGTTTTACATAATATTAACACTCGTAGAATAACTGATCATAGAATTTTTAACTTTCACTTATTTTTCCAGATTCAAAAAAAAAATATTGTCAAAAAATATTATTATCTCTGAATCAACACAAATTATGTACACATATTAATAACAACATCTGAAAAGTATTTGACCATTGAGCATAGCATCGAAGAACTGTGCGAAGCACAACAAAATTAATTGTTCTTCTGACATTAAACGTTTCGAGAAGTGACTCGATTATGAACTTCAAGTTCCTAACAAAATATATGATTTCTGAATCATTAACTTGATCAATAAATTGTTGGACCATTCAACTATTCGATTTTCCACTTGGAATCATTATTAAGAAAAATATTTATATTTGTGGCCATTTTAGTAACTTTCCAACTTGCAATTCTTTAACAGAATGCGGAAATAAGAATTGTAGCTTCATAATAAATTCATTTAGTTCATGGCACTAGGATTGAAAACATCCTTCAAATTATTCGTGCTTTTAGAATTATTTTTAATTGGCAGTGGCCCATTCTATTATTTGTGTAAGAACACAACATTCCAACAACAACGGCAAAGGTCTTCCTCTGAAGAAGAATAAAATACTATCATGACAAATCCGGGTTCTAGCAAAATCAAAGTCTAAATGGAATCCGTAAACAAGGTTGAAATAAGAACTGATGGTTTTTAAGAAATAACCTTTGGGTCATTCATACGACGCAATGTGTAGTTCCAATACTCCTTCTTTAACACTGAGTCATCGAACCTGCTATTTGATTGATGCTCAAATAAAAACCTTCTCATTCCTGCGACTTAAACATGCGCACCTGGGAATGGCATTTCAACTACTCCACACACATAAATTTTCTTCCCAAAATTTATACAATACATCAAGCCTCTGTTTGTTATCAACATTGGAAGATTTATAAACTTACAGGTTTATTTTATTTTACCATTCAGTTCAACCCGTGAATTTACCATACTTATGATAATCTTTATTTCACTTTCGAATGTGTATTTACGTCATGATTTTATATAAATACAAAAATATCCTAATTGATACAAATATCATTTGCTTCCCGTTTCATGCCTCTCCGTGTTATCTGAAAAATATACTTTGCTCATTGCAAATATTAACTGTTCAACCAGAACTGTAATGTTGGTTGAATGCGGGCTTGCGCTAACCACTATCCTTCGGAAAATCACCTGTTCCAAACCAGAAATGATTGAACTACTTCATAAGCTCTCTCTCAATAAATGAGATTATTAGAAAATATAAGATCCAAGAATTATTTAGAAAAGTTATGAAAATCATTATTATTATTATTAGTGAATTATTATTATTATTATTATTAGTTGAGCCTCCGTGGCTTAGGCGGCAGCACGCCGGCCTCTCACCGCTGAGTCCGTGGTTCAAATCCCGGTCACTCCATGTGAGATCTGTGCTGGACAGAACGGAGGCAGACAGGTTTTTCTCCGGGTACTCCGGTTTTCCCTGTCAAAATTTCATTCCAGCAACACTCTCCACTATCATTTCATTTCATCTATCATTCATTTAATCATTGCCCCAGAGGAGTGCGTCAGGCCTCGGCAGCCGGCACAGTTCATATCCTCGCCGCTAGATTGGGGCTTCATTCATTCCATTCCTGACCCGGTCGGAGACTGGAAGCAGGCTGTGGATTTTCATTTTCATTATTATTAGTTATATTATTTTAAATGCGTTTAATTATTATTTCATTATGTGAGAATCCACATGTTCGATTCTTCGAATATGGATAAAACATCCATTTCTCAACAAAAATAATTATTAACTTTTACAGTTACATCGGCTGATTACCGTGATTATCAAAAATATGAAACATTCAAATAAATGTTCGTTATGCTCGTTCATCGATCCTAAGCTGTTGTGAGTGCTGAAAATACTCAGAATAACTCTAATATGTCTTGCGTAAATCATTGCAAGATTTAAATACGAAGAAAAACAAATGTGTTGGTCATCTGCAGAAAATGAGTTTGTTCCAATTAGCTAGGCATAATATAAAGTCAAAATGTGGCTTACATTTCTCGTTGGTCTTGAAGCGTAGTGAACCTGGTCTGTACCAGATTTATCCAGATACATGTCCTATCGGACACGCACGTCTAATCCTTGTATCGGCCGCCATTATATACCCACAATCTGTCTAACACGACATAGTGGAAATATTTCTTGAAGTTTGAAGTAACTGCTGATCCATTTTTATATTGGCTTCAATTAAGTCCATAGCAGTTTGCTTAAATGGGGTCAGATCTAAATGATCTATTCTCAAATATGTCAGTTGTAACATAACTCACGGTAATCTTTTCAGTACAAGAAAACACTGACAGTCTAAACCAATCAACGGCTGTTCTGAAGATCGTTCCCTGGGCATGGCTTATCACCATCTATCATGCGCGAAGCAACTTATAGTTTCCCTTCGTCGGATAATGAACAACACCGTGATAGACTGGCCTTCAATATACTGAAAGATCGAAGTGGTTATCAAGTTACAATTTATGAAACTGACTAATTGGACTAAAATATCCAAGTATTAAATTATTATTACTGGACTGTGACAAAGTACTTTCTAGACAAAGTCTAGCATATGTCCATATAGAAATAAAATATTTCACCAGTGTCCGTAGAAAAATAACAATCACCTTATTGATTCTCTCTGCCGGAAACTTACTATGTTCCACATGTATCGCAGCACTTTAGTAACCATCACCATTTAAAGATATCTTCTGCGTAGATCCGGCAACCATGTGCCTTGGCTCAACGTGGCAGCACCTTGTCATGCAAGAGCTTGGTTCGAAGTGAGCTGATGTTGCTTGGGCCGGCCGGCTTTTATTCAAAACGGTCAGGTCCACGCTGAATCACGCTGAAATCTGGAAATCCTCATATCTCTGGTATCCCTGGTCCGATTCACTTGAGACTAAGTGCATTCTCTTTCATTTGGCCGTGCCAGTAATCTGATCCAAGTCTCATGTCTCTACTCCATGGCTAACTATTTAATCAACAAATAGTCTCGACCTCTGCTACTACTCGCTACGTCACTTGACATGCTCTTGGCTGCATAAAATTTCCATTCCCTTCTAGAAGTAATGGAGCGCGATATTCAAATATCTCAACTTTCAAAAGCGGCTGTAGCCTTTCCCTTGATATCTAGATGTCTGAATCTTGGAATACCCATTCCTAGAGTTGGGCACAGTACAAATATACAGTCTGGTTTCATAACCCAATACAGGGAGTACATTAAAGTGTGATGGCACTATAGCAATATATCCTACGGTTACGGAATACGAGGAGTCCTTATCTTGTATGTTATGAAGACGTGTTCACCACACGGAGGCAGCCCGTCACCTGTCGAGATCGCGGGAGAACTGCCTTCCTTATCCTCGCACATATCGTACGATACTGCCAACAGACACATTTTAAAACAAGATCTCCGCACAAAACTCTGCGCACGGATATAAGTCCAAAGAAAATATATGTTTATTGTTGAGTGGTCTACGGCACTATGCAAAACAAAAGACTGCCATAGGCACATTTAATTATCTTTCTCAAGAGCATCCATATATTATATGCTGCCAACTCATATTTGCTCAGGTGCATTTATTTTGAACGTGGTTGTACCTCTTCTGTGGTGTCTTCTAGCTGATTTACTCTGTACTTGTGGTTTGTCCAAAGTAACGAGGCGCTGGATAGCAATTAACTAAACGGCACAGCATATGTTAGCTCCCTGGCTTCCGTAGCACTGGGACTCTGCCCTCATAGACCCACAGACTTGTGCATGAATATCCAAAATTTGATTTACTCTTTCAGGGCATGGTGTATTAGTTCTGCACACAAATGGTAAATATCGCTATGTATTTCAAATTGTTCCAGAAGACTGTACTACAGTACTGTATTGCCCTAAAACGGGCGTGATGGCGCTGTGGTCAAGTTGCTCTTCTCTCACTAAGGTGAACCGGGTTCGATTCACGGTTTATGCAAATGAAATTTTCGAAGTGAAATGGCACGTATTATGGTTCGAATTCCGTGTAAAATGGGGTCCCATGACTCGTGATCGCAAGACTGACCGTCACGTAAAACTAAAAAATTCTTTCATTGTGTTATTTAGGTATATAATCTCCCTTGAAGTAAATCCTTAGGAGAACAGGCCTACCCCTCGTAATTTCTAAAACGTTATTTTAATTACACTCTATTTGATATTTATAAATTAGACAGAACGTATGAAATTTAGTTGTATTTAATTCAGAATGAACAAGTAGTTCTGTGAAGAACTAAATAGCCTATTTTCACATTTCCTACTTATGTTAATTGCCTCTGGAAATGTGTACCGTAATGGATGTGGTATATCATAGGGGATTTCGATAGAATGGGGTTTCAGGCATAAGGTGTAATAGAAAAGGAAAGTGAGGGAAGAGACCAAAATATTAAAACGTAAATTATAATTATATTTATTTATTATAAAGCAAATATATAGCAAGGAATGAATACTTTCAAAAAAGTTACCTTAAAATTGACAATAAAAAACAATAACAATTTAAAAATACTCGTTTCTCCAGGAAACGTAAATTGCTTGCAAGCTGTAACTCCCTATAAAGGATTAAATTCAAAATTACTGAATAAAAAGAGCATAATAAAATAACCTACAATAATAATTTAAATTCATCCCAGAGTAGAATTAAAACTCGGTACTCTTATTACGAAAGGAATCCGGGTAGCGTGTTTGAACAGGAATGGTTACCACCTTTTCTGATGTGTGATACAGGAAGTATCGAATCCCTTTAAGCATCTTCCAAAGGTAGACCGGCTATTTGAGGACATCAACGGCTGGAGGTAGTTTAGTTCGCCCGCTCGGGGCTTGTGCGAGGTCAGTCGGGCATGCTCCAGGGTTCCTGGTTCGGAACCAGAGTTGATAATGGTAGATTCTCCTTATAAAAAAGAGACCAGCAAAGAGGAGTCTCTTGGTAGTAGTTCCGTCGGCTGGTGAAGTTATGTCCTTATAACCCCGACTTGCAGAGTAGATCCGTATTGAAGATTTGGCCCAAGTGAAGGCCGATGAGTTTGGACTGCCCAGGCAGGTCCTGAAGAGAGAGATGTTGGCGGCGGAGAAGAGCCTCCAGCTACAAGAGGTACCCAGAGAGGGCAATAACCCCAGCAGGTAGGTAGAGATAAGTGGTGACCAACGGAGAAGAGTCGACCAGGAGGCCCAAAGTCCAGCTGTTTTATAGTTGGTATGACATCATAGGAAGGCAGCGAACGAAAGCTGGAGGGAGAAGCCAGCAGCCAATCGGCGCATAGCACAGCGCACGAAGCCAGGGTAATGTGACAGCTCAGCTTAGTACAATCGTGATATTGAGAAAGAGAGATGTGCACTAAAACATACTTCCAAAAAGGTAAGAAAATGTAACAAGAGTAATTGAACATATAAATACAACTGATACAAAAGTTGTATGTAAAGAAAATAAATACATAAGACCGTGTTCTCACTGCAATTGCGGGGGAAGTAGCAAAATGGGGCAGAATAATGAACAAATGTTTCAAACCGAATGGGAAACAAAAACTTACAAAAACTATTCGCAAAAGCGAACAGCCTCTATCAACATACAAAATTTTAGTTTAATTGCTGTAATAGATTCGTAGACATTGAGAATAGTCTAAATATTTCGGATGGTCACCATGTTGGATTTTTTATATAATGTAGGTCGTAGAGTTATGAAGATTATTGCGTAGGTGTATTATTCAGACTTCAATCGCATAATTACGGAACACGAAATAAAAAGAAGGAAATTTAAAATTTCTGCACAGCCACCATCTCGTGGTTATGAAAACAATTGAAATTAGATGTTAGTGGATTAAAATTTGTATAAGCATTTACCGTACCAAGTTTCATTGCGCTCGTATGGTTAAATCCCGAGAAACGTCCATTTAAATATTTAAATTTCGCGTCGCCGCCATGTTGGACTTGTGGTCATCAGGGTATTGAAATGTTCATAGATGCACTCATGTTCATAGCCTTTATCAATATACAAACTTTCAGTTTGATTGCTGTCATAGATTGGTAGATATTGAGAACCGTCTAAATATTTCGGATGGTCACCTTGTCGGATTCTTATATATATAGGCCATAGAATTATATACTATTAGAAGACGATTATTTCGTAGGTTCATTATGCAAGCGTTGACTTCGATAACATGATTAGGATACATGAAATAAAAAACTAATTTTAAAATTTCGCACAGCCTCCATCTTGAGGTTATGAAAAAAGATGAACCAAATTTGATGTCAGTGCATTACAATGTGTAAAACATTAGCTGTACTATGTTTCACTGCGCTCGGATTGTAAAATCGCGTGAACAGTCTATTTAAATGTTTCAATTTCGCTTGGCCACAATGATCGTTCTGTACTTAGCAGGGTTTATAGAGTCACATAGGTGAACGTCTTCTGGTGCCCTTTAGCGCCGTACAATATTTCGGGGGTGAAGTGGGTAATAATTTCAGAGATATGGAATGCAGATGAAATATTTCACACAGCCGCCATGTTGGATTGGTGAGACGTTACAAAATTTGAAGGGCGTGGTCAGTGTCGGACAAAACACTACAATAACCTCACCATGTTTAATTGAAATCGCACCAACGATTTAGATTTGATTAGGGGAAGGGAGGGAGTGGGGAATTGGGGGGGGGGGGGGCTTAGGGCCGCGCGCACACACACACTCACACGGACAAAAGGTGATCTCATAAACCTTTTTTTTTTCATAAAAGAAAATAGGCTAAAAATAACATTCGTCTATGTTTAAAACTTGGGGAGACACTTCTCCAAAACTTTGACAATGGCCCACATATGACTGACAGCAAAATTGCCATTTGTGATAGCCTACATCATGAAAAAAATGGGAGAGACTTTTTTCTATATGTCGCAATCTTTTATAACACTATATTGACACAAAAGTGTTCTGCTCCACTGGCAAGGCATACCCCATAACAGGCCTGGTGGTACGCCATAACGACCACGACTAACTCACCCGGTTCCTATGAGTTAACAACAGAACAATATGAGGCTGGCAGCGTGGCTCAGCGGTAACATTCTCGCTTGTTGTGCTCAAGGTTGCAGGTTCGAATCCTGGCGCAGTCAGCTGGCACTAGAGGTTCCCAAATGCGAGGGAGCCATGTCAGTAGATTAACTGGCAATGTTGCATATACAAACTGACAGTTCTAACTCTTCAGTTGGTCAACACAAATTTGCCCAATGACTGGGCGGGGTACAATGTATATAATAGCGACTAGTTGCGTGGTGGTTTAGTGGTAACGTTCTCGCCTGCTGAGTCCATGATAGCGGGATCGAATCCCGGCACAGTCAGTTGGCATTTGAGGGTGCTTAAATGTGAGGGAGCCGTGTCAGTAGATTTACTGACACTTTAAAGATCCCCTTCGAGGCAAAATTACTGCACCCCGGCTTCTCTTAAAGCCAAAGTAGATAAAAGAGACGTAAAACCAATAACATTATCATGTGAATTATGTAAATAATACTCCTGGAAAAGAATACATGTATTAGTTATGATCACTGTATTATATACAAAGTCAGAAATCACATGTAAGGCAGCACTGAAAGAATGACTTCAAAATTCTAAACTTGCCCCATTATAATAGTGACCATAACTAATAGCCTACATGATATTTTTTCCAGGGGTGTATTTACACATTATAAACGGTACCCCACCCAGTCATTGGGCAAATTCGTGTTTACTGACTGAAGACTTACAACTGACAAATGAGAGTGAGAAGCAGCAGATCGGCGTGTTCGAGTTCATTCGAATGAAAACCAGCATGGCAGAAACGTGAGCTGGAAACGTGTTCTAGAATGGAAGTGAGTGCCATCGTGCACTATGGGACTAGTGCTTCAGATACTCATCGCTGCCTATAGAACGACTAATGGCAATTTGTAATGGGAACAAGGCATTTTTCAGCGTTGTCTTCGTAATCTAATAAAATGATTGCTTTCCAGTTGGTCAAATCGTGTTAACGAACTAAAATTCAATTATTTTATACATGAGAGAGTACAATTGTGTTGACTGAAAAAATAGCATTTACATTTCGTTTATTAAGGCAACACTGAAACATTGCTTCCAATACGATAATGTAAAATTTACATCATAAATGAATTGCACTCTCCTCACAGTAGTCGTACACAATTGGCGGAATGATTTAAACTCCCATTGCTGGCTCATATAGCCTATTTATGCTTAATAAGATTATGTTTTTCGATAGTCTTATCCACCCATTATAATTGAGTTCCTCGTAACGAATTTGCCGCTGCCTTTAGTGGTCTCGGGATACATATCGAGACTCCGGATCCAAAAGTCCTGAGTTCGATTCCCAGCTTTGTCAAGAATATTAATTCTAGTCTGAATGTTGGAACGGGGTAAGTTATACTCAGACTCGTAAGGACAATCTGAGAAGAGATGCGCTGGATCCGACCTCAGCTGTCTTAGATGTGGTTTTCATGACTTTCTCTTTCTACCCCAGGCAAATGTGTTGTGGTTCCTATCTTAGTACCATGGCCACCTTCTTCCTAATCCTAGCCTCCATTACAAATACACCCACTACTACAGTCATCACGACTGAACAGGTTATCAGACAGATTCCACACACATCCAAATACACGGGACTACATGACCACGATGTCGCAAAGCCCCTTAATTAATCGATAACAACAAGAGCTATTGGGTGACTGAAGAACGATGCTAACGATGTTCGTTGCAGCGTTGTTGTACTTGCCAATTGTTAACCAATATTGACCTAACATTCGGAAATCTGATAGCGTTGTTAAGTAACGTAATAATGCTTTTTTCAGTATTTAAAATGTCCTCGCCGCCCGAGAATGATTTACACTCAAATATTGGCGTTTTGATTCACTAAACTTGTGACTTGTATTTGCTGTACTAGGTGTGTGTAAGCACACCAATTGGTAGCAATACTGTCCATCACGTAACATGGTGAATAATGCAAATGTCAAAGCCTCATTAGTATGCAACCGATTTTGTTGTTGTTGTTACTGTCTTCGTTCCAACAGCGATATGATTTCCTCATGTCAAACCAGCTAGACTAACAACACACATACAATAATACTGTCTGCCTTATCAGACCGTAGCCTCTACCTGAAAAAACTATTGATATCTAGTTGTCTAGTGACTTATCTTAACGTGTTCATGGATCATCTGTGCGTGACAGGTGGTAGGTTAAGCCTGTGAAAAGGAAAAGGTTTAGGAGTGGAAACGATCTTAGGCAGAATTGAAATTATCCAAGGCAAAATAAATAATTAGATAGTGAGAAAAAATAGTTATGTTGTTCAAAGCTTGTGGACGAATGGCGAGAAAGCGAGTGCCTAAGCGAGAATAACAGAGCGAGCAGCGTGAGCTGAGGTTACCGGCAGGCGGGCGCTGAGTGCCCCGTCCCTTCCGAGCGTAAAATACGGTACTATGTCGGATGTAGATACACTGCTCGCTTGCGAGGAAAAACGAAAAGGGAATTTTAAATTGTACCCTTTCCTTTCTGAAAGGAAATGTTTTTGGACAAAATCTGATATTTTGAAGATATTGATATGAAAAGGAATAATTTTATTCCCCACCACGGTTGGATCCCTGAGAGAGAGACCAAATGCCCCCAGAGTGCACAGAGATAAAGCGCTTTCAGAGCTTTCAGTAAGATTATTATTATTAGAAATTGTTGAAAATAGCCAATCGTTGCGTTTAAAGAAGGCTAAACTCTTACCCAGCAGAGTGCCGACTCGAAGTTTAGAAAGGGTTAGAAACCCAACCTAACTTGAACAAAACAAAAATTCTAGACAGCGAATCACAGGACAAAGCGGAAATCGCTTCAAGTAGGAAGCTGGCCGAGCAAGCTATACTTGCTTTAAATGATTCACTAGAATTAGCTAAAATAGATAGCTAAAGGGAACCTTTTGGGTGATGTTAGCAGAAGTTTTGCTCTAAACGCAACAAGTGATTGAGTTCGTAGTAAACTTATCATTCAGTAATGTTGATTGTTTCTTTGAATGGAATAGTAATTCGAAAGAAAAGATAAGGAAAGGAAGGTCATCCCTAACCGCTCTTCGAGCAATATAATGCAACTCCAAATTATTGCAATTTTAATTGCTTCAATAATAATTGGGTTGTAACGATTTTACCATTAAGAAGTATTTTGTAACGGTTTGTACAATTCAAAAGTCTTAGACCTACAACAAAGATAACATAGACCCTCACAAGGGTTTTCGAATAATACGTACAATTAAGAGGCCTTGGACCTGTAATAACAATAATAAGAAATTTACAGTTTTGAAGGATATTTCGTTTAGAAATACGTAAATATTTCTTTAGATTGGTTAGGTAGAATACCAATGTTTTAAGAATTCTTTTGTAGTAAGCGAGAAAGCTATAAATAAGTAATTTTAAATTCCTGGGCACAGCAGGAGAAGAAAAAAGATATTAAGACGTGTATTTATAACCACTAGGATTATTTATGCAGAAATTAAGATATGCTAAATTCAAATAGGGCAGGACGCATTTGCGATGCCTGAATTACATAAGATTAGATACAAGCGCTTTAACAATTGGGAAACAACAAATTCAAAATTACTGAATGCAGCAGGAAAACGCAAAGGCGCATTAAAATGTGGATTTATAACCACATAGAATATTTATACAGAAATTAATTGATGTAACACCAAGAAAAGATGGGAGGTAGTCTATTTATAGACTAAGCCCCATTGAATTGCAAAAAAAAAAAAAGTTTAAATTACCCTAAATTGTTAGCAAAGGAAAATTGGGAGTATAGGAAATTTGGGGATGAAAGTCCTGGCTGATTTTACTGTATCGTACGAACGCGACGTGGAAGATAGCCGAACATACACCTTTCGAAGCACTGAAAGTTTGTAGAACATGAGAGAAATGTCACTTATTGCAGTTTGTGGATCAAATTGAATTGGAAGTTAGCAGTAATTTGACGTTGTTGAGTATAGTTTATCACAGTTTAGAGTCTATTGCGAATGGAAATTTCCAGAGATGTAATTTAATTGAATGGGGCAGGCAGAGATCCCCCGTAGGAAGCAAAGTTGTTTTTCAGGCTAGCTATAAGCTTTAGCAAAAATCCCACGATGCAGGAAAAGTATCCCCTTATTTTGTGCAAGATGTACTAGATTTCATGCTTTTTAGTGTCCAGCTTAGTTAGCTCAAACATGACAGAGAAGTTCCAACGGAGGGCAGTTAGAAAGATTGCACAATATTGCAAAATATCAAACAGTGCCTAAAATGTGCATTAAAATACTTCTTGATTCTATTAAAACCTTTAAAACATGGTCTAAAATCTGTAGGTTTGTATTCAACTTTTCATTGTAGAGATGATGTTTCCCAGCAGCAGTTACACAACTTTTACGACATGGCGTCGATTTAAAATCACTTCATGGATAAGGAGGTAAGCCTTTTGACGAGAGACTAAACTTTCACTAAGACGTCCAGAACAAGAGTGAGTGAGGGATTCAGACACTCCAATAGCCAGAACAGCGAGGGGAGGGGCGGGAAAACAAAGTAATTGATACAGAATGGGAAACATGATAAAAATTAAAGTATGCACTCTACAGCTTAATACATGGAATAGAATCTTCATGGAGCTTGCAGATAACGACAAGGACGACTTCTGCTTGCAAGGATTGAATTCAATCTTGAAATTGCTGATTTCAAAGCTTTAACGGGTGTAGAACTTGCAGTTGTAGTTCTTGAGATGACTGCAGTCGAGGGGTTCCACGAATTGCCGCATGTAGAGCTGTAGGTTAAACTTTTTACAAAGAAAATGCATATCTGAAACAAACTATAACATAGACAAGAGTTTAGTGCTTTATTAGTGTTTTATTAATCTCATGTAATTTATTTCAGGATTAGGGCTTAACCCATCTCTTTTGGGTACATTCGTGTTGACCGACTGAAGAGCACTAAACTCTTGTTTACTAAGGCAACACTGAAAATATGGCTTCAAACACCACAACTATAACATAGAATAAACAAGTGTTCAAAGAAACGGGAATACTTGAAAGGTCACTGTTGGTGTCTGCCAAAAGAGAAATAAAAGAACTAAAGATAAGAAAGAAAAGCAAAGCTAACTCTGATAAAATGTGTATTCCATGGAATACACCAACAGGAAGGCATTATCTGCGTTGCTATCCCACCGACAATCTCAGAATACAATTATTTCATGATAACATATTTTGAGTATTGTAACTCGATAGTAATATGCACTAGGACATTTCAATTTCAGCTTTAGATGGGGATTTTCCCAAACCATATGCCCTGGAAAGCAGGCGCCATTTTAAAAATTCTGTATTTAGATATAACTTATAATATTATTAGTTAGTTATTGTTGTTTTAAGGGGAGGAACTAAGAGGTCATCTGCACCTTTAGATATATATGCGTAGGGCGTGATCAAAACATTTTCGTAATGGCCGTACAATCCAGAACCGGTAGAGCCTACCAATCAGGCGCAATCACCGTGAGCAGAGGCAGTCAGCCACCGACGTACCAGGTTGAGGACCCCCGTGTGGTAGAACACCGTGTACTGCTGCGTGGAGAAGTCCGTAACCGCCTCATGCACATCTTTGTCCGCCAGGAATCGTCGACCTTTCAAAGACTACTATTCGGTACCGAAGACGTGATAATCGCATTGGGAGAGATCAGGCTTATAGCGCGGAGACTCGAGTGTCTCCCACTTGAGTTGGCGTACCTTCTGCGTTATGATCTTTGCGGTATGGGGACGTGCATTGTCATGAAGCAGCGCCCCTTGTCGCTGCTTTCCCTGATGTTTCACCTTAATTGCACGCCGTATTTTCTCCAGTCGGGCTCAGTACCATTCCCCAGTGATGGAGGAACCAGTTTGAAACCAATAAGCAATGGGCCCCGGTAATCAAAGAACGGGGTGAGCATCACCTTTCCAGCGGATTGTTTGACTCTTGAACTTATTGGGACGAGGGGACGATGGATGAAACCAGTTCATCGTCAACGCCTTCGGTTCCGGTTCCCACTGGTGGCACCAGCCTTCGTTGCCTGCAACAATGCGCTCCAGGAACGTGTTCTCTTCAACATTGAATCGCATCAGTAGCTGCTGGGAAACAGCCTCCCGGTGAGCGTTTTGTTCGGCATTCAACGCCCGAGGTATCCACTGGCTGCAGACCTTCCGGGAGCCCTCAAACGGAAACGTTTTGATCCCGCCTTATATTCACCGAAAGTTATGCCATATTAATTATTATGTTTAAGCAAATATCCAAAGCTAGTAACATATTAGCGAAATTTTGAACTATCCCTGAGATAATTTCTGGTTGGTTATCTATTTCAGGGTGCAAAGTGGGAATTGTGACGAACTCAATTTAAAGTATCGAGAACTACTTTAATTTACAATGCGCTTGGCAGGTGAGGCACACAGCAGCGCAAACCCACCGCCATCATGTACGGTGAGGGTTTATCTTTGGTTTACAAAGCAGATTGCTTCAGTTCTCAAATCTTGGAAACTAAGCGTGTTTTTTAAACATACGCATTGTTTTTTATTGGGAAGGCCATAGTCATACCTAGCTGACTGACATGTGCGTGCCATGCGACGTTCCGAATAAAGACTTCGTCATATTATTGTACAGGGAAGTTTGATTACATTGTCATGGCATTGTCATTACATTGTCATGAATGCTTTCCCAGGTAGTCACCACCGACATTAATACATTTATAGTGTCCACCTGGTTGCTTAGAGGATACCATTCTCGGCTGTCTCCGTGGAGGCCCGGGTTTAATTCCCTGCTCTCAAAGACATTTAATTTTGGTCTCTGACGGCTGGAACGGGTTGCAATCAGCCTCGTGAGGCAAAACTGAGAAGAGGTGGGTTTGATTCCTACCTCAGCCATCCTGGAAGTGATTTTCCGTGGTTTCTCATTTCTACTCCAGGCAAATACCTGGATGGTACCTAACGTAAGGCCATGGCCGCTTCCTACCCAAATCGTACCTGGATTACAAGTACAGACATTAGTTCAGACATGACAGTGACACAGGTTATCAGACAATTTCTACACACACCCAATACACGGGGCTACAAGACCACGATGTCACAAATTCCCTAAGGAATCAACAAGAATATTTGTCCCACCGTGAAATCAACTTCAATAAACCCTCCAGGTAAAGTTCAGTGTCCAGCGATTTCAGGAATGACACCTCTTTGTTTTTTCTGAAGTGACGTCTCAATACTGCTGCCTTCCTTCAGCAAACATTGAACAAAAACAAAACATCAGAAAATTTAGTAAGTGTGCTAATTAATACTGATAAATGCTAAGGCATTAAGCATCCGAAAAAAGAATTGTTTGTTTTATTGTTGCAAATTTAAGAAATGATTAACTCATCAACAAAACAGTCTTCCTCCACCAACTAATCTATGAAGGTGTAGCTATTATTGCTTTGATAAACTTAAGCAACAAGCTATAAACTACTGTAGAATTCTGGAAATAATATGCGGGAATGACCTACAAGTACTCAGATGTGTTGATGGAAAAAGGCTATTAAGTACAATACACGAAATAGTGTTTGTCTCCACAGACTGTCTGCGAGTGTCATTGTAGGTGGGGTAGTGTTTTGTAGAACCATTTTTATGAGATTTCGATCTGTAGATTTCTCCGTCTTCCATTGTCCATAACAATATATACAGATCTTAATCTTATGTATTTTATTTCAGGTTAATTTTTCACAAATTCAGCAATTGGAATTATTTTGTGTCAATCGACTGAAAGTTACAATATCAATTGTCTGTACGTTAAAGGGCGTATGTCCATATTGTCTGTACGTTAAAGGGTGTATGTCCATATTGTCTGTACGTTAAAGGGTGTATGTACATATTGTCTGTACGTTAATGGGTGTATGTCCATATCGTCTGTACGTTAAAGGGTGTATGTCCATATCGTCTGTACGTTAAAGGGTGTATGTCCATATTGTCTGCACGTTAAAGGGTGTGAGTCCATATTGTCTGTACGTTAAAGGGTGTATGTCCATATTGTCTGTACGTTAAATTGTATGTCCATATCGTCTGTACGTTAAAGGGTGTATGTCCATATCGTCTGTACGTTAAAGGGTGTATGTCCATAATTTCTGTACGTTAAAGGGTGTATGTCCATATTGTCTGTACGTTAAGGGCTGTATGTCCATATTGTCTGCACGTTAAGGGGTGTATGTCCAAATTGTCTGTACGTTAAAGGGTGTATGTCCATATTGTATGTACGTTAAAGAGTGTATGTCCATATGTTCTGTACGTTAAAGGGTGTATGTCCATATTTTCTGTACGTTAAAAGGTGTGTGTCCATATTGTCTGTACGTTAAAGTATGTGTGTCCATATTGTCTGTGCGTTAAAGGGCGTATGTCCATATTGTATGTACGTTAAAGGGTGTATGTCCATATCTTCTGTACGTTAAAGGGTGTATATCCATATTTTCTGTACGTTAAAGGGTGTATGTCCATATCTTCTCTACGTTAAAGGGCGTATGTCTATATTTTCTCTACATTAAAGGGTGTGTGTCCATATTTTCTTAACGTTAAAGGGTGTATGTCCATATTTTCTTTACTTTAAAGGGTGAATATTCGATGAAGATCCTCAGTACGTATCTAACATACATGGAATGCGGTGTTTAGATGATTATCTCATGGTATTGGATTGCTCATAAGTCATAAAATATTAATTGGAACGTATCCGACCATAATGAGAACAGTACAACGCCTTATGCTAGAGGAAGCTGAACGTTGCGCTTTTGGAAAGAGTCTTGATTGATAAATCATTTCGAGCTATTGCTTTATCAAAGAGCAACCTGTTTCTGGGATCAAGTACCATGTGCTCACTCGGAAATATAACTGGCCAGTTTTGTCAAGTTACGAAGAAAGAATCATCTCCTTTAAATATTTAAACATCAATATTCGAGGCATACATAATAATAATTATTATTATTAATATAATAATGAAAATAATAATAATACATTAAAACACATTGCTATTCCTTATGGGCAGTAATTGGACAAATGTTTTGTTAATTGAGCTAGGCAACATTGACAAATTTCTTCTATCACTTCAATGAATACGTAGGCTATACAAATCGTGACGCAAACAAATACAGATTTCTGGGGCTAATAAAACCTCAACGGCGTGGTGGTGTAGCGGTCAAGCTCTTAGTCTCTCGCCAAGATGGACCGGGTTTGATTCCCGGCCAATGCGTGTGAGATTTTCGAAGTGAAATGTCCTGTGGTTCGGATTCCACGTAAGAAGGAGGTCCCGTGGCTCATGGTCGCGAGATTAACGGTCACGTTACTCTACAAGCTTCCTTCCTTCCTTTCCTTGATAGAAAATATTCCGTAGTAAAATGATAATGAGCTCTACTTGCTTTTAAACTAATATTAGCGAGGCATAAGGATGTGTGCATCATTGCATTGTTCATTGAAATCCTGAATTTGAATTATTTGAGATCATAATTTCTACACACTTGGGTGCTGCTAGAAGTTCTCACAGTTCTTATATCAGGGAGGACCCATTCGCTAGTCCTACAGAATTTTAATGACAATTTGCAACAGTGAAACCACTATGATCAACTAAGTATGGTGATTCTGACGAAACCCGCCATGGACACTTCAGCGGAATGGTAGTAGACCACCTCGCGGTGCAGTGGTGACCATTGTCGGCTGTCACCCCAGAGGTTCGGGTTGGATTCCCGGCATTGACAAATAATTTAAGTCTGATTTGAGGGCTGGAACACTGTACACTCAGCCTCATGGGGCAGAACAGACAAGAGGTGGATTCGATTTCTACCAGCGATCCTGAAAGTGGCTTTCTGTGAGTTTCTACTTCAACTGCAGCCAAATGTTGGGGTGTTTCCTAACGTAAGACCACAGCCGTCTCCTTCCCAATCTTCACCTGAATAACAAGTACACACACTACTACAGGCACCACAATAACAATGGTCATCAGAAAAATTATATATATAATATAAGACTGCTCGTATATAGGCCAACAGGGTGTATTTTATGTTCCTTTGGAGAATGATAGGTCGTGTAGGGGATGGGTATAGACGTATTTTGAGATAGGGAACTTGGGGTCGGAGCGGCCTCCTTAACCCCTAAAATAAGGGTTGATTCAGACCCTCCACCCTGTAAGATAGGCAACCGACCCAAGCCTTTATTACCTTTCTCAATACTTAAACTCTTGGCAAGATTCATTTCACCATGTGGCGCTGGCTTAATGGATACCGTTGCGGTGCAAAAGGCCGGTTGTCCCGGGTTCGATTCCGGTCTTGGGCTTTTCTTTTTCTTTTTGTTCTCTAATACTGTACGACTGTACTCTCTTCTCTGACGTAGCACTCTACTGCATCATGTGACTGCAATACGACAAATAACATTTTTTTTTGCGCAAGCCCGGAATCGAACCAGGGACTACCGGCCTTTCGCACTGCAACGCTATCCATTACGCCAGCGCCACATGGAGAAATGAACCTTGCCAAGAATTAAAGGATTGAGAAAGGTAATAGAGGCTTGGGTCGGTTGCCTAACTTACAGGGTGGAGGGTCTGAATCAAACCTCATTTTAGGGGTTAAGGAGGCCGTGGTGGAGTTTGCCCCAGAAAACTCCAACTCATAGAGGGAGAACAGCAACAAGCATTAGCTTGGATCCAATATCATTAGGGTGAAGCAATAAGACTGAATTATGCGTTAATGTAAGGGGCTGAAGGATTTCACAATTAAACATAATAGGTAACAAATATGCAATTTATTATTATACTGTTTAAGTAAACAAAACATCAATTAATAACCACTGAAGAAAATACTTGAGCTTCTTATTAAAAAGTTCATGGCAAAGATCAACTTTGTCTTCTTAAAATAGAAGAGGCAATAAAAATGTTCTATAAATGAGTGCTAAAAAACTTATCTTCTGGCGACACTTTAGTGGAGGGTATGTCCAAAGTGAATCATCCCTCAAGCGAAGAAATTTATACAAACAGTCCCGTATCACCATTTGTCAGCCCCAGTAGGCAACCCACTCCACACATTTGAGAGGTATCACTGCTGTTGTTGTGCACTGGAGAGATTGGAGTTTGTTTACAAACTTGTTTTGGTCCTGGCTGACCACGGCGCGTAGCAACTACTGTTGACATTCCTTCCTTGTGTCTTTCCTCAATGCGAGATAGTGCACCATGAAGATTATTACTATTAGTCGTAGATGATGACTCTCACTGCGGTACTTGAAAAGTCTTGGCGAGAATATTTGAAGTTTATTGGTCTCAGGGTGGTGACCAAAAGGTAGATTGTCACATGTTGACAGTAGAATGTTGGCCGTAGAGTAAGCCCGAAGAATAGCGGCCCAGAGTGGCCCGTAGAGTCGTGGCCGAAGAATAGATGAAGAGTGGCACCACAGTGGCCCGTAAAGTCGTGGCCGAAGAATGGATGAAGAGTGGCACATCACCCAGGAGATGACTCGAGCTTTTATAGCGGCGAAACCCCGCCGAGGGAGGCAGCTGGCCAAAAACACCACTGCTATTGGTTGGCCAAGGAAATTACGTCATGAGCTCGTGGCGACAGCGGGCAAGCAGCAGACAGGCTCAGTATAGTCGTTGTAGTGATGTGTTGCGGAAGCCTTAAACACTAGGTGAGTAACTATAATATCTATGAATAAGGTGATTAATAACAAGGTTATGCATATAGTTTAAGCAATTAATACATTTACAAAGAAATAATTATCATTCGGGGATCTCGGTAACAAGAAACAAATTTGACCGACAATTGGGCCAAGCTAAACATTGAAAGTATCACGAAAAGTGATCATGCTCCGAGAACTCCGAATGAAAACAAACAAAAGAAACAGTCAAAACAAACATGGATAACAGACGAGGAGTAAACTAAGACTCGAAAGGCAAAACAGAGATAGCAGAGATAGGTCTAGTGTAAAGACCTTTATTAGTTAAAACATCAACAACTCTGACGCGTTTATCACGGCCAAAGTGGCAGTGAATAACTCTGCCTAGGTTCCACACGAGAGGCGGAGATGGGTCTCGAAGAAGAACCATGTCCTCCACTCGTACATCTGGTTGAGGAAGCCGCCACTTCTCACGCCTATTTAGCAAGCTGAGATATTCTAACTTCCATCGGCGCCAAAAAGAACAGCGCAAAGATTCTACTTTTCTCCAAAAGATAGGTAGGCTAGGATCACAGCGTCGAACCAGCAAAGGCGGAGTAGCAGCAAGCGAGCAGCCAGCATGAAGGTGTTTATAATGAAACTTTTTTATTATAAGTGTAGTGATAGGATGCTTTGAAGGAAGGATGATGGGATGTTTATTCCCATCCTCACAACTAGACATAGCTAATCTTCCACCCACACGTATTATGCCGTCCTGGTCTAGAAAAGGAGTGAGTGGTGAAAGCCTGCTAGACTTGGGTAAATCTTTACCAATTATAAGAGCTTGCTTTTCAGGAGCAAATACTTCCTGCTGAACAAGCAACAAAATCTTGCGAGTAGCATATTCTAACTCTACTCTGGTGAGAAAGGGTTGAGGCTTCAATGGTTGATCAATTACTAAATATTTCCACCGGAATATATAAGACACTACACGAATCAATTTATCAAATGAAGAGTATCTCTGAAAAAGGCTAGTAGAAGTAGAAGTAAGATGTGACGTGACAGGGTCAGTGCGGGCATCAGGTACTTCTTCTGCAAATTGATTAGCTAAGCGAGGCCAGCTAGATGATTCCTGACTTAGCCAAGGAGGACCATTCCAGTACAGGTCTGAAGAAATCAATTTTTTAGGCGTGCAACCACGTGATATTATATCCGCGGGGTTTTCACGGCTAGGAACATGTCTCCATTGTTCAGAATGAGAAACTTCATGAATCTTAGAAACGCGATTTGCCACAAAGGTATTCCAATGAGAAGAAGACTTGGAAATCCAAGCTAGTACAATAGAAGAATCGCTCCAAAAAATGTGCGGGAAAATTTTAACTTTAAACTGACATTTAGTTTAGTAGCTAATTCTGTTGCCATTAAAGCAGAGCATAGTTCTAATCTCGGCAATGATACCGTTTTAAGTGGAGCAACTTTTGATTTAGCGCACACTAAATTAGAAAATCCAGGGAAAGTGGCTGAGGAACGACCTACTATGTATGCACAACAGCCATAAGCCCGTTCTGAACTATCAGAAAATACATGCAGGTCATACTGCTGGCATAAGGGATTAGAAATTAAAAGGCGGGGTATAGAAACCTAGGAGAGAACCAGCAAACTACTGCGATACTCTAACCATTCTTCTAAAAGAGGAAAGGGGAGATTTTCATCCCAGTGAGATTTTAATGACCAAAGCTTTTGCAGGAAAATTTTTGCAACAATAACTATAGGAGCAATATATTGCAAAGGCTCAAAGATCCTTGCGATTTCTGACAGAACTTGCCTCTTAGTAATAGGGGGAGATTCTGACAAATGTACCTGATAAGAGAAGGTATCAGAAGAAGGACACCAAAAAACACCCAATGCTTTTACGGCTGCTTCATCAGTAGGAATAGCAACAAATTCATCAACTGGGACCTCTGATGAAAATTTTGATATAAATTCAGTAGAATTTGAAGTCCATTTATGGAGCGGAAAACCACCTCCTAGGAGCAGGGATTTCAAATCTTCGCACACAAGGAGTGCTTCAGAAATATTAGGGAAAGAATACAAGAAATCGTCAACATAAAATGCCGTTTTTAATGCCTCAGAGGCCAAAGGATGATACAGATGACCATCTTGCTCGGCTAACATGTGGAGAGACCGAATCGAAAGAAAGGCTGAAGGCTTCAGGCCATATGTCACAGTCTTCAATCTAAATATCTTTATGGGTTTGGAACTCTCATCGCGCCACAATATTCTTTGCAGATCTTGCTGCTCAGAATTTACGAGAATCTGCCGGTACATCTGCTTAATATCTGAGATTACAGCACTAGGAAACCGTCGAAAATTAAGCAAGACAGAGGTGAGATCTGTTTGAATAGCGGGACCACATTGCAAGGTATCATTTAAAGGGACTCCATTGGAATCTGGTGATGAGCCATTAAAAACTACTCTTATATTGTCTTGTGTTAAAGAATTTTTCCATACCGGGTGATGATTTAGATAAACTATTTCCTTAAAAGGATTGCCAATTTCTTCTGATTTAGAAATTACCTCCATGTGATTGGATGATTCGTATTCCTCCACAAAGGAAGCATACTGAGTTTTAACAGAAGCATCTCGTTTGAACCGATTTTCAATAGCAAATAGTGCCCTGAGTGCTCTGGAATGCGAGCCCGTGATGGCGGGAGGATTAGTAATACGTGGAAGAGTTACTATAAATCTGCCTTCAGCAGTACGAACAGTGGTTTCCTTGTATAACTTTTCACAAACTTCGTTAGAAGAAGAAGAAGAAGAAGAAGAAGAAGAAGTAGCCTGAACATTTTCATGATCCCAGAACTTGGTCAGCTCTTGACTCAAATCGGCACCAACAAAATAACAATTGGATACAGTTTGAATAGGATTACGGTATATTTGACCAGTAGCGATCCATCCAAAATCAGTTTCGCGGAAGAAAACATTAGGAGCAATTTTTACTTTATTGGAATGAAGACATTGCCAAAATACGCTTGAGCTGAAAAGAAGCTCTACGGGCGAAGCTCTGTTGAAATGAGGGTCAGCTAGCTGGACAATATTCGGGATATTCCAACCATGAATAGGATAGGAAGTGCCGGGAATATTGTTGCCTATAGACTAGATAATCAAACAATCTAATTGCAACTGTGCACCAAGATTATTAGAGTCCTTCAGTTCCACTTTAGCAAAGCTTAAGGATTGCGATTTAGAGCAGTTTATTCCTGTAACCTCTATTGAGGTAGGATGTTTTGGGAGGCCTAACTTTTGTACCAAAGATTCACTTATAAAATTGTTAGTAGCGGCATTGTCTAATAATCCCCTGACAGATAACCATTTCCCGTAAGCATTTTTCAATAGAACCTGCACGGTAGATAATAAAACCTGAACTTTGCCAAGCGAGGTAGAACTTTGAGCATACGACTGTGCACTATTTTGAGAAGTCTCAGAATTAGACTTGGTATTCGGACTGCTTGGTCCTGATAACCGTGATATTTCATGTCTGTGCAAAAGGGAATGGTGTCTAGCCTTACAATGAAAGCATAAACGTTGTGAACGGCAATTGTTTAACATATGCGTTCCTGACAAACAGTTAAAACAATGTTTTTTATTCGTAATTAACTTTCGTCTTTCATCTACTGATAAAGATTTAAATTCATCACAATTGTATAAATTATGCGATTGCTGACATAGACCGCACGTTTGCATTTGGTTAGGTGACCGAGCATCAACAGGAAGAGCATGTGATCTTAAAATTCTTTGATTAGAACTGCTAAACTTGTATTTTGAGAAGGCTTTTGAATCTGAAATACTAGATTTTTGATTAGCTAAGGCGGAAAAGACTTGGTTTCTAGCCTTCAAAAAGTTAATAATTGCTTCATAAGTGCATTGCAAATGCTGGGAAAGTTCTGTTTCCCAGGCTTTTAATGTACTTGCATCCAATCTTGCAGAAATGAGGTGAACTAGAAATAAATCCCAGTGATTTACAGGTTGGTTTAAATTGGACAATGCTCTGACGTGTAGTTCTGCAGTGTCAATCAACTTACGAAGTGACAAGCTGTTTTCTGCTTGCACGTTAGGTAACTCGAATAAGCTTTGTATATGGCGTTGAATAGATAAACGAATGTTCCCATATCTATCCTTAAGAAGATTCAGAGCAACTTCATAATTATCACTGGTCAAAGAAAGTCCTTGAATCAGGTTAAGTGCGTTGCCTTGAACTGCCAAACGCAAGTAGTGAAATTTTTGAATTACTGGGATAGAAGTATTCTCATGTACTAAAGAATTAAATAATTCAAAAAATGGCTCCCATTCTATGTCCTTACCAGTGAATTTGGGTATTTCTAATTTGGGTAATATAATGCGTGAAGAAGATGTAGAAGATGCTGCAGAAGTTTGATCTTCTTGTTTTTCTTTTAAATTTAAAGCCCTAACAAGCTGTTTAGCTTCAGCAAATCTCTGATAGTATAATTTTTCAACTTCCATCCTATCACTTTGCTGGTCCGGGTGCTGAGTTTCTATACTGCATTGTATATCATCATATTTATCAAAGGCTTGTTCATAATTTTTAAGCCTCTGCGAAATTATGTCAAGATTACGCTCTTGGGGTTCAAGCTCCGTTAAAAAGTACGAAACCGTGTGAGCTTGCCCTTACAAGAGGCTTTGGCGTTGCTGAGTTTTTCATCAAGGTTAGGCATGTTAAAAGTTGTTCGTTACTCACGTCAATATTGTGACTTCGAGTTCTGGAAGCCAGAGGATGACAGCTTGCTAGGTAGTAAGGTTTAGTCTGATGCGGAAGAAACCGGCTTAGCTTACGTTTCTCTCCTCCTCTGCTGAACATGCGCCTCAGGCTGAAACTTAAAATTTGAATTAGTGTTGAAACACAATAAACAAAAATTGTTAATGTTTAATGTGAAATCCAAGATATGAAACTTTTAACATTCCCAGGGTGCAGCAGATATGTTTCCCGGGGGTGAGGCACCATAAATATGGTGGAGTTTGCCCCAGAAAACTCCAACTCATAGAGGGAGAACAGCAACAAGCATTAGCTTGGATTCAATATCATTAGGGTGAAGCAATAAGACTGAATTATGCGTTAATGTAAGGGGCTGAAGGATTTCACAATTAAACATAATAGGTAACAAATATGCAATTTATTATTATACTGTTTAAGTAAACAAAACATCAATTAATAATCACTGAAGAAAATACTTGAGCTTCTTATTAAAAAGTTCATGGCAAAGATCAACTTTGTCTTCTTAAAATAGAAGAGGCAATAAAAATGTTTTATAAATGAGTGCTAAAAAACTTATCTTCTGGCGACACTTTAGTGGAGGGTATGTTCAAAGTGAATCATCCCTCAAGCGAAGAAATTTATACAAACAGTCCCGTATCACCATTTGTCAGCCCCAGTAGGCAACCCACTCCACACATTTGAGAGGTATCACTGCTGTTGTTGTGCACTGGAGAGATTGGAGTTTGTTTACAAACTTGTTTTGGTCCTGGCTGACCACGGCGCGTAGCAACTACTGTTGACATTCCTTCCTTGTGCCTTTCCTCAATGCGAGATAGTGCACCATGAAGATTATTACTATTAGTCGTAGATGATGACTCTCACTGCGGTACTTGAAAAGTCTTGGCGAGAATATTTGAAGTTTATTGGTCTCAGAGTGGTGACCAAAAGGTAGATTGTCACATGTTGACAGTAGAATGTTGGCCGTAGAGTAAGCCCGAAGAATAGCGGCCCAGAGTGGCCCGTAGAGTCGTGGCCGAAGAATGGATGAAGAGTGGCACCACAGTGGCCCGTAAAGTCGTGGCCGAAGAATGGATGAAGAGTGGCACATCACCCAGAGGATGACTCGAGGTTTTATAGCGGCGAAACCCCGCCGAGGGAGGCAGCTGACCAAAAACACCGCTGCTATTGGTTGGCCAAGGAAATTACGTCACGAGCTCGTGGCGACAGCGGGCAAGCAGCAGACAGGCTCAGTGTAGTCGTTGTAGTGATGTGTTGCGGAAGCCTTAAACACTAGGTGAGTAACTATAATATCTATGAATTAGGTGATTAATAACAAGGTTATGCATGTAGTTTAAGCAATTAATACATTTACAAAGAAATAATTATCATTCGGAGATCTCGGTAACAAGAAACAAATTTGACCGACAAATGGGCCAAGCTAAACATTGAAAGTATCACGAAAAGTGATCAGGCCGCTCCGACCCCAAGCTCCCTATCTCAAAATACTTCTATACCCGTCCCCTACACGACCTATCATTCTCCAAAGGTACATAAAAGACACCCTGTACATATTCACACTCAAGTACATGGGGATAAATGACCATGATGTCCAAGCCCCTCAAATGAAACAACAACAACAAGAATAAAGAGAGGGTAATATTGATAATACTGAGATAACATGGCCACAGGAACTGGCATCCTGTTCGTAGTGGTTATGGAGATATTCCAGTTACAATATTAAATGTGTTACGTATGTAAGTTATGAGGGGAAAGAAAATGAAATTGAGACTGATTTGAATATCCTCCTAGTGGTTTTTCTCGAAGAAGTGAAACAGAAATAAATGTCATGCACATTACAAAACGTTTAAAATTACCACCAGGCATACCAGTGAAATTCTGCATGCGTGTCAGGACATAACGGGTTGCTCTAAAAGAATCACCTTACGCTCTTCCATTTTGGTTACATCCGAACGATCAGTCCATTTTGTGCATAGGACACACTTCAGTCCTATAAAACTCTTACATCAGCCAAATCCCTAAATAGACAACTGGGGTTACAACCTCAAACGGTTATACACCGGCTTATCGTAGCAAATATTTCCGATAGCTCCCATGTCCGTACTATTATTTTTACTTGTAATCTTTATATCATAGTCGCCTCCGTAGCGTAGCGGTCAGCACGGTTAGCTGCCGCCCCGGAGGTCCTGGGTTCGATTCCCGGCTCTGCCACGAAATTTGAAAAGTGGTATGAGGACTGGAACGGGGTCTACTCAGCCTCGGGTGTCCCAAATGAGTAGAGGGGGTTCGAATCACACCTCGACCATCCTCGAAGTGGATTTCCGTGGTTTCCCACTTCGTCTTCGGGCAAATTCCGGGATGGTACTGCACCATTATTCATAAAGGTCTTAAGTACAGACATGGTTACAGTATTTTGGGAACACCCTGTAACTTCCTAACTAGCCTCTGAAGTCTATAATTACAGCTGGTCTACAGCGAGCAAAAGCCATGCTATCAAGAAAGAGATCGGCAGAGCTCGTGTTTCCGACGAGAAACCCGAAGGTCATCGATAATAACCATATTGACTGTGTCTAACACTATATCGATCGATTCACCTGAGAGTGATTAATACAAATTAAAGCATATTTAGCGCTATATGTAAGCAGATACATACGTCTGTGTGTATAATTCCATGGCAGAAAGCTATTATTAAGAAAGTATGAAGAACAGAAGATGATCTGTTAACTCACTGCTGATTACGTTTCGACTGCGATATATTTTGTATCGAGTCATGACGGGTGAAGGAGTGGGGGGAGCGGATGTGAGACCAAGACGACCTCGTGGAGAGAGCAATGAGTAGAGAAACTGACAGCGTACAGGTTTGAGCCTGAAAACAGTGAAAGTAAAGTCGCCAGCTAACGGGAGTTTTAAAAACGTGTGACCGTGCTGAAGTGTATACGCTAGTTCGTTCAGCATTCTACGTGAAGTAGAAACGTGTTTAATAGGGCTCAGACATGGTCTTAAACATGTAATAGTTTATCTTTGCGACCGTGTATCTACAGCAACTAACGGGCCATGCGGATGGATACTTTCATAATCCCGACCGCGAGCTCAGCTGTCATGTGTCACGAAACTCTGCATATAAACCGTCGTGGAAATGCAGCCTAGACTTGATTCACTCTTCACAGTGATTATACTTTTTGAAAAGAGCACATTTTAAGCAAGGTGTCAGAGGGAAGGAACAATATGATGCTTATATCCATTACGATGGTAGGCTAAATTGATTTAAGAATACTGCATTAGCAGGGTGTAGCGGGGACATGTTGGCAGCAACTTTCATTTAGCATGAAGTGTGCAAGCGACTCGCGTGATGCAAGGGGCCGCGTCGACCCTTGTGAACTTGTTCACACTTGCGTTCATATATTGGAACTTGTTAGTGACTGTTCGAGTTCGCCCTCGCTTCGTGACGAGTTGATAAACTGTGTGCGGTCCGTCCGTCGGTATTCGAATATGTATGGGAAGATATCGCCAGGATATGTTGGAACTATTTCGACCGACCGGGTGTTGTTCGAGCCTAGGAGGACTTTGGTTCGTTCTGTGGAAACCCAGTTGGAGTCCAGCATGTTTTCTGTTGGTCTGGAGCTTAGTATGGCCAACGATATCCTTTTTTCCTCATCTAGATTCGCCAAAGGTACAGATCACTTCAACTTGTTACAGTAGAGTAGCGTGGACATTTAGAACTACCACACATTGCCATGTTTGATTTTGTAGATTAAATGGTTGAGTAGAAAGTGCAGGTTCGATGTTTATTTCGAAACTGACCTTCTATGATGCCAGGATTTTGACTCATAAAAATGAGTGCATCCTTTGTGTAATTTTGATGAATAAATTAACAATTTCAGTAGTATTTTACAGTATTTAAACTAATATGCTCATTCTTATTTGTCGAGAAACAAATGTAGGAAGAAGATCTACAGTTTTTCTTGTGTAAGAACATTTTAGTAACACAATTTTCTTTTGAGAACTTTGGTTGAGTTTTTCATATTCTAGTGCATTGTTCTTTAAGCACTTTCGCTTGGATCATCGTATTCTTTGAGGGGAATTTTCCTTTTCGTATTCTGATTACGATATTAAGAAGTTTTCGGATCCTGTTATTCTAAATGTTACTTCGAGTCCTTTGACTATTTTTTTTCTCTGCAATTTAATAACAGATTTAACTTGTATTTTCTGAGCATGATTTTCGAAATGGATTGCCTAATGGGTCATTAGTCGCTTAGCCTTTGTTGCTAACCTAGATCTATGCTGTAGGACTAATCCATCGACATTTTCGCGTTCGGGAAATTCAGGGAAGATCTTATTTTGAGATTGAATTTATCTTTATAGATCACTTTACAACCTCAGTTTGTGTGGTTGGGGAGTGTTATTTTTTTTTTTTGTCTTATGAAGTTAACACTGGATTAAATTGATATCATTGCCTTTGGTGCAATAGTTGTTCTCTATTAAGATGGTATTTGAACGACATCCAAATTTGCGAAGATAATCCCAGGGACGACTTACTATAAGTCATACGTTTAAGAATTATGGATCATGTAATACATCAATGTAAGGCAAGTTTTTAAAGATAGGTGGAATATTTCTGAAATCCACTGGGCTTTATTCGTAATCTGTTACAGAATCATATTATTTTTTTTCGCACTTGAGTTCAGGATTTTTCTATAAACAGCTGATTTTCATAATTGTGGATTTATAACAGTAAGGCTCCTATTATAGGTGCATGTTCGACTTTAGAGAGGCATGTACTATGAGTAATGTCTTTGTGTTTAAGTATATTGATGCAATGCTTTGTAAAGCATATTTTTCTTGTTGAGGATTGAGCCAGGTGTGCCAATCAGGATTAGATTGATTGGGGTTTTAACCCAGAGAGGTGTTGTTTTTAACCTAGTATGGTTAATATTTGGTCATAGTTGACTTTATCGCTGTTATCGTGAAAATGCCTGTGTGAAGATTAATATTTTTCTGAGCAGTATTATTGAGAATCTTGAGTGGATATCCGGTTAAATATTTCCAGTAAAACTAATATAACAATTTTGCCATAAGATGTATGTTTAATAAGGAAACCGATAACTATTTAAGGCTGAATTTATGATTAATTTTTGCTTAGCTTAACTGTTCGGCAGAATTACCCTAAAACTAGAAATGAAACAATATTAAGCAGAAAGGAATGTCGTGACATCAAGTCAGTGGGAAGAGAATAATTGAAATTATTCTGGAATTTTGTGAAAATTATATTCTGTAAATATGCCATATGAATTTCTTCGTTTAATAACAAGAACATATAATGTTACTGAAGATGTCGTGTAGGATTATTAATTATAATCAGGATATTTTTGTATAAGATGTTATTTCAGTTAAGGAACCGAAATTAATTTAATGTATTCAAGTTTTAAAATATTTTCTTTTGTAAATGCTTACCATATGGGATTGATTGATCATTATTATTATTAATATGCCTTAGTTGAGATAATGGGTAACTTTTTTTTGAAAGACAATCCAGTATAATCAATGAGATTTTTTGATTGGTCGTGGTATCGACAAAATTGATATTTTTCTGTCTTGTTTATTCTTACAATAAACTTCTTTATTACTTGGTTTTAATTATTGCGTGATGCTTTATAGAGGTGATGGAAGGGTGTATTAAGGGGGCCATCGCTAGGTATTTTAGTGTTTTCCACACCTTTGAGATTCTTTCTTCCTCTTGAAGAATTCTTGTGTTTTGAGCTAGTCTTTTCTTTTTCTGAGCCTTGGTCAGTCTTAATACATCCTGTTAGGTATTCGAGTGGTCCTATTATCCCTGTGTCTGTTGGTAGAACTTGGGCGGTCTTTAGAGCCGGGGCATTTTCAGGTTCTACGATCCAGCTGCTATCCAGGGATTCAACAGGTATTGGTAGGTAAAAGGGTACATTAGGTGGCGCCCAGCTCAGGGGCTTCGAAAAACTGGAATACCAGAGCGAATACCAGGGAGTTGAATGCCATAATTCCGCCAAAATTGAAACTGAAAGTACATAGTGGAAATTAGTTTTATGATCATGTAACACAGATCGCCAATTGGAACACCGTGTTTCTTGTGTGACTATGAATCAAGGCGATAAAATAATGGTGAACCAATATTTTGGCACGAACTATTGGAATTCCTATGGAACAAAGCAATCACGAGGATACTCGAGCTACTTGACTTACAAGTGGTATTGCAACCATTATTAATCTTTATTTTATTTTATGTATTGGAGTGGTGCCACACGCTTTGTTAATAATTTGTTCTACTTGTTTCCGGCTGATGATCATTGCTGACATCATTAAAAATAGAAGTATTTGTAGTAAATTTAAAATTTAAGTTATGGTAGAATCATAGACCTTCATCGATATAAACCAACACGCACTTGTATATGGTCAATCCCAAATCAAATGGGGCACTTTGTGTTTAGACATAAGCTTATTTTAAGGTAACGCCAGACAATAAGAATGAGCATGTATGGTAAATGGTGGTTGTTTGTGGATGTTCTCGCTGTGCTTTGTTGGTGTGGTATTCTTATTTCTTGTGAAGTGTAGTGAAGCATGTCTGAAGGTAATATGGTGACTGTTGGTGACGTTAAGAAGATGTTTGAAATTATTCAACATAAAATGGACAATTTGAATCAGGACATAGAAAATATTAAGGTCCAAACTAAATCTGCATTAGACCATATGTCTGAAACTGTTATTCAAAATCAGGGTGCAGTTGCTGAAGGTATCAGGGGGGAAATTGATACTATGCAATCCTCATTGAAGGCTATCAATGACAGTTCTAAAAGGGTAGAAAAGAAGGTTACCAGTGTAGAATCTAATATCGAAGATATCCAGGACGATAATAGAAAAACACAACTAGATATCAGTACACTACGGGCTAATGTTGGCTTGGTACAGGTTGCCCAAGAAAGAATCCAAACTAGTCAAACATCAATGCAAACTAGTCAAACATCAATCCAAACAGATCTTAACAATATCCAAACTAGTCAAACGTCAATGCAAGCAGATCTTAACAATATCCAAACTAGTCAAACATCAATGCAAAATAGTCAAACTTCAATGCAAACAGATCTTAACAATGTTCAGACTAGTCAAAGGGGAATTGAGGAAACAGTAAAGGATGTAAACTCTAATGTAAGGATTATGCAATCCCAAATCAATGATTTAAGAACAGATGTGGGATTAATAGAATCCAGTCAAAATAAAATGGAGCTAGAGGTCCGAAAAATCGAATCTAGTCAAAATCAGACGGAGGTTAAGTTAATGGAGCTAGAAAAATCTAATAAAGAGTTTCAAGTTGAGATTAGACTAGACTTTGAAAAGAGTGTGAAGCTCAGTAAAAAAAATTTAGAAACACTTCAGCTACAGTTTTCCCATGACACTAATCAGACCCAGAATAGCCTGGAGCAGTTGAAATGTGAAACGGGGACACTCCGAGCTCAAGTCACTGATCATACGAAACTTCTCAGGGATGATTTTGACATCGATTTGAAAGGGATCATAAGTGATAATATTGTAACATTTCGTCAAGATATCATGAAAATTAATGAGGAATGTTTTAAAGTTGAGAAATCTAAGTTAGAATCTAAACTTGCCGCTGGTCTTGCAACTAATAGCAAAGACATAATAAATGTTAGGGAAGATCTAAGCAAAAGAATGGATGGAATTCAAAATACACAGGTTAATAACATATCCGATTTAGAGAAACGTATTAACAGTGTTGAAACTAAAGTCGACCAAAGTAAGATAGAGTTAAATGAGGTCAGGGAAAAGAAAACTTCCGAGATTAATGAAATCAGAAAGGGTCTCGAGCAAATTAATCTAGAGGGGCATATCAATTTGGATACGCTAAAAGATCAATTGCGATCACTTTTACAGTCCGATTTTCGAGTTGTAGTTGAACAACCTGAAGTGATAGTACCTGATGGTAGGGAAAGGATGATGCAGTAATCTTCCAACAACGAATCCAACGTTCGGCTCAGTCAAATGGAACATTCGAGTCCCATTCGAACAAGCAGGGAAACTTTTAGTTCTCCGAACCCCAACGTAGGCGTGGGTGATTATACTTCGAAATCATTGGAAAGGACACCGAATGTAACCATAATACGAAACTTTGATGACAAACCTAGGAAGTTTAGCAACTTGGATGGAATGACACCAATCGAATTTGTCAGGACATTAAGAGATTACTTTTTGGAGTCACATGTGCCACGTGAGCGTGAGCTACGTATGGTGGAAAGGTTTCTTACCGATGCTCCGTTACAATGGTTCAGAGCTTTTCGTTACACATTTGACAATTTTGAACAGTTTTCGGAAGCCTTCATACAAAGATTTTGGTCGATCGAGGTCCAACAAAATGTGAGATCGGAAGTCTATTCACGCAAGTACTCCAGTACAGGACCAACCAGCTATGCTGAGTACTTTGCGTGTCAGTTAGCAAAACTCCGTTTTCTTCAGCCGCCGTTAACCCAGGAAGAACTCCTTGAAGCTATCTCACGTCAATTGCCTGCGGAAGTAAGGAGATCAATTATTTCTTCCGGAGTATCGTCTTTAACGTCGTTAGATGACTTGTTACGTCGATTAGATCATATGAGTATGATGACGCAACCTACCATAGTCAAAAATGCCAGGCAGGAATCGAAAGTTGTAAACGCGGTAATGATGAACCGTACACAGCAGACGGATCGTTTTGGGCAAAGAAGAGATGATAGAATGGGTCCTATTAGAAATACCCATCAGCAAGAGAGGAGATGGGAAAACCAACGTAGGGACGTCCAGGAGAGGCCATGGCAACGTCGCTACGAGGAGAGAAATTTCTATCGAAGAGATAATAGATATAATAGGAATGATAGGGATACCCGTGACAACAGAGATAAGAGACAAAATCAAGGGTACTCAAGATACAACAATTATCGGACGGAGGCATCCGATAAGAAAGTGCAACAGGAGAGGCTCAAGAGAGGGCGAGATAAGTCCACGGAGGTTGAAGGAAGAAAATCGAAGGAAAGAAAGGATGAAAATCCGGATAAGTCACGACCCAGTACTAGCAGAGAAGGTCGGAGTTCAGAAAGAACGCCTGACCGGGACAAAGAAAAAACATTTTCAAAAATAAATTGAGCACTGAGATGTCACGCATTCTATCTGTTCACGACGACAAGAAAGAGATTACCATGACAGAGAAGTCACTATAATAAAATGAAATAATTGTTATGAGGTAGTAAGCCTAAATGGAAGAGAAATGATAGGTCGTTTCAATGCAAAAAACCTGAAAAGATATGTGCAGAAGATAGTCTGAGTGTTGACTGAATAATGCTACATATGCCGAGATTACCTGGAATGGTGTAAATAAAAGTTGAGGAGACTTTTATTTAAGGTATCAAAGGGAAAATGCACCATTATTCATAAAGGTCTTAAGTACAGACATGGTTACAGTATTTTGGGAACACCCTGTAACTTCCTAACTAGCCTCTGAAGTCTATAATTACAGCTGGTCTACAGCGAGCAAAAGCCATGCTATCAAGAAAGAGATCGGCAGAGCTCGTGTTTCCGACGAGAAACCCGAAGGTCATCGATAATAACCATATTGACTGTGTCTAACACTATATCGATCGATTCACCTGAGAGTGATTAATACAAATTAAAGCATATTTAGCGCTATATGTAAGCAGATACATACGTCTGTGTGTATAATTCCATGGCAGAAAGCTATTATTAAGAAAGTATGAAGAACAGAAGTTGATCTGTTAACTCACTGCTGATTACGTTTCGACTGCGATATATTTTGTATCGAGTCGTGACGTGTGAAGGAGTGGGGGAGCGGATGTGAGACCAAGACGACCTCGTGGAGAGAGCAATGAGTAGAGAAACTGACAGCGTACAGGTTTGAGCCTGAAAAGAGTGAAAGTAAAGTCGCCAGCTAACGGGAGTTTTAAAAACGTGTGACCGTGCTGAAGTGTATACGCTAGTTCGTTCAGCATTCTACGTGAAGTAGAAACGTGTTTAATAGGGCTCAGACATGGTCTTAAACATGTAATAGTTTATCTTTGCGACCGTGTATCTACAGCAACTAACGGGCCATGCGGATGGATACTTTCATAATCCCGACCGCGAGCTCAGCTGTCATGTGTCACGAAACTCTGCATATAAACCGTCGTGGAAATGCAGCCTAGACTTGATTCACTCTTCACAGTGATTATACTTTTTGAAAAGAGCACATTCTTAAGCAAGGTGTCAGAGGGAAGGAACAATATGAAGCTTATATCCATTACGATGGTAGGCTAAATTGATTTAAGAATACTGCATTAGCAGGGTGTAGCGGGGACATGTTGGCAGCAACTTTCATTTAGCATGAAGTGTGCAAGCGACTCGCGTGATGCAAGGGGCCGCGTCGACCCTTGTGAACTTGTTCACACTTGCGTTCATATATTGGAACTTGTTAGTGACTGTTCGAGTTCGCCCTCGCTTCGTGACGAGTTGATAAACTGTGTGCGGTCCGTCCGTCGGTATTCGAATATGTATGGGAAGATATCGCCAGGATATGTTGGAACTATTTCGACCGACCGGGTGTTGTTCGAGCCTAGGAGGACTTTGGTTCGTTCTGTGGAAACCCAGTTGGAGTCCAGCATGTTTTCTGTTGGTCTGGAGCGTAGTATGGCCAACGATATCCTTTTTTCCTCATCTAGATTCGCCAAAGGTACAGATCACTTCAACTTGTTACAGTAGCGTAGCGTGGACATTTAGAACTACCACACATTGCCATGTTTGATTTTGTAGATTAAATGGTTGAGTAGAAAGTGCAGGTTCGATGTTTATTTCGAAACTGACCTTCTATGATGCCAGGATTTTGACTCATAAAAATGAGTGCATCCTTTGTGTAATTTTGATGAATAAATTAACAATTTCAGTAGTATTTTACAGTATTTAAACTAATATGCTCATTCTTATTTGTCGAGAAACAAATGTAGGAAGAAGATCTACAGTTTTTCTTGTGTAAGAACATTTTAGTAACACAATTTTCTTTTGAGAACTTTGGTTGAGTTTTTCATATTCTAGTGCATTGTTCTTTAAGCACTTTCGCTTGGATCATCGTATTCTTTGAGGGGAATTTTCCTTTTCGTATTCTGATTACGATATTAAGAAGTTTTCGGATCCTGTTATTCTAAATGTTACTTCGAGTCCTTTGACTATTTTTTTTTCTCTGCAATTTAATAACAGATTTAACTTGTATTTTCTGAGCATGATTTTCGAAATGGATTGCCTAATGGGTCATTAGTCGCTTAGCCTTTGTTGCTAACCTAGATCTATGCTGTAGGACTAATCAATCGACATTTTCGCGTTCGGGAAATTCAGGGAAGATCTTATTTTGAGATTGAATTTATCTTTATAGAGTGTTATTTTTTTTTGTCTTATGAAGTTAACACTGGATTAAATTGATATCATTGCCTTTGGTGCAATAGTTTTTCTCTATTAAGAGGGTATTTGAACGACATCCAAATTTGCGAGGATAATCCCAGGGACGACTTACTATAAGTCATACGTTTAAGAATTATGGATCATGTAATACATCAATGTAAGGCAAGTTTTTAAAGATAGGTGGAATATTTCTGAAATCCACTGGGCTTTATTCGTAATCTGTTACAGAATCATATTATTTTTTTCGCACTTGAGTTGAGGATTTTTCTATAAACAGCTGATTTTCATAATTGTGGATTTATAACAGTAAGGCTCCTATTATAGGTGCATGTTCGACTTTAGAGAGGCATGTACTATGAGTAATGTCTTTGTGTTTAAGTATATTGATGCAATGCTTTGTAAAGCATATTTTTCTTGTTGAGGATTGAGCCAGGTGTGCCAATCAGGATTAGATTGATTGGGGTTTTAACCCAGAGAGGTGTTGTTTTTAACCTAGTATGGTTAATATTTGGTCATAGTTGACTTTATCGCTGTTATCGTGAAAATGCCTGTGTGAAGATTAATATTTTTCTGAGCAGTATTATTGAGAATCTTGAGTGGATATCCGGTTAAATATTTCCAGTAAAACTAATATAACAATTTTGCCATAAGATGTATGTTTAATAAGGAAACCGATAACTATTTAAGGCTGAATTTATGATTAATTTTTGCTTAGCTTAACTGTTCGGCAGAATTACCCTAAAACTAGAAATGAAACAATATTAAGCAGAAAGGAATGTCGTGACATCAAGTCAGTGGGAAGAGAATAATTGAAATTATTCTGGAATTTTGTGAAAATTATATTCTGTAAATATGCCATATGAATTTCTTCGTTTAATAACAAGAACATATAATGTTACTGAAGATGTCGTGTAGGATTATTAATTATAATCAGGATATTTTTGTATAAGATGTTATTTCAGTTAAGGAACCGAAATTAATTTAATGTATTCAAGTTTTAAAATATTTTCTTTTGTAAATGCTTACCATATGGGATTGATTGATCATTATTATTATTAATATGCCTTAGTTGAGATAATGGGTAACTTTTTTTTGAAAGACAATCCAGTATAATCAATGAGATTTTTTGATTGGTCGTGGTATCGACAAAATTGATATTTTTCTGTCTTGTTTATTCTTACAATAAACTTCTTTATTACTTGGTTTTAATTATTGCGTGATGCTTTATAGAGGTGATGGAAGGGTGTATTAAGGGGGCCATCGCTAGGTATTTTAGTGTTTTCCACACCTTTGAGATTCTTTCTTCCTCTTGAAGAATTCTTGTGTTTTGAGCTAGTCTTTTCTTTTTCTGAGCCGTGGTCAGTCTTAATACATCCTGTTAGGTATTCGAGTGGCCCTATTATCCCTGTGTCTGTTGGTAGAACTTGGGGGGTCTTTAGAGCCGGGGCATTTTCAGGTTCTACGATCCAGCTGCTATCCAGGGATTCAACAGGTATTGGTTGGTAAAAGGGTACAGTACCTTCTTCAAGGCCACGGCCGCCTCCTTCCCTCTTCCTTGCCTATCCATCCTGACCATCCATTACCTTCCCTCATGAGGCTCCTGTTCGCTTTGCAGGCGAGGCCGCCTCGGCGAGGTGCCAATCACACCTCACCAGTTGTATCCACTCCGATTAGATGTTCCCAGCTCTAGGACACTGCCCGTAGAGGCGGTAGTGGTGAGTTCGCTCGCTGAGTCCGTGGGATCCACCAACCTGGAGGGTAAACGACTAAGAAAAGAGAAGAAGAATCTTTATATCATATTCCTTTGGAATCACTAAGTAAAGTAATGCGCAGTAATGGGTAAAAGGTAATTCATATTTTCTCACTTCTACTCCAGGCAAATTCTGGAATGATACCTGACGTCAGGCCACGGCCACAACCTTCTCAATCATTGCCCTCTTGTCCACACACCCAGTCCTGTCCACAGCGAGACATGTGGTGAGGTTACAGGAACCGTCGCAAATCAGCTATGTAAGTAAGTTTGCAGTTTTACGTGACCGTTAATCTCGCGATCATGAGCCACGAGACCTCCTTTTTACGTGGAATCCGAACCACAGGACATGGCATTTCACTTTAAAAATCTCACATGCATTGATCGGGAATCGAACCCGGTCCACCCTGGTGAGAGGCCAACAGCTTGACCGCTGCGCCACCACGCCTCTAGCTAAGTCTACACAGCCACATTGTCAACTCAGTTACATTTAAGTGTTTGTTCAAGTGTTTAACCTAGCTAACCAACTACAAAAGCTCATCAAGTAAGTAAGAAATTCGAAAATTAAATGTTAATAAAAAACTCCCGTCTAGTACGCAATCACTTCAATAGCTCGCTTCGATAGAAGTCGACGATTCTAAAAGCTTTCACACTTATAAAAACGAATAGTACAAACACAAACCCAACAATTTTGAAGTGTAATAGACTAATGGATTAAAACATATAATTGGTTAAAAAATCCAACCCGTTACAAAGTTTAATTAAAAATGTCTGTCCCTGAATTTGCCTGGTGGTGAAAATGAGAAACCTCGTATACCATTTTCAGGACGGCCGAGGTGGGATTTGAACCCTCACTCTCCCGATGCCAGCGAGACACGAGGTAGTGCGTTAGCGCTCTCGGCTATCGTGGTCGATGTACTTCGTGTTTACATTCTAATTTAACATTGAAAATTCCATGTTACAAAGTTGACTTCGTGGCGTAGCTGTAACGTTCTTGCCTGCAATGTCCAAGGCTGTGGAATCAAATGTCGGCGCAGTTGAGTGTGCTTAAATGCGAGGGAACCGGGTCAGTAGATTTATTGTCACGTTAAAGGTCCCTGCATGGTATACCTCGCCACTCCGGCGTGTCAAAACGTCACTGTATTTGTAAAGGATGTAAGAACCATATCATTAATTCATTGATCTATATAACCAGTGGTAAAGTCAACCCTCGCAAAGCACTGTTAATGAAAAACCGTTCCTGCCACCCTAGACTCTCCCTACAATGGCATTCTAAAACAGATTTCACGGACAGCAATGTGTATGAGAAAGATAACCATTATGTCTCAACCCCTAAACTAGTAAGCAACAACATTATACAATATTATTATTCTAAGTAGCATTACCACTACTTTTATAACGGGACTTGCAAATGAACCTGCGTTAGAATATTGTCCTTATTTGCACCAGTACATTATACGGTATATGCTCAGTATAGGTAAAACATTGAAAATCCACAGCCTGCTTCCAGTCGACCAACCAGACCAGGTATGGAATGAATGGAGCCCCATCTAGCGTCGAGGATATGAACTGTGCCGGCTGCCGAAGCCTGTCGCGCTACTCTGAGGCAATGATTATACGAAAGATGAAATGAAATGATAGTGGAGAGTGTTGCTGGAATGAAATTTTTGACAGGGAAAACCGGAGTACCCGAAGAAAAACCTGTCTGCCTCTGTTTTGTTGAGCACAGACCCCACATGGAGTGACCGGGATTTGAACCACGGAACCAGCTGTGAGAGGCCAGCGTGCTGCCACCTAAGCCACGGAGGCTTGCAGGTAAAACATTCGTAGCAAGATATTGTATTTATATTTTGAGAACTGAACTGGATAGAAAATAAAAACAGTTTCTGCGGTTGTTCAATTTTCCTGTAATTGCAAGGGGATGTTTTTCCTCTGCGGCGAAGAGGAACTTAGAAAGCAAGTTCATTAGAATTCTCCTGCTGTCCGACGGTCGGAATTCCACGTTACTCTTCGATTTCACGTTTGAGCAATTCTGTATCGAGTCGCAAGTGTTGGAGCTCGAACGAAGAAGAGCCACACAAGTGGTTGCTGGCTATCTAAAAAACGCTCTTGCAGTTTTCGACTCTCTCCACTGCGGGGCTTACAGAGTTGTTGTTTAGGAATGGACTACTGCATAATTTACTATGAGAAAAATGGGAAGACAAGCAGGTAAGAATACATTATCCGGTTAAAGATAACAACCAATCTCATTTTTAGCTTATTTTTATTTTATGAAAGCAAAATAGCCTTACAGTATGAGATCACCTATAGCCCGTGTGTGTGTGTGTGCGTATATTTGTGTGTGTCCCCCTCTTATAACTTCTAAACGGCTGAGCGATCTCAATGAGACTCGGTAAGATGATAGTACTAATAGGGCCGACCCCGACCGTGCTCTTCAAATTTTATTCTCACCAATGTGTGAAATATTTCACCGTCATTCCATATCTCCGAAACTATTACTGATATCACCCTGAAATTTTGTACGGTGATAAAGGGCACAACTAGAAGTTCACCTATGAGACTTTCAAAAACCTGTTAAATACAAAACGAACATGGCGGCCAAGTGAATTTGAAACATTTTAATAGATTTTTCTCGCGATTTAACCATCTGATTTTGAGCGCAGTGAAATATGGTACAGATGTTTATACACATTGTAATGCACTGATATCTAATTTAGTTCTATTGTTCACATAACCTCAAGATATGCAGCTGTGTGCAATTTTAAAATTAAGTTTTTATTTATTGTGTATTAATCATGCGGTCGAAGTGAACGTTTGAATAACGAACCTACGCAAAAATCTTCATCTAATAGTACATAACTCTATGGCCTACATACATATATATATATCCAACATGGCGGCCAACTGAAATATTTAGACGGTTCTCATTATCTACGAATCTATTACAGCAATCAAACTGAAATTTTGTATGTTGATAAAGGGAATTAACATAAGTAGCATATACGAAAATAGGCTGTATAGTTCTTCACGGAACTACTTGTTTTAGTCGGTTTATTCTCCAGGGTTGGTTTTTCGCTCGGACTCAGCGAAGGACCTCACCTTTACCGCCTCCAGGGCAGAGTCCTGGAGTTTGAAACTTCGAGTCGGGGATACAACTGGGGGTGGGACGAGCACCTTGCCCAGGCGGCCTCATCTGCAAATCGAACAGGGGCCTTATGAGGGATGGGAAGGGATGGGAAGATTGGGAGGGGTAGGCAAGGAAGAGGGAAGGAGGCGGCCGTGGCCTTACATTAGGTACCATCAAGGAGCCGAAGTGGTAATCCACAGAAAACCACTTCGAGGATGGCTGAGATGGGAATCGAAACCCCTCTACTCATTTGGACCACCCGAGGCTGAGTCGGCCCTGTTCTAGTCCTCATATCATTTTTCAAATTTCGTGGCAGAGCCGGGAATCGAACCTCGGACCTCCGCCGTGGCAGCTTAGCACGCTGACCACTACAATACGAAGGCGACTCATATCTCATACAGTTCAAATATTTTCATACAATTATTTCCATTGGTAAATGATCTCCAGAATTGTTTTCTTAAATTCATGATCCTATTCATGCAAGAAGTAAATCTCTTTTCACGACAAGTCAACGCTTTGCCTCTGCAATTAATTCTGAATGACTGATTAGGGAATCTAAAGCTTAAACAAGATGTTCAGTAAAGAACATATAGCCTACTTCCTCCTAAATGCATGGGTATTATTATAACTCTTTGTCCTTTTCAAGGAGTATAATTGAATGTTGGTTGTAGTAGCTTGTTGAAATACAACGTACTAGACGGATATTAAACATAAATATGAGGTGCCCTTTGCTAGTGCTACCTCTGTAAAAAAATTCATTCAATTCGGTTTCACCGTGTTTGAATTGTTCTGGGGAATGGATTTGCACACATACATGGCCGCTATTTGCAAACTATTGGGCTGATGACTTTGTATTCATTCATAAGATGCTTTCCACAAAAAGGCATGTTGTTGCAAAATCCGGTAGAGATCAAATCATTAGGATGGTCGAAATTTGATTTAAGCTTTTAACATTTGGGTGGCCGTCATTCCGTTTCCGCCAAGATGGCGGCGATATAAAACATTACACTGAGGTGCCTTTTGCTAGTGCTACCTCTGTACCAAATTTCGTTCAATTCGGTTTCACCGTGTTTGAATTGATAGGGGGAATCGATTTGCACACATACTTGGCCACCATCTGCAAACTATTGGGCTGATGATCTAGCAGTTTGGTCAGAATATGCTTCCCACATAAAGATTTGTTGTTGCAAAATTGGGTAGAGACTAGATTATTAGGTTGGTCGTAATTACATTTTAGCCTTTAACATTTGGGTGGCCGCGATTACGTTTCCGTCAAGTTGGCGGTGATATAAAACATGACACTGAGGTGCCCTTTACTAGTGCTACCTCTGTACCAAATTTCGTTCCATTCGGTTTCACCGTGTTCGAATTAATAGGGGGAATCGATTTTCACACAAGGTTGGCCGCCATCCGCAAAATATTAGGCTAATGGCCTATTAGTTTGGTCAAAGGATGCTCCCTCCATAATGGCATGTTGATGCAAAATTTGGTAGAGATCGGATGATTAGGTTAAACGTAATTTGATTTAAGCTTTGAATATTTGTGTGGCCGCCATTACGTTTCCGTCAAGATGGCGGCGATATAAAACATGACACTGAGGTGGCCTTTGCTAGTGCTACCTCTGTACCAAATTTCATTCCATTCAGTTTCACCGTGTTCGAATTAATAGGGGTAATCGATTTTGACACAAAGATGGCCGCCATCCGCAAACTATTAGGCTAATGACCTATTAGATTTGTCAAAGGATGCTTTCTCCATAAAGGTATGTTGTTGCAAAATTTGGTAGATATCGGATGATTAGGTTAGACGTAATTTGATTTAAGCTTTGAATATTTGGGTGGCCGCCATTACGTTTCCGTCAAGATGGCGGCGATATAAAACATGACACTGGGGTACCCTTTGCTAGTACTACCTCTGTACCAAATTTCGTTCCATTCGGTTTCACCGTGTTCGAATTAATAGGGGCAATCGATTTTCACACAAAGATGGCCGCCATCCGCAAACTATTAGGCTAATGACCTATTAGATTTGTCAAAGGATGCCGCCCCCATATAGGTATGTTGTTACAAAATTTGGTAGAGATCGGATGATTAGGCTAGTCGTAATTTGATTTAAGCTTTGAACATTTGTGTGGCCGCCATTACGTTTCCGTCAAGATGGTGGCGATATAAAACATGACACTGAGGTGTCCTTTGCTAGTGCTACCTTTGTACCAAATTTCGTTCAATTTGCGCTCACCGTGTTCGAATTGATAGGGGGGGGGGGGTGGACAGACATCCAGAGTACACACACTCACACACACACACACACACAGACACAGACTCACACACACACATACACACGCACAGACAGACACACTTTTTTTCGCCCTGTAGTGATCTCATAAGTCTTCTTTCATTTTTTGCAAAAATCGAAAGTAGGCTAAACAAGATGTTCAGTAAAGAACATATAGCCTACTTTCTCCTAAATGCATGGGTATTGTTATAACTCTTTGTCCTTTTCAGGGAGTATGATTGAATGTTGGTTGTAGTAGCTTGTTGAAATACAACGTGCTATAGGGATATTAAACATGAATATGAGGTGCCCATTGCTAGTGCTACCTCTGTACCAAATTTCGTTCAATTCGGTTTCACCGTGTTTGAATTGATAGGGGGAATCGATTTGCACACATACTTGGCCACCATCTGCAAACTATTGGGCTGATGTTCTTGCAGTTTGGTCAGAATATGTTTCCCACATAAAGATATGGTGTTGCAAAATTTGGTAGAGACTAGATTATTAGGTTGGTCGTAATTACATTTTAGCTTTTAACATTTGGGTGGCCGCCATTACGTTTCCGTCAAGATAGGGGTGATATAAAACATGACACTGAGGTGCCCTGAGGTTAGTCGTAATTTGATTTAAGCTTTGAACATTTGTGTGGCCGCTACCTCTGTACCAAATTTCGTTCATTCGGTTCCACCGTGTTCGAATTAACAGGGGGAATCAATTTTGACATAAAGATGGCCGCCATCCGCAAACTATTAGGCTAATGACCTATTAGATTGGTCAAAGGATGCTCCCTCCATAAAGGTATGTAGTTGCAAAATTTGGTAGAGATCGGATGATTAACTTAATCGTAATTTGATTTAAGCTTTGAACATTCGTGTGGCCACCATTACGTTTCAGTCAAGATGGCGGCGATTTAAAACATGACACTGAGGTGCCCTGAGGTTAGTCGTAATTTGATTTAAGCTTTGAACATTTGTGTGGCCGCTACCTCTGTACCAAATTTCGTTCATTCGGTTCCACCGTGTTCGAATTAACAGGGGGAATCAATTTTGACATAAAGATGGCCGCCATCCGCAAACTATTAGGCTAATGACCTATTAGATTGGTCAAAGGATGCTCCCTCCATAAAGGTATGTAGTTGCAAAATTTGGTAGAGATCGGATGATTAACTTAATCGTAATTTGATTTAAGCTTTGAACATTTGTGTGGCCGCTACCTCTGTACCAAATTTCGTTCCATTCGGTTCCACCGTGTTCGAATTAATAGGGGTAATCAATTTTGACATAAATATGGCCGCCATCCGCAAACTATTAGGCTAATAACCTATTAGATTGGTCAAAGGATGCTCCCTCCATAAAGGTATGTTGTTGCAAAGTTTGGTAGAGATCGGATGATTAGGTAAGTCGTAATTTGATTTAAGCTTTGAACATTTGTGTGCCCGCCATTACGTTTCTGTCAACATGGCGGTGATATAAAACATGACACTGAGATGCCCTTTGCTAGTGCTACCTCTGTACCAAATTTCGTTCAATTCGGTTTCACCGTGTTTGAATTAATAGGGGGAATCGATTTTCACACAAAGATGGCCGCCATCCGCAAACTATTACGCTGATGACCTACTAGTTTGGTCAAAGGATGCTCCCCCCATAAAGGTATGTTGTTGCAAAATTTGGTAGAGATCGGATGATTAGGTTATTCGTAATTTGATTTAAGCTTTGAACATTTGTGTGGCCGCCATTACGTTTCCGTCAAGATAGCGGCGCTATAAAACATGACACTGAGGTGCCTTTTGTTAGTACTACCTCTGTACCAAATTTTGTTCCATTCGGTTTCACCGTGTTCGAAATAATAGGGTCAATCGATTTTCACACAAAGATGGCCGCCATCCGCAAACTATTACGCTGATGACCTATTGGTTTGGTCAAAGGATGCTCCCCCCATATAGGTATGTTGTTGCAAAATTTGGTAGAGATCGGATGATTAGGTTAGTCGTAATTAGATTTAAGCTTTGAACATTTGTGTGGCCGCCATTACGTTTCCGTCAAGATGGCGGTGATATAAAACATGACACTGAGTGGTCCTTTGCTAGTGCTACCTTTGTATCAAATTTCGTTCAATTCGCATTCACCGTGTTCGAATTGATAGGGGGGGGGGGGGGACAGACATTCAGAGTACACACACTCACACACACACAGACACACACACACACACACACACAGACACACACACAGACTCTCACACACACATACACACACATACACACACACACAGACTCACACACACACATACACACACAGACACACTTTTTTCGCCCTGTGTTGATCTCATAAGTCTACTTTCATTTTTTGCAAAAATCGAAAGTAGGCTAAAAATGCTGTTGTTGATTTATTTAGGGACTTTGCAGCGCCGTGGTCATGTAGCCCTGTGTACTTGGGGGTGTGTAATTTGTCTGATAACCAGTGAAATTGTGATTGCTGTAATAGTGTATGTATTTGTAAGTCAAGTGAGGATTGGTAAAATGACAGGCGTGGCCTTAAGTTAGGCACTATCTCGGCATTTGCCTGGAGTAGTAGAGGAAAACAACGGAAAACCATTTCAAAGATGGTGAGGTGGGAAATAATTTTACATCCTCTCAGTTGTGCCTCACGAGGGTAAGTGTACCCCGTTCCAGCCCTCAGCAGCATCCAAGCATGTTAGCCGCTACACTACGAGGTGGTCTTAAACAATGCACTCTTGACAAGTGAAGCAAAATATTCCATGTGGAACTAAACCGTCTATTATCATATATTTTCATATATTATACTTTCTACCGAACGTGGAAGTTACGGGGCCTAAGGCGCAAGGCGTCGGGGCCAAGCTTCTTTAGACTCAAATAGACGAGTGAGTTCTAACCAGCCCGCCGTTCGTCATTGAAATGGTTATCCATGGTTTCCCATTTGCAACTGGAGGCAAATGATGGGACAGCACATCTTGTATCACAGATGTTTGGAGTCATGCAATCTTTGTGTAACAATCTATCTGACACTGAATTTCATTCAGCTCCTTGTAAGTTGGCATAAAGCCCAATATTTGCATGAAAAACTTCAGATTATCGCATTTTACAATTTACAATTCGATTACTGGTAACGCATTTTTCGCCTAGTTTCGAATTTTGTAAAATGAAAAGGAGAATTATATGATCTATACGAGCCAATTGCCCGCGTGTCTGTATGTGTGTGTGTACATGTCTGTGCTCCTCCCCCCCCCCCCCCCCCCCCCCCCGCAATGAATTCCCTAACGACAAAGCCGAATTCAATCAAATTTGGTACAATGGTAGCACTAATAAAGGGAACTTCAGTGTCTTGTTTTATATTGCTGCCATCTTAACAAAAACAATATGATGGCCACCCAAGTGTTAAATGCTGAAATAAAACTCTGACTTAACTAATTACCGGATCTCTGCCAAACTTGTAAATGATTAACTTCCATATAAGAACCTTTGTAGACGCAAACTGCATGGTGTTTAGACCAAAATTTGAAAATGGTGCAAACAATTCAAACATTATAATCCGTTACCTATGATCCAATGGAGCAATGCTCAAAGTAGTTGGCAATCCGATAGTGTTGTACAAGAACCATCTGATGTCCATGTGATAACTAAATGACATGTAATAGTACACGTAGCCGCCATCTTGAAATTATAAAATATCATTATAGATAACTCTCAATAATTAAGAGCTACAGTAATGACGGTTTGTGACGAGGTAGGGCTGTATGTATGGCCTATATATATATATTTAAGATGGCATCTGGGCGTACAATTAGAACATCAAAATCGACAACTCAGAATGCTATTGCGTAGTTGTAATGAATCTAGGCAAGATATGGATACCATATAAGGGTTTTCACCTGTGTTAGTCAAAATATTATCACACTGAATATAAGCGCACAGCGTCCATCTTGAAATTAAAAAAAAACAATTAAAAACTCACAGTAACTTACAAGGGAACTGTCCATAGGGTCATATCGAAACCGACAATGATATTTCGTAGAGATGATGAGGAAACCATAAATTGGCGATGTACAAAAAATTAGCTGCAATTTTGAACTTGAAGGTATCGAAATCTTGGTACAAAATCCGTGTGACAACGCAACTCCTGGACAACCCTTGCATCTTGCGGGCTCGTGCGGCGCACAGCGTAGTGGAATTGCAGTTGTGCTGGAGACAGCGAGAACGAACTGGCAGGTTACCACGCGCCAAGGACACCTCATTGTTAGGGAACGAATGTGAAACATAACTGAGGTTCGTTAATCGCATGATAAAAACAGAAATATTTTTGGCACCATGCACAACGAACATGCACTTTGAGTCCACATTGTTCTTCACAGTTTTCCTTACTTATTTGAAGGCAATATTTTGCAGGCACTTCGAACTAGGGAGGTCTCTGCGTTGTGTAATTGGTTTTGAACCACGAATATTTAACCATGTCCTTGAACCGTAGGGAAGAAAATTGAAAATGAATGAAGGATTGCATTTTCAGTACGCTGTTTCTCTGATATACATCAAACTGAACGTCTTCACAAGCCGACGCAATGTTTCAATGCTTGTTAAACGGCGATACAAAGCTTTCCATTGTCGGAAGGAAAACTTATCCAAGGGCTGTATTTTCCATGTAGTTCCGGGAGGAATCTGGAGAATTTCTATACTGTTGCCTGAGGGAATGTCTTCAAGACATCTTTTATCACTATAAGTAGCCCAGGAATCTAACAGTTGCAAATTCTCCTCCGAAAATGAGCAAAAGTATTCTTTAAACCAATATTTTAATTCCTTTTTCCCCATTTTCCCTGATTTTGTGGCTGTTACAATTATATTTCTGGCATGAAACATGTCTTTGGAAACCATTTTTCCTGATTTTGTGGCTGTTACAATTATATTTCTGGCATGAAACATTTCTTTTGAAACTCTCGGACCGAAAGTTCCAGTTGCCTCCTGTAGTACAATGAATAATTTTGGGAAACGTGTACCTGCCACACTAATTGTAGGCATAATTGTGTACGAATGGGCGAGTGCATGAACTGATTGAGCAACTGTTTCTGTATGTTTCTCACCAACAAACGATAGCGTCCTTTTCGCATTCATTTCGCGCACGAAACCACTCAGATCTGTATTGTATATTGAGGAAGGGGTGTAGTCTAAAACTCGCTCGGTAGCTGCTTCTACAAATTTCTTTTCGTCTTGATCTTTTTTCGTCTTGCAGATACGTACGGGATACGAATTTAGAGATTTCTCTCCTTTTTATTCTGCATTTTTTCTTTAAACGACTCAACCAACTAGTACATGCACGGTAATTAGTTCGCCCCATTGAAATCTCTCGTGAAATTTCCAAGGCCCACAGTCGCAGGTCTTCATCGCATACATTCCGCTTCAGCCTTCTTGCTTCTGCAAAGCGATCACAGAGCGATCAAGGTTACGTGCACGCTTCAGCTGGTCACCAGGGCTGTCCACGTCGAGCTATATGCTAGCGCGTGCAATCCTATTAGAGATCTCCGTGCCGATTTCAGGACCTTCCAGTTCGAAATGGCTGTTAATTTTTTGTACATCGCTAATTTATGGTTTCCTCATCATCTATTCGAAATATCATGGTCGGTTTCGATATGACCGTATGGACAGTTCCCTTGTTAGAGCTATAAAAACGAAATTTTGTAATACGGTGGAACCTCATATGTCGCGTTGTCTATCCAAAGTAAAAGAACAACGACAACATATATTAGGGATGGCGGCTAAGTGTATGATTAAAATATACAAATAAGTAGGATATATTTTGAAAATGAAGCCATCCATCTAGGGCAGGAGTATTACACAGGGTTTAATAGATATCCGTGACGTCCATTACACTGGTGACAGAGGAGATTATTCTATGCTTCCTAGGTGATGAAAATATGTCACCTATCTTTAAATTGAAAATTATACGAGTACATTAAAAGTCAATGTTTGTAGGTTTTTCAGAAACTATACAAGCAGAAGGTGCAATCCAAGTCTGGGGGACTTGGGGCAGGATGAGATAGTTTGAGGCGTGGCTAGGGCGGGGCGAGAAGTAGTTGCGTAATCGAGCATTGGCCTTCCTGTTTAGAGGGGGAGGGCATCAGCTGATATGAGGATAGTTGTACTCGTCTTGTAAACCCCTACGTAAGCAAATTGTGTTGTTGTTGTTGGAACCTCACATAATGGCTAGGGATATTTGGACCGGCAGTATTGTGTAGCCTACTTTGTAAGTGTGGAAGTCGTTGATTGCTGTTGATGTAAAGGAAATAATAATTTCGATAATCAGCCCTGGTGTGTAGTTGGATTCCGGCACGTGAAAGAAATACAGTGGGACAAAATTCCGACATCCCGTCGTCGGTTCAAAACTATCATATACGACGGACGCAAAGTATTTGAGAGGTTTGGCGACTGTGGTCATAACCTCCATGTAGTTGGGTATGTGTAGAATTTGTCTGATAACCCGTGGTTCTGTGGTTTCTGTAGGAATGTGGGTATTTGTAATTCATGTAAGGATTTGGCAGAAGGCGGCCGTGGCCTTATGTTAGGAACAATCCCAGCATTTGCCTGGGGTAGAAGGGGGGAAACCATGGAAAACTACTTCCAAGATTTAATACCTGTACGGTGCTACATGTACATAATAATAATAATAATAATAATAATAATAATACTACTACTAATAATAATAATAATAACTTAATGATAGCATGGCTGTGTAGTTCAGGTAATAAAGTGATATCCTTCTATCTAGGCTTTATCTAGGCTCAGTCATGTAATAAATGAAGGTGAGCATATACCCAGCCTTATGCTAAAGGATTTAATTCCACGTACAAGAAATTCTGTGAACACAAAATTCCAGCAACTCGACTTCCCCGGTAAAAATAAAAATAGTGTGACTAGAAACCTATTATTATTATTTTTATTATTATTATTATTATTATTATTATTATTATTATTATTTTTATTACAGTTGTTGCACTGCCTTCGGTCAAAGTTTGACCAACGGTTCCTTTCATTAATTTACCAAATCTTTGGGATTTCAATTTCCTAATGTCTGTAGTCTACATTACCTTAGACCAATAAATTATGTCATCGGCCATAAGGCTGACTGAATCCTAAACAGATCCGCCAACACTAGTCATTAAGGTTCGGATGTTTAGTGCCTACTGTAAAGATACGAGAAATATGCAGGCAAATATGCCCTAAGAATACTGAAATATGATCCAGAAAGGCATAACGTTTCAAGAGATTCGCGGAAAGGAGCATATTCTTCACCTTTTCTTGCATTAAAAACTGTGACACAAATTATATTTACTGTAAATAGAAAGAAAATGCCCTAAGATACTACCAAGTTTAGTTACAGTTAAATATTTTCTGATAGTCGGCAACAATAGGCAAGTTATTAAATTTACAGGGCCACTAACGCACATCTTGCAGTGGCCTTGAACCTTACTGGCCACTCCCCACGAGGGCGTGAATAAGTTAATGATAGGCTAGGTTTGTGCCATTGGAAAGCACAGCGAGGAGGTCACACAACTTCAGACTCTGGTCAACATTCCACAGCATTTGAATGGATGCTGGCGGGGAGAAATCAGCTGGTTTGCTGAGGGGAACGCAGTCTAAGCCCTTTTCCAAGGCATTAACCGACGATTTTTGTGATTGGATTCCACTTACACTAAGTAGGATACGACTTAATTTCATGAAGATATTTGCTTAGAATACGATCTTCTATTGCCAGTGTAACAGAATTCACGTATATCAATTATACCCTGTATAAGAGGCCTCAGTAGCGTTGGTGTAAGCGGCCTCAGTAGCGTTGGTGGCAAATGTATCATACTGAATATAGCACGCAGTGATCATCCTGAAATATCATAATATAAAAATAAGTAACTCTATTTTGTTGTACAGTAGTAGTGGGATGAGGAGAGAGCTCCTCCACAGCCTACATCCCTACGAACATTGCCGATATCTCCCGACCGCATGATCGGATTTTAACGAACGAGGTGTTGTTGGGGTTGGGGTGACGTTCTCTTTGATAATAATGTGTGTTGGTATTAGAAAAAAAAAATGAAAATTTTTGTTTATGACTTTGGCGCTATTTTGGAAACGGTGAATTTTAGAAAAACATTTGTTTCACGTTAATGAAAGGTGCCTATGCCCTCTAGAAGGACAGCAAGTTTGATGTTTGTAGGATAAGAAAATGATAGCTTACTTTCTGGCGAACATTGGCGATAATTGGCGAACGCATGGTCGTATTTTAACGAATGAGGTGTTGCTGGCGTTGAGGTGACGTGCTCTTGGCTATGAATGTGTGTTGGTATTTTAAATATTTTTTTGGAAAATTGTTGGTTTTGAAAGTGTCATTATTTTGGAAACGGTGAAATTTAGGAAAAAAAATGTTTGACGTTAATGAAAGGTCCCTATGCCCTGTAGGCAGAAACCAAGTTTGAAGTCTGTAGGGCAAAAGAAAAATAATTTTGAAAAATGATCACTATTTTGGAAACGGTGAAGATGAGAAAAAAAGTTTGTTTGACATGAATGGTTGGTATTTACCCCCTCTACCCACACCATAAATTTGAAGTCTCTAGGTGAGAAACCTATGCACGTTTTTCGGGGGGTTAACCTATGTTTTTGTTAGTTTGTTATTGTGTTATTTGGAGATATTTCGAAAATAGGACGAGATAAGGTATGATGGAGATCATGTTGTCTTTTAGCCATGATGGATTGGATGGGGAGGGGGGTTATATACCTTTTTGAAAAAAGGGTTTATTCTAAATAAATAAATAAATAAATAAATAAATAAATAGGGTTTTATTACAAATAAATCATGTTTATTGACCCATAAATTAAACGTGGAAGGAAACCCTAACCACTTTACAAAATATTTTTGACCTTTGACTTTAATTACTCGTTCAATGAGATAATCGTTGGGATATAATATTTTTTGCACTTCTTCATAATAGAATCGACCTTTGATGGGTTGACCGCTTTGATCTTCTAAAAGATACGTAACTGGTTGACCTAGCTTGACTTGGGTAATTTTAAAAATTTATTTCGACCACTGTGGAGTGTACGATTTTGAAAACACACTTCTATGTTTACTGACTCGATCAAAATTCCCAATTTTAAGGCGATGTAGCCATTGGTCAACCCTTTTTATAGGGTTAAACAGTCTATTGAGGCTGGGTAGGTTCTTGGTGACGAGGCGAGGATTCATGCCAATAGTGGAATGTATCGTGTTGTTGTATAGCGACACAAGTTGAGGTAACCAGTCTATCCATCGATAGGAACCATGTATTGTAAACTCTTTCCACATATAACTTTTTAATGTTCGATTGAAGGGTTCAACTACGCTAGCTTTGAGATTGCTATATGTGGTGTAATGGTGAATATTCTTAGATTTGAGAAAACTGGAGAAATCCTTGTTGAAAAATTCCTTGTCCTGGTCGGTGTGTAATAAGTGAGGTTGACGTTTTGATTGTTCAATAATATGTTGAAAGGTCTTTGTGACTAAGACAACAGTTTTATTTTTTTCTGGTTGAACAAAAGCCATTCTGGAATAGACATCAATGACGGTCAACATATAGCGTACACCGTCGTGAACGTTAAAACAAGGTATCATCTCAACAAAGTCTGCTTGCCAAAATTCATCCACACCTTTGGAAATCACACGACGGGGTTCATAAATGCGACGGGCTGGTTTATGTAATTCATGAGCGATACCCTCTTTGATGGGGGATGCCATATAAGATAATTTGAGCATCTCTGAGTTGTTGTTCAATGTGGCGATTTCTGCCTCATGTCCTGTGTGTCCAGCTTGTTTTGACGCATGAAGCAAGTACAAGCGCTCTACTAACTGATTGGGATTATTTCAATAGGTTATATCTATGTAGGGGTTTAATTTCATAAACCTTACACCAGAGGCGGAGTGGTGTTTTTGCTTACCAAACATGTTTGCAATACTGGTTATATTTTTGGGATATATTGGCATTGAGCTGCTGAGAGGATTTGTAGTTTCTTTTCTGAGCGTTGGTGTCTAATAAAATGGATTTATATTTAGTATGGTCCTCGGACCTAAAATCTTGTAGAGAGGGGGTGCGAGAGAATAGCAGCTTTAATAGTCCTGGTGTTAATTTATAGGTGATCTTTTTAATGACAGCCTTAGTACGAGCAAATTTAATGGATGAATCCCCAATTTTAAAACCTTAATTCTCATAGCGAACACCATACGTGGTGTCTGTCTTTCCAATAAATAGAAGGGTCAGATACGGTTCCAGTGTTGCCCCATAATGATTGATTAAAAAGTTTTTGAGTTGAGCTTTATTTTGAGGAGTGGCCAAGACTTGTGAAAACGGAGACGATGTTTTGTTATGTTTTTATAAACTGTCGAAGGGGTGAGGATATTTTTTTCTTTCAGGACTAAATACGGTTTCGCTTTCACTTTCAATTTGTCCATGTTGTTCTTCTTCTTGTTGTTCTTCTTCGAATTCTTGTTCACTAATATTGGAGGAGGAGGAGGGGGATTTTACCTGCCATGTGGATTCTCTTTGTGAAAAATTTGAACTTGTTAACGGTTTGGTTTGAGAGGCAGCAGCATTTGGTTTGAACCTCATGGGATCAACCGATGATAGAGCATGTTTTATCATGGGTAAAGGATTATCGTTTTTTAAACGTTGTAATTCACGAAATTTATGTCGAATCGTATTTCGTGCCTCAATAATACGCTGAACATGTCTCTTGTACCCTATGGCTTTTGCCATGGTGAAGGTAAAGACACACTAACAGGAAATGTCAAACCCTGGGTCTTTTTAAACAGAAATAAAATGATCAAAATCCAAGCGATAACGTCCCTCACATCGTTCACTCTGTTTATTTATGACCAAACAGTCATGGGGATGATGGTTCCAACACGAGGCACACAATTGCGTGAAACCTGTAAAGGACATATCTGGACTCACATGATCTTGAAAAATATGATAGAGGTTTCTAGAGTCTTGGCGAAACAAAACGATGAGATTGGCATTGTCACGAATCAACTGTTTGGGGATTTTAGAATAGGTCTGAGCCATATAAAACAATCCACTTGTTTATGGCGTCCCATACTAAAATACTCTTGAATAATGGCCTGTCGTTTAGTGGCAATATCATCAAAAATTATAATGGAATCTGGTTGAATGCGGTCTGGTTGAACGACATCTTGAGGTGAGGTGAATGTAAAATAGCCCATGGCTTCTTTATTTAACGAAGACATAATTTGTTCCAGATACGCGTGCAGAGTTTGGTACAAGGATTTGGCTAACATATAAATATTTTGAAATCGTAGGCCATGAGGCCCGGTTATAATTTTCAGCAAAACATTGGCCTTTCCACAGACCGTAGGCCCCACCATGATACATCGAACGGTACTGGGAATAGGGTTCCATGAAGTTTAGGTTCGCACACGGACAGTGATAGCTCTGAAACCAAAACAGAGACGGGCAAAGCATGGCGTTGTTTCATTAATTCCATAGTGACGACGACTGAGTTTTTTCATGTGTGTATAAGGTTTATATATAGGCAAGCGGTGAGTAGGATAGGTTAGTTAACGTCTATCACCATGGACGTGTTTGGGCGAGCCGGTGTAACAATGGCCACGGCCGCCTCTATGTCAAAACAGTCTCGAGAGGTGGCTACAAAAAGCTATGTCGATCGCAAAGTGCAAAGTGTCTACCACATGGCCCCGAGACTAACCGCCGAGGGCTATTCAGCCAATCATCCTCGTATTATTGATGTGCAAGAGCCTCGAGACGAAAATGACGTCTGCACGAAACGTTATGTAACCTATCAAATGAAAAGGCTTTATAAATTTGTCCCATCGGTATTTTTAGTGTATATGTCAAATCAAAAAGTGGACAATGACAGAAACCATTCCTCACCACCACCACTGGTGAATGATGGACTTACCTATATGCTTGCTTCCGGTTTAAGTCATTATCGATTGCATTATGTTGGCGTGATTCATATTAAATATGCGATGCATGATGAGAAACATTTAAAAATACAAATAATCTTTGATAGACTGTTGGTCCACAACCATCAAACAGTAAATGCTGGAGATCAATTATCCTTTCACCTTATGCTTACGTTTCAGGAAAAGGAAGCTGGGAAAACGGTGAATGATTATCCGCTTTATATAGAAATGGAATATACTGCTATAAAATAAGGTTCTCTACGTTAGTTGTTATCGTATGTTTGCTGTGAAAGGTTCACCAACTAGCACCATGGTGAAAAAAAAGATATGCAATGAACATGAAAAAAACAAATCTCAAAAAGAGAAAAAAGCCAAGTCGGAAACCAAATCGAGCTGCCTCTCACCCTGTGTTAAAACTTAAAAAACTTTAAAAACGTCTAAAAAGAGTGGATATCAAAAAAGCTTTAAGGGCGGTGCGATTGTCTACAGCTCCGAAATCACACAATAATGCATCGATAAAGAAAAGAAAAGACGTGGGCGAGTCATTCCTGTTGCTAAGCGTGGGGGTTTTTTGCCGGCTTTATTTGCGTGGATGGCAGCTTTGGGCTCACTTTTGGGTGGTGCCACTGCCGTGGCGAAAACCATAAAAGCTGTGGAGCAAGGTAAGCAACAACTCAAAGAAAGCGAGCGACACAATAAAACGTTAGAAGCCATCGCTATGGGGGGCTAGAAACGGCAATCCTCTAAAGCCCGTCTTTTATCAACAAGGCTATGGCCTATCGTCTAAGAAAAATAATGTCCATCTTTGATAAGCGCCTAAGGCAACTGCCTCGTCATGCCATGACCCATGAACAAGTGGAAAGCTATGACAAACAACTAAAGATTTCTCATTTTCGAGGTGTATTTATGCGAAATGAATTACCTAAAACGCCGTGGAAAGAAGAACGATCCATCCTCAATTTAGATGATAATGCAGGCCCTGGAACCCATTTTGTAGCCTATGTGAAACAAGGTTCCACGGTATGGTACTTTGACAGTTATGGAAATTTACCATCCCCCATCGAGTTGCTACGTTATTTGGGAAACCGGGTGAAGATATTCTATAATGTGAATCGTCAACAAACCTTTGACAGTCAAGAGTGCGGTCGTCTGTGTTTACTTTTTTATATACGAGGTCGCGTTAAGCCAGCGGTCTCATTATTATGAATGTCAACGCCAAGACCTTTACCGTGCACAGCCGCGGACCTGAGGTGTCCCTGGATTTCCCCCCCTATTAAATTGCATCCCGAACAATCTTAGGTGCTGGGATTAATTTCTGTGGAAAGTTACAACGGAATTTACAAGATACAACTGGTTATTAATGACAAATATTATTATGATGATTATATGTTGAGGCTACCACCTGGAGGTTATACCATAGACGACGTGCATGAGGCCATTAGCGTGTCAATGATAAAACAATTTGGTGTCAAACCATTTGCGGATGGGACACACAAATTTGAACTTACAGCCAATACGATTACTCATCGCTGTCGTATTTTCTCTACGTGTAACATTGACTATGAAACACGAGTTCATTCTATTGGCCCTTTACTAGGATTTAAATCATGATTGTTGGCAGCTCACCAACCCCATGATTCAGATTATCCAGTGAAATTCATCGAAGACCATCACATTTCTGTGACTTGCAATATTATTAGAGGCGTATTTACGAATCAAGAACAAAGCCATTCTCTGTATGATTTTATTGTCACCTCTCCCTGTTGCTATATTATTCGTGAAAACCATTCAGAGGTTCTATATCACCCTGTGTGTGTCAGCGATATTAGTAATATTACCTTACGCTTAGTCAATAGAAAGCAACAACTGTTTTTCACCGATTGAAACCTCCATGCACCAAGTGGAATTATTGATAGCATCATTAAAAATTTACCATTCGAAGTTCACCTATCTGCTTACAGCTTTTGTGGTTGGGACTCGTCTTGAAGATCGTTTGAGGAGAGGGGATATGGGGATAAATGCTTTGGACCATGCATGTCGTAATCATGATATAGCCTATCAAAATAGTGATCCCACACTAAGACTTGCTGCCGACAAAGTCTTGTTAAGCATTGCCAAGTAACGAATAACAGCTTCAAATGACAGTCTATCAGAACGAATGGCTGCATTTATGGTTATTGCTGCTATGAAAAGCAAATTACTTTTATCTAAATATGGACTTTAACATAATCAATCTATTTAAAAAAATGTATAATATCACTGTTATGATTTTGAAAAATAAATAAATAAACCAGAGACCATGTTGTGTTTTTTCATTATTATTGACTAATAGTTTGTCAATATGATGATTATAAACAATCATATAAATGGTACTTCAACTAAAACTAATTTGTTTAAAATTATAAACAATAAAAAAGAATGACAGTGCATCATTATTGACTAATAATTTAATTATGATAATTATAAATATTGCTATAAATGGTAATTGTACTAAATAATAAAGTAAGTTGAAACGTCATGGGCTTAAGGGTCGCTTGTTATGAAAGCCGGATCTTAATATCCTATAGGCTTTCATATAGCCGTGGTATATTGGAAAAAGTCTGTCTGTATGTACGTACGTATGTGTGTGACGTTTTTGCGTTTAGCAAAGTACAGGTCGCAATTTTCAAGATATCGAGCTGAAATTTGGTACGGTGAATGAGTTGGGGCCTGTGACGAACCCTGTTGTTGGGCGTTAAGATCGGTGCAGGGCCGGACCTTCTTTTGGGGCCCTGAATTTCATCCTATTTTTTTGAATCGATATCTCTCGGAAACGGTTGGTCGTATCGAAAAATGTTAAATGTATAGGTGTAAGATCTCCGTGGTATGCAACGTTTTTACTCAAAACGATTTTTTGATATCTCTCACCGTTTTCTTTTTTTGGGGCCCTGAAAATGTCCATTGTGCGTGACATTTTTGCGTTTAGCTAAGTACTGGTCGCAATTTTCAAGATATTAAGCTGAAATTTGGTACGGTGAAAGAGTTGGGGTCTGTGACGAACCCTATTGTTGGGCGTTAAAATCGGTGCAGGGCCGGACCTTTTTTTGGGGCTCTGAATTTCATCCTATTTTTTTGAATCGATATATCTCGGAAACGGTTGGTCGTATCGAAAAATGTTAAATGTATTGGTGTAAGATATCCGCGGTATGCAACTTTTTTACTCAAAACGATTTTTTGATATCTCTCACTGTTTTCTTCTTTGGGGCCCTGAAAATGTCCTTTGTGCGTGGCATTTTTGCGTTTAGCTAAGTACTGGTCGCCATTTTCAAGATATTAAGCCGAAATTTGGTACGGTGAAAGAGTTAGTGACTGTGACGAATCCTATTATTGGGCGTTAAAATCGGCGCAGGGCCGGATCTTTTTGGGGGGCCCTGAATTTCAAACTTATTTTGGAATCGATATATCTCGGAAACGGTTGGTCGTATCGAAAAATGTTAAATGTACAGGTGTAAGATCTCCGCGGTATGCAACTTTTTTACTCAAAACGATTTTTTGATATCTCTCACCGTTTTGTTTTTTTAGGGCCCTGAAAAAGTCAATTATGCATGACATTTTTGGGTTGAGTGAAGTTTAGGTCTTAATTTTCATGATATCGAGCTGAAATTTGGAGCGGTGAACGAGTTAGACCCTGTGAGGAAACCTGTTGTCGGGCGTTAAAAACGGTGCACGGCCCGATTTTTTGGGGGGGCCCTGAATTTCAACCTTTTTTTGAATCGATATATCTCGGAAACGGTGGGTCGTATCGAAAAACGTTAAATGTGCTGGTGTAAGATCTCCGCGGTATGCAACTTTTTTACTCATAATGATATTTTGATATCTCTCACCGTTTTCCTTTTTGGGGCCCTGAAAATGTCCATTGTGCGTCACATTTTTGGGTTTAGCGAAGTACAGGTAGCAATATTCAAGATATCGAGCTGAATTTGGAGCGGTGAAAGAGTTGGACCGTGTGAGGAAACCTGTTGTCGGGGGTTAAATACGTTGCAGGGCCGGATATTTTTGGGGGGCACTGAATTTCAAACTTTTTTTGAATCGATATATCTCGGAAACGGCTGGTCGTATCGAAAAACGTTAAATGTATAGGTGTAAGATCTCCGCGGTATGCAACTTTTTTACTCAAAACGATTTTTTGATATCTCTCAGCGTTGTCTTTTTTTGGGGCCCTGAAAATGTACGTATGTGCGTGACGTTTTTACGTTTAGTAAACTATAGGTCGGAATTTTCAAGATATCGAGCTGAAATGTGTCACGGGGAAAGAAATTGGGCCTGTCAGGAACTTCCTTGTCGGGCGTTAAAATTGGTGCTTGGTCCGACCATTCTTTGAGGCCCTGAATTTCATCCTTTTTTTTACCCCTGATGATGTTTTGATATCTCTCACCGTTTTCCTTTTCTGGGGCCCTGAATGTCTTCCTTTTCTTCGAACCGTTATGTCTGGGAAACGGTTGGCCGTATCTAACAAAGTTAAATCTACAGGTGTAAGATCTCAGTGGTTAGCAACTTTTTCAACCCTTAAGATTTTTTGATATCTCTCACCGATTTGATTTTCTGCGGCCCTGAATTTCTTCCTCTTTTTCGAACCGTTATATTTGAGAAACGGTTGAACGTATCGAACAAAGTAAAATCTACAGATATAGGACCTCAGCGATTAGCAACTTTTTTAACTCATATGATTTTTTGATATCTCTCACCATTTTCCTTCCTTGGGGCCGTGAATTTCATTCTTTTCTTCGAATCGTTATATCTCGGAAAGCGTCGATCCTATCGAGAAAAGTTAAATCTACAGGTGTAAGATCTCAGTGATTTGCAACTTTTCTACCCCTTATCATATTTTGATATCTCTCACCGTTTTGATGTTTATTTATTTATTTATTTATTTATTTAACAATTATTAGATACAACCATGAAAAGGTCATTTTACACTAATAATTTAACAATTTCAAATAATAATAACAAAAACAACAACAACAACAATAACAGGTAACAATTGGCAGTGACGGCAGAAAGGATAAATCTCGGGAAGGACGCAGGGAGTGATTGGGGTAGTGAGTGATTAGGAGGGCGAGGGGTTAGGAAAAGAGGGTGAAAGGGATCTTCTAATGTTATGTTTGAATGTTCGATAGGGAGAGAATATGTCAATGTTTGGAAGGGAGTTGCTAAGGGTAGGTAGACGGTGGAAAATAGAGCGCTTCTGTACTTCAAGACGTGGGCGAGGTACGTGGTGTAAATGGTTCTGGCGTGTTGAACGGGAGGGAACATGAAGTGGGAAGTAGCTTAAGAGCATGTTACATTTTGTGTAACCATTCATAATTTTATGTAAGAAACACGGGTCAGTAAATTGTAGACGGCTTCTCAGGTCGAGTACATTGAGCTGGTTTAGAATATCGGATTTGGCGAAGTGCCTTAGTGAAGGATTGCGAGCTTTGACTATTGATATGAAGAAATTAAAGACACTGTTCAATTTAGAAATATTGGTTATAGCCGAAGTAGACCAGATTGGAGAAGATAAATCTAGGATAGGGAGAACATATGTGGTGAAGTATAATTTAAGTGCAGTGAGGTCTTTAATTTCTGTGAATCTGTATAGAATGCCGAGACTGCGCATTGCGCGAGATTTGATATGGTCAATGTGGGGAGAGAATGTCAGTTTATCATCGTGAATAATACCTAAATCTCTCACCTGAGAAACCGTATCCAATTTATTTCCACATATTTTATAGTTCGCCTGATTTCCAGATTTCAGTAGTGAGAAAGACACATTGAAGCACTTTTTCGGATTTGGGGATAACTTCCATTTGTTGAACCAATCAGTACAAGTATTCACTGCTTCCTGGAGATCAGCGTGGTCGTCAGAATTGGAAATTTTTCTGAATATCTTGAGGTCATCAGCGTATAGAAGAAGGGAACACGGAGAATTTTGCACACATGTGTTTATATCGTCCATATACAGCACGAAGAGAAGGGGTCCCAGGATACTGCCCTGAGTTACTCCTGATAAGACTGGGAGCCAGGACGATACAGACCCTGGAAGCACTACCCGTTGTTGCCTATTGGACAGGAAGCTTTTTATTAGGGATAGGAAGGATCCATGTACGTTGTATCGTGAAGCAAGCTTGTGGAGGAGAAGGAAATGGTTCACGGAATCAAATGCTTTGGCCAGGTCGACGTAGATTACATCTAGCTGAGATTTTTGATCTATTGCAGAAATTATGTGATGGTTCAGAACAGTCAGATTTGTTAAACATGATTTTCCAGGGACGAAGCCATGTTGTTCTTCTGAGAGGTGTGGTTTGGTGAAAGTGAGGAGACGGCAATGTATTATTCTTTCGAAGACTGAAGAGAGTATAGGGACGATAGATATAGGTCTGTATGTGGAAATTTCATGCTTGCTGCCTGATTTAAAGACAGTTGTGACATCAGCTCTTTTCCATGAGTCAGGAAAAGTGCCGGAAGTCATGCACCAGTTGAGTATCATGGATAAGGGGATGCTGAGAGATGCAGAGGTGTTTTTCAGGAATATAGGGCTTATGTCTGATGGTCCGGTAGATCTGTTTGCAGGAAGACTTTTTAAAATATTTTGAATTTCATCGGGGGTCGTTGAAATTTGAGACAGTGAATCAGAACAGACGCTGGTAAGCTGGGGGGAGGGGACTGGGGATTGGCACGGGAACTGAAAAGGTTGAATGGAAATATTCATTGAAATGTGTGGACCTCAATTCAAATGGGATTTCTTCATTATGGAGGTTTAGGTTAAGTGGAATTCTGGGAGTCTTTCTACGGGATGATATAAGTGTCCAGAACTTCTTCGGGTTATTCTTGAGATTTCCTGTTATGGAAGAAATGTAGCGGTTGTAATCTTCTGTCATATGAACTCTCGAAATTTTCCGTAGGTGAATAAATACATTGCGTGTATGAGGATTAGGAACTGATTTCCACAGTGACCACGCTCGAGTTTTATTTTGGAGAAGGAGTTTGGTGTTTTGACTTAGCCAGTGCGGGTATTTGTTGGATTTGGGTACGGAGAAAGGAACGTGTTGTTTAATGGCCGAGTAAAGTAAATCCTCAAACAAGGCCACTGCGCTGTTTACGTCTCTCTCAGCTGTTAGCAGGCACCAGGGTAGAGATGATAAATCCTGATTGACAGCTTGCCAGTCGACCTTTCTCCAAAGAGGGAAAGCTTTCTTATCGGTGGTGGGGCTATTTTTATGTCTGCTCGCTGGGACGGGGAGAGTGGCTTCTATTGAGCTATGGTCGGTGTTCAGGATATTTCTTCCAACGGTCACAGTGACATTGCGCAGGGTTGAAAATATGAGGTCCAGTGTTTCGGATTTCCTTGTTGGGTGTAGATTGAACTATTTCAGATGTAGACCGTTTATAAAATTTGATAAAATGAAAGGATCTATTTGGGGAGAGTGTATGGTACCATTGTCTATTGATGTCCAGGAGATATGGGAGTTAAAATCGCCTAGCAACACTATTTCATTTTCTTGATTGAGGGCAAGAACAGTAGAGTTGAAACATTCTTCTAAGGCGTCAATTTTGCTGGAAGGTGGGCGGTAGAAGCAACCTAAGAGTAAATTCTTCCTTTTTGGGATAATAATCTCAACCCATATTATTTCGCAGGAAGTTTCTAAGTCAGGCCGATGTTTTGCCTTCAGTTTGTTATGAACTGCGATTGCAACACCACCACCCCTTGAGGATCTGTCGCGCCGAAACACATTGAACTCAGATGAAAACGGAAGTTCCCCACAAGATACGAAGTCTGACAACCATGTTTCTGAGTGGCAGAGGATATCAAATTGATTGATTCCGGTTATATTTGCTATACAGTCGGTTAGTTCATTTTTGATGCTCTGTGCGTTCTGGTAGTAGAGGTTAAGGGGTCCTGGGTTTAAATGAATGCCACCTGATAGTAGTAGTAGTATCAAGTAAACAGTACTGGAGGAAGCACGGCAATGTTGTACAGGTCCACGAGGTGTGGTGGAAACATGGCGGAACACTGGGAGGTTACAAGCTGCAGCGGTCGAGAAAGTAAAATGTCTCTCTGCGCAGTACCACAGAATTTTCTGATCACACGACACATCACTGCGGTCGGAAATGTTTTCAGGCACAGTTGCACACCATATAGTACACTTGAACAGGTAAAATACTACTAAAACACTGTAATATGTCAGAGCTACTGAAACACGAGGTCTGTCACTTGCCGCCATCTTTAACAACATTTCGGAGGGTGTATGTATGGACCACTTCCTTTGTAAGATTTGCTTGCTGAATTCTTTCTCGCCTTGTTGACAGGGAAGCTTTCCCGTTCCTGAATGATGCGTCTCGCGCAAACGTGCACTGTTTCAGTGTGTCCTCACTTGCTAAACTCCTTCTTACCTTGACGACAGGGAAGCCTTCCTGTTCCTAAGTGATCCGCCCTGCGCGAACCTGCCCTGCTTCTGGGGGTTTTCATTTCCTAAACGTCTTCCCGCATTAGCGACAGGGAAGCATTCCCGCTCCCGAGTGATTCACCCGGCACTGAAGCGCTAGGAGAGGATTTGTTGTTTATGTGGGTGATGTGTAACATGCTAGGCTTAACCTCACTTTAAACGCGCCATGAGCTTGTTTAATTAACATGGAATTTTGGCTTGATACACTCTTAATATAACTTCCCTAACAATTCCACGGCTAGTTGTTCTTACCCGCAATCCGCAACATTTGGAGGAGTATACGCACACGGCTTTCTTTCTACATATAACTTCGTGATTTATAGGAACATTACACTTAGCACTTTGCCGCCATTTCTTAGTTAAGTTTCGATGCATTAAATGTTTTGGTTTTTGAAAAAAAAAATGGGGCCCAAATGTATATAACAACTGGTAAAAATTCAACTTATGGTCTAATTGAATTCTACGGAGAATTATCTAGAATTACTCGTTTTAACATTTTCAATAAGTTGAATCATGTATTTACAGCAGTAAGATATTTTCCCCTTCCGAGGACGTCCGGCTTTCATAACCACGTGATGGTGTCAGCATTGCCTAGAATAACATTTTATAATTTTCCTACATTACCACACAATCGGGCCAAAGGCCCGAAATGCAAGGCATGAGACCTTGCTGCCAACGAAGTTGTTGTTTGAGATTATTACTCCTCTTGCTCGCGGCTATCTTGCCGCACCTTCTCATCCAAAGCAGGTCATGCTGCGGGGACTCCTACTTGTTTTAAGCACCCTTCTCATGCACTGCAAGCACAAGTAAAAAATAAAAGTACAAAAATAAAATAAAAACATGTTTTAAAAGTAGTAATAGTAGCATATCAAATCAATAACAAGTCTAGGATTATGTTCTTTTTTTAAAATGCTTATTATTATTATTATTATTATTATTATTATTATTATAATGTAATAAAACATGTCATTATGTTTTTGTTTGTACACAACCATGTGACCATTTAAGACAATGTGACGTTAACTTTAAATTATTTATTTAATTAGTAAATAGTGATGATTTGTTTCTTTTTAAGTTTTGCTCTTTCTTTTTTTCTGTTTTTTAACTTGTGATTGCAATGTATGAGTGCGTGTGCTAAATTAACAAGCTACCCTTAAGCGCATGACGTTTAAACTTATTTTAAAAACTAAACACGTACTGTACATCAAAAGAAAGTAGAAAACATGCATCATAGGCATATTTCTATTCACGTAGCCCTAAAGGCTAAAAATATTCTCTCATTAAAGAGTGAACTTACAAAAAATTACCGTTCACCTATATCCGTTATAGGCATCATTGTATTGACATAGCTAAGGCTAAAATAAACATAAAATGTTAATTAAATTATTATTATTATTATTATTATTATTATTATCATAATTATTATTATTATTATTATTATTATTATAATTTACCATTATAAACCATGAGCAACAATTAATAAACGTCAAAACGGTTGAGCACCAAAAATATTTTTTGTTATAGTAAGGTTACACGATTATCAATGCACATGCACCTACAAATGAGCATAATAGAAAGAAACCACAAGAAGTTGAAGACTTCTGGGAAGACATGGGACAAGTAACCAACAACATACTAGAAAGGCATGTTAAAATTTTAATGGGAGACTTTAAGGCGCAATTAGGTAAGGAGAGAAAATACAGACAAATCACAGGCCCTCATTCAGCACACTATCGCACAAACAAAAGTGGGGAACACCTCATAAAGTATTGTCAAAATTTTAACCTAAAAATCATGTCGACACAATTTCAAAAGCCAAGACGAAAACTTGCAAAGCACCCAACACCGTATGGGGAGAATTCCAGATTGATCATGTGGCCATTTCTAACAAAAATACACAGGAAATTTTAAATGTCAGAACGCGTAAAGGGTTCGTCGAGTCTGACCATTATTTGTTACAAGTCAAGATTAGACCAATCCCAAGACAGAAAAAGACAACAAAAAACAAAATAGTGAAGCCTGATCCAGAATATTTGAAGATAAACAGGGACAAAATCATTGAAGAAATTAATAGGCATCCAACAGACACTTGGACAGATCTTGCGACCACAGTTCAAAAGGCAATGCGTTGGGCGCAACCTCCTAGAAAACGAAAACATAGGTGGTGGAACGTAATTTGTGATCAAGCCACTGAGAGAAGAACACAGGCATGGATGAAGTTCAGCAGTAACAGAGCATCCAAAACATGGAAGGAATTTCACGAAGTTCAAAAACAATCATCAAAGGAAATCAGAAGAGAAAAACGAGCGTACGACAACAACAGGCTAAAAGAAATTGATGAAGATTTTAAGAGAAATAACACAAGAAATTTTTACAGAACATTCAAAGAAAATATTAAGGGTTATCAGCCTCCTAGCCTCTGCATTTGAAGAACAGATGGGTCCCTGGAAACGAACACGAAAGCAAATTGTTCAATTCTCAAACAATACTTTAATAATCTTCTCAATTGTACAGAACTCACGGAGAAATTGACCTTCCAAGAAACCACATCCAATCCCGATTCTACTCCACCTACAATAGAGGAGATAGAGGAGATCATACAACAAATGAAAAATAATAGAGCGGCAGGAGAAGATGGCATTATTGCTGAAGTATGGAAGCTTCAAGATAAAAACATTACCAAAACAATTCATAAGATCATCACAGACATTTGGATCACAGAGAAAATGCGAGAGGAATTGAAATGTGCATTGATCAACCCATTACATAAAAAGGGTGATAAGCAGATCCAAATAATTACAGAGGGATTTCTCTAGTGCCAGTCGCTTACAAAATATTCTCTAAAGTGTTATTGAACAGACTAGAACCACGAGCAGATCCACAAATAGGAGAATACCAGGCAGGCTTCAGAAAAGGGAGATCATGCATCGAACAGATCCGGAACTTGAGAACACTACTGAAAGTCAGACAGACAAAAAACACTGTAGTTACCATTGTGGACTTTAAAAAAGCATACGACAGCATTGATAGACAAACGTTCTTTGCAGTACTGGAAGAATATGGCATTGACAAAAAAACAGGGCACTTATACAACTAACGCTCACGGACACCACCTCTAAAGTTAAGTTCATGTGTGAAATTTCAGAACCCTTTCATATACGCACAGGTGTCAAACAAGGAGACGGCCTCTCACCAATCTTGTTCAACATGGTCTTAGACAAAGTTGTTAAGCAGTGGGAGGAACAAGTCAAAGGAATACAGCTAGGAAGAACCCGTGAAACAAACACAATCATAAAATGTCTGGCATTTGCAGATGACCTAGCCTTACTGAGCAATAACACACAGGAGGCAAAGGAAGCACTGGAACGATTACATGAAATAGCTGCTAAAACAGGTTTACAGATAATTTATGAGAAGACCCAATACATGCAACGACACACCATCAATGTACAAACCATGCATACCATATACGGATCCATACAAAGAGTTGAAAAATTTAAGTACTTAGGAGAATATATACAAATAGGAGGATCAAACAAGGTGTCTAACATAGAACGAACGGAAAAACTCCAGAAAGCATACAAATTTACATGGTCACATTATAATAAGAAAAGCATATCAAGACAGGCCAAACATAGACACTACAAAACAGTTGTATTACCAGAAGCATTGTATGCGTCAGAAACGACCACAATTGGAGCATCTGGCATCATAGAAACCGAAAAAATTGAACGTAAAATTCTGAGAAAAATATTTGGAGCAGTACACAGAGATGGGATATGGATGAAAATACCTACAGAAGTGCTGTATGAACACACAGACAGACTCACAGATATCATTAGAAAACGCAGACTAACTTTCTACGGGCGCATACAGAGAATGAACAATAAACGACTTACAAAGAAAATCTTTGATTTAGTAAACAGTTCAAAAAGGAAAACAAATTGGTATCATGAAATAGAAGACGACTTAAAGCAATTAGGGATCAACAAGCAAATGATAGAAGACATAGAAAATTTCAGAAACAAAATTAAGAACTCGAAATTTTTAGTAAGTGAAAGGAAGAAGATAGGAACATTGTGGACGGAACAAAGGAAACAGGAGCACAGTCAAAGTATGAAGAGATTTTGGGAAGAGAAAAAGGGAAAGAGGTGAAAATTGTGACATCATGAGATATTTAAGTTCAAACACTGTCCATAAGGGCAAAAATGATGTAATAATAATAATTAGGCATGAATAAAAAAATACCAAAAAAAGTCACGGCTTGCGTACAATGATTATTCATTATCTAGTTTTACAAAACGAATCATGCGACGATTATTTTTTCACCCTCATAGATTAAATACTGTGCCCGTCCCGGAAATATGTGCGATGACCCGGCCAAAAATTACACCACACAATTTCCGAGAAAGAACAGGGGAGTGCAATAAAAAAGTAGCAGGAAAAAACGAATGTGCCTGAATTCTAGTCTAATAATATAAGAAAAACGGCTCGGGTGGCACGAGACAGAGTATCTCCGGGTCGTTACGGGATAGGAAAGAGGGCGCCATCAAACTAGAGTTCGCAAGGACACATTCCTGGAGAGGCCAGAGTTAAAAGAAGGAAAATAGAAATGACATAGATAAAAGAAATTTAAGAAGGTAAAGGAAAATGATCCTTATTTATTCATGGATTCAGCTTGCATTAAAATTCCACACCCTGCCTATGATCTCGACGGATAGAGAATCCCTAAGATATGGTGTAATGTCTTTCTGAATCTTGCCAAATCGGGTCAGTAAAAAAAAATACATCACAGGACTGAAACGAAAGCCAACTAAAAGTCTCTTCTGTCGCTGCAGGGATTTTTCGGCACACACGACACGAAACATTATTAACACTCATCCCTGAGCGACCTACTTCAATTATATGAAAGAAAAAAAATACACCATCAAAATATCAAGCTAATGCGCCCTGTGATGTGAAACTGCTTGCTAATGAATTGATATCGGCATTGTACTACCGTAATTGCACACAAAACAGTCTATCTAATTGTCCAAACTTATTTACAATTATAACTGACAATAATATAATATGAACTCATTTAACTCAGTTCCTAAAATCAAAAAATGTACAAATCAGACAACTGATTATCAGGATCAGTTCAAAAATAAATCTTTTAACCAAATCGAAATCCTTAATTCAATATCTCATGCTCAATACAAAATCTTTTAGTGAATCTTAATCTAATAATCTTGTTCAAAATTCGATAATCTTTTGGCAATTCAATAATCATCCCTAATGCCCGCAATTATTATTATAATCCTTACATGGTCTCGTGGTCTCGAATCCACAACTAGATTCAAGAATAATCCGGAATCAAACTCCATCAAATGATTATTGAAGCATCAGTGCAACCATACTCGATGATTTCGTTAAATTGCTCAGGCAATTGCTGATCAAAATAATTAGTAAAGAGAATGAAAGATTACATTTTGCCTCACAAAAGCAATGAGCCTTTGTCAAAATGAGCCATAAATTCTCTAAGTGAGACCAAATAATTAGATCAAAATATTTAAACATCATGATAGGATTATAATAATTCATGATAAAACATTTCATATCATTTGCCAACAAATCGTTGCACTAAGGCAATATCCCTCTAAATAACTCGAGCAACATGTCACAAAATATCATGGCCCATCAAACTATCATTCAAAACCAGAAAGCAGATCATCATCTGAGCATTTCTCTACATAACTTCAATAATTCCTACCACAAATATAATATCCAAGTGGCAAATCTAATATTTAATATTTAATATTGGCTATCTTCACACTCAAAATATGGCAACCAGAATGCATAAATCGATCAGTCGGATCTGAACAGATATGCATCCAAAATACTAATAACTCAATCGAAATGTGAACGGCTCAAGGCAAAACTCACAAAGTCCTCAAATGAGACCCCCAAAGATCGTCCTAGAAAAGATCTGGAGTTCAAAAAAAACTTCGCACAGACGGCAAAGTCATCCTAAGGCTTCAACATCAAATCCCAAAGATAATGTGGACCAAAATAAACACCTGTGCATCTGATGCACACTATCTTAAAATCCTTGGACAAAACTATAAATTGAAAGAAACGCAGAAGAAAAAAAATTGAAATAATTGCCATGGCAATTATGCAAGAGAAAATAATAATAATAACAATCGTAAAAACAATCATTATCATCATTAATACCAACAAAATTCATTAGACTCCGATGTGTACAATCAGATAACGCTCTTGCCATACCGTGGAATTATACAAGGTCTAAATATGATCATGTGCTCTGGAGTGCAACTCATTATGGGAAGATTCAATTCATGTGGGCTGGCGACACATTTCTACCTCTTGGCATTTTCGTTAGGCAGAGACAAACCTCTTCTGCAAATTTAATAGAGTGTAAAGATCCCTGATAAGTGTTCCCTGGTGTCGTGTTGGCGGCAGGCGTCTGCTTGCGAAGATCGTCGCAACGCCTCCTGGATCAAAGTTCCATCCTCCATCACGCCTTCTGAGTGTTTTAATGTGCCATGGTGTAATTAGAAATATTCGACACTGTATGTCTCTCCTTCCTCACGAAGGCATTTACTTCATTAATATGTTGCCCCATTATTTTAGAGTAACACGCCGCCACAGTTCCAATTCGATCTAGAATGTTCAGAAGTGGGATTGTGTTCAGTGTAATTGGCAAAGACTGTTCCAGAAGTCCGGCGTGAAGCAATGTTCAATGAACTATGTGAACTATTCAGAGTTCCAATGATACCTAAAGCCATGTTCACTTGCCATCACGGCTTTGATTAAATGTGCAATGTTCTGTCGCAAAGATGTCCCAACTGATTTCCATTGAATAGTGTGTAAGCTTGTAGCACATGATGAGAATTATCCAGCCCTCAGACTGTGTATCACTGCTGCTTTATGCTGGTAATGTTTATATGATTTTTCAACTTACGTGGCTCCAACTTCTTCAGTATGTCAGTCAAGTCCCAATACTTACGGATATGAACCATCACTTTCACAATGCCGTTTGCCTGCGATTTGCACGTGACAAACTTGCATCTAATAGCTCGCCCTTACGACCGTAAGAATACAACACACACAGCGATACCGGTCCGCACTTAACATGTTCTGGACACGAACAGAATCAAACATAAGAATGAGCAAGCTCGTCAGGCGATCACCTGCCAAGCGGCCTCGCTCTCCTCCCCGCCGTAAGGGGGTGGGGGTAGCTCGCATATACCTCTCCTTACTCCCGGCCGTGACATCATCACACAAGTGCACTGTCCTCCACCGGTCATTCGGGCAAGATCAAACCACCGTGACGTAATATTTGCGGCCCCCGGCCGTTCGCGCAGAACCGTAGCTTAGTGGTCATACTCCAAATCGGGTACAATACACAGGGTGAATTCTAGAATTGACATCTTCCATGACATTATCAGGTAGGTTATTAAATCGTGTGGGAATAAATGATTCAAAGTCTTGACAAATGCAAAGAGCTCGTTCACCAAATGTGGTTTTTAATGTTTGAATTTTATGTATGCGAAAGGGTGTTTGTGTAGGCAATTCATTCACTTTCTTGCGTGAAAAGCCGCAATTTTGGCAAATGGCGTCCAAGGCGTCCATGCTTGACTATAAGGAAAGAAAAAGAGTGTTATTTTTAACAGTCTCATTCTTATATATAACAACAACAACAACAACAAGAACAACAACAACATTGTCAATACATTAAAGGATGTTGTTTTTTAAGCCTGAGCGTTATAGATAGTATTGACAAAAATATAATAATGTTTGTAAGAGGTACGCGAAAACTGTTGAACCAACATCAACAACCAATTTTTTTGTGTTTCGTGGTCCACATGACGTAAATAGGTATACTGTTGTAAATGACAATCATTATCGATAAGAAAAATTGTCTTTCGCTGCGTGCTTGATGAATTTCTTGCCACGGACCACGTCCGTCAAAACAAGTGGTTCTTAACACTGGGAGAAGCAACAACTGTGTTTGCTGAATATAAACAAGGCTGTCTGAAATATGATCATTCATATTATGATACATGTTCATCGTTACTAAAAGAAAGAAAAAATAATACCAAGCTATGATTTTAAACTATTTTTAAAACTATAAATAAACCAAGACCTTGTTTTAAATTTAAAAATTAAAAGAATAGTTGATTCCTCTCATAGGGTAGAGGGGATTGTTGAATCACATTAATAACGTGCTAGAGCATCATTAGACAAATCAATTAAGACGTATTTATAGGGATAGGGTTGAATCACTTGCACATCTGATAATGAAGTGGCGCAAAACACTAACCATTGCCACTGCCGAAACGTATTTAAAAAATCTGTCAAATATGTAAATGGTTTCAAATCACCATCATTTTTAATTAGTAATAGTGGGGCTCTCACATCTATAAATTCTAAAATAAGATTTTGGTTTAAATAATGATTACCAGGTAAGCCTGTTTTTGTATGGGTATAACTAAGACATGTTTATGTTGTATCATCAGTAACTGATCTTGAACTTCTGAGCAAAGGACTTGATACATTTTTTCTAAACAGATAAATAACAAAATTGCAAAGTTATTACTATTTATTATTATTGTTATTATACGGGTGGTTCAAGAATTTGTGGCAACAGATTATTTGACAGATTAACAAAAACGTAGGCATGTGGACAATGTTCACATGACCACTGTATTACCTTTCTGTAAAACGCATGTAAAACAAACAAATGATTGTCCCACACTGTGTAGCCTACTTTAAAAAGTTGACATTCATTTTCATCGTTTTCAGCCAAAACATGAATTTGAAAATTATTTAATAGGAAATGTTTTATGAACATTAATTGAGAATCATTTTCAAGATCGCTTGAAGGTAAATGTATGCCTCTGTTGTCAATAGGTATTAGTATGTAATCTCCTTGTTGAATGAGTCGTATACGATTCCCCTGTCGGTGTGCAAATTCGCACTGCATAGTGTTAAAATAAAAAATAGTATGCACAGATATTATAAACAAACATCTGCATACTAATGGCTGTCTATAAAGGTAAAGTTAACATACCATGCAATTTATTAACCATGTCTATATCCAAGAAACAAAACGAAAAACAATACAAATTTAAACCAGGTTATGTGTTTTCATAAACATCAATACACCATACAAAATTAAAAAATGTCTTTTAAATGTAAACTATGTTCCTAAAAAAAAGCCGAATCAAACAAAATAAACATAAGCATCACATATATTTGTTGTTATTAGTTCCTAACAGACCGTATTCTATATGGTGAATATTGATTCATAGGTAAAGTAAAATAAAGTTGACGAAATGCTTGTTGACGATATGAAGTGGTTCGTTCCTCAGCAGGGAATTTATAAAAGAGGAAACAAAACATATTTGACGTTTGTGGAAAATAGACATTAAACAGGGGTTTCGTACATAGTGTACACCAAAAATCTGGAAAATCATCCTCATCCGCTAATTTAACAATCACTTGTTTCATCGTTAAACCATACCAAGATTTAGATACATTCTTTTGAAAACCAAAATTTAGCATACAGGATTAGCAATAGTGATGACCTGGATCATAAAATATGTCATCATTCATAATGTTGTTATAAAAAGTAGTATCAATGCGTACTTTCGTGTTTTTATATTCCAAAGGATAGGTCACACGTTGCGGATTATAATTTACCATCGTTTCATATTCATTAAACGTAGTGTGTTTCGTGACGATAAAAGAATCTTCATAATGGTTCATCATTGAATCTGAAAAGTAGTAGTAGTATAACGTTTAACTAAGCAAATAAAAATAAAAAACTGTTAATGTATACACTGTCTGTCCTCTAAATGAATAGCAAAATAAAATAAAAAATAAGCAAAACACAAAATAAATAACCATTAGTCTGTTGACTTTTTTGCTGTAGGCTACAAGATTAACATGCATCAGATCAAAAAATAAAAAATAAAAAAAATCTGTTCAGTTATTCGACTGCTATTGTTTTCAAATATACCACCACTCTTAATACTTGTCATAAAGTAAGACTGTCCACAGTAAAAGCAGTAGATTAGTTTTTGTTATTGCAAGAGGCCTATTAAGCCACAACCTAGTGAGGCCTATTAAGCCACATGCCTACTGGGGGTGGGTGGTCACTTTGCTGAAACATGAGGCCTATTAAGCCGCATGCCTACTGGGGGTGGGTGGTCACTTTGCTGAAACATGAGGCCTATTAATCCACAATCTAGTGAGGCCTATTAAGCCGCATGCCTACTGAGGGTGAATGGTCTCATTCGTTGAAAGATGTGGCCTATTAATCCACAACCTAGTGAGGCATATTAAGCCACTAGCTAAGAAAAAAGCCAACATATTTTAATGTAGCCTGTGCCCAGTGAGTCATGCAAACGTTGATGCATGCCTCTCTTTATGTGTTGACAGGCAAATAGCTCAAATACATACGGATTTTATACAATTATTTACACGCATTCACACATCCTTGCTTTCATCCATGCACACAGGTTAAAAAACAGAAATTTTATGATACACTACTATTTTTAATTTTTTATTCCATGGCTCGACATGGCATCACGCACTTGATAGCAACCAAAGCGAACACTTGCTGTGTTGTAGAACAACAATAGCAACAACCATTACTGATTGTAACCAAAGGGAATGCTTCTCATCAAATCCTGACACCAATATCTCTTGTCATCCAACAAGGCGTGTGTTAGTTTCCGCTGTTTCATTAAAAATAAATTATAGTTCTTAGACAGAATCCTAAACTGACTATGACTATGTGTCATGTCTGTGTGGGTCTCAAGGACATGTAAATTATCATCCACACTGAGGTGTTTAACCACGTGTTGACTGATTCCTTTGGCTCGAATAGTTTCACATTTATTCACCTGTCGATAACTATACATTTTCGGTGCAAGACTAACAAACTCAGACATCATGGTGTCTGAACATTCATCTTTCATTAAACCAATTTCCTTTTGTTCAGACGGGGGATATCAAATACGTTCTTCTCACTAAACGAGGACGTGTCAAACCATTTTGGGTTTTCTTTCATAACGACATATGGATTACAGTCACGGATATGGTAAGTGAAACTATCCGTGTCTGTATATAATAAGGAAATGCTACCAAATCGCTGCATTGAAAAACCACAGTGAAATTGATACAAGTAAAATTTATCAAAATCTAAAGTAACTTGGCCTAAATAGATGGGTTTATTCATGACCACTTTAGTTTTAGCAATTACAATAGTCAGTAGATCATGATCAATAATGTTCAAAGATTTGAAATTTGGTTTAGCAATATATTTTTGAGCTCCCCATTGTCCGTGCCATGTGTTCACCAATTTTATGTCACTATACTGCCGCACATTTTCCAGGCTCTTGCCATAGATACAATTAATCATCAGTTGAAAAAATATTTGAAATGGCTGAGTGGCACTTTGTCTGTGACTAGTATTTAAATCCATGTACGGTTTCAACCACCGTTTCTGTCAGAAAGAGATACCTCTATGGATTTTTGAGGGTTAAGCCCTGGGCTAAACATTCTACCAGCATATCAATATGCAATACATAGTGATTTTTGTCATACAAGTTGCCCATCAATTTTTTATGATTACCCTTACTCTCGGGCGGCACCATTTTCTCTATACAAAAGGGGAAATCACCATGTCGCTGTCTGAGATCGGGGGGATAAGCTAAGTCAACATCAAGGACATATCCTACGTCCTGTTGCTCGATTGCGCTATGCACATTAAAATCATCAATTTCATCCTCAGACAGCCAGACAAAGTTTTTGTACGGCAGCGGTCGGCTCATAGCGAAACCGTATCAATTTTTACATCGAAATACCTTAGGTAGGAATCTGGTTCTTCAGGACAATAATCAGGCATGTAATGATTATTTGCAGTGGCATGTCTCTGATTAAGCGATACGAACCCTCCACGAATCCCTTTTTCCATCATTACTACCATATCAGGATCCGTCAATAAATCAAGCTCGATTTGGTTGTATTTTAGGGCAGCGTCCCAACTTAACTCCGGACTGGTATAGTAGTGAGCGGGATCCAGCCCGTATATCGTGTGACATAGCTGACGGAACGTTTCAGATACGTCTGTCAACAACAACACGTCTAATTTTTAATAGTGCATAGCATACTGGCGCATGGTTTTTGTACCAAAATCCCGCCAAACATGGCATGCGTGATCATATTCTTGTTCAGTGATGGTGCTTTGAGTTAACTGAGAAAAAATCTCGGGGGGGGGGGGGCAAAGACGTTTGTTCAAGCACCTCGTAACTTCCCACATAATCATAAGGAAAATGGCCTTTACGAACACACATTTTAAATTGTTTTGTATCCGTAAATTGGGAATGGGTATGTTTCAACTCATCTTCGCTTAGCCCTTTCACAAGGCTATCCAGCGAACTAGACATAAACTTGATTGAGTCGAGAAAACGAATGCTCATCGTACCTTCTCTCCATTAAAGAGAAGTGAAGCTCTCATGGTTCTTAGCCAAAATGGCGAATTTGCTCTTATCTACATGAGCAAATTCTTTAACAATGAAGTGAAGGTCATAGCGAGAGAAATTGTGTAAGGAGACGGGGAGGAAGCGAGGTGTAGAATACTTCAAATTGCATTACCTACGGGCGGCACCCCTAACATGCCATGTATCTGAATTGGTACACGGTTGTCAAATATTTTCTACTTTGCCCGCTAAGGCAGCCATTTGATCAACAAACCACCGCGCACAATCAGGACCTTTGTGACTTACATACTCACATTGGGATTTACCGTAGTGACAGACAACATAATAGCCTTCAGCAAAAGGCTCATGTTTCTGCACTGGATAGGTTGAGCGTTTATGGGGGTTTGATACAAATCCCTGAAGGGGAACAGTCAGAGCCTCAAAATCAGTATAAATAGTAAATAGTATCTTATCTTGTTTATTAGTGGCCTTAAATTTAAAACTGCGTCATTTCCTTCGGGCAAGACTAGCTTTACTGCCGTCTGCCCCTCACAGTCTCCAATATGTCGTTGCAAAATTTCAGCAGTTCCAAAATACTGAAGGCAGCGCTCACAAATGTGTTTCTTACCATTATGGTTAGACACTTGGCTGCTTACTAGTTTTTCTAAATTCTTTATCCAGCAATAATGGCTTTTATCCCCATGAGACAAAATTAATAAGTGAATATAATATGGTTTTGTCTCTTTCGTGGCCTACAAGGGACCTACAATATTGCTTCCCTCAACGCCTTATACCATGAATGAGAAATTTGGATTGTCTTTCTCAAATAAATGAATTTTATCTACAGACATGGGGAATGAAACATGCTCCAAATTCAGAGTTTGCTTTAAAGGGTTAAACATAGCTTTGTACTTGCCTGGTCCAAGAGCATGAATAACTTCACAGGGTTGCAGGCAACGAGCCACACTCCATAAAAAGCAATAATCGTCTGTGTTCCATACATTAATAATTGCATTTTTCGAAGCAATCCAGCTCGGTGTGGGAATATAGCTACTTCCTGCATTTAATGGATTGTATTTACAAATATTAATTTGCAAATACGCAATGCTATTTAGATCCAGGCCACTTGGTCCGTCTTGCAATTTATCAACTTTTCTAATAAGTCCATCAATAGCATTTTCCTGATACAACATATCTAAATTATCGGATATCAGTAATTTCTCCATTTTTGTACAAAGATTAAACATGTGTTTCTCTTCAACATTATTCTTTATCAAGATAAATTCACATAGTAGCTCGAAATTTACTTTTAAGGCGTGATGCGATGTTAAGTCCTGCTTGCTTTCATTCATAAAAATAGACGAACACGATTCAACAAATTCTTTAGGAGATAGACAGTTTTTCACATTATAAATTCGGCCCGAAGATATTCTACTTTTAAAACATTTGGCTAATGGTTGCCATTCCAATTCTTGACACATAGACATAATTTGAAAAATGGAATGTTAACTCGTCTTATAAATAGGCTAATCCAAAAACCAGCAAATACAGATGTCTTCAAAGACACTGGCACACACTCACACTCACACACAAACACGCAAGTCGTAGCAACTGTAGGCGGGGGCTCAAGCAGACAACCACTTAGTAACGATGTGGGTAATGCTTTGTTTCTTTGTAAAAAGAAATTATCTGAAAAAGCAGAGCAATAAAACCCTTTATTAATTATATATATATTCAGTAAACATGTGCATCCATTTATTGATTCATTCATTCATTCGTTCATTTAATTAGTTATAGCACTTCTTGAAAGGTTTAAGGAATGCAATAGGGTTAAACATACACGCTCACTCGGCAAAATAGTAAGCTAATTTTGTATAACGTACCTTTTCAATATCAGGATTGTATAAGGTGCGTTCAAAAAGTAACGAGCCGGAGGCTGTAATGTGCAAACCGGTGACGACATCACCTAATCGTGGCGTGTGTAACGAGGTGTGCTTCCGACCAGAGCGTGGAGGGTCACAGACCGTTGCTAGAGGGCATGCGTGCACGTCACGTGACGATACAAAGCGAGCAGCAGCATGCATCAATCGTCCAACGGTGCCAGTGGCATTGCAAACAGTGACATGGAGGCATCAAACGAAGAGCAAAGAGGCGTTGTTCGGTTTCTGACAGCGAAAGGAGTGGGGGAACGGACATTCATCGCCGAATGTCACAAGTGTACGGCGAACACTGCATGTCCCTTGCAAGGGTTAAGACGTGGCACAAGCGCTTCAGGGAAGGACGGGTGTCGTTAGCACATGATGCCTGGTCTGGGGCACCCTCCTGCATTACCGATGACAACGTCCAGCTAGTTGATGCACTCATTACCTAGGACCGCCGAGTGACAGTGAACGCCATAGGCGCCGTGGTCGGATTGAGCGTCGGAAGTGTGCACACCATCATGAAGGAACGACTGCACTTGCGCAAAGTGTGTGCCCAATGGGTGCCCCACAGTCTTCAATCCCACCAGGAAGCATGTCGAATGGCCTACTGTCTTGGTCTTGGTTGGACGATTGATAAATGCTGCTGGTCGCTTTATATCGTCACGTGACGTCCACGCGTGTCCTCTAGCGACGGGCTGTGACCTTCCACGCTCTGGTCGGAATCACTCCTCGTTGCACACGCCACGATTAGCCGATGTTGTCACCGGTTTGCGTATTACAGCCTCCGGCTCGTTACTTTTTTATCGCACCTTATAGCTTAGTGGCTTTGCTGCTACTCCTGGTCGTCTGTTGACACACCCGGTTTAATTCTGCAACAAAAGTAAATATATTCCATAACTTCATGGATTACCATTAAATAAAATAGCATTCATTCATTCATTTTTAGCGTTAAGTCATAATACATTATGTACATACCTTTTGCTAATGAATTATATTTTTTCAAACTGATCTCTCACAGCAGTTTTACTTTGTACTTTTTTAGTTGTTTTATGCATCAAATTAGTTGTTGTTGTTTTATCTGCAACAAAAAATTAATCCTTAGCATTAAGTCATTGAATCATCTTCCAATAATGCACAAAATAACAATAATTTTTCCATAACATTATTATAAAACAAATAACATACCTTGTATTTTACTTGATCTTCAATATAGGTCTTTTTATTAAGTTATTTAAATTAATAAATAAATAAATAAATTAATTAATTAAAAATCATCGACGTACACATGCTAATGGCTGACCAGACCATCTGCATTCAAAGGATATCTTGCAAGTAATGCCCGTAATGGTCTGCCTCGGTATATATATATATACGAGGCACGTCCAGAAAGTAAGCACCGTTTGGTAATAAAATTGAATTGTGTACAGATACAGAAAAAATATTTATTGCACAACATTCTACACCTCTTAAACTACTTTTCCACATAACTGCCGAACTTTTGCAGGCATTTGTCATAACGTGGCACAAGTTTTTGGATACCTTCCTCATAGAAGTTTGCCGCCGACCGTAAACGAGAGTGAAGACTCCCCAGTAAGATATCCTACCGTTTAGCCACCACTGTTAGGCAAATTGCGTATGAGGTCAGGAGAACTCCTAAACATACGCAGTTCTCCTGGTAAGCACGCAATTTGCCTAACAGTGGTGGCAAAACGGTAGGATATCTTACAGGGGAGTCTTCACTCTCGTTTACGGTCGGCGGCAAACTTTTATGAAGAAGATATCCAAAAACTTGTGCCACGCTATGACAAATGCCTGCAAAAGTTCGGCAGTTATGTGGAAAAGTAGTTTAAGAGGTGTAGAATGTTGTGCAATAAATATTTTTTCTGTATCTGTACACAATTCAATTTTATTACCAAACGGAGCTTACTTTCTGAACGTACCTCGTATATATTTGTCTATAAATAGTCAACACGTTATTTCTCACAATGCAAGTAATGACTGACTGACTTAGAGAACTCTTGTCATTAACACTTCACACATATGCTCATATGACTCCCACTGCGCTTGCTATGACAAGTTGATCATCAGCATTTTTTAAAACAAAGCTCTCAGAGCATACTAACCTTGGAGCTTTGTATCAAGTTATCATATCTAGCAACAGCTACTGATCTTATCACACTTTGTCCGTACGAGAGAGTTGCAGAGGCAAGCTTCCCACACACACATGCACCTACGACATTCTTATTCTGATAACGACCTGGCTCTCTCATGCTGGCCAAACCCTCACTTCTGTTTGCAAATAACAAAACTGTTTTAGCAAACTGTTTCTATGCCCAGTCAAGCTCAGTATGGTTGAATCATGTTTTAGCAACAATAATAGCGCTTGACATGACAACCCAACGTCACTTCACATCTAATTTCTTTTTTTTCACGCTTTCCTCAAATATCTGGAAAAACATAATGGAAATACCTAAAACCATGGTTCCACTTTTTTCAACACCTACATTTCCCGTAAACACAACAATTAACAAAATATCATCATGGACATCATACCCCTGATGAAGGGATGTGAAAAGGGGAACGGTTAGGCAAGGAAAAGGGAAGGAGGAGGCAGTGACCTTACAGTAGGAACCATCCCGGCATTTACCCAAAGACGAAGTGGAAAACTACGGACAACCACTTCGAGGATGGCTGAGGTGGGAATCGAACCCCCTCTACTCATTTTGGCCACCCGAGGCTGAGTAGACCCCGTTCCAGTCCTCACACCACTTTTCTAATTTCTTGACAGAGCCGGGAATCGAACCCAGGACCTCCGTGGGCGCTAGCTAACCATGATGACCGCTACGCTACCGAGGCGACTAAAAACATTCATGTCAAACAAACTTTTTTTCTCATCTTCACCGTTTCCAAAATAGTGAGCATTTTTCAAAATTTGTTTTCTTTCGCCCTACAGACTTCAAACTTGGTTTTTGCCTACAGGGCATAGGGACCTTTCATTAACGTTAAACAAATGTTTCTTTTTAAATTCACCGTTTCCAAAATAATGACAAATTCAAAAACAACAATTTTCAGAAAAAAAACCATTAAAAATACCAACACCTATTCATAGCAAACAGCACGTCATCTCAACGCCAACAACACCTCATTCGTTAAAATCCGACCATGCGTTCGCCAATTATCGCCAAAGTTAGCCAGAAAGTAGGCTATCATTTTTCTTTCTCCTACAAACTTCGAACTTGCTGTCCGCCTAGAGGGCATAGGCACCTTTCATTAACGTCAAACAAACGTTTTTCTAAAATTCACCGTTTCCAAAATAGCGCCAATGTCATAAACTTTTTTTTAAAACCAACACACATTCTTAGCAAAGAGAACGTCACCCCAACCCCAACAACACCTCGTTCGTTAAAATCCGATCATGCGTTCGGGAGATATCGGCAAAGTTCGTAGGAAAGTAGGCTGTGGAGGAGCTCTCTCCTCATCCCACTACTTACAGCTACAATAACGAAACCTAATGATAATGTACGACCATAGATGTGGCATGGAATGCCTAAATTAAAGTAATTGTGACTCCAAATGCAGCTGTGGGTACTATAAAAACGTAATAATTATTCTTTCACAATATAACTGCGCAGTTAAAACGAAACTTTGCAAAAATGAAGTACCATACAGTATGAGGGTCGTTTCGGAAATAAGGTATAAGAATTACGCGCTGAATACAACGCGCAGCGGCCATCTTGAAAATATATAATATAATTATGAATATTACAATCCATTTTGTACCTTCAATAACAAAAAATAGAACTGATGTAGAACCTTGTAAGTGGCTTCCTATGACCTAGTCAAAAGAACAGCGATTTATTACATTCACTATGTAGGCTGGGCGTATTTCTAAATGTTCACTAACTGGCTGCATGGCTCAGCAGTAACGTTCTCGCTTGCTGATCCCAAGATAGCGGGATCGAATCCCAGCGCAGTCAGTAGACATTTGTGGGTGTTTAAATGTGAAGGAGCCGTTCAGTAGATTTACTGGCATGATAAAGATCCGCGTCGGAGCAAAATTCTGGCACCCAGGCGTCTCTAAAACCTGCAGTAGTTTAAAGGGACGTAAAACCAGTAATATTAATTATTATTAATTAAATGTTCACTATGATTAACTCATGATATACTGACTCAATTAAGGAAAATTTGGTTGAGAGTTAAGAACTCTATCATATACCTCGCTAACTTTACTGATGTCTCACTGAATATAGCGCGCAGTGACCATCTTGAAATTGTGGAATATAAAAATATATAACTCTATATATTATAGAGATACATTTACTAAAATTAGTATTACTGTGTACCCGTATATGAGCCCAAGGCAAAAGAACAGCCGTGCCATACATTCAAGATGGTGGCTGAGCGTACTATTAAAACATGAAAATCTATATCTCAGGATCAAATTCCGCAATCAACACGAAACTTTTTAAGAGAGAAGTATCACATAAGATACCTCGCTAACGTTACCCGGCATATAGTACGCAGCCAAATTCTTGAAAATATAAGACTTTAATATCCATACTCCACGATTTATTTAAGTTACAATAACGAAATGCTGCACGTAAGTAGACTCACATAAGAGACTTTTTCTGCTGAAGGCAAAATATAAAAGTTTACATACTGTACATTCAAGATGGTGGATGAACGTACTTTTCTAATGTTTAAATCAATTCCTCGAGATGCAATATCGGAATTACACGAAAACTTTGTGAAGGAGGTGTTTATTGGGTACAATCTTAACGATCATCACAAGAATATTCATTTATACTGCTTGATAAGCAAAGTTATAACTATGCATACATTTAAGAGGAAGTAGGCTACATGTAATTTACTGGACATCTTGTTAAAACATACTGTTCAGCATTTATCACAAAACATGCATTCAATTCAGCAAGATTTTCACTAAAATCAAAGAAGCAAAAATCATAACATACATGTATGACGTTCCTTAACTTCGTTGCAAATTCACTTTCATCAAGAATAACGTTTCAACTATTATTCCTCGTAAAATTCGCTATGACATGAGAAAATAGGGCTTCACAGGGCCGAATTTGTCCTTTATTAGACGTTAATGTAGCAACCTCACACAGATCAGGCTCTTGTACACACAAAGAGACGTTATTATGTTCGTTGAAAGTGAACATTGAACACTGTATTTATATTTGCAGATCATTACCCTCATAATCTCTTTCTGTACATACGATCTCATATATCATTGTTGCAACCTAATATGTTGAAGTAAGTTATTTAGTACTTATAGATAGTTATTTAGGACGTTAATTTCAAGCAAATGTCATACTTGAGAGAAATAACTGCGTTCCTTTTGTGAGAGATTAAAGACTTCAAGGCAGGTGATAATACGAAAGGAAGACAACTAATAAGTAGCCTATTAAACAATCATTCCCACATCTGCACATTAGGATGTATTCACTCAATCTTCTATGTAGTACGCGGCACATGAGACAGGAATAAAACTCATAACAGAATCAGAATAAGAGTCAGGACAGAGATAAAGATAAAGTGTATTATTCCCTTTTCCTCCGAGGACATCACAAAATGAGTCATAAAGTAGAGCAGATTGTGTATATACGGCACAGGATTAAGAAACGAAGAGGCGTTCCTCTAAGACATCTACAGCCTATACAACTCCTTCAAATTCACAATGGAATATGAAACTGAGCGAAATATATAGACTACTATCTCGATATAACACTCAAACAGCCAGGAAATACCTGACATACTCGAATTTTCGGAAACCAACATTGCACACCGTCGATAATTATTGCATCCACCCATGCGCGCAAAATCTACAGGGATTACAATCAACGGTACATAGAACCATCAGAATGCCTATGGCAAATGAAAACTTCAACGGAGAGATACAAACATTCAAGCAAATAGGAAAATACTTCACTCACAATATGATAGTTCAGATAGTGGAGAGACATCGGGGAAAAACTGAGGATGAGGTGTCACCCAATAATCATAACAAGTTCGCAAGTTTCAAATTCCTAAACCCAAATATTACAAAATCACCAATCTTTTCGAAAGCAGGGAATCAAAATAGCATTCAGAACATCCGAAACACGTAGTAAATACTTGCATAGTAGCAAATTAAATAAGCAGGACACTGGTCAATATGCAAGTACTTGTACGATACCGGGCATAACTTCACTAATTGTATGATACAAACATATCTAAACAAATGTGCACCACCTGAAAAAAGGCAAGGAACTTGACATCAAAGAAGCCATAGAAACCTGTGTAGCTACGAAAATCAAATCCCGTAATTTAGACGAGCGTTCACCCGCATTCACACTTCTAGGGAACATTTCCAATATCAAGCAGAAAGCGACATAGCGAAGGGAGTGAGGCAACGGTAGGCCAACGAATGTTATGGGAGAAATATTAATTTGTGAAGAATATAGAGTATACAAAATTCTCAATAAAGCAAGGTCTAAGTGAGGCCTGGCTGAGTGCGCCATTGATGCACTCCAGTTCAGGGCGTGGTGAACTATAGAGATTGATTTGTAATGGTTGAGTAGGTCCAAGAACCATTAGCATACACTTGCTTAAAACGAGGGTCTATAGCCCACTTAGGTATACAACCAATATTATCGTTTCCATGGAGCAGCAAGAAATTGCACCAATAGGTGATGGCTTAATACGGGGCGAATTTGTGTCAGTCCGTGGTGTACGGTACTGAGCAGCGAATGAAGGCAACATATTTTTCCGGCGAACGAGAAGGTGTTTCACATTTCATACATTCAATATTCTGTAAATTGCACCAATGTGTTGGCATGTTTCAGAACATAACTAACTAGTGCATCAGCTAGACAAAGCACTGTTGTGGTACGGGCACTAACAAAAGGACTATCTTAGGATCCGACTAGGGGCTCACTTCAGTAGCAGTTAACGGTGTCAAGGCGTCTGCATATCTTAAAACAAACACAAACACAGGAGTGCTACAAACTAACGGAATACAATTAGTACTTGGACAAATTATAAAATATTTTATAACTTAATAATTGTGTATATTGTTCTACATAAGAATTATATACACAGTCGCCAATCCTAAAGATGATGTCACCTGACGAACAAAACATTTCATCGAATTAACCCCCTTTTTATCATTTTAAATGCTCTTGTCGACTTCGTCGTTACGCTGAGGTCTGGCGTTACGTTACGGCGACGGGACGAAATGTACCGAGAATGCACTGAGGTGTGCGACGTCATAGTACCGCTTGAGCTCCCTCCTTTCCCCGCGCGCTCCGGTGAGCGTGACGTCAACCAGCCAGCTACCTCCTTTGACCTTGGTTTGCACTTGCTAATGGACTTCGAGTTCACGCAGTTCGCTGCATGATCATGAGGCTTTCACCCAGCATTTTTCAGCATTTGTAGTATTTAAAATGATAAGTTATACAGTCTAGTCTTTCAGACTATTACTCTTTTTTCGAGAAGTGATTAAACGTATAGAGGGTGTGTGGGGTTTAACTAGGCAGCCAGAGGACTACGATTCCCCTGGTATGTCGTGAAAATGTATGGTAAATTTTGCGTGGTTTAGCGGGAAAACATTTTTGTAACAGTATTCAGACATGTTCAACAGGCTAATCGTTCGTTCAGTAGACTTTGTGTTAGCACTAGGCTGTGGAGCATAACTAGGACAGAGTGGATATGCGTACGGCGATTGGTTTTTCTGTAATAGCCTATACGTTGCAGTGTCTTGTGAATCATTTGACAAACAGGGAAATGTGACATTATTTCCAATTTACTTTCAAAATAATAAAACGTAGTATAATGTTAGAGTCAAATATGCACAACATAATCGATGTCTTGCGCACCCGTGTAGATTATATAGATTTATGGTCGTCGTAAGAAACGTCCTTTGGAATTTTCCTAAATGATACTCGGGATGAAATCGTATATAATTAATTCCTGTGTACTTGATAAATTTTCGGGCAGTATGGTGCTTGTAATTTAATTTAATTCAATTCAAAATTACGTAAATGTTATGTTGAATGTTTATGTTGCCCAATGTGGGCCCCAACTATCGTTTTATATCAACGTTTCCTGTCCTGACTGAGTGGGATTTAGTGAACTAATGACAGAAAAATTACGTGTTCCATTACGAAGCCACAGATCGGAATCAATTAGCCCATTTAAGACCCATGATATCAGAGCAATCTACAGAACGTGGCTTAAGAGGTCTTAAAATTATATTGCAGCAGGTTTATGGTCGTAAAATATAGGCCTGGTAGGAAAGGAAAAGGGGATATATAGCTGTACGCGGGCTTACAAAATGAAGAACGACGAACATATTAGATTTAGTGGTTGTTTGGCGAAGCAAGAGATGCTCGCCTTAAGACGAATAGTACTTCAGTCTTCAGACAAAATGAGGATGTGTTATTGAGGAGAAGACAGGACCAAGGATGAGATATTAGGTGCCGGTATAGTACATTTTTTCATTTCATATTTGCTGCCCAGCGGGTCATTCTATATGTTCACTGAGCGACATGGTAAACTGAAACTACTGTACAACTTGCTATCAATTAATTTAATTGATCGAAACTGGTAAGAATAACATCAATAGTCAGAAAGGGGCTACTTCACTGCACATCTAACGAAGGAAGCTTCACAGAACCTAGTTCATGGTCAGAAACTCCAAGACACTGTTCAGTATGGTCGCAAGTATTTGAAACGCACCTAAATACGTTTTTACGGGTGCAACTTGAAGAGGGACTTTACACGCTGCGTACTTAAGGCTCAGTACTGCAATGCTAGCTTATGAGGCTGTTGAACTCAGTTTGAATACAATTTTTTTCCAACATTGTAATTATAATTATAATTATAACAGTGTAATTATCATAATTTTATCTGAAATTATTTCATAATATTGTGTTTATTTAGTAGATAGGAAATCGATAATGTGTTACAGCTAAAGGAATACTCGATAAACTCGCTGCACATTTTCCTGCGGAACCTCGATTTTCTATTGCACGGATCAGAATGATATTAAGTTATAAAGATAGCGAATCACGTGTAGGTACGATGGATGTTTTGAAAGTGTGATGAATGTTATTCGTAGTCCTGTAAGTTCATGCCAATGTGTTCCATCATTTGGGCTCCGTAACATTATTTGAAAAATTACTTCACCTGGGACTGGATATTCACAAGGGTTTGTTCAGATCTAGCTACTTGCTCCGTTGACCTATTCCCTTACAGAATATAGTGTGACGTTAGCCGAGATGGCATCTAGTAATACATGAGCTTGGGATCATACAAGGGAGCAGTTATATATAAGATTTTAAATAAGCTTTCTGCAAGAGAAGCAGCTGAATGCCACTGCAAAAATATTATATCCAAGCACAATTACCACCACACTATCACTCGTTCACTTCACAGAGATAGGCACTTGACTTTATCGTGAAAAGAAATACATTTTACTGTATGACTAAACAATTTCCTTTACCCCTATTAGTACTGGAGGTTGATATCCTAAGCAACAACCAATTCATACGCTTGAATTGCATGGGCAATATTTCAAAGGGACGGATTTCCAATCGTGGCATACGTTTTCGTTAATGTAAGATCTGATATTGAATTGCCTTGTCGTGCGTCCTATTCCATCACACATTCGGTTCTGGAATTGAATTGGTCTCCCTTGACTCCTCCGCGTTTCTGCCCTCGATATCGTAGATGTGTCATCGTAATATCACTCTATGACACCTATTTCACTCATTCAAATTTTTCATAATAAACTCCTTGTACTTCGCTGGTGACATACAAATACCATTAATTAGCGACTACAAGCCCTCCATAGGATTTGGGAATGAAATACAAGAGATCAGTACCACACAGTTACACAAATCAAAACCAAGTCATGTTTATCACGCATCACGGTGGTTTGTTTACCCCCTTATTTTACCTGTTACTACGGGGTTGCCCGGGGTTCTTAATCACACAAATGTAATTTTTCTTCTGTTGAAACTGTGCTACAACACATTTTATTCGTCCATCGGTGCCAAAGGGGCTTGAATATACGAGATTAGATAAAGGTTCAATTTGCCCTCCAATTCATAAACCAAATAATATAGACCAGAGCATCAGACTCCCAAGTGTGATTACCACTAATTCAATTTGCGAATTGGTGTTGGTAATGAATTTATGCTTGCTGGATTCAAACGCGTTCGAATATAACATTTGTAATTTTATCAGTGTTTCAGCAAGAAAATTAAGTACTCGTAGACGTAATTACATTTTCAATTTACCCACATTTTCACATCCTAAATAATTCAACGAATATAACCATCTACCGTGAATTCCACGTGTTGTTAAAGTTTCTTTTAAAATATTGAATGCCATTGATATGGAAGACGATAGAGCATGAAACATCACTTTTAATAAGATCACACTTACCACCGAAGTAATTAAAGAATCACGCTGAAAAACATTTCCAAATCTTTTTAGCACATTCCGAACATCACGCGGAATCGGTGCCATGATATAGTTGCAGGTTTCTGAGAGCTACGCACGTTAATGTGTCGGGGCCGGGCTATCTCCAGAATTGGAAGACATGTGAGTTCGAACCGTAACTTCGGCTGTTTATAAAATGGTTTTCCATGGTTTCACATTTCTAACTGCACGGTAAAATCAAAGACGCTTCATCCAGGACCATGCCTAATTCCACTCATCTCATAAGTTTCACGTAAATTCTGTGATAAGCTTGGAGTCACGGAGGGCATCAGGTCGTGAAGTAAATTGCCACATAAAAACTCTTCTTATCTCATCGCAACTCCATAGAAACAAGTAAAATAAGGGGGTAAACCTTCTGTTGGTGCCCATTTTACTTAGAACTGTTTATGGGAAACAATCGTGTGTGAGCAATGGATGGAAAAGTCCTCTCATAAACCATATAAACACACTTCTAGCATTGAGATAGGTGTGTACAAGTGTACATGAAGAGGTGAATGTAAAATACTTGAGTGCAACACTAATGAATTGTGAACCAGAATACATAATTCATGGTAGGCCTACTGACTTATCAATTTACTGAGAGACCGGTTCAATAGCACATCAGTTAGACATGTTCCCTTTCAGAAATGAACATCCATATAATCATTGTAGTTGTTAAATCAATTTAGGGTGTTGGGACATCTTGGTCATCATCACCGTGTAGTTGGGTGTGCGTTGAACTTGTTTGATAATCTATATTTATGCGATGACTGTAGTAGTGTGTGTAGCTGTATTATGGACAGGGATGAGGTCGGTGCTCCGGAACATGAATTTATTTAAGTACTAACCCAGTATTTGCCTGGAGGGAGTGTGAAAAAGAAAACAGGAAAAATACATTCTGGATAGCTGCTGTCAGCGCAGTAATTCGAACCTACGATTTCTGGACTTCCTGCAACTGCCCGCGTGGCCGTGGTGTATCAATTTATGACCGAAGCTTTGTCGCATGGCATATAATCTATAATTTACGTTACCACAATTAAAAATTCGGGGAAATGACGTTGGTGTTCCGCATTTTAAAAAAATTTCCACCACACCACTACAATAAAAGATTACGTGCTGGAGCATATAACTTTCAGTATTGGTTATCATGACTTCACCCGCGAGATGGTATCTTCCTTTAACGAGGCAGAGGAGTTAATTTTAGGAAACGTCTTCTGCTCACCTTCTACTGTATAATTTACGAAAAGTATGCCACAGAATTCAGTTTCGTTAGTTAATCACTCGGGGTTATGAGGAACAGCAGCTGTATCACTGCATTCAAATTCCATCTCTCCGACTAGAATTAAAATCCTTTCAGAGCCTAGAATCTATTTCATCCTGTCTATGGGACCGTATTCTCACTCTTTGTTTCTAAACTACGAAAAGATATCATCGAATTTTCTAGCACGTGATAATAACGATTTGTTTTTCATTAATAATGTATAATTGCATTTTTCAATCAAGATGGCTTACGTAATACGACACGTCAACCCTTAACATTTAGGAATTTATACCTTCTACGAGGCTTTTCTATCCATTACGTCGAGTATTGGCTCTGGGCTAGAGAACTAACAAGGAAGGATGAACTATAAATTTCCAAGAGTGCGCTCATTTTTAGCATGAGGAATTGTTCACTTTAAAGCCAATACATCTTCTGCAAAAATTGCTGTCTAGATGGTACGAACATGTGAAGAAACAAGTAGTTCCATGCAGAACCAAATAGACTATTTCCATATATTCTACTGGTCTCTTCCATTACAGTACAATCTCTCCCTCCTATTAAAAGCATTTTCCATTTGATGTACGAATTAGCTTTTAGTATATGACCAACGTTGTGATAAATATATAGTAAGAGAATCAAAATCAAAACTCAATATCCATACGTTATAAATATTATAGACAAGAAACATAAAGAGAGCATAATGAGATACAAGTTGTCCGGGCAGTGGTCCAGGCGGGATATCTCCCGACGTTTCACCGGAAACTGCGTCCGACATTATCAAGGGTCCGCTCTTTTCGTTAGTCATCAGTTAGCAATTCATTCGCTTGTCATTCCACTGCTATAGTAAATAGTACTCTGTAGTACTGTATTGCATAGGCGTAGGGTTAGTGCGAGTTTGGTGCATTGTACGTCTTTACCACGAACATTTTCACTTATATTATTCGTATACTCTCTTCTATTGGTATGTCACTTCCTGCGTATTGCAGGACATGTTCAAGCTTGTCTTATTGCCTAAGAGCGTGAATAGGGGTGAGCTATGCAAAAATGCGTGTTCGCTTAAGTTGGATGGCTTTCTTTCTTAGCTAAGTAGATTCGTATGGCCACTAGTATGTCAAGTGCCCTATCTTTAGAATCTTAGTGCAAAGTTTCACCATCTATTTCTATGTTAGTGAAACTATGCCTATTATCGAAAAAAAAATCATACTGTTGAGTATTTTCTGTGTTTAGTAGTATTTCTGTGTTCAATATAACGTATGTTTATACTCCTCCTATTTTCTCACTTGTAATTTGCTTGACACCCGGTTTCTGGGCAATAACTCAAAAACGAATTCTGTTTCATGAAGTTACTATTATGAAGATGTTTAGAATTAGATGTTCTGAATGATATTTTGTTTCCATATTTCTTGAAACGGAACTTTTTCATATTGTTATTCCTGAAATTAGAACATTTGAACTTATTCTCACTAATAAAACTCAGCAATTCTTCTAGGTCTGTGCAGTGTCTTGTGTGGGGTTTCGCCTAGGACACCAAGCTGCCTCATCGGTGGACTCTTGGTGTCCCCGCCCGGACCCCCACTGGAGTAGGGAACTGCGCGCCACCTCCCTTTATATAAGGTGCAACTCCAGTGGGGTCCAGGCGGGGACACCAAGAGCCCGCCGATGAGCCAGCTTGGTGTCCTAGGCGAAACCCCACACAAGACACGGCGCAAACCTAGAAGAATTGCTGTGTTTTAATTCACTGGCCGTAAAAGCCAATATACCATCTTTTTGGAAGCCATCATAGACAGGTTGAGGCTGCTTGGGCATTTAGCTCTCGCAATCAATAGGCGCAGTTGCACCTAATATAATGGGAGGTTGTGCGCAGTTCACTACTCCAGTGGGGGTCCGGGCGGGGACACCAAGAGCCCGCCGATGAACCAGCTTGGTGTCCTAGGCGAAACCCCACACTAGACACGGCACAGCCCTAGAAGAATTGCTGAGTTTTAATTCACTGGCCGTGAAAGCCAATATACCATCTATTCTCACTATTGTTTCTCATGTTTCCTCTGATGTTTTAATAAGAATTCTCGATCTTACCAAACTACTTTTTGAAAACTACATCGACAAAATTAAATTCTTTGGAAGATCGCTAAGTTGTTGTTAATGTTTCATTTCAAGGAATTGGGCATCGTGCTCATTAGGCCCGTATACTTGGGTGTGTGCAGAATTTGTCGGATAATCTGTGTTAGTGTAACGGATGTAGCCTAGTACCTAGTGTGTGTATATGTAATTGAGACGAGGATGGGGTTGGAGCCAGCTGTGGCCTTTAGTTGGAAACCATCCCGACATTTGCCTGGAGTAGAAGTGGGAAACGCTACAGAGATTACTGAGGGATCGACAACTGGGAATAACATCGTAACACCAGCAGAAACGATTATAAGACATTTATGGAATTATATATACACATATTTTGATATCAGAAGTATATCGTAATTATGCTGCGACGACTTCTATTATCACATCAGTAGTGGGGTACAGAGAGTTCAAGGATTCCCCCAACTTTCATATAAACTTTGGCGATATCTCCCGAACGCATGATCGGATTTTAACGAACGATGTGTTGTTGGCGTTGAGATCACGTCCTCTTTGCTAAGTGTGTGTGTTGGTATTTTTTTTTTTGAAAATGTTTGTTTTTTGGATTGGCGCTATTTTGGAAACGGTGAATTTTGGAAAAAGTTTGTTTGACGTTAATGTAAGGTGGTTATGCCCTCTAGGAGGACAGCAAGTTTCAAGGGTTTAGGAGGGGGAAAATGATAGCCTACCTTCTCGCGAACATTGGCGATAATTGGCGAATGGATGGTTGGATTTTAGCGATTGAGATATTGTTGGCATTGGGATGACATGCTGTTTGCTAAGAATGTGTGTTGGTATTTTAAAAAAAAACTTGTTTTTGGATCTTTGATTATTTTGGAAACGGAGAATGTTGTGAAAATGTTTGCTTGACGTTAATGAAAGGTGGGTATGACCTCTAGGTGGGCAGCAAGTTTCAAGGCTGTAGGAGGAGATAAAATGATAGCCTACTTTCTCGCGAACATTGGCGAAAATTGGCGAATGGATGGTCGGATTTTAACGAATGAGGTATTGTTGGCGTTGGGATGACATGCTCTTTGCTAAGAATGTGTGTTGGTATTAAAAAAATGAAAATTCTTGGTTTTGGATTTTTGATTATTTTGGAAACGGTGAATTTTGGAAATAAGTTTGTTTGACGTTAATGAAATGTGGGTATGCCCTCTATGTGGGCAGCAAGTTTCAAGGGTGCAGGAGGAAAAAAATGATAGCCTACTTTCTCGCGAACATTGGTGATAATTGGCGAATGGATGGTTGGATTTTAGAGAATGAGGTATTGTTGGCGTTGGGATGACATGCTCTTTGCTAAGAATGTGTGTTGGTATTTAAAAAAAGTTGAAAATTCTGGCTTTGGATTTTTGATTATTTTGGAAACTGTGAATTGTGGAAAAAAGTTTGTTTGACGTTAATGCAAGGCGGGTATGCTCTCTACGTGGTCAGCAAGTTTCAAGGGTGTAGGAGGAAAACAAATGATAGCCTACTTTCTTGCGAATATTGGTGATAATTGGCGAATGGATGGTTGGATTTTAACGAATGAGATGTTGTTTGCGTGGGGGTGACGTCCTCTTGGCTAAGAATGTGTGTTGGTATTTTTTTTTAGAAATTCTTGATTTTGAATTTTTGTTTATTTTGGAAACGGTGAAGATAAGAAAAAAGTTTGTTGGTATTTACCTCGTCTACCCACACCATGAATTTCAAGTCTCTATGTGAAAAACCTATGCATGTTTTGGGGGAGGGAGGGAGGGGTTTAACCTAGGTTTTTTGTCATATTGGAAATATTTTTGGAGAACGGGAAAATTAGTTTAATTAAATAAATAGGATTTTATTACAAACAAATCATGTTTATTGACCCATAAATTAAACGTGGAAGAAAACCCTAACCACTTTACAAAATATTTTGCACCTTTGACTTTAATTACTCGTTCAATGAGATAATCGTTGGGATATAATGTTTTTTGCACTTCTTCATAATAGAATCGTCCTTTGATGGGTTGACCGTCTTGATCTTCTAAAAGATACGTCACTGGTTGACCTAGCTTGACTTGGCGATTTTAAGAAAATTCTGTCGACCACTGTGTAGTGTACGATTTTGAAAACACACTTCTATGCTTACTGATGCGAACAAAATCCCAAATTTTAAGGCCATGTCGCCTTGGGTCAACCCTTTTTATAGGGTTAAACAGTCTATTGAGTCTAGGTAGGTTCTTGGTGACGAGACGAGGTTTCATGCCAATGGTTGAATGAATGGTGTTGTTGTATCGTGACACAAGTTGAGGTAACCAATCTATCCATCGATAGGAGCCATGTATTGTAAATTTTTCCTCATATAACGTTTTAATGTTCCATTGAAGCGTTCAACTACGCTAGCTTTGAGATTTCTATAGGTAGTGTAATGGTGAATATCCTTAGATTTGAGAAAACTGGAGAAATCCTTGTTGAAAAATTATTTCCCCTGGTCGGTTTGTAACAAGTGAGGTGGACGTTTTGATTGTTCAATAATATGTTGAAGGCCTTTGTGACTAAGCCACCAGTTTTATTTTTTACTGGTTGAACAAAAGCCATTTTGGAATAGACATCAATGACGGTCAACATATAGCGTACACCGTCGTTAACGTTAGAATAAAGTATCATTTCAACCAGGTCTGCCTGCCAAACTTCATCGATTCCTTTGGAAATGAAACAACGGCGTTCATAAATGCGTCGGGCTGGTTTATGCAATTCATGCGCGATGCCAACTTTGGTGGGGGATGGCTTATAAGATAATTTTAGCATCTCGGAGTTGTTGTTCAATGTGGGCGATTTCTACCTCATGTCCAGTGTGACCAGCTTGTTTTGATGAATGAAGCAAGTATAAGCGCTCTACTAACTGATTGGGATTATTCCAAAAGGTTATATCTATGTAAGGTTTTAATTTCTTAAACCTTACACCAGAGGCAGAGTGATGTTTTTGCTTGCCAAACATGTTTGCAATGATGGTTTTATATTTTTGGGATATATTGGCATTGAGCTGGTGAGAGGATTTATAGTTTCTCTTGTGAGCGTTGGTGTCTAATAAAATGGATTTATATTTAGCAAGGTACTCGGGCGTAAAATCTTGTAGAGAGAGGGTGCGAGAAAATAGCAGCTTTAACAGACCTGATGTTAATTTATAGTTGATCATTTTAATGACAGCTTTCGTACGAGGAAATTTAATTGATGAATCCCCAATTTTAAACTATCATTCTCATAGCGAACACCATACGTGGTATATGTCTTTCCAATAAATAGATGGGTCAGATACGGTTCCAGTGTTGCCCCAAAATGTTTGATTAAAATGTTTTTGAGTTGAGCTTAATTTTAAGGGGTTGCGAAGACTTGTGAAAACGGAGACGATGCGGAGGAAGACGGCGTTGCCGCTATGATGGATGATTTTTGTTTTGTTTTTAGAAACTGTTGAAGGGGTGAGGATTTTGTATTTCTGTCAGGACTAAATACGGTTTCGCTTTCACTTTCACTTTGTTCATGTTGTTGTTCTTCTTCATGTTCTCCTTGTTCTTGTTCACTAACATTAGAGGAGGAGGAGGAATTTACCTGTCGTGTGGAATCTGTTTGAGTAATTTTCAACTTGTTAAGGGTTTGGTTTGAGAAGTAGCAACAGTAGCAGTAGAAGCATTTGGTTTGAACCTCATGGCATCAACTGATGATGGAGCATGTTTTATCATGGGTAAAGGATTGACGTTTTATAAACGTTGTAATTCACGAAATTTATGTCGAATCGTATTTCGTGCCTCAATAACACGCTGCATGATTTGAACATGTTTCTTGTATCCTATGGCGTTCGCCATGGTGAAGGTAAAGACGCACTAACAGGAAATGTCAAACCCTAGGTCTTTTTAAACAGAAATAAAATGATCAAAACCCAAGCGATAACATCCCTCACATCGTTCACTCTGTTTAATTATGACCAAACTGGCATGGGGATGATGGGTCCAACACGAGGCACACAATTGTGAGAAAGCTGTAAAGGACATATCTGGATTCACATGATCTTGAAAAATATGATAGAGATTTCTAGAGTCTTGGCGGAAGAGAACGATGAGATTGGCATTGCCACGATTCAACTGTTTGGGAATTTTAGAATAGGTCTGAGCCAGATAAAAACAATCCACTTGTTTATGGCGTCCCATAATAAAATACTATTGTATAATGGCCTGTCGTTGAGTTGCAATATCATCAAAAATTATAATGGAATCTGGTTGAATGAGATCTGGTTGAATGACGTCTTGAGGTGACGTGAATGTAAAATAGCCCATGGCTTCTTTATTTAACGAAGACATAATTTGTTCCAGATACACGTACAGAGGTTGGTACAAGGATTTGGCAAAAATATAAATATTTTTAAATCGTAGGCCATGAGGCGCGGTAATAATGTTCAGCAAAACATTTGTCTTTCCACAACCCGAAGACCCTACCATAATACATCGAACGGTAGATGGGAATCGGGTGCCATGACGTTTAGGTTCGCACACGGACAGTGGTAGCTCTGAAACAAATTCAGAGACGGGCAAAGCATGGGGTTGCTTCATTAATTCCATAGTGACGACGAGTGAGTTTTTTTCATGTGTGTATAAGGTTTATATATAGGCAAGCGGTGAGTAGGATAGGTTAGTTAACGTCTATCACCATGGACGTGTTTGGGCGAGCTCGTGTAACCATGGCCACGGCCGCCTCTTTGTCAAAACAGTCTCGAGAGGTGGCTACAAAAAGCTATGTCGATCGCAAAGTGCAAAGTGCCCATCACATGGCCCCGAGACTAACCGCTGAGGGCTATTCAGCCAATCATCATCGTATTATTGATGCGCAAGAGCCTCGAGAGGAAAATGATGTCTGCATGAAACGTTATGTGACCTATCAAATTGAAAGGCTTTTTAAATTTGTCCCATCTGTATTCTTAGTGTATATATCAAATCAAAAACTGGACAATGACAGACACCATTCCCCACCACGACTGATGAATGATGATCTTACCTATATGCTTGCTTCTGGTTTAAGTCATTATCGATTGCATTATGATGGCGTGATTCATATTAAATATGCCATGCCTGATGAGAAACATTTAAAAATACAAATAAACTGTGATAGACTGTTGGTCCTCAAACAACAAAGAGTAAATGTTGGAGATGAATTATCCTTTCATCTTATACTTACGTTTGATGAAAAGAAAGCTGGGAAAACGGTGAATGATTTTCCGCTTTATATAGAAATGGAATATACTGCTATGAAATAAGGTTCTCTACGTTAGTTGTTATCGAATGTTTGCTGTGAAAGGTTCACCATGTAGCACCATGATGACAAAAAGATATGCAATAAACATGAAAAAAACAAATCTCAAAAAGATAATAAAGCCAGGTCGGAAACCAAATCGATCTGCCTCACACCCGGTGTTAAAACTAAAAAGAAAATCTAAAAAGAGTGGCAATCGAAAAAGCTTTACAAGCGGTGCGATTGTCTACAGCTCCAAGGACGCACCATATTGGATCGATAAAAAGAAAATAAAGGAAGAAAAATCGTGGGCGTGTCATTCCTGTTGCTAAGCGTGGGTTTTTTTGCCGGCTTTATTTGCGGGATTGGCAGCTTTGGGGTCTCTTTTGGGTGGTGCTTGTGCCGTGGCGAATACCATAAAAGCCGTCGAACAAGGCAAGCAACAACTCAAAGAAAGCGAGCGACAAAATAATACGTTAGAAGCCATTACTATGGGAGCTAAAAACGGCAATCCTTAAAAGCCAGTCTTTTATCGTCTAAGAAAAATAATGTCCATTTTCGATAAGCGCTTAAGGCAACTGCCTCGTCATGTCATAACTCATGAACAAGTGGAAAGCTATGCAAAACGACTTAAGATTTCTCATTTTCGAGGTGTATTTATGCGAAATGAATTACGCAAAGCACCGTGGAAAGAAGAAGGAGCCATGATTAATTTAGATGATGATGCAGGCCCAGGAACCCATTTTGTAGCCTATGTGAAACAAGGTTCCACAGTATGGTACTTTGACAGTTATGGAAATTTACCACCCCCGATCGAATTGCTACGTTATTTGGGAAACCGAGTAAAGATATTCTATAATGTGAATCTCAACAAACCTTTGACAGTCAAGAGTGTGGATGTTTGTGTTTATATTTTTATACAAGAGGTCGCGATAAGCCAGCAGTCTCATCATTATAAATGTCAACGCCAAGACCTTTAACGTGCACAGCCGCCGGCCTGAAGTGTCCCTGGATTCCCCCCCCCCCCCACAATTGAATTGCATCCCGAACAATCCTATGTGCTAGGATTAATTTATTTGGAAAGTTACAACAGAATTTACAATATACAATTGGATATTAATGACAAATTTGATTATGATGATTATATGTTGAGACTACCCCCTGGAGGTTATACCATAGACGACGTGCACGAAGCCATTAGCGTGTCGACGATAAAACAATTTGGTGTCAAACCATGTGCGGATGGGACACACAAATTTGTACTTACAGCCAATACGATTACTCATCGCTGTCGTATTTTCTCTACGTTTAACATTGACTTTGAAACACGAGTTCATTCTATTGGTCCTTTACTAGGACATAAACCAGGAGTGTTGGCAGCTCACCAACCCCATGATTCAGATTATCCAGTGAAATTCATCGAGGACCATCACATTTCTGTGACTTGCAATATTATTACAGACGTATTTACGAATCAAGAACAAAGCCATTCCCTGTATGATTTTATTGTCACCTCCCCTTGTAGCTATATTATTCGTGAGAACCCTTCAGTGGTTCTATATCATCCTGTGTGCGTCAGCGATATTAGTAATATTACCTTACGCTTAGTGAATAGAAATCAACAACTGATTGCTTTGGACGCCAACACCCCCGTGACCTACAAGTTGGTTTTAAAGACGCTATGAAATTTATCTATAAAGCAACAACAACGTCTACGAGGTCGGCTAGTTGCCCACCGTGTATGAAACGGTTGACACGAGTAAAACCGACAACGTTTACAACGCATTGGTTGTACGTTACACCCCAATCATGAACAAGGAACTGTTGCAAGTGTTAAATCCCATACAAGTGGAAGATGGCGTCGTGCGCATTGATATGCATTCCTATCAACCTCAAGCAACAGGACTGAATAACAATGATGAGATGATTCAATTCATCATTAACAATCAAGATATTTTTACTCTACCTCATGAAAGTGTCCTTCAAATTGATGGTAAATTGATGAAAGCAGATGGCAGCACACCCACAACGTCTGCGTTGGCGAATCATGGTTTGGCTTTTCTGTTTTCTGAAGTACGTTATGTGATAAATGATATTGTCATAGATATGACTCGAAATGTGGGAATGACTAGTCTTATGAAATTATATCCGTCCTATAGCGAGGAGGAAAGTAAAACGCTTTCTATGGCAGGAAGGTGTCCCAACAGTAGCAATGATTGGCTAGTTCATAGCGATGGCACTTTTACAGGCTTCCTACCCTGAAAATTACTCCTTGGCTTTGCCGAAAATCACAAGCGTATAATTTTAAACGCAAGACAAAATTTGTACCTGGTGAGAGACCGCAGTGATTATAATGCACTAAAAGGAGCCTCCGACCAAGTGATAGACTCAAAAATTCAACTGCTTCGATTACTATGGAAAGTGCCTCATGTGACGCTATCGGATCGTAAAAAGCTAAGCATGTTAAATTTGGTGCAAAAAGATAAAGCCTTGCCTATCACCTTTCGAAGTTGGAGTCTACATGAGTACCCCTTGCTACCTACCACAGACACTCATAGTTGGAGTGTCAAATCGGCTCGCTCTACTGAGAGACCCCTCTATGTTATTATTGGTTTTCAAACCAATAGAAAATACCAACAAAGCAAAGATGTCACCCTGTTTGATCACATTCACTTGAGAAATATTAGTACATTATGCAACGAGCCTATAATGGCTATAAGTAAGACACGAGTATGTTTATAAAACGAGCTTTAGCGAGTTTTATAATTTTCATACGAGTGTCTTAATTACCATTATAGGCAAGTTGCATACGACTGTTTATGTTCGACGATAATTATAACTTTATTACATGTTTTAACATAAATATTCATAAATATCTGTTCAGTAACTAGAATTTTGTGATCGGGTGGTGCGCGAGGTAGCATATCTCCATGTTCCAAGCTCTCTGGCCGACCGACGCATGCGCACTGTGTGCTTCAATGCCAGATGTGCAGATCGTGAACCAGTATTCAGCAAAACTGTCACCGTAGTCGTTTGAAATCAACGCGCTGAGTAGAAATTGGATTTAGGTATGTGAAGGTACAGTGTTATTTCTTGTCTCATATTCACCAGTTTATTTACGCGAATATATGGACGGTGCACGTTCGGTAATTTATATAGACATGTTGGATTTTGAGAGCATGCGCGAAGGTATCCTTATCTAATTGGTCAAACAAATGTTTCCTGAGCTGTGATTGGTGGGAGAAACTGTTTCATAATGAATAATAGTGTTATAATGACCATCATTATGATACAGTTTTCAGACATAATAGTCAGGGTAGAATATAAACGACTATTTTTAAATAATGTTTGCTTTCCCTATGAGGGGTTGGAACTCAATTTTTCAAAAAATAAGTTTGGCCCCCTTTATGATATGTTTGCTAAATTTCAATCATCTTATTATGAAAAACAGGATTGCCCTATGTTGTCGCCACAAGGGTTTAAAGCAAAAGCACCGCTGATTGTTTTCGACTGTTCATATCAGAGGAATCTATGAAAATCACCACCATTGATTTAAGGGTAGATTTTGAAACACAAGAAAATGTAGCAGACCATACCAGTGCCTACTGTTTGATTATTCATGCCAGACAAGTGAAATATCATCCTTTGTCCAATTGTGTGACCTGCATGTAAGCCATCTGTAGTCAAGTGAAAAAAAATCATCATTCGTAGAATTGATGATAAGCGTCTGCATGCATTGCACACTATCTTTTGCGCTCTGACACTGTGCACACATACAACAACAAACGTCATGTGCCCCTCAATAAGCAACAACAACAACAACAACAACAACAACAACAACAACAACAACGACGACAACAACAACAACAACAACAACAACGTGACAGACACACCATGGAATTTAAAATGTGAATTTAATCGTCTCAAAACTTTTGAAACATGGACAGTCCCCTTTATGGATTATGGAGAATTGGCTGTGAGCGGATTTTATTACTTAAATCGTGGGGATGTGGTCAAGTGTAGTTTTTGCAATGTTGAAATTGGAAACTGGGAAATAGGGGATCGACCATTTAGTGTTCATCAGCGATGGAGTCCATTATATCCTTACCTGAATCGCTATGATGTTGGCAATATTCCATGGAGTTTGAATTACCCTGTCATTGTACCAGACCCGGCAAAACTAGGAGGTACTTGTGGGCCGTTTGTGCAAACTATTCATTTGAATGTTGTTCCAAATTAAGCAAACAAACAAATTTTGTAATAAAATTGTAAGTGTTTTTTATGTTATGAATAATACCTGTAAAAAAATAATATTTAGCTCTTGTTAAATTTATTTGTTCCTTTCTCCCCCCTGGAGTCCTTTGACTTTTGCAATGTTAAACCATGAAATGGGTTAGTTGTTGATTAGACGTCAACGAGGTAACAAGTAAAAAAAAATATATAAAAAAACATCATGCGTACACTCATCGTGGATTGTCAGGGGTTTAAAATTGCAGACAACAAATTTATATTTAAGGAAGTAGCTTTTATCGATTGTAGTACGTTTTGGGTGTGTAACCCAATCAATTTGGTGTTTAAACCTCCCTATGCTTTCGAGTTGCTTAGTGAAAAAGATAAAAAGCAGAGCGAATGGATTGAAAATCATTTGCAATTAGTATGGAAAAAGGGTGATATTTCTTACAAGTATCTTGACATAGTCATGAAAGCCCATTTGTCCTCGGCCAATGTGTTATTTGTTAAAGGGGGTGAAAAACGCCAGTGGCTTCAACCATTTTTACCCTCGTACTGTCAATGTATTGACCTTTTAGATCTGGGTTGTCCATCCCTTCAAACGCTCATGGACACTTGTCCTTGTGACAATATTCAGAATAAAGCCTTAGCGCATGCGTGGCAATTGCTTCATTTGCTCACCACCAGCGCATGTTGGGAGTTGTTAAATAAAATTAAAACTGAAAGTTTATCGTCCAATGATAGCAGTGAGACTTGAACACGTGAGCTGATAGCATCAACGTTATAGACATGGACGCTACTACAATCGACAAGGCTATTGTGTGCAAGAAAAAACTGATTAGCTTTACACATCATGAATTATTGGCACTACCTAAATCATTTCTTTTCATGTTGCTGCCAACGCTGTGAAAGAAATTTGGGAAAAGGCGCCTGCTGAGTGGACTACCGACCCTGTATTGAGTGAAACCATGCAATCATTTTTCCCATCACAAGCAATTAACCATGGCAAAAATACCTTCCATTCGACAGTGTGCCACATGTCAATTGATGAAATTATATCATGGTCATAAAACTCACTCTAAAGACATTGCTTCATCATTCCATGGCTGTCATGCGGAAAACAACCACCTACCTTGCTCGTCGGCTTCCACCGACAAACAACAACAACAACAAGAACAACAACAACAACAACAACAGCAAGAACAAGAAGAAAAACAACAAAAAAGTGTTTTTCACCGATTGAAACCTCTATGTCCCAGGAGCATTGGCCCTGGAATTATTGATAATATCATTAAAAACTTACCATTCGAAGCTCACTTACCTGCGTACAGCTTTTGTGGACCTGGTACTCGTCTTGAAGATCGTTTGAGGAGAGGGAATATGGGGATAAATGCTTTGGACCATGCATGTCGTAATCATGATATACCAATCAAAACAGTAATCCCACACTAAGACACATTGCCGACAAAGTCTTGTTAAGGATTGCCAAGCAACGATTAACAGCTTCAGATGCCACTCTATCGGAACGAATGGCTGCATTTATGGTGATCGGTGCTATGAAAAGCAAATTACTTTTATCTATATATGGACTTTAACATCATGAATTTAATTTAATAAATGTATAGTATCACTGTTATGATTTAAAAAAATAAATAAAAAATAAACAAGAGACCATGTTGTGTTTTTTTTTCATTATTATTGACTAATAGTTTCAAATATCACAATTATAAACAATCATATAAATGGTGTTTCAATTAAAAAGTATAAACAATAAAAAAGGACGACAGTATATTATTATTAACTAATAGTTTCAAATATCACAATTATAAACAATCATATAAATAGTGTTTGAATTTAAAATTATAAACAATAATATAAATAGTGATTCAATATAAAATTATGAACAATAAAAAAGGAAGACTGTGTATTATTATTAACTAATAGTTTCAATATAATAATTATAAACAAGAATATAAATAGTGATTCAATTTAAATTAGAAACAATAAAAGAAATTACAATGCAACATTATTGACTAATAGTTTCAAATATCATAATTATAAACAATAATATAAATAGTGTTTGAATTTAAAATTATAAACAATAAAAAGGACGAATATGTATTATTATTAACTAATAGTTTCAATATAATAATTATAAACAATAATATAAAAGGTCTCCGTGGCTTAGGCGGCAGCACGCCGGTCTCTCACCGCTGGGTCCGTGGTTCAAATCCTGGTCACTCCATGTGAGATCTGTGCTGGACAAAACGGAGGCAGACAGGTTTTTCTCCGGGTACTCCGGTTTTCCCTGTCACAATTTCATTCCAGCAACACTCTCCACTATCATTTCATTTCATCTGCCATGCATTTAATCTTTGCCCCAGAGGAGTGCGTCAGGCCTCGGCAGCCGGCACAGTTCATATCCTCGCCGCTAGATGGGGGCTTCATTCATTCCATTCCTGACCCGGTCGGAGTCTGGAAGCAGGCTGTGGATTTTCATTTTCATTATTATTATTATTATTATTATTATTTTGTAATAAAACATGTCATTATAATGTTGTTTGTACAAAACCATGTGACCGTTAAAAATAATGTTTATTATTATTATTATTATTATTATTATTTTAGTTCCATTTGGGCCGGCTGTGGACCACGTGGTTCTTATCTCTGGCAGCTTTCCTCTTAGCCCAGTATTCCTTCATTCTGGCACTGTGAATGTCCTTCCGCTCCTGAGTCCATTTCACACCTACTCCTGGACGCACTGCTTTTGCTGTTAGTGTCTGGAGAGAGACTGATGTTCTGACTAAAGTCCTGTATTTATTCCTGTCATAGATGTTACTGGGGTCAATATCCAATTGTTCAAGGTCTTTTCTGACTAGTTTCGACCACTTGGCGTTAGTTGCTTTCCCTCTAGAGACAGTGTTGAAAATTCTGGAGGTGAGTGTCCTTCCGCTCCTGAGTCCATTTCACACCTACTCCTGGACGCACTGCTTTTGCTGTTAGTGTCTGGAGAGAGTCTGATGTTCTGACTATAGTCCTGTATTTATTCCTGTCATAGATGTTACTGGGGTCAATATCCAATTGTTCAAGGTCTTTTCTGACTAGTTTCGACCACTTGGCGTTAGTTGCTTTCCCTCTAGAGACAGTGTTGAAAATTCTGGAGGTGAACCTCTGATTATCCATTCTCACAATATGACCATAGAAGATCAGCCTCCTCTTCCTCATAGCTGTTGTAATGCTCTCCATTTGTTCATAGAGTTCATTGTTGTGCCTGATTCTATACTTGCCTTCCTCTTTAATAGGGCCCATGATTTTTCGTAGAATCTTCCGGTCCTTCAGCTCCAATTTCCGGAGTTGTCCTTTTCTGACCATATTTAGGCATTCTGAGGCATATAGTACTGATGGTCTCACTACAGTACTGTAGTGTCTGAGTTTGAAATTCATTGAGTGGGATTTGGATTTGTACATATTCTTGCATAGGTGGTAGGCTCTCTTCAGTTTGATGCATCTGTCGTTCATGGCCAGGTCTTCATTGATGTTTGGGGTTATCCATTCTCCTAGGTATTTGAAGAAGTTAGTCCTTTGTACTACTTTGTCCCCCAGTGGGATTGACTCGGGCGCATCTCTGATGTTGCTGATAAACTGTGTTTTGTTGATGGCGATCTTTAAGCCTACTTTAGCTGCTATATAGTTCAGAGAGGATAGTTGATGGTTAGCTTCCTCCACAATGGACGCTAGGAGTGCAAGGTCGTCTGCAAAGGCTAAACAGGTGACTGTTAACTTGTCTTTCTTGTTGCCTATTCTTAATCCAGAATCATCCTTCAGAGTTTTCGTCCACTCACGAATTACTTTTTCTAGTAGGCAATTGAAGAGGATCGAAGACAAGCCATCCCCTTGTCTAACACCAGTTCTGACCTCGAAGCTCTTGGACAGTTCCCCTCTGAATTTGACTTTGACTGTGGTGTTAGTGAGAGTCGCTTTCACTAGATTCAGGGTCTTTTTATCTAGCCCCAATTCAGCCAGTGTCTCAAAGAGTGACTCTCTATCTACTGAGTCGTAGGCCTTTTGGAAGTCCACGAAAATTGCAACATAAGGTGAGGCACTTAGATTTTTGTACGTGAGAATGGTTTTGAGATTCAGAATCTGTTCATTGCATGACCTTGAATTTCGAAACCCAGCTTGGTACTCTCCAATGCAGGAATCCAGTTGAACCTCTACTCTTGTGAGCAATACCTTGGAGAGTATCTTGTATGTCACTGATACCAGGAAAATTATTATTATTATTATTATTATTGTTTTTTGTAATAAGACATGTCATTATGATTTTGTTTGTACAAAACCATGTGACCATTTAACACAATGTAAAGATAACTTTAAATTATTTATTTATTTATTTATTTAGTAAATAATGTTGATGGTTTTACATATTTTTGCATTACATGAGTGAGAGTGCTAAATGAACAAGCTATCCTTAAGCGCATGACGTTTCGACTTATTTTAAAAACTATACATATACATAAAAAGAAAGTAAAAAACATGCATCATAGGCAATGTTTGCATTGACGTAGCCCTAAAGGCTAAAGAAATTTCTCTCAATAAAGAGTGAACTTATTCAAAAATTACCATTTACCTATAGTCATTATAGGCATCATTGTACTAATGTAGCCCTAAAGGCTAAGAACAACCAAAAAAAGTTAAGAAAATTATTATTATTATTATTATTATTATTATTATTATTATTATTATTATTATTATTATTATTTTAAACCATCAGCAACAATTAATAAACGTCAAAACGGTTGAGCACCGAAAAATAATTTTTTGTTTTAGTAAGACAACAATAAACAACAACATCAAAAAGTTATGTCTTGCGTACAATGATTATTCATTATCTAGTTTTACAAAATGAATCATACAACGATGATTTTTTTCACCCTCACAGATTAAATATACAGGGCGAATACTCGAATTGACATCTTCTATGACATTATCAGGTAGGTTATTAAATCGTGTGGGAAGAAATGTCTCAAAGTCTTGACAAATGCAAAGAGCTCGTTCACCAAATTTGGTTTTTAATTTTCGTATTTTATGAATACGAAATGGTGTTTGTGTAGGCAATTCACTCATTTTCTTGCATACAAGGCCGCAATCATGGCCAATGGCGTTCAAGACGTCCATGCTTGGCTTGGCTTTAAGGAAAGAAAAGAGTGTTATTTTTTAACACTCTCATCTTTATATAACAACACCATACCACCACCAACAACAACAACAACGACATCGCCAATACATTAAAGAGTGTTGTTTTAAGCCTGAGCGTTTAATGCCTAAAGTTGTAGATAGTATTCGATAAATTGACAAAAATATTATAATGTTTGTAACAGGTAAGCGATAACTGTTGAACCAACATCAACAGCCAATTTTTTTGTGTTTCATGGTTCACATGACGTAAATAGATATACTGTTGTAAATGACAATTATCATCGATAAGAATTTTTTTTGTTTTGGTGCGTATGATATCCATTAATAGTGCTTGATGAATTTCTTGCCACGAACCACGTCCATCAAAACATGTGGTTTTTAACACTGGAAGAAGCAACAACTGTGTTTGCTGAATATAAACTAGGCTGTCTGCAATATGGTGATTCATATTATCATACATGTTCATGTTATTCTAAAAGAAAGAAAGAAAGAAAGAAAGAAAGAAATAAACCAAGCTATCATTTAAAACTATATTTGAAGCTAAAAATAAACCAAAACCTTTGTTTTAAATTGTGTTTTAAATTGAAAAAAAAGTTAATATCTACCATAGGGTAGGGAGTGGTTGTTAATTGATATTAATAACGTGCTAAAGCATCATTAGACAAATCAATTAAAATGTATTTATAGGGATATGGTCCAATGACTTGCGCATCTGCTAATGAAGTGGCGCAAAACACTAACCATTGCCACTGTCGAAACAAATTTTCAAAATTTGGTAAATATGTATATGGTGTTAAATCACCACTACTTTTATTTAAAAGAGTGGCGCTCTGACATCTATAAACTCTAAAATAAGGTTTTGGTTTAAAGGTTTATTACCATCTAAACCTGTTTTTGTATGGGTACAACTAAGACTTGTTTATGTTGTATCATCAGTAACTGATCTTCAACTTCTGAGCAAAGGGCTTCATACATTTTTTTTCTAAAAAGATAAATAATAAATTGCAAAATTATTATTATTATGAGCATGTGACCGTTAAAATTAATGTTTATTGTTATTATTATTATTATTATTATTATTATTTTGTAATAAAACATAATTATTTGTTATATGGGTGGTTCAATAATTTGTGGCAACAGTTTCTTTGATAGATTAACAAAAACGTAGGCATGTGAACAACGTTCGCATGACCATTGTATTACCTTTCGGTAAAACGCATGTAAAACAAACAAATCATTGTTCCACACTGTGTATCCTACTTCTAAAAGTTGACATTCATTTTCATCGTTTTCAGCCAAAACATGAATTTGAAAGTTATTTAATAGAAAATGTTTTATAAAAATTAAGTGTGAATCATATTCAACATCGTTTGGAGCTAAATGTATGCCTCTGTTGTCAATAGGTATTAGTATATGATCTCCTTGTTGAATCAGTCGTATACGATTCCCGTGTCGACGTGCAAATTCGCACTGCATACTAGTGGATGCCTATAAAGGTAAAGTTAACATACCATGCAATTTATTAACCATGTCTCTCTCCAAGAAGCAAAACATAAAAACAATACAAATTTAAAATTGGAGTATGTGTTTTCCATTAACATGAATACACTATAAACTAAAAAAAAATAGCCAAATGTCTTTTTGAAAGTAAACTAAGTTCCTAAAAGCCGAATCCAACAAAAAAACATATGCATCGCATATTGTTGTTGTTAGTTTCTAATAGACCGTATTCTATGTGGTGAATATTGATTCATAGGTAACGTAAAATTAAGTTGACGAAATGCTTGTTGACGATATGAAGTGGTTCCTTCCTCGGCAGGGAATTTATAAAAGTGAAAACAAAACATATTTGACGTTACTGGAAAATAGACATTAAACAAAGGTTTTGTACGTAGCGTACACCAAAAAACTGGAAAATCTTCCTTATCCGCTAATTTAACAATCACTTGTTTCATCGTTAACCCATACCATGATATATGAATTACTTCTGTAGATACATTATTTTGAAAACCAAAATTTAGCATACAGGATTTGCAATAGTGATGACTTGGATCATGAAACAACACATCATCATCATCATCAATGCTCTTATAAAAAGTGGTATCAATGCGCACTTTTATGTTTTTATACTCTAAAGGATACGCTACACGTTGTGGATTATAATTTACCATCGTTGCATATTCATTAAACGTAGTGTGTTTGGTAACAATAAAAGAATCTTGATCATGGTTCATCATTGGATCTGAAAAGTAGTTATAGACATTTTACTATGTATGCATATTTTAAAAAATATGTTAATTTATACACTGTCTGCCCCTAAGTGAATAGCAAAAAGAAAAGAAAAATAAGCAAAACACAAAATAAATAAATAACCATTTGTCTGTTGACTTTTTTATGCATTACGTTTAAAAACAATTTCTGTTCAGATATTCGTCTGGTGTTATTTTGTAATACATCACCACTTATAACACTAGACATAAAGTGTGTGTTTGTCCACAATAAAAGCAAGAAATTATTTTTTGATGTTTGCATCAGGTCTGTTAACCTAGTGAAGCCAATTAAGCTACATGTCTACTGAGGATGGGTGGTCAGTTTGCTCAAACATGAGGCTAATTAAGCCAACACCTAGTGATGCCTATTACGCTACATGTCTACTGAGGATGGGTGGTTAGTTTGCTCAAACATGAGGTTTATTAAGTCTGCACCTAGAGAGGCCTATTAAGCTGCATGTCTACTGAGGATGGGTGGACAGTTTGCTGAAAGATGAGGCTTATTAAGCCAGCATTTAGTGAGACCTATTAAGCCAATAGCTAAAATAAATTTAAAAAAATAAAAAAGTCAACATGTTTTAACCTAGCCTGTGCACAGTGAGGCATGCAAACGTTGATGCATGCCTCTCTTTATGTGTTGACAGGCAAATTGCACAAGACATACAGTTTATATACATTTATTTACATACATTCATACATCCTTGCATACATCCATGCAGACAGGTTAAAGAACAAAAAATTATATGATGCACTACAATTTGTTGATTTTTTTTTCCGAGAGTCAGCATGGCATCACGCACTTGTAGCAACCAAACCAAACACTTGCCGTATTGTACAATAACAATAGCAACAACCATTACTGGTTGTAACCAAAGGGAACGCTTGTCATCATATCCTGACACCACTGCCTTTTATCATCCAACAAAGCAAGTGTTTGTTTCCGTTGTTTCATTAAAAATAAATTATGGTTTTTAGACATAATTCTAAACTGACTATGCGTCATGCCTGTGTGGGTTTGAAGGACATGTAAGTAATCATCCACACAAAGCCTTTTCACCACGTGTTGACAAATTCCTTTGGCTCGCATAGATTCACATTCATTCATCTGTCGAAAACTATACATTTTCGGAGCGAGCCCAACAAATTCAGTTATCATGGTGTCTGAACACTCATCTTTCATTAAACCAATTTCTTTTTTGTTCAGACGGGGGATATCAAACACGTTATTCTCGCAAAACGAGGACGTGTCAAACCATTTTTGGGTTTTCTTTCACAACGACATACGGATCACAGTCACGGATATGGTAAATGTAACTATCCGTGTCTGTATATAACAAGGAAATGGTACCAAATTGCCGCATTGCAAAACCATACTGAAATTTATACATATGTAATTTTGAAAAATCTAAAATGACTTGGCCTAAATAGATAGGTTTATTCATGACCACTTTAGTTTTTGAAAGTTCAGTAGTAACTAAATCATCATCAATAACGTTCAAAGATATAAAATTTGGTTTTGAAATGTATTTTTGAGCGCCCCATCGTCCATGCCATATGTCACCAATGTTATGTCCCTATACTGCCGCACATTTTCAAGACTCTTGCCATAAATGCAATTATTCATCAGTTTAAAAAAAATATTTGAAATGGCTGAGTGGCACTTTGTCTGTGACTAGTATTTAAATCCATGTAAGGTTTCAACCACGGTTTCTGACAAAAAGAAATACCTCTATGGATTTTTTCAGGGTTAAGCCCTGGACTAAACATTCTACCAGCATGTCAATGTGCAATACATAGTGATTTTTGTCATATAAGGTGCCCATCAATTTTTTATGATTACCCTTACTCTCGGGCGGCGCCATTTTCTCTATACAAAAGGGGAAATCACCATGTCGCTGTTCGAGAACGGGGGAATAAGCCAAGTCAACGTCAAGGACATATCCCATGTCCTGTTGTTTGCTGGCGCTATGCACATTAAAATCTATAATTTCATCCTCAGACAGCCAGACAAATTTTTGTACGGCAGCGGTCTGCTCATAGCGAAACCGTATAAATTATTTACATCGAAATACATCAAGTAAGATTCTGGTTCTTCAGGACAATAATCAGGCATGTAAAGATTATTTGCCTTGGCATGTCGCTGATTAAGCGATACGAACCCTCCACGAATCCCTTTTTCCATCATCAGTACCATATCGGGATCTGTCAGTAAATCGAGCTCAATTTGGGTAAATTTGAGGGCAGCGTCCCAACATAACCCTGGACTGGTATAGTAGTGGGTGGGATCTAGGCCGTATATCGAATGACATAGCTGACGAAACGTCTCAAACACGTCAGACAACAACAACACGTCTAATTTTAAGTAGGGCATAGCATATTGACCCATGTTTTCTATGGCAAAAGCATGCCAAACATGCTGTGCGTGGGCATACTCTTCTTCACTGATGGTGCTTTGAGTTAACTGAGAAAAAAAATATCTAGGGGGCAAAGTCGTTTATTTAAGCACCTCGTAACTTGCTACATGGTCGGAAGGAAAATGACCATTACGAACATACAATTTAAATTGTTTTGTATCCGTAAAGTGGGATTGGGTATGTTTCAACTCATTCTCGCTTAAGCCTTTGACAAGGCTATCCAGCGAACTAGACATAAACTTGAATGAGTCGAGAAAACGAATGCTCATTGTCCCATTTTTCCATGAAAGAGAAATGAAGCTTTCATGGTTCTTAGCCAAAATGCTAAATTTGCTCTTATCTATATGAGCAAATTCTTTAACAATGAAGTGCAGATCGTAGCGAGAGAAATTGTGTAAGAAGACGGGAAGCGAGGTGTAGAATACTTTAAATTGCATTCTCTATGAGCGGACCTCTAAAATGTCCTGTCCTATGACAGTGATCTCTTACGTTTGTTTCCCCGCATAGAATAGGCTTTTCACGTATGTGGCAGGTGGTGGCTTGATCATATTCTTTATGCTGTACGTCATTCATCTGAATTGGTACAGGGTTATTCAATTTTTTTTCTACTTTGCCCGCTAAAGCCGCCATTTGATCAACAAACCACCGCGCACAATCCGAACCTTGGTGACTTGCATACTCACATTGGGATTTATCGTAGTGACACATAACATAATAGCCTACGGCAAAAGGTTCATGTTTCTGCACTGGATAGGTCGAGCTGGTATGGGGGCTTGGTTCACATCCCTGAAGGGGAACAGTAAGGGCCTCGAAATCGGCATAAACGGTAAATGGTAGCATGTTTTGTTTATTAGTGGCCTTAAATTTTAAGACTGTGTCATTCCCTTCGGGCAAAACTAGCTTTACTGCCGTCTGCCCCTCACAATCTCCCCTATGTCGTTCCAAAAGTTCAGCAGTTTCAAAATACTGAAGGCAGCGATCACAAATGTGCATTTTACCATTATGGTTGGATACTTGGCTGCTTACCAATCTACTCAAATTCTTTACCCAACAATAATGGCTTTTATCCCCATGAGACAAAATTATAAGTGAATGTGATATTGTTTTGTCTCTTTAGTGGCATACAAGGGGCCGACAATGCTGCTTCCCTCAATGCCATATACCATGAAGGATAAATTTGGATTATATTTCTCAAATAAATGAATTTTATCTACAGACATGGGAAATGAAACATGTTGTAGATTCACAGTTTGTTTTAAGTGGTTAAACATAGCTTTGTACGTCCCTGGTCTACTAACATTTTGGTTATTTTGACAGGGTTGCAGGCAACTAGCTATACTCCATAAAAAGCAGTAATCGTCTGTGTTACATACATTAATTATTGCCTTTCTCAAAGCCAAAAAGCTCGGTGTGGGAATATAGCTACTTCCTGCATTCAATGGATTGTATTTGCAAATATTGATTTGCAAATATTCAATGCTATTCAGAGCCAGGCCACTGGGTCCGTCTTGCAACTTACCAAATTTACTGACAAGTCCATCAATAGCTATTTCCCGATACCATGTTTCTAATTTATCGGCCATCGGTACTTTCTCCATTTTTGTACAAAGATTAAACCTATGTTTTTCTTCAACATTATTTTTAATCAAAAGAAATTCGCATAGTAACTCAAAATTGATTTTTAGGGCGTGATGCGTTGTTAATCCTTGTTTGCTTTCATTCAGAAAAATAGATAAACACGATTCAACAAATTATTTAGGGGATAGACAGTTTTTCACATTATGAATTCGGCCTGAACATATCCTACTTTTAAAACATTTGGCTAACGGTTGCCATTCTAAGTCTTGATACATGGACGTAGACATAATTAAAAAAGTACAATAAATTGAATGTTAACTCACCTTATAAATAGGGTAATCCAAAACCAGTGAACACAAATGTCCTCTAAGACACTGACACACGCACACTCACACTCGCACACACAAACACCAGTCGTGCCAACTGTTGGTCTTCAACACTACGTGGGGGGCTCCAGCAGACAGCCTAATTAGTTGCAATGTGGTAATGCAATTTTCTGAAAAGCAGAGCAAAAAACCCTTTATTAGTTATGGTTATATATTCAGTAAACATGCGCATTCATTCATTCATTCATTCATTCATTCAGTTAAGCACATCATAAAAAAAGTTTTAGGGAGAGTGCAATAGACTCAATCATACGATCGCACATACAATAAAACACACACACTTGGGAAATACAAAAGTAATTTTGCACAAACAAAAAAATATTTCTTATAACATACCTTTTCAATATAAGGATCGTAGCTTATTGGTTAAGCTGCTACTCCTGCATGTTTGTTCATGCAGTTTAATTCTGCAACCAAAAATTAAATACATTCCATCAACTTCATGCATTACCAATAGATAAAATAGCATTCATTCATTCATTTTAGCCTAAGTCATAAACAAAATGTACATACCTATTTCAAACTAATGTTCCAGCTGCTGCTGCTTTACTCACTCTCTCTCTCTCTAGAGTTGTTGTTTTATCTACAACAAAAAACATTCATAGCATTAAGTTATTGAAACATCAAATTCCAAATAATGCGTAAAATAAGAATAAATTTATTCCATAACATTAGTATAAAAACAAATCACATTCATCCCTTTTCATTACTCTGTTCTTGTACATTGTACTTCTACTTGTTTTTAACAAGTAATTTAAGAAATTAAATAGTTAATTAATTAATTATTTAATTAATTATTAAACGAAACTCTTGCACTGGAATATCTTGTGAGTAATGAAGCATGTTAGTTCGTCACACTAGTTTATATGTCTTAATAAATTGTAAACGCCTTACTTCTCACCGAGTGACCAATCACACTTTGCAACTAATCACTGAGTGAGTGAGTGAACTTTCGACTGCATTGCTTCACACATACTGTGTGCGTACATGGCCTTCCCACTCTAAAATAGCATTCATTCATTCATTTTAGCCTAAGTCATAAACAAAATGTACATACCTTTTTCAAACTAATGTTACAGCTGCTGCTGCTTTACTCTCTCTCTCGAAAATTCTTGTTTTTGGATTTTTGATTATTTTGGAAACGGTGAATGTTGTGAAAAAGTTTGTGTGACGTTAATGAAAGGTGGGTATGCCCTCTAGGTGGGCAGCAAGTTTCAAGGGTGTAGGAGGAGAAAAAATGATAGCCTACAAAATTACAAAAAAAAAACTAGGTTAACATCATCATTTCTGAAACAAAGCACAGAGTGTGTGCTAACCTTGAGCAAAAGTATTGAGTTACCATACCTAGCAATAGCTCGACTCTTTATCTATCTTTGTCTCCCAACAACAAACTTGCAGTGCCAGCCAGGCTTCCTACACACATGTGCTCCTACGCACATTCTTAATTTGTGATAAGGAGCTGTGGCCTCTCATGCTAGGACCACAAACACATTCACTTCTGTTCGCAAATTATTTTCAATGCATGTAAGGCTCATTATGATCAAATCACATATGTATGTTTTAGCAACATTCATAGCGCATAACATGGTAAGCCAACGTCACTTCAAATCTAAATAACAAAATAACAAAAAACTAGGTTAAACCCCTCCCTCCCTCCCTCCCCCAAAACATGCATAGGTTTTTCACATAGAGACTTGAAATTTATGGTGTGGGTAGACGAGGTAAATACCAACCATTCATGTCAAACAAACTTTTTTTTCTTATCTTCACAGTTTCCAAAATAATCAAAAATTCAAAATCAAGAATTTACAAAAAAAAAAAAATACCAACACACATTCTTAGCCAAGAAGACGTCATCCCCCAACGCCAACAACATTTCTTTCGCTAAAATCCAACCATCCATTCGCCAATTATCACCAATGTTCGCGAGAAAATAGGCTATCATTTTTTCCTCCTACACCCTTGAAACTTGTTGCCCACCTAGAGAGCATACTCACCTTTCATTAACGTCAAACAAACTTTTTTCCATAATTCACCGTTTCCAAAAAAATCAAAAATCCAAAACCAAGATTTTTTTTAAAATTCCAACACACATTCTTAGCAAAGAGCATGTCATCCCAACGCTAACAATACCTCATTCATTAAAATCCGACCATCCAATCGCCAATTTTCGCCAATGTTCGCGAGAAAGTAGGCTTTCAATTTTTTCTCCTCCTACACCCTTGAAACTTGCTGCCCACCTAGAGGGCATACCCACCTTTCATTAACGTCAAACAAACTTTTTCACAACATTCACCGTTTCCAAAATAATCAAAAATCCAAAAACAAGAATTTTCAAAACATTTTTTTAAAATACCAACTCACATTCTTGGCAAATATCATGTCATCCCAATGCCATCAATAGCTCATTCGCTAAAATCCAACCATCCATTCGCCAATTATCGCCAATGTTCGCGAGAAAGTAGGCTATCATTTTCCGCTCCTACACCCTTGAAACTTGCTGTCCACCTAGAGAGCATAGCCACCTTACATTAACGTCAAACAAACTTTCTTCCAAAATTCACCGTTTCCAAAATAGCGGCAATCCAAAAAACAAACACTTTTCAAAAATAAATTTAAATACCAACACACATGCTTAGCAAAGAGGACGTGATCTCAACGCCAACAACACCTCGTTCGTTAAAATCCGATCATGCGTTCGGGGGATATCGCCAATGTTTGTATGAAAGTAGGGGGAGTCCTAGAACTCTCTCTACACCACTACTCACATCGATTAGTGATAGAGGTATTCTGGGTAGATTATTTGTCCAGCGGCTTGTAACTCGGTCCGGTGAGAGACACTTCGTCCTGTTGATTACCCGCGGTGGTACTAGCTCGTTGGCTTGACCAAAAGCAAGCATTCTAAGTGTCATTTTGTACTTAGTGCGGTGTGTGAAGTCCGGTACGGTATAGTTAGTGTTGGCTTATTCCAGCAAGACACGGACGCTATACACATGGGGCGATCCATTAACCCATCGTGTGGACTTGGTGATATATCAAAGTGAGGACAGTGAACTTTGCTTTTCGCATGGATGTTTCTGTAATACTGCTGCCATCACGGAAACACATATAAAATATCCAGTGGTCAATCGACACTACAATATGAGTATGAATACTATAGAGGAAGGAATAATGTACCAGGTTACAACAAGAATGGCAATGAAGTGCTAAATACTGAGTAGGAATGCGGCACACTAGCAGAATTGAACATTTAGAGCAGATCTAAACTGGATAATGGATTTCTATAGCAGAAGGCTATTCAAGACAAGATTGAAGGCAATCTTTACGTATTGACACTGAGATAATTACTTCTACAAATATGGATTTCCAAGGAGAAAGGAAGGTGGCATCAATATTTCTCTTCGCTATCAAGCAAGCCTATTCAAATTCGATATGATGGACATTGCAGTGAGGACAGCTGTTTTCGAGTCGAGAAAAGTGGGGTTCTACTTCGTGCAGTCTTTGCAAGTACTTTAACTATTCAGCGCAATGGATGAGAGTTCGATCCCGACCAGGGATGTTTGTGCCAACATTCATCATTCGTTCATCAAGACGACTACGGACAAGGTAGCTGGAAACCCTTTATATTTCTGTAGACAGTATGAATCATGTCATATATTTAGAATGTACTTCTTTCACCAATTTTTATTAAGTTTTGTCATTTCTGTCAGAGAATTTATTTTAGGTTTTCATCTTATTCAAGATGAACCTACATAGTAATTTCTATAGTTAAATTTTAATGTGATGTTATTTTTAGAACATTACTTTTCTTATTTTTGGCAATTAAACTGAGCAATATAATTAGTTGAGAAGAAGCTATTAAAAGAAGAGTTAGGACCAAGACTACGGTATCATTGTATAAGTATATTCGTCAGGAAGAAGATGCCTTATCAAACATTTTCTCCATAAATTCTGTTATAGACTGAGCAACGAAACAGAATATTTTTTTGACAGTCCATCCGACATTTTCATTTTGAAATGACTGTCTATTTTTCGTCGAATTTATTACAGACTTGGAAGTATAGTAATATTTTGAGGTCGACAATTGCGATTTTGGTTTAAGCAATTTCAGCCAATATTTTTGCATTGCTTTTTGAGAGTAGACATTTCTATTGAGATATTTTCCATTCAGTTTTCGTTTTTCATAATTCTTTTTGGAATACTTCTGTTTAGAATACGTGTGATTCTAATGGATTATTTGTACTCTACTTATACCAGGCTCTTTTCCATGGTGTAGTTTCATGGGATTTTCGTAATAGGAGAACCCAATTTTGGATTTGTCGATACGGAACTGAATTAATTCTTTAACAGTTATAAATTACTAATATCTTGTGAGATATATTTGTGTACAATGAAATTATAAGGAAATGAAATATTAGTGTGATATGACGCTCACATATGTAATAAAATATTTTTCGTCATAACCAGAATAGTATTTTGAGAGCTTACGGATGCAATTATTCGAGCATATAATTACAACATTACTACAGTTTTTATGAAGTAGACTATAACACTTCGACATTTGTGTCCATTATGAAGCATAGTATTTGACGATATTTCTATAAACGTTTATGAATTTTGCGAATGTGTGGAATATTATTGGCAGCTTTAGACAGCTATTCTTTGCATTGTATTATTAAACGATTGTGTTAATGAGTTTTTGAAACTATTTCTGACTTCGAGGGATGATCAGGAGTGAATTAAGATGAATTTAGGATTCTCACTTGGAGATTGATTGTCGGATTTGTTACGAATTTTCAGTGTTATACAAGCTATTGAACTATTGCTGATTTAGTTATTGAGGTATCCTAATCCCAGGTTGATCCCAGTTGGTAGAATTTTGAGGGTTATTTCAGCCGGGTACTTCCAGATTCTACGATCCAGTTCTTCCTTCGGATATCAACAGGTAAGACCATGTGGATACGGGTACAGTACGAAACATGGAATTATTCGCAGCATGCTTATTTCAATCTAAATAAGAGTAGACATGAATTGATAAATGATTCGGTCAACTACATTTGTGTTGTTTCGAAGACTCTTGCAAAAAACTGCGAAAACGCCATTTTGCTAGATTTTTATGCCAACGTTTACTAACTTTTTGCAAATCTCGATGTTCGAAACCTTAATACTAGCCCACTTCATCTCTGGAACGTAAGCAATATCAATATTTAATATCAATGCTTTAATGGTGACCGCGCATTGTTCGAGCATTAATGGTAGCCAGCCTTATTTTATGTGAGCTTGTCTTTCTCAAACTATCCCGCCCATGAAGGGTTAACCCTTGCACTTTGGTCATATCGCTCAAACCAGGACAATACGTGTCATTTTAGGGTAACGCCCTATCCTATAACGACTGAACACGAGTTATCAGTGCCATAATCATATCAGAGAAGGTAATGAGGCATACTTTTCACGGCTAGTTGAACGTCGAGGTTGTATAATTCATCCGCCTTAGCATTAGGAACTATCACTGCTGTTATCTGTCCATAATGTAGAGTGCACCTAACAAATTATCGTTTGAGTGATAATTGCTGCATCATTCTACTAAAGGGGCTAACACACTCAAAGCTTATGCGTCGGCTTCCTTAGATCATTAGGTTATTTCCTACCGCTCAAACTTCATTACTGTAGCACTGTGCATACGGCTTACTCAATATCGGTTGCAGCACATTGCGACAATAATCATTATAACACACACGATTTGACATTAGATGTACATCTATATCATCCTAGAAGGATAGTAGCGTACCGTTATCTGCAGTTTGTATGAGACAACGCGGTGCATACAAATATAATGAATGTTTCAAATGAAGAGATTATCTTAATTTCAAATGTAATGGAAATTATACTAGCACGTAATATTCGTACAGCGCAAGTCATTCTAAGTAATTCTTAAATGGAGAACGAGGCCCTAAAATACATCCCAAATTCAGGTAGGCTGTGCTTGTAATGAAACACTAATGCTTTAAGGATGCATAGGTTTTGCTTCAATACTGAACTTTGTGAACTATCCTAGAAGACATGCAGGAAATGATGTGACTGCAGGAATAAAATAGAACGTTTCCCACTTTCTGAGAATTTTCTATATCAAAACACTACTCCACAGGTATTAATTCAGACAAGAAAAAGATTAGTTTCCCATTTATTAAGGGCGTGGTTGGTAAAGTCAACAAAGTGATACATATATGCTGTTCTTACAATGATACTTACAATGGATTTTCATTCACACGAATCAACATTAGACGTTTATCAAACGAGATGTCTTTATAAACCACGGAGTCAATAATACTACTGTATTACTGTACTACTGTACTGTATACTAAATGCATACGCTAGCACTACAGTTCATAATTCTGAATTCAGTGGCACGGCTATTTTGGATATCATGTCAATAGATTTGGAGAAAGGGAGCTCACAAAAATGGTATCAGATTAGTTTGGATTCGTTGTACTGTAAGTGCCAATCGGGTGATTCAATATACATTAGACGTGCGAACCCCCTTAAAATGCAATACATTACCTTTTTCCAAAGTTTTCGTATGAGTTTCCAAATTATTACCGGTACATCACTGAATTAGCAAATTCAGATAGGCTATGCTGCATAGACAGCTGAAGAGAATATAAAGGAAGGAAGGAAGGAAGCAAGATTGCTAGTAGTTTTACGTGCCACTCGACATAGCATTTATGCTCGAAAATCCCACATGTTTTAAGCATGTATCAATCCGATCCATCTTGCTGGGATGCAGGCTGCTTGACTGCTGTGCCGTCACGCCCCTGATATAAGTAGTCTATAGTTATATGCAATTAGATATAATTATTGTCATTATCCCAGCGATCAAAAATTGTCACCCTTAAGTCGTTTGTTGCTATCCTTAGATCTAAAAACGGAAAGTTGCTAATGGGAACGCATTACAATAAAATTCAGGGATACAAATTGCCTAATTCAAGGGAAGAAATATCGCTCATTGCATTCAGGTGTTTAAAAATATATTTTTTTACCATGATCATGGACGGTACTTCGGTTCGTCAAGTAATATGGTAACCATTACTAACAAAAACTGGTCCTCCACGATCTTCCCATACCCTGCAATATAGTCATGCTTCTTAAGTCACGCACCATGACTGCACGGGGGAGCACCGCTGAGAGCGGTCAACCAGAGTTACGTTAACCTATTACCAACAGTTCACAAAAGTGACAGTGATGAAAACATCTAACGTTGAATGTCCGGAGACAATATAATAGCCTACAAAGAGAAGACGCTTTATTAAACAACGATATTTTCTTTCAAAATGGCAGATAAATCATTTGACATTTTTACCAGTCTCTGGCTGAAAAGAATTGGATCTTGCGTTACTGACGTATTGAGGCCGAAGTCTCATTTACATGTTTATTTACAATAATGCTCTTCAACATTTAAAAGACCACCGAGGAGCTTAGAAATGTCGTAGATGACTAACTTTAAGCACTATGTCGATCAGGATGCAATGTTTTAGGAGGCCGTGAACGCTGTATTTTGTAACATGTTAAAGGGGCGAATTCAAACTTCAATTGCAGGAAATTATCACTGGCAAATTGAAATATTGATACGAAAAGATTTATCAAGCCTTTACTTCAACTCCAGAAGGGAGCATTTACATGTCTAGACAATCTTATGACTAGTTGGAGATCTTGCGTCGGAATCAGGTCAAGGAGAAAGTACTCTTTCTCAACATCGCGTCAACCGAACTGACGTGTTCCTTGTCAGTGCGTCATATTTACGATATCCTCGTTAGTATCAGTGATAATCACTCATCTATAATAAATGAGGAGATTAATTAACGTAGAACATTATGATAATCATACTTAAGTGTGTAGCGATGAAATAGGACCGTAATTAACATCTTTCCCTGAACTGTGCATTTAAGTGGAAAACCATGTCCGACATTTTGTACGACAATTCAGTGTCGAGATAAAACTTTGTAAATATTCTATCAGTCTGTGGTACAATTATTATATGAACTGTTCGATAGTAGAAACTATTTATTTTGTGCGAGAGAATAAGCAAATTGTAAGAATCGCGAGGATCGCGTGTGATGTTTTGGGAGCGCATGGTCGCTTATTAATACTGTACTTGCTTTGGATGCTAAAAAGTGTTTAATACATTCTGTGTAAGGCAGTAAATCTATGATCATTTTTGCAAAATCTGCCAAATGTAGAGCCTGTGAGAATTAAAACAGAAGAAATATTATTTTGGAGAAATTCAGTGCTCCGCCTATGAATGTAGTCTATTCAGGTACTTCAGCCTGGGCATATGGCCAATCTACATCCAATTATCATCATTGTAACCAGAGTGGAGATGATGAGTTTCTACGCTATTCGCTATGGAGGAGTGATCGCCAGTAATCGATGGAGATACGTGAACAGCAGCCCAATGTTGGAAGTTAGAAGGACGAGGGAAATTTTACTGAACCCCGGGCTGCTACAACAGAATATGTGAGTCAAACCATCAGCGTTCACACGTTTAACTCGATTTGTTACTGTGGATACCACTAGATTAGGGTAGGGAGCCACATCTTGATAACGACTTCGATAGGCAGGCATCTTACAATATTTAATTCCATTTTGTAGGAATTAATTCATAATTATTTCAGTATCAGTTATATCAAAGGTGATGAAAATGTTATAGTAATGGGAGATTGGAATGCTGTGGTAGGAAAAGGAAGATAAGGGAAGATAGTAGGAGATTTCGGATTAGGTGAAAGGAATGATCGAGGAAGTAGGCTGATGGAATTCTGCACCGAGCATGAATTGGTCATAGCTAACACCTTATTCAGTAATCCTAATAGAAGAATATACACACGGATGAGACCAGGAGATTAAGGGCGTTACCAAATTGACTTCATTATGGTCAAGCAGAGGTTTCGAAACCAGATTTTGGATTGTAAAACATATCCTGGTGCTGACATAAACTCGGACCACAATCTGGTTGTGATGAAATGCAGATTAAAGTTGAAGAAACTGAAGAAAAGTCAGAAGCCAAAAAGGTGGGCGATAGACAGACTGAAAGTGAAGGATGTAAACGAAAGATTCAAGAAGAGTATAAAGGAAGGACTAATGAAAAACCCTAAACAATCTTCAATTGCTGACGAATGGGCACTTTTGAAAAAGGAATTAACAAAATCATTGGTAGGAAAGAAAAATAGGCAGAAAACCGTGGATCACTCAGGATATACTAGAACTGTTGGATGAAAGGCGGAAACACAAGAATGTAAGAGATGAAAAGGGGGAAAGCAGAATACATACGTCTGAGAAATGAGGTTAACAAGAAGTGCAAGGAAGCGAAAGAAGGATGGTTGAAGGAGAAATGTGCAGGTATAGAAAATTGTCTGAAATTAGGAAAAGTAGACACAGCTTATCGAAGGATTAAGGATACGTTTGGGGATAAGAAGAGTAAATGCTGTAATATTAAGGACACAAATGGAAAGCCCCTAACAGATAGGGAAGAAAAGGTTGAGAGATGGAAAGCTTACATAGAGTGTTTGTATAAGGGAAAGGAGATTGAGAATCATGTAATGGAAAGGGAGGAGGAAATTGATGAGGATGCAAAAGGAGATTTAATATTGTGATCAGAATTTGACAGAGCATTGGAGGACTTGAGCAGAAACAAAGCACCAGGCATAGATGATATACCGATTGAGTTACTACGCTGCATAGGATATAACGGTCTGATCAGGTTATTTCACTTGGTGTGTAGGATTTATGAGACAGGTGAGATACCCCCTGATTTCAAGAAGAAAGTTATTATCCCTATACCAAAGAAAGTGGGAGCTGACAGATGTGAAGATTACCGTACCATCAGCTTGATTACTCATGCTTCAAAGATCCTGTCTAGAATAATTTACAAGAGGATGGAAAGCCACATAGAAACGGAGTTGGGTGAAGACCAGTTTGGTTTCAGGAGAAATGTAGGAACAAGGGAAGCAGTACCTAGTCTTAGGCTGATTTTGGAAGGTCGAATAAGGAAAGATAAGAGAACGTACATGGCATGTGTAGACTCAGAAAAGGCTTTCGATAACGTTGATTGGACTAAATTGTTTGACATTTTAAAATATATTGGAATAAAATATAGGGATAGGAGGGAGATATACAATCTATACAGAAACCAGACAGCAGTCATTCGAGCTGAAGGACATGAGAGAGAAGCTGGTATTCAGAAAGGTGTAAGGCAAGGCTGCAACTTATCACCCATACTTTTCAATCTTTACATTGAACAAGCAATGAAGGAAATTGTAGAAAATTTTAATGTTGGAGTGAAGGTTCAAGGAGAAATAATTTCAACTCTGAGATTTGCTGATGACATCGTCATCTTGGCAGACACGCCTGAGGATTTGAATGAGTTTTTGAATGGTATGGACTCCGTCTTACGGAAAGAATACATGATGAAAATTAATAAATGTAAAACAAAAATACTGGAATGCAGCCGAAAATAATCAGAAACCTCGATGGACATCAAATTAGCAGGTGAAAAGCTGAGCGAAGTAGAAGACTTCTGTTAATTAGGAAGCAAAATAACCAGTGATGGACGAAGCAAAGAGTATATAAAAAGAAGGTTGGCTCAGGCAAGGAAAGCATTTCAACAAAAAAGGAATCTGTTGACATCGAATATAGATTTAAGTATTAGGAAGTCATTTATGAAAGCCTTTGTCTGGAGCGTGGCACTGTATGGAAGTGAAACTTGGACTATTGGTGCAGCAGAAAAGAGGAGAATTGAAGCATTTGAAATGTGGTGTTACAGGAGAAAGATGAAGATCAGATGGGTAGATAGGGTTACAAACGAAGAGGTATTAAGACGAGTGGGAGAGGAGAGATGTTTCTGGCGACTGCTAATGAAGAGAAGAGATAGGTTAGTAGGGCACATACTAAGACACCCAGGAATAGCAAGCTTAGTGATGGAAGGAAGGGTTGAGGACAAGAACTGTAGGGGTAGACCAAGGTTAGAATATGTTAAACAGATTGCCTCGGATGTAGGGTGTGGTAGCTATGTAGAGATGAAACGATTAGCACTGGACAGGGAGGAATGGATAGCTGCATCAAACCAGTCAAAAGACTGAAGACTCAAACAACAACAACAGTTAGCCTAGTGGAAATACGTGCCTTTTATTTCGTTGAGAGTTAAGCTTGCTAAGTTAAGCAAGGTAGGATTGTGTTTAGCGAGAATGAATGTGTATAAACTAGAACAGCACCTGTATTGTGAATGAGTTTAGGACGCAGTGCAGAGGCACGCGCGAAATCCGGTTGTTTTACCGTGAGCTCAAGGCAGACCCAGTACATTTTGTATCATTTGAGAAGGGCTACATGTATACGTATTGTAACATTGATGAAAGACTTTGCGGTCGAAGACGTTAACATGTACAGTAAGATAAAATACTTGCAAAATACTTGAAGCATATTGATTGAAATTGTATTATTTAGGGTGGCGATTGTATCCACTTTTGATCTTTAATTTGTCAATTAAACATTGTTAAAGAGTTGCAGAAGTATGAAAATACTTGGAGTACGACTGAGGTCGAGTTTGAATTATAGTGTTGAGATAAGGAATACTTAAAGCGAATCTTGGAGGTAACCGAACCAGCTGTGTGGTTATGCTTATGTGGATGCCATTATGAGAAGATTAAGCTACATGCCTGAATGTATGTAAGCGATGTATTAGGCCAAGGGCCTGATATTAATGATGATATTGATATTGAAAATGATATTGAGGTTGACATTCGAGGTAATTATTCATAATATTTTCCTACATTTGCGACGAATTAGAGTTTAATAATCAATGCTGATAAACATAAAACGTACAAGGGCTAATATTGAAAATAATTAAATATGACTTTAATAATCATGAAAATCGACAGGATTATTCTAAACGTAATATAACATATCCTGAAACCTCCAAACTAAATAAGATTGAAATTGAACATTTTTTAACATAAATTCACTGTGTTCATTCTACCGCGATGTATTTTCTTCTCTATTTTAGACATTTTGAGACTTTGATAACCCAGTTTTTGAGACAATCTCATGTCGTGAGACATATGCTAGTACATCACGCACATGACGATAACGTATACTGCTGCTACCAACCTAATTTTTCCACCCTCACAGATGACGGCAAATCTTAAACATCGAGAGCCTGGAGCAGAAAGTGCTCAAATCGAACATCAATAGGCGTGACATCTTCATAACTTAGCTATTTTTTATTATTGCTAACCATTTAAATGTAACTTGAAGATTTTAGAAGGATGAAGTTTACGTTGAAAATGGGTTTGAATATTTATTATTCTTATGGGACATTGTATTTGCTTAGGGACAGTCTCACGTGTCACGTACTAAGCTTGTTTGCCAATATTGTTTTGTTGATAGGATTTCCACACAGAATATTTTTAGGGAATTAGATCAGGGTTATATTTTTATATTATTAGCTAGGGTAATTATGGAATATCCATAGGATCCTCTATAGAGTGGGCTAGGGATATGGATTTTAAAATAAATTAATTGGAAGTTTTAGAAAAGACTGGATTATTTCGTAGCTTTGATTTCCTTGAGTGTGTCCATTCTGGGCTGGTTTCTTAACCATACCTCTCCCCAACACCTATAGACTACCTGAGATGAAGTTTCTTGTGCTGAGTTAGTCTAGATGCACATCCAAACCTCGTCCTGTATGATTCGTTTGGAATCGAGTTTCAGGTAGCAAAAGTGGCTCCCAGTTCCATGGTATTTCGGACCAAACGGGCTCAGTAGGCACGAAAGAAAATGGTTTCCTCTGGCTCATTATATTCGTATTGCAAGAGCAATCATGTCGTACTCACTAATGTAGTCATCTTTCACTAATATGCAAATCTGAAATTTGGTGTGCTAATCTGTTTGTGTTTCTTTCATCCAAAACGTGAACCAATTTAAACAGACGTTTGCAGGGGTATACTTTTTACGATCGGCTATTACATAGGAGCACTGATCTTTCATTAACAAGTACGTCCGTGATGAACTAAATAACCTATTTTCATATATTGCACTGGTCTTTTCCATTAAAATTTTCCTGCCTATTACAAGGATTTTCCTTGTGATATACAAAATAGCGTTTGGTTCACGACCTATGTCTTCACCAACACGATTGCAATGATATGTTGTGTGCTAAAATATATAGTTTTCAATATCCGTGATGAAGACTCGTCTCGCGAGATGGCATCTTTCTATAACCAGGAATTAATTATTAGAAAAGTCAAATGCATTATGATTTACGAAAAGTAAGCTACATAATTTAGTGCCATTAGATAAGGATTGTTATCATAGCTCATCTCACGAATTATCTTTTCAAACGCCTTAATAAGATACGAGAAGTAAAGAAAATACAAGGTTTTGAAATTTTGAAGTCATGCATCTTGAAATTTTGAAAACAATTGAATATCATTAGATGTCTCTATACTACTCTGTGAATCAAGATTCACTCTGCCGAGTTTCATTGCCCTCGTGTGATTAGATAGGAAAGTTATTTGCAATATTTGAAAATGACTTCGCCGCCATGATGTTATGCGATTTTTTTGGATAAGGGAGTCACATATTTGTCAAACAGCTGACCCTAATAATATTTTTATGCAACACAACTAACGCGTTTTGTCAGGAAAGTCAAAACGTCTCTGCTTGCGTCCCGTAAGGTACTAATGCACTTCAAGCATATCCCGGAAAAAATAACGATCACTTTTATTTTTCTCTTGATCATATTATTTGAACGGTCTGTAGTCACATCAAGGGAAAATAATAGTGTTCAATGCTGTTTGTGGGATATGCCTGCAGTGCATTAGTACCATACGGGATGCAAGCAGATAAATATCGGCCTTCCTGAAAACACACGTTAGTTGGGCTGCATAACCCATTCACCTGGTATGTAGTTTGAATTCCATTTTCTACAACAACAAGAAAGTCGTTTCCATTTTACTCGTAGCTCTAATAGTTTTCCAGTAAGCCTTGGTAAAACCTCAGCCCAGCTCTGTACGAACTCGAAATCATGCTTAGCAGTTCCCTTTACACAAAGAAACTACTTATCTGGTATCACAGCTAGTTGTCAAATGTGTCGGAAAATTATAACTGAATGAATTGGAGAAATTGAAAATGAGAAATAATATTTTAGTATAACTTATAATTAAGCTTGGGCGACTAACCATCTGCTGGTAATTGTTTTCTAATTCCAGACGAATATCCCGATAATTCAGTTGAACCGAATACAAAATTTATATAATAACAAACATAACACTAAACCTTTGTCTGTCTTCAGTTGCGAAAATTCCGCTGCTCTTCAATATTGCAACAGCAGATGCAACGTACTTTAATAGTAGTCTATTTTATATTTACTTTATCAATCTATAGAACTGAACCTCACTTCCCTCGTAACGATAAGTGTACAGGATTATACCTCCTCTCAATCAAGACCCGACAAGATCATTTGTTCCGCCTATACATCAATTGGGAATGTGGCGTGCTGCCAATGACAGCGTTAATAGTACGTCTAATCTATACTATCTATATTAATGTAATAAAGCTGAAGAGTTTGTGTGTTTGTGTGTTTATGTGTTTAAACGCGCTAATCTCTGGAACTACCAGTCCGATTCAAAAAATTCTTTTTTTTTATATAATAGCCAGATTCAAGAGGAATAGTTTAGGCTATGTAGCATTAGGCTACACCTCTCAGGTAACCTCAAAGATTGATTTTTGTTCAGTAAGTCGGTAGAACAAGCGCTCCCGAACAGCTCTATCCGCATGCGCTGGCGTTATGGTTAGTGCTACGTACACCGTTTCACCTATCTGAACCAAAATTTGTATAAATACCCTTTGGAACCCTGATGGTAAACACTGTCTACGTGAAATTTATGACAGACTAGTCCATTCCCTGCATTTAGGCCCTTTGGTTCAAATCTACACCTTTTCCCCGATCTGAACCAAATTTGTATACTTACCCTTTGGAACCCTGCGAGTAACACTGTTTACATGAAATTTCAGACAGACCAGTCTATTCCTTGCATTTAGGCCCTTTGGCACAAATCTACACCGTTTCACCGATCTGAACCAAAATTTGTATACTTACCCTTTGGAACCCTGCAAGTAACACAGTCTACATGAAATTTTGGACAAACCACTCCATTCCCTGCATTTATGCCCTTCGGCACAAATCTACACCGTTTCACCAATCTGAACCAAAATTTGTATACTTTGTACAGGCCCGGGGGGCTGTACCCCCTGAAAGCCCCCCCCCCCATCTTTTACTAAAACCACCCCAACTGGCAACATCATAAGACCAGAACATTACCTTTACACAGCAAGAGGCGGCCACCCAGCTTGGGAGGTTAGCCAACTACTTGCGACACATACATAAACATCTACACAACAACTAACTGGGGCAGCTACTTCGACGGAATGCTGACCACGCAGCGCCGAGAACTATAAGAATGGAGTCCTTTTTGGAGCCATTTTCTGTTATACACTGTGCGACGCCGAAGGCCCTAGCCGACGTCTGTTCCAGCTGCATCATCAGGTGAGACTCAGCAAAGTGCTCAGAATCCTTTATTCTGTAAACACCCACTCATAATCTTGTACACTCTATTGTATAATTGCCTACATTCCCCCAAGAGGGACTTACAAATTCACACTCACTGACCAATAAACACATGGTCAGTAAATTACACTTGTATTGATAATTACACGCCTCTTTACATCCTCATACCCTTCCTGACTCTCGTCACGATTGACCGTGACCATAGTAGCCAGTAATTGCTTGGTCAGGCTCCATTGTGTTTCCCGCACGCGACTCGACTACATAACGTCGAGCCGCTGACGTAAGCACGCCTGTTGTATTACCCATCCCGTCCAGCTGGCAGGCCGGTATAGTAGCCTGCATTTAGAGGTCCATCCCCTAATCAACACTTGCATCTTTGCAGGAACACCCCCTAGCGTTTAAACACTAAACAACACACTACACTTGTAAGCTCTCCCAGCTACGGGAAGCTACTCTCTCCTGGGAACTACCTCCCAAATTATCACATTGACACAAGTGTTTTATCCCAAACCACCCCCAATTAAGGGATCTAAAACATATTGGTGGAAGCGCTGCTACCACGCACAATAAGGTTAGGACTCATACAACGAGCCCTCGTGGTAGAAACGACACGTACCGCACACAGCCAAGCGAGACTAATTTTTTTTCTCCTACATTACGTCTCACACTTTTTCTTTATTACACGGGGATTTGTATTACTACACCCACCCCCACCCTCCCCATAGTGCAAGATCGGTGGAAATTAAATGACCACGTTCAGAACCACACTAAGAGACTTTGCGCACCATTTGTCGGCTAGTACAACTCCACTCCTGCCGAAGTTAAAAATTAAGAACAGTGACTTGATAACTGACCAGACTGCAGTACAACTTCTTAGGGAACTCGAATTCAAGGCATCAGGGATCCGCGCTCAACACCCTGCAGCGGCAGCACAAGTCACACATTTTACACGATACCAGGCCACTGAACACAGACGAGAATCACCAATATCCAGCGCTAGTGAAGTAGATTGCCAGTCAACACTCCACCCCCTATTGTTGCAGCAACTGCAAATCACAGAGCAGAAAACTGATAATCTGCTCGAGCGCATCACACAGTTACTAGATACAGACACTGTTAAAGCAGACAATCACACGACAGAGGCAGTCCTAGACATACACACTATTTTAGAAACGGTGAAACAGGATTTAGACAGGACTGTGGACGTAGTCAAATCCACACAATACGACAACACACCATCAATCAGTGACGATATATTAGGTGACGAGCCACCTGGTAACGTAACACAGGTGTCGTACACGGGGAGCGAGGCTAATTCCCCTCAGAATAACACAAACACCTCGGCACACGATAGCGGTGCGAACAGCATAAACAGATCACAATCCCTACACAGCCAACGAGAGACAGTCGAACAGGAAATGAACAGACACACAGAATACCCCATGATCCACCCCACAAAGTTCACGGGGGAAGACCAGGATCCCGAGGAATACCTCAAGGCCTTCAATAGAAGGCTCGGATCAATGGCTGGAGCGATGATGTCAGAAAACGGCTCCTCCCTGCATACCTCACGAAGGCGGCCATGACATGGTATGAGCTCCATGAGGACACCCTAGAAGATGCCACATGGGAGGAAATCACTTTATTGTTGATACGTGAATTCCAGCTCATACCAGATGATGAGGACCTGTATGACCAAATTCGACAGAGGTCACAGGGACCTAAAGAAAGCGCCCAGTCGTACGTCAACGCAAAGTTGCTAATGTGCGACAGATATAACGCAGCTATGACGTACAAGCAGAAAGTTAAGCTGCTAATGCAGGGCCTCAGACCATCCATCGTGGACAAGTTGTGCATTATGAACAACCCCACGGTCCAACACATGTTAAACAACATTAAAACTATAGAGGCAGGGAAAACGATCACGGAAGAAGCTACGGAGAAAGCCGTGAATCAGCACTTTCATCCACAAAAGGCCGACACTAGTCAAAAGATGGATGAATTAGTGGACAGGATGGAAATATTAACGAAAGCTGCCATCCAAGCAGGCGGCAGACCGCCTAGGGATGAACACACAGACACAGAAGAGCGCTATTATCCTGAAAGGGACAGGGGGTACACGGAGAGGAGACACTACGGGAGGGAGGAAATTTACTACCCTCCACAGCGGCCAACAACACCACACACACAGGACAGGCCACACTACCCTCCGCGGTACTCACCGGTATCATACGGGGAAATAGAGCCGACATACCCCTCACGGCGACCACCATCCCCGTACACACCGGAATACTATCCCGAAGAGTACGAACACACCATCCCCCGGCGAAGCAGCCCGCCACCAAGCAGACAGGGCTATGCTGCCCCACAATACAGGGCAGACAGCGAGTATCGGGAAAACCCGCCCCCAAGCAGGCAAAGCTATGCAGCCCCGCAATGTAGGGGAAATGGGGACTATCGGGAGAACCTGACCCCACGCAGGCAAGGCTATGCAGCCCCGCAATACAGGGGAAATGGGGACTATCGGGAGAACCCGCCCCCACGCAGGCAAGAGTATGCATCCCCACAACACAGGGGAAACGGGGAGTACCGGGAGAACCCACCCCCAGGCAGACAAGGTTATGCACCCTTCCAGTACAGGGAAAAGGGGAATCGACTGGAAAACCCGCCCCCGCAGCAGCAGACATACACCCCACCCTGGCGGAGACAGGAAAACGAACCACCGGGCAATAACCGCCAGACAAAAAAACCCACAAAAGGACGGGAGGCTAGAAACACATACCCAAAGGGCCCGGAACACTATCCCCTCCCTGACGAACACCCGAGGGTGTTCAGGGATGAGGTACCCCGCCGGGCAGACAGGGGGCAATACTTCCCACACCTAGCTACCCACCGCAAGCGGGGAGTTGGCGCAGCCACCCCGAGGGGGGGCGTACATACAGTACAGGGAGACGAACGCCACGTTTCCAAAAAACGCTTAGACGGGAGGTTCGGCTAGCTGATAAAGCGGCTGAGGTTCCTCCCCTAACACAACACCAGAGAGGCCCTTCCCCTAAACAAACTCGCAAGAGCAAGGGGAAGAAACAGCCAGCTAAAGCCAAGGCTGACGATCCGCCCCCGGGCCGTTTCCAGACACACCCCGTGCAAGGAGACGGCAACTGCCTGTTTAGGGCCATTAGCTTCCTAGTCCGGCATACCGAGGACCATCATAGGGAATACAGGCAGAAAACGGTCCAACACATCCTGGCCAACTGGAAAGAGTACCGGGATTTTGTATCGGACGAGCGGGAAAACCCATTCCAGACCGGGGCGGACTACCAAAAATACATGGGTAGGGACGGTACCAATGCCAGCGCCGTAGAGGTGACCGCTCTCGGCAAGGTGCTTAAAGTAAACATACATGTATACACTGATGTGCACTCGCCCCCGCTATTTACAACTGCGGGATTTGACAGGGACCTATACATACTGATTACAGGGAACCCTAGGGCGGGACACTATACGCCCCTCACAATCACGCACAAACAAGACGGAGGAAAACCCACACCCTCCAAACGGGAAACCATACCCCCTACACCACAACACGGGGCGGGAAGTGACCCCACACAGGCGCAGGGCGCGAGCTCACTCGGCATAGGGAAGCCAGCAACAGGAGTCGAACTCGCGACCGCCTGGAACAAAAAACGGGGTAACAAGTGCAAACGTAGAGTCACATTTGCAGACACACCTTCCCAGGAGGGAGAAAACAGCAACACACCTACACAAAAACTGGGAACGGTCAATACATTAAACGTTCGCCAGAAGCCCTCTATTTTCACAGCGCGGGCAGTTAAGAGAGCAGGCAATGTACTCAGTGGGCGCACTTCGCTGACGGAGGCAAAGTACTCGAGACAGAAAGTAAGCCGAGAAGCCAAGAGTGCCAGGTACGATAAGCGGCCAGCTCCATGCCTTCCCAGCACAGATGTTACGCCAGTAGCAACAACAACAACATATACCCCATACAACAAATCTTTGCAGGGCAAGGGACTCCAGGTATCGGCACTCACGATACACGCCAGCATAAATGGCCACAGGGTGCAGGCCCTAATTGACATTGGGGCAGCGGTAAGTTGTGTAAACAGAAAACACGTTACCGAAGGGCAAATACACGGTGTCACGGGTGACATCCGGCTGGTAGCGCCCAATGCTCAGACGCTAGAAAACACGGGGGTGGCAAACATACATCTCAGGCTAGACCATTTTGCCACAACACACCCCATGTTCGTTATAGAACATCTTTCTGCGTCAGCCATAATTGGCATGGATCTCATCGCTAAGTATGAAGCTAGCATAAATTTTGCTAGCGGTAAGATGCTTTTAAAGCATGACCAGAGGCTCACCACACATCCCATGATATACACTAGAAACACAGATGGGATTCGAGCGGAGCGAGAAATCCACGAGCACCAGGCCTCTACACTGCACACAATCAGCAAACACACAGACACACACACAGATAAGGCGGCCAATCAGACCCACAGACAGGACCTGACACCGGAGCAAAATAAAAGGCTCACGGAGCTCCTGGAGGCCAATAGGGATATCTTTGCCCATTCGATGAAGGATCTCGCAGTGACAGACCTTATCGAACACCACGTCACACTCACCAGTGACCGGCCAGTACACCAGCCTCCCTTCAGGGTGAGTCAGAAGGAGAGACACGCCATCGACACTCAGATCACAGAGATGCTCGAGGCGGGGGTCATCGTCCCGGTAATTTCAAATTACAGTGCACCGGTCTTGCTGACCAAGAAACGGGACGGTTCCCACAGGTTCTGTACTGATTACCGTAGGCTCAATAAGTTAGTCGAAAATGACAGTTATCCACTACCAAGGGCCGACACCTATTTGGATGCCCTCGGCGGGGCTAGCTGGTTCAGTTCGATGGATTGTTATAGTGGATTCTATTCAATCCCCGTCTATGAACAGGATAGGCACAAGCTGGCGTTCGTTACAGAGAACTGTCTATATACCTATACAAGGTTACCAATAGGCCTCCGTAACGCCAGCCAGACCTTCCAAAAGCTAGTGGATAAAACATTTTCAGGGCTAAAATGGCGTTCCGTATTAGTCTACGTGGACGACATAACGGTCTTCTCCAACACCTTTGACGAACATCTCGTACATTTGGAGGAGGCTTTCGCAAGGATTAGAGAGGCCAAACTAAGGCTTAAACCTGCGAAATGTCAATTTGCCAGACAGCAGATTAACATATTGGGCCATATTGTAAACAGAGAGAGCATTATTCCCGACCCAGCGAAGACTGACGCAATAACGGGCATCCCAATGCCCACAATGCTCCATTCCCTGCATTATGGCCTTTTGTCACAATTCTACACCGTTTCACCGATCTGGACCAAAATTTGTAAACTTATCCTTTGGAACCCTGCGAGTAACACTGTCAGAATGAAATTTCGGACAGACCACTCTATTCCCTGCATTTAGGCCCAGTGGCACAAATCTACACCGTTTCACCGATCTGAACCAAATTTCACATACTTACACTTTGGTGTATGTGTATGCCTCTCACCAAGGTGGACCGGGTTCGATTCCTGGTCAATGCATGTGAGATTTTCGAAGTGAAATGCCATGTCCTGTGGTTCGGATTCCACGTAAAAAGGAGGTCCCGTGGCTCATGATCTTGCGATTAACGGTCACGTTAAACTACAAGCTTGCTTGCTTGCTTACTTACACTTTGGAACCTGGCGGCTAACACTGTCTGCTTGAAATTTCGGACATACCACTCCATTTCTTGCATTTAGGTCCATTGGCACAAATCTACACCGTTTCACCGATCTGAATCACATTTTGTACACTTACTCTTTGGAGCCCTGCGGGTGACACTGCCCACTTAAAATTTCGGACAGACCACTCCATTTCCTGCATTTGGGCCCTTTATCACAAATCTACACCGTTTCTCCTAATTGCACCAAATTATACATACACTTTGAAACCCTGCTGGTAACGCTGTCCACTTTATATTTTGGACAACTCTCTCCATTCCCTACATTTAGAATAACAAACAAACTGAACTTGAAAACCATGTATTAAGGCCGTAGAATCATTCATGACCGTAGTAGTGTAACTGTAAGAGTATTTTTATAAGCCTATTGTTGACTGGCAATTCGGGCTGCATCACGTCGCCACTACCAGTGTCCTGGTGCAGAATTGCGAAAATAGTTAAATCTTGTGCTGCTTATAAATTGCAGTCACGGGGAGTAATTAGTGCAAAAAATCTTTTGCCCCTTAAAAGAGTTATCATCTTGAACACATATTATGCATATGTATAAGTGCAATGGTGTTGGTGCAATACATTGAGGTTATCAGCTGCAATAAGCGTTGGTGCTTTCAAATGTACCGTAATTTATTCCGAAACTTATCGTTGAGCACTATGTGGCCATAAATGATACTATTGCTACCTCAGAAGCTCGGGACAGCCGAAGTTTTCCAAAGTGTTCTGATTATTTTCCTACGGCGTTATGCGACAAAAGATGACACTATTGGTCTCTACATTTCTAACATACTATGAGATATAGGCCCTAGGCAGTGTCTTTTATTTCACTTACTCCTCTTTCTAATAATTTTTAGAAATTTGTTGGTATATTACATGTGTCATTGCTGTAGTTAGTAAATAGCCGTTTCCCTATTCATTATTATTGACACCGGGGAATAGCCAGGGAGGATGGGCCACTTACCTGTCTTCAGAGGTCCGCATCGCTTCCACAGCAAAATCACCTCGAGATGACATGCCCCAACAGAACAACACCCAAAGGGGTGGAAGGAAAGTGGAGAAGGGGAAGGCACAGGGTATTCTACAGACACCCTCCGATAACCAATAGAACTGCTGCCGACGAAATAATGCCACAACAGTTGCTTAAAAATTTAAAATAAAATTTAATTATCAGAAGGATGCCAAAAAAAAAAAAATTAACAAAATCATTTTAAAGAAAGGAAGAAACTCTATGGCCAAGGCACCCTCTGAAGATGCACGTGGCTTAAGGCCAAAATAAGACAATTATCTTAGAAAACTACATAAGGCTTTACATGCTTGCTTGCTGAACCAAAACGAAAACATTAAATTTAAAAAAAAATTAATTAAGCCCAAAGGAAGAAAATCAGTAGACAGGCATTATTAAATGAGAAAGGGCTTGATAACTTACTAGAACGCAATTCCGACCCGACATGCAGAGATCCAGGCCACGACGCCAAACGAAAAATTTAAAATTAAATTAATAAAATAAAATATGATTAATTAAGAAATCCACAACATTCGTGACTGAAGAAAACACAGGAACATTCACCAAAAACACAAGGTTAAACCAACAAGGTTAATAAAAACATATTAAGCTAACACCACAACACGTTTGAGTTTCCCGGTCGACGCCTAGTGACTACACTCTCAAGACCAGAATGCACTCGGGCCAAACAAAAAACAAACATGGCCACCAAATAGATGACCGCATATCCGATCGAATTACGGCAAACAATTAGCATAAAATTAATTTAAAATCACCAGAGAGAACAAAAGGGGAGGAAAGAATTACGCCTTAACACTATTGACATTAGGCTTATTAGACAGCAACGGATCGTAAAATAAATAAATAAATAATAGGGCAATCCCAAAGTTTGCCAAAGGAAAATAAATAATAAATTACAACGTAAAATAAACTAGAAACGTGTCTCCAGAAGATACGAAGAAAAACAATAAATTTTACATAACTGGTAATATTAGCAAAAATTAGGCCTACCAGGCGAAACAAAATGCAGAATTAAAACATTAATATAAGGCCAATATCGGAGCTCCAAAAACAATATAATAAAAATAATAACGTACCTTAAAACTTCTCTGAGGAGACACAATAAAAATAAAATAATTAACACATTTTAAATAACATAAAAGATATGAACTGCCTGCACATTGCTTCGGTAGAACACAGAATCCGCTTCGATCATCCAGGAGGCTTTCCTTGTTGTAGGCGGTAAAATACGCAGATCACACGTCATCTTCCAGGCAAATTATGAAATAATAGCCTAGCAGCACATGCATTTCCTTAGTTTTGAATAAAGTCATGTTTCGTAGAGGCTAGGGGCCACAGCCCCCAACACGACGGAGAGACCCTTTTTCACAACCAACTGGCTAGTTGCTTTCTTGACGACAGACTATCAAGCTCACAAGATGGCGGAGAATTCCAAGTCAAAAACAGCATTGCATTCATGTTAATGTAATTGTCCAATCACAGCTTGACATATCAAGCAACAATGTGATTATTAAGTAATTAATTTGGCGGTATCATGTATATACAGTCTTTTGTTCCATGACGTAGAATATAATAGCCTTCAAATATGTCTAGATTAGGATGACACCAGAAGGCACCCCAAACACACTCTAGCGGTTGAAGAAGCAACTCCGACTAGGGACGTCGAAGTCCGATAGATGCTACCATCTCGTGATCATTTGCGGAATCAAGCCATCAGACGGTCATTTCAAAGGTCGGGAAGTCACATATAGGGGTGATACATATTTAAAAACGTTGGTACGGGCAATGCACGTAACAATTATCATTAGGGGAAAATGATCTAAATGTTACGTCCTTTTTTCTGTACTCATTATCACCCTCACTACAACCACCACCACCATCACCACCACCGAAAAAAGTTTTTTTTTTCATTTTAAGTATCATGTACCAGTTCTGTAGTAGTATTCATTATCATCCATAAAACAAATAAATCCAACGGGCGAAGCCGGGCACTGCTGCTAGTATTTCATATATGAGTCTCAGCAGGCTGGAAGTACAGTATAAAGTAGATGTATTTCTTGGTTCATAGGTTCAAGCGGCCAACATATGGAAGACTAGTGATTATTTTTGGATCCCAGGTAAAATTGTCATACAATGAGTTCGGCTCGTACCAAATGCACTTAACGTTGTGATATACTTACTTACCGTCCACGCCACATGCAGGTTGCCAAAATGATGATGATGATGATGATAATTGTTGGTTTAAGGGGCCTAACATCTAGGAGGTTGCCAAAAGGACAATGTTGTTAAGTCATGTATGTGAAATATGGTTGAAAACTGAATGCTAGTAATCAGACATCTTTCGAAAATAGTAAACTGAAGAACACAATCGCATGCGTACGCACATAAAACGTCACTCAGTGTGTTAGTTGCCGTAAAAATAACATGCGTTAAATTTTGGGCTCTTGTTGCATGTCAAGTGATTCTCTGCTTCTACTTTTTGCAAACTGAGGAGATTTTTATATTTTTTTATATTTTTGAAACCATGTTTGCTGGGTTAAGGTTGAACACAGGTATTTCTCAAAATGTTAGCCAAGTTCCTTCATGACACTTTCTTGCTTTAGTGCAGTAGGCCTAGTCTATTTTACAATAAGTTATGTTCTTAAATATTTACGATCATAAACACATGCTTGCCTGAATCATATTAAAAGTCGGCCGCAGTCTTCGCGTTTCTGCGGATCTATTTTAAAATGAATGACAGTTCGGAAAACGTAAAAATCCACATCGTATGATTTGTGTTTATTTCTTGGCTCATTAAAGGTTGAATTGCGATTAAACCTCACCAATAAAGTACTTCTCGTTTATATAACACGTACTTCCATAAGGAAAAAAATGCCTATTTTGCTTCCTTTTCGAACCCCCTATCCTCTCCCCCACCCCCCACAGTAATGCTCCATTACCCCCTCTACTACAATATACAAATACCTGCTACAAATATACAGTATATACAGTATCGCTAAATTTATGATTCCTCCAAAGTGATGGCATCTTTCTGTAATGATCAACAGGAGTTGCATGGCTTCTATAATTTACGAAATGTAAGAAATATAATTCAGTCCCAGCAGATGAATATTATGATGGTTCATTATTACGAAGCCTCACTTCAGTGGCTTGAAAAGTACACGAGGAATAAAAACTAGGTTTTACAATTGTTTAAAACAATTGAACAAATTTGATGCCTATGTACTAATATCTACGAGTATATTAGTATTTTCTATGCCATGGTTGACCCCGGAGGACTAAGTCGCAAGGAAGGCCCTTTTAAACATTTGAATTTCGCGTGGGCGCCATATTGGTTTAATATTTATGAGGGTTTTTGAAAGTCACATGCGTGAACCGATTCCAGTAACCTCTATCATCCTGTAATTGAGGCTGATTGCGACATTAGTTTCAGAGATAATGAATGCCTGTAAAATATTTCGCACCTGCCATGTTGGATTGGTGTCACATATTGAAAAGTAGCAAATCCTTACTTTTACATTAACGTTGCTCCAGATGTTTAGAATTTGTTAGTGGGAAACACACACGCACACACACACATCCGGAAGAAAATGTGTTCACATAAACCTGTGGTATGTTTCATTAGATAACAAGTAGTTACATGAAGAATTAAATAGCCTATCTTCAGGTATTACAACGATCATTTCCAAATAAAAACTCCCCCACTTTTCAAATGGATTTTCCATACGATGGACTACATTGTAGTAAAGTTTACAGCAACGATTTCAAACTCAATGTTCAGATGTTATAGTCATTTTAGGTAAGAAACATAAAAATAGTGCTTTCCCTCTCTTACATAAATGCATCCATCGTTACACACGATAAGTCAAACCAACACACCAACATCACGAAAATCTGGCCCGTGTAAATCTCATAAGTAAACTTCATTTTTTACAAACATTGAAAGCACGCTAATAGGCTAAAAACTTGAAAGTCGATTTTGTTCTTTGTCCCAAACCCTATTAACGAACCGCGTCCTTATATAAAACTGTTGCTGGCAACATGGCCATGTCCTCAACTGACATGGTTTACAATTAATATTTCTTGTCCAACCTTCCTTTGTCTTCCATGTTTTCTTCATACAGTATATCCAAGCTATTAAAACGATGCACTGACCATTTTACGAACTTTCATTTTATTTTCAATCCCAATGTCAGTTTTCTTCAAGTGTTTTAAGATCCTCCTCCACTCTTATCAATACCATGAATACGACCTAGATGTTAATTCCCTTTACCCAAAACATCTACTTCAAACGCCACTATGATATGGCAAAATATATGTGTAGAGCTGGAAGATGATTCATTAGTCCTTATGAGATGTAATCTAGGTTAAACCAATACTCAAGAGGAAACGTTTCAGCTCATTAAGTAATGAAGGCATTTCGGGAAAGGCAAGAGGGGCCGCAGAAGCGGAGAGTATAATGGATATCCAGGTCCACGAGTTCTTGAAACATAGTCGGGTAAGATAGCCTAATAATTGATCAAAGGAGGTAGAAAAAACGACATTGTAGGCGTAGGAACAAATCCAGACTAAACTAGATTATAGTGATCGCCACTCACGTATCACTAATGGTGATCCCCTTAAGAGATATAAGAAGCACATTTGTTGATCTTGATACTTCACTCCTCCATGTATCCAGCAATGCACAACGTTACCGTTGATTGCCGAGTTGTCTGAGCCTCTGACAGATCATAACACAGGTTATGATTACCTACCATCACTGTTAATGTTACGTACAATTTCAATGGAGCGCTAGACAAGTCTACTGGTCGAATCACATACGTGACAGCTTGTAACGTAGTGCGGAACCGAAGCCAAATGGTCTAACCACATGTTAAATAATCCAAGCCAGTGGTCTAATCACACGCATCTGTAACAGTCTGTTATGTGGTTTGGAATCCTTCAATCAATGTGAGCAAGTGACTCACTACTATTGATTGGCGACTTCTCAGGCGCGCTCGGCAAAACGCCAGAACTTTTTTGCCTGTATAATTTTGCGTTTACGTTTTGTCCAAACGGCAGTTCGAATGATACCGATACAATATGAGGCGAAATATTTACTGGTGTTTCTGTTAATCCGCTTTAGGTGCTTCGGTCATCTTATTTATCATCGCCATAGAAATAGAGTAGGAAAAGAGTAGGTGCTCTCGTAATCATGCCGGCAGTTTCCTGGAGTAAGTCATAAGAGACTCAATAGTACCTCACTCATTACGGCTACTGTCAGCAACAGAAATTGAGCCATGAATCTATGGACGTTCAGTCACAGTGCGCAACTTGACGCGCATAGCTACGATGCGAGATAGAACATTAACTGCCCTTGACTTACTTAAACAATATGTGACGGCACAAATTCCTTCTTAACCAGCAGAGATGCGTAGTTATCAGTACGATCAAGCTCTTGGTGGAGGCAGGCAGAAGGCAGAGGAATGAGTTATATTATTGTTACGTGCCACACCCTTGTGGCACTTCCGTTAACTGGATTATGGTGGGTAGAAAGCACAACACAAATTGTTCCTTTAAAGAAGCGTATTAGCTTTATTGCGGGCCAGAAAGTTACACCACACAAATAGCAAATACAAGCAATTAGTATCTCACTCTAGTTTCCTCTGGAAGGGAATACTTGCCTTTCACTTGTTAATAAGCCACAGAAGTTAATCCCTCCTAATGGGACAGGTAGCCTCGATAGAACTACCTGCAACACTTCCTTGAATACGCAAGCTACAGTTATTTACGATAGCCGGTCACTCACCACTGCACTCTGCTTCGCTGTCAAGAGAATCAGCTTCACTAGGGTTTCGCAAGTCAGTCACCAACAACTGTCGCTCAGGTAAAAGCTCGCACTAGCTCAGAAAAACACTGTCCACCTCGCTGGAGAGGTCGCTCTTATATATCAGGCTGGTGACTCAATGAATGCTTCTTGACCCCTTCCAGGATTCACGGCTTCTCGAGATTTCCATCACTGGCTGGGTCACGAATATTCTAGACCATCCCTTTGTCCGCGCAGCCCGTTGCGTAAGGCGGAGGTAATACACTGAGGCGGAGCAGAGCCCGGGGCAGCTGTGACGCACGTGGCGAGGCGACGAAACAAACCCACAGCCGTAACACTACCCCCTTCCAAAAATGCTGATCCCGATCAATCATTGGTCCGTCTGTGTCCCTCCGTAGGCTGCCAGGCGATCTCGATGCACGATCTTCATCTTCATCTTCGCCCTCGGGCTCCGCTGGATCCTGTAGATGACATCGTTGATCCGTTTCACGACTCGGTACGGGCCCTCCAGGACTTCTGCAGTTTGGGTGACAGGCCTTTCTTCCGTAATGGGTTGAAGAGCCAGATCAGGTCGTCCTCGTGGAAACCGCCGGCATCCGTCTGTTGGATGGAGGCCGGCCAGAAGAAGATGGAAGACGGCGTGAAGAAGATGGAAGACGGCCAGAAGAATTTGACAAGGTTCACCCACATTATATTTGAGGTTTTGCCGGTGGTCGTGATTAGACTTTTCATCTGATCAACCGAAGGGGTGAGCGAGCCTCTGAGCCGCGTCAGTTATCGCTATTTTTAGAGCGTGTTATTGTATTGCCCGTGAGTTAGGTAATGTTTGTTAGAGTCGACACCTACTTCAGTGCTTTTGCTATTATTGCCTCGTGTCAGGATGGTCATTACGGATAATCTAAGCAGACTATCAGGAATTAATAATGGAATCTAAATCTGGAATTAAATCATGAAACCTAATTATCCAAAATCAACGAAATTAATGGCGCAAAATAAATAAGAGGTGGATTACTCTAAACTTGGATTATAATTTACTGAATGACCGACACTTGAAGATGATTATTACGAATTACACTATTTTAGGACGAGATGACTCGATCTTCAAGAACGACAGGTTGCAATGTCGCAGAAATCTGTGAATATGTGGATATTTGACAACTACAGTACGTGGGGCAAAGACGCTTTTGTTGCCATGCCACCGCCAACGGTTACAAAAACTCAGATGACCTTCCATTGCAAAGAGTACATGGAAATGCGTAGGAAGGAGTGCTATTTTTAATTATGATATATTTCATGATAAGTATGTTGTTTAATTATGTGAAATGTATAATGTGTGCAATAGATCACCTTTTTCCAGTAATGTTAGACTGGTTGCATTTTTAGATTTGTTTATTTCGTCACTAATGCTTATCATCTGATATTAACTTCAGTTAGGATTAGCTAGCGAATTAAATTAAATTTAAATGTTGGAAGTGGCACCTTCATAACGTAGCGTATTTTCTATTGGTGCCTTAAATGTAAATTTATTCTTGTGGCATGTGGTCGATTAGTATTCTTGATTTGCAGTAAATTTGATGATGCCACTATTCATATTTATAATTGGACGTTCTTGTAATTGCTTACCTTACCTTACCCCATGGCGCTACAGTCCTTGAATGACCTTGGCCTGCTCCACCACACACCGCCAATCTTCTCTATCCTGTGCTCTCTTCTTCGACGATTTAATTCCAAGATCTCGAAGATCCTTCTCCTCATCGTCCTGCCATCTCCTTCTTGGTCGTCCAGAAAGCCGCCTCCCACTCGGTTTTTCCCGGTACTCTTGTCGGGTCTGCCTGTCTTCATTCATTCTTTCTACATGCCCACTCCCCCTAATTCTACTCTTTTTAATTTCTGCCACAATCGTTGGTTCGCCATATAAATTCCTTATTCCTTATTAGTTCGTATTCTCCACTCTCCGTTCTCACATACCGGACCATAAATCTTTCTGAGCACTTTCCTATCTATTCAAAATATCTTCACTCCTTTTTGTAAACGCCCATGTTTCCCCTCCATATGTTACCACTGGTCGAATCACCGTCCTATATATTACATTCATAGACGCTCTTGAGATTGTTCTATACTTCAGTTCCTTTCATCATCATCTTCATCTTCATTTCCCCTTTTCCAGTTGACACTGGGTGGGGGCAAATATGGTTCCTCTCCAGTTTGTTCTGTCGTTTCACCATTCCTCTTCCGACACAGCGTTCCAATCCAGGTTCCGTTTTCTAATACTAATCTCCACCGAGTCCATCCAGCGCATTTTTGGTCTTCCTCGTCCTATCTTCCCTGTCATCCGTCGTTCCAGTGCTCGTCTTGGTAGCCTTACTTCATTCATCCGTTTGACATGTCCAAACCATCTCAATCTGTTTTGCTCCAGTTTGTCATTTAGTTTCTGTACTCCCAGTTCTTTCCGTATATCTTCATTTCTCACTCTGTCCCTCCTCGTTTTCTGGATCATACTTCTCAGGAATCTCATCTCAGCTGCTTGTACTCTGCTCTCATCTCTCTTAGTCATTGTCCAAGTTTCTACTGCATATGTCATTATAGGAACATAATATGCTTTGTACATACTGTAACTTATTTAGCCATAATTTGTATATCCTTGTTCCATACTAGTCCCCGTACATGTTGGTAGAAAGCACTCCCGAGTTGTATTCTTCTGCTAATTTCCAATTCTAGTCTTCCATCTTCAGTCAGTTCACTTCCCAAGTATTTGAAGTGTTTCACTACTTCCAATTCCTTATCTCCTACTTGGATTACTCCTTTTCCTTTTTTCTTATCTCTACTCGTCACCACTGTTTTACTCTTCTCCACATTTATCATCAATCCCCATAGCACAATCTTTTCATTTATTACCTCTAACTGTTCTTGTACCTCCATTTCATCCTCGCCCCAGATCACAACTTCGTCTGCAAACAACATTACCTTCTTCTTTGCCCTACTATATGCTTTCATTGCTGCCTTCACGATGTCATCCATCACCATTACGAACAATAATGGTGACAACACACTTCCTTGCTTTAGTCCAGTGTCAATTTTAAGGGACATTGGGACTGAAATTTTAGTGAAATTTGTGGAAAATGTCGATTTTCGTTTTTTTTTCATATTAATACACCCCTATCCCCTGCGGATCATATAGCAGTGTTTTATCCGAATTCCGCCATTTTTAAAGCCCTGGCGTAGCTTTAAAATGCACGGTGTGCCCTTTAAACGCCCCAGCACAGTAAGTGTCCTGAAGGTTCTGAGTCTTGGTGTTTCTACAATCGAAGTATCGCAGCTGGTAAACCACCACATAGTCATGACAAAATGGCTGTAGAACTTTAAGAACCCTTAGTTGTCAAGATTGTGCCTGTTTATCAAAGGCTGGCATCAGATGAGCTACTATCCAGATGCATCCGTGGTGCTACTGAAAATCAGAATGAGTCTCTGCATTCTGTTATCTGGAGGAAGTGCCCAAAAGAGATTTTTATTTCACGGAAGATACTTGAAATTGCTGTTTGGAATTCTGTAGCAGAATTCAACATGGGGTGTAGTGCAACAACAGAGTTGAAATCAGGAATAAGACTAACTTCAGTATCTCATGTCACAGCACAAACACTTGAAAGATGTGACAGTCGCAGGAAGTATGTAAGACCGCGGTCATAATTGGAGAAGTGAAAGGCATGTCGACGGAAGGTGAAACTGACAGAAATGAAGGAGGAGGCTGCAAAACAGAAGAAGGAGGGTGTCACCTATGCTGTAGGACAGTCCTAATGTCATTGGTAAGCTGAAACCTTGTAAATTGTGCATCATTTTAGAAAATTGCTGTTTCCTCGGATTCACTTTTTCAGGCATTCAAAATGTTACTCGCGTCATAAATCTTATGATATTGCTTTCAAAATGGGAATTTATTATCTTCATGGCAATGACTATAAACCTGCGGATCGTTTTTTAGATTGCACTTTTGGTTTGGCTGCAAAAAAAAAATCAAACTGGAAAAAATACGATTTTTTTGTAGAAAAAATCTTGGATATGAAAAAAAATTAATTTCTTGACACTCATTAATGCAATTCAAAATCGGATCCGTAGGTTTCTTCCAATTGTTATAGTGCAATAGAATATTACATAAAAGTTACACTATCTTGTTTTTTTTTTAACGCGGCTGACCTTTATAAAAGTTGAATAATTAGCACAATGAAAATGAAAATCCACAGCCTGCTTCCAGTCTCCGACCGGGTCAGGAATGGAATGAATGAAGCCCCATCTAGCGGCTAGGATATGAACTGTGCCGGCTGCCGAGGCCTGACGCACTCCTCCGGGAATTAGCTCAATAAATGTACAAAATAATTAATATCTGGAGAACTAATCAACTTACAATGCTCACGTTTCCCACAGTGGTTTATAATATGACTATTCATAACCATATAAAATTTCAAAGCTGTACCTCAGTTTATATAGAATTTGAAAATTTCAGTCCCAGTGTCCCTTAAACCATTCCGATGTCCCGACTCTAGTCTTCACACTACTGTAGCACTCCATGCACATTCCTTTTATCATGTCTCTCAGTTCCTTGCCTATCCCCCTATTTGTTAAGCTCTCCCAAACTTTTGTTCTAGGGATGCTATCATAGGCCTTTTCTAGATCAATAGAAGTCATTACCCTATCCTTCCCATATTCGCAACTCTTTTCAATGTTCTGTCTCAAAATGAAAATGGGTTCCACTGTTGACCTGTCCCCTCTAAATCCAAACTGCTCCTCCTCTATTTGGCTTTCTACCTTTACTCTAATTCTTTTTTCTAGGATTCTTTCCATTACTTTGGCAACATGGGATATGATGGTGATTCCTCGGTAGTTACCACACTCCTTTAAGGTATACCTTTATTGTACCAAAAGAGCTTCTATTTCCAGCTCTTATTCTTTCCTTTATTTCTTCCAGATTAGCATTCCCATCTGTAGTGATAGATCCCAAATACTTAAAAAATTGGGTCTTCTCAGAAACCATAATCCCCACTCGTAAATCACTATAGTTACCTTCATCTCTCGTCATTATCATATACTTGGTTTTAGATTCATTCACACACAATCCTGTTTTTTCGATACCCACTCCGTTTGGTTATATGCTCTTACTACATACTGATTAGATCTTCCCTTTATTGCTATGTCATCCGCATAGGCCAAACATCGTATAGATTGATTATACAATGTCCTTGCTTTATTTGTATCTCTTTTGACATACTCTCTCATAGTTCCTTTTTGGCTTATTTTGATCTGTGAAGTTGAACATTTTACATGCCAATGGGTCACCTTGCCGCACTCCTTGATTCACCTTAAACTCCTTCGCCAACCTACCCTGTGCTTTCACCATACTTCTCGCATTTCTAAGAGTCATTTTAACCAGTCTTATAATCTTATTAGGTACTCCAAATCGTACCAAACTTTCATATAAGAAAGATCTTCTTACACTATCGTATGTTTTCTTGTAATCTACTGTATGTATAGCTGATGCACTGGTATATTATATTCATAGCACTTTTCGAGCACATACCTAATTGTAAATATCTAGTCCGTGACCGATCGATTTCTCCTAAACCCACACTGGTAATCCCCCAACACTAGCTCCGCAATACACTCTAATCATGCAGCTAGTATCCGTGTCAGTAGTTTGTATCCAAAACTTAGCAATGTTATACCAGGATAGTTGTCACACTTGAGTCTAAAACCCTTTTTGTGGATCGGCACAATTATCCCTACCTCCCAGTCTTGTGGCACCTGTTCTTCCTGCCATATTTTACATAGAAGTGCATGCAGATATTCATGAAGTAAGTTGCCACCTTTGTTCACCATCTCTGACGTTATCGTATCCTCTCCTTGTGCTTTATAGTTCTTCATTCTCTTTATTGCACCTATTTCATCTGCTAGACTTGGTTCTGCCACATAGGGATCCGGTCCTCCAAGATAGTTGATCACTTGTTCCACCTCTCCGCTCTCACTGGAGTCTTTTAGAACTTCTTCAAAGTGTTCCGCCCATCTATCCAGCACACTCCCCACCTCCACTATCAAACCACCATCCCATTGCTTACACATATTCACTTGTGCTTGGAACCCTAGTTTTTCCATTCTTAGTGGTGCATACGTCCCTCTAACATCTCTCTTACTTGCATATTCTTGAATCAATTCTATCTTTTCCTTTTCCCACCTCCCCTTCTTTCTTCTGCAGATTCTCTTTGCTTCTCGTCTAGCGTCTGTATACTGTTGTCGCAACCCTCTTGTGTCTTTCAGCAGTATTTTCTTTCTAGCTTCGCTCCTTATCATCAACATGTTACGACATTCATCATCAAACCAGCCAGCTCTTCGTGCTGATTCCTGAAACCCCGCCAGTTCCTCAGCCGCTGTTATCATTGCCCTTTTAATTCTTTGCCACTTCTCCTCAATTCGCTCTGTTTCCTCCTTTTGTATTTGAAGCTCCTTCTCAATTTTGTTTTGGTACTTCTTTTCCTTATCTTTGTCTTTGAGCTTCTCCATATCATATCTCTTCTGTGCCACTCCCATCTCACTTTTCATCCGGCTAATTCTCTGTCGGTATTTAACTATCACGAGGTAATGGTCTGTGTCTGCATCCGCTCCCCAGCAGGTTCGTATATCTTGTATGTCAGAGGCATGCCTTGCATCTATTAGAACATGATCTATCCGGTTCTTCGTTATTCCATCCGCCGAGCACCACGTCATTTTTTGTATTTCCTTATGTGTGAACATCGTACTACTAATTACCATTTCCTTACTTGCTGCAAAATCCACCGCATATAATCCATTATCACCTGTTTCTTGATGCAAACTTTCCTTTCCAATTGTTCCATAGAATATTTCTTATTTCCCAATTTTGGCATTCAGGTCTCCTAAGACTATTTTAACATCATATTTTGGTGCTTCTTCCACCAAATCTTCTAGTTGTGCGTAAAAATTTTCCTTAACTTCTTTTCCTGATTCTTCAGTAGGTGCTTGTACACGTATAAATGTCACGTTAAACAATTTTCCTTCCAAACATAAACAGCACATTCGTTCATTCTTTGGATTAAAACTTAACATTTCACCCATCCATCTTTTCTCTACTGCGAATCCTGTGCCAAATGTGTTCGTTTCTCCTCCGCTATAAAAGATGGTGTAATTTCCTTTCACCAAAGTTCCTGATTCCTTCCATCGTATCTCTTGTAGTACCAGTTGCATCTTATATTTAGTCAACTCGTTTATTGCATTTGCCAATACTCCCACCCTATATAGGCTTAAAACATTCCATGTTCCTATATATGACTCATTTCCTTTTCCTCGCCTAGTTCGTCGTCTGATTATAACCGTCCAGTTTATATGTCTTGGAGCTTTCATAACATGTATTTTTACACGGTATGGTTGTTAAACATACGCATAAGCTTCTGGGGTACTGCCCCTCAACAGCTCTCATGATCGCTGCCCATAGTTATCAGGGTGAGTCCCTTAGCCTTTGGAGATCCTTCTACCCTCTACAAGGCAGCAGATGCTGTCGACTGTCGACTCTTGTGCTTACTACACCGTTGGGATATGTTTTATCCTCATCCGCAATTGCAACCATAGGTCTTCAGTCAATCAGTCTTTACCCTCCTCCTTTCTCATATGGGCTTGGGACCGGCAATGGCGGAGTTCTTGTAATTGCTTAGGGACTTTAATTACGTGTCACATTCTTAGTTTCACTTTGAACTTCATTCTAATTTTGTAGTTAGGACTTTGAAGGGGGTACCCGTCAGATGTACAAAAGATCCTTATTGTTGCTCAAACAACCACATTCCTAGAGTGTGATCAGTTACTCAGGAGGTTAGACAGCAGTAACGAGCAGTTTACGCCGCACAGACATCGTTCAGAGGCAAGAAAGATAAACATGACAACTGTAGACAAGGTAGTGCAGACGCCTAACGCGCGAGAATCTTTGCAAGCGCCGTACCATACTAATCAAACGGGCCCACATCGCAGGACATTCCAGCGGAACTTAAATCAACCGCAGGTTGATTGTAGGAAATATGATAACAGGAGTCCATGGGGAAGACAGTTTGATTGGAGGAGAGTTCAATATCGACAGAGAAAAGAGGAGAAACGATGAAGAGATACTTGTAGAAGTGCACCAGAGAGAGACGGCCATGAAAAATGAAACATTATACATAATAATAATGTTATTGGTTTTACGCCCCTTTTAACTACACTGGCTTTTCGAGACGCCGGTGTGCCGGAATTTTGCCCCGAAGGGGATCTTTAACGTGCCAATAAATCTAAGGACACGGCTCCCTCGCATTTGCGCACCGTCAAATGCCAGCTGACTGCGCCAGGATACGAACCTGCAACCTTGGGAACAATATACGTGATTACCGATATAGTTGAGGCTATCGACCAGATCGAGATCCAAGATGGCATATTAATCGTGATTCGGCAGGTGGAGCGCGAGAATGCGCTCAATATATCGACGAATTAAGGAGACGGAGAGAGCGTGAGAAATGACCTCCAACGTCGAGGGAACCTCGTAAGAGTACTGAGATTACTACAATGGCAGACGTTCACAACATCGAGGTGGACGATGGAAAGAGTAAAGAAAATTTCCGCAAAGTAACGAGTTCACTAAAATTTAATTGGGATGACTTGAAACGCCAGGAACGCACACATAAAGAGAGAGAGAGCGTGAACGGCGAGAACATAAAGAGGGCTATGGTTTCAGCCTCATCGACTGAACCCCTCTTCTATTGAACATCCGAGGAGATGAATGACGAACTACTGAAGACATTATAGGAAACCCTGCAGAATGCACCAAATTTAAAAAGATATGACCGCAACTGAATGGCAGAACTGGAAAAAAATGCACTCCCATATATTTTTATTTCTTCGACGGGGAGGCATATGAGCCCATGGCTGTGAAATATCCTTTATTTGTTTCGAGGTCGATATTGCACCAAAATGGCCGGAATGAGCAGAGGGAACATTGATCCTGTCCCACTATAATATTCGACCAAGGTAGTATTGGTCATCTGCACATTTTTCTGACCACGTGAAAACATTTACCCTTTACGAAAATGTACGCGCCTGAATTCGGAAACACCATGCATCTTGAATCCACATTAGGGACAAAATTGAGAACTTTTGAGAGTCCAGGAAACATATTTAACATCGCAGATATGCGAACATGGTAATGGAAATTTCTTATCAGTCGCTAAATGACTAGCGATTACTTTCCCGAACCTAGGACCGCGCCATTGGAGACGTCAAACACGCCTTTCGTGTTCTGTGCGGCGGATACTCGCATATTCTTGTGTTAAGAAAACATGAAAGTAATATAAGTGAATTCTAATGCTTTGTGAGAGCCGCCAATACATAAGCGTGACTGTAAAACGCGCTCACATTATTGCAATTAAGGAAAGTGATTTATTTGGTGATATTTCGCCTTTTTCAGTAATTTCTGTATGAGTGAAGCAGACCCCATGGTCCGGATTGTGTGTGGCGAGGCCACGAGGAGATTGTACAATGTCCTTTAACCTGTGAGAATTGCATCTGGATTAATAACCACTATCTACGATAATTTATGAACTGTGTAGTGACATTTTTGTTCAATGTTGCAAATCTACCATTGCACCGATTTTCACAGGGAGCCACATAACCTTAAGGCTAATGGTCAGATGCCCACATGGCAGACAATATTTTTTAATCAATGTGTCTGCGAAAGAAGTTGAACTGATATTCAATAATTACCGTGAGAATTTCAAGAACATCAAGAACGTCATGTCTGTAAAAACCGACTTCATTGAGATGAGGAATTGTATCCTGCGTATCCAGTTAAATATCATGATGTGCTAAACCAACACCATGAGGAAGGAGCCGAGATCGTAACCTACATGATAAGACGCACAAGGCGATGGATTCAGGGATCGAACAAAGCCTCATTTGCCAAGGGGTGCAGCCAGAGTGCTGTTCCCAATGTCTACATGCCGTAATGTGACTTTTTAACCACCTTTAACCCATGTCAAGGCCTAAACCTCTGTGACTAGTATTGAATGTCACACTTAAAAGCAACCATAGGTAGGTATTATTATTAACACGCTTAGCATGGTCTTAGAACTGAAATTTCACTTGCCTTGGTCAAATCACTACATGATCACACTACATGATCCGTGGCGGTGACCACGTGTACGCCAGTACGCCGTTCATCCTTGAGAGGAAATACCTGTACGCTCTTACAAGCTTGTTCTGTACGGATTGATATTTAGGAGTCTATGATGTTAGCTTGAGTTGTTTGGTTACTTTATTTTTGCCAGGGAGTGCAGTCTCATTGTACAGGAGGTTTGCCAGCATTTTCGCGTATCAGTTGGCTGAAGCTGAAGTATTACTATGCCATTTATGAAATGTGATATTTTAGTGTGCTATGATGTCACTATTTTCTGTTAAAATGAACAATGAATGAGTGTTTAAGGGTAACACAAAGCTATGAAATCAGGCATGATACTTGCTTACTTACATATTATTTTACATTGCAATTACAGATGTTGTTGATGCAATTATTATTTTAGTAACCAGGGAGAGCATGCAATATGTTGCAACACATATTTGAAGAGTAACGTTATGTGAGGTGAGAGCTGACACGTAGGGGTCTCTTCAGGCCAGTCCAAAGTCTTTGAAACGTTTGGCAACATTCCATAGGGGGAGTGGAATATCTCCATTTCTGTATTCATTGCTGTTTGTTTGGATTAAAGATACGAGCCATAGTACAGGTTATTCACAGTGACAGTTTGGTAAATGTGATAGTAATGTGTAAAGAAACTCTTAATCGAGCTAGCAATCTGGACTTCTGCGCTAGAAAACTGCTTGTTTTAAATCTGAGTTGTACTACGGTACAGGCAAGGCCAGGCCACACGCCGACCTTGATCGTGTGTGTGTCCAGGTGGACTGAACAGCTGTTGGATGTCTGTTAAATGCTAACGGACATGAGCAACCATGCGAGACGACGGAATATTAGACTTTTGACTGAATGATACTATGGTCTGCTGCAATGCTAATTTTTGGGGTGAATTACGGTCACACTTTGTGCGCTATTCAGATTGTCATTGATAGGATGACATTCAGGTCTTTACTTAGATGTTAATTCATGCTTACGATTTGATAGTACAAGCTTCTTCAACATTTCATTTGAATGAGCCATTCCTTTGAGATTTGATGACCAAAGCGTAAGTATAAATTAGTAAATGATGTTGTTATTGTGTGTATTATGGAATGTTGGTATTTGACAAGGTTCACCCACATTATATTTGAGGTTTTGCTGGTGGTCGAGATTAGACCTTTCATCCGATAAACCGAAGTGGTGAGCGAGCCTCTGAGCCGCGTCAGTTATCGCTATTTTTAGCGCGTTTATTGTATTGCTCGTGAGCGAGGTGATGTTTGTTACAGTCGACACCTGTGCTTTAGCTGTTGATGCTTCGTGTCAGGATGTTCATTAGGGTTAATCTAAACACTTTATAGGGAATTAATAATGGAATCTAAATCTGGAATAAAATCATCAAACCTAACTAAAGTAAAGCAACGAAATAAATAGAGCAAACTAAATAAGAGGTGGATTACTCTAAACTTGGGTTATAATTTATTGAATGACCGACACCTGAAGCTGATTGTTGGGAATTACACTATTTTTGGACAAGCTGACTTGATCTTCAGGAACGACAGGTTGCAAAGTCGGAATGTTCTTGTAATTGCTTAGAGACATTAATTACGTGTCACATTCTTAGTATTGACTGAGAACTTCATTCTATTTTTGTAGTTAGGATTTTCGAGAGGTTAACTTAACGTCAGTTTATTGAACAATTATTCATTTTTTTATTTATTTTTAACTTTGCGGACTAGTCGAGATTTTGAACGCTCCGAGGTAGGACAGGGATTCTTTCAGCTTCAATAAATTTTTAACGAATTTTACCTTAGGCTGAACTGCTTTTTTATTGCACTTGTTTCTTTTGGGGGTGTGTTTCCTCGGCATGTCTATGAATAATCTCTGACTATGTCCAGATACCCCGATGTTATTGGTCTTATGCCGGAGCTGGTCTGAGACACATCCCATCCTCTCAGTTGGTGGGCCTGGAGAGTAAGGAAGTCGGGAGGGCTGTTTGCGAGAGATGGTCCTCGGATGACCTCGTCTGACGGGCACAATATGGCCTTTGTATCCGTGAATTTATTAATCTCATGTAAATGTGTTTCAGGATTATATAAACGACCATTGTAATTGGGTAAAACTGTGATGACCGACTGAAAAGCATTGGACTTCGATAACTAAGGCAACACTGAAAAATGATTACCAACAAGATAATGGTTTTGTAGCATGTCAAAGACAAGAAAACAGTCTTACCTAATATTCAAAATGGTGGCTGAGCATACTTTTAAAACTTCAAATCACTAACTCTGTAGCCAATTCCGCAATTGAACGTATAAAGAAACAGATACGATGCCACCAATTGCAGTGCCCCCAACTGATGGCACGGTATTACGCAATAAGCCGATCAGGGGTTCTGAAAGTTAATGCACTAGGATCGTTCGTGAAAACTGAAAAAGAAAATGAATACCTCTGAAAGAATGTGCTATATAAACACAATATTTATATGGTGTGGTAAAGGGCAGTAAAGGCAATGATTTAATGTGCAGAGAGCAAGAACCGCGTACTGAACTCGGAAACTCTTAAGCCACAATAACGGTATTTGACTTGCTGAACGAGTGGTCAGTTGTTCCGAACTTTGTAGGCATATCTCGGTGGCGTCATTCGAGCACAATTCGCGCAATTAACGGAATTTTAGTGCCGTATTGAGGACCTACTGAAAAATTGCCCAACACAATGCACGTGAAATGTCTGCTGTGCATTAGGGTTGGTACTGGTCGTCACCGGATGGTGATCAGAGGTGATAACAGTCGAGTATTTGAAGGATAGTTTCGGTTTTTGAAAATAATAAAATTCTACTACGTATATGGTTACTAATGTCAGCGCAGCCGTAAGTAGTAAAGTGCTACGCCTTTGCGTGTCTACTCCTGACAGACTTGTTACTGAGTGCGTCAGTCTGACCATCGTTGCAGCAGCATCTATTAGCAGAAGTTGTAACTAACTGGTTTAAAAATGAATGCTAGAAATGCAAGCCGGACCTCCAGGGTGACAGCCAAGAACGATAAAAATGAATGGCAGAAATGCAAACCGGACCTCCAGGGTGACAGCCAAGAACGATAGCCGCTACACCACGAGGTGTCTTGTTACACTTCTTAACACAGACCTCACTTACTTTAACTCACAAAGTTATTTTAAAAGTAATATCTTGGTTTCAAATTTAATAATCCAACATTGAAAAGAAAAACGATGCATTCTCTTGTGTTGAAATACAGAAAATTAAATGATGTTCCTTGCTACTGTCACTTGCCGTTCCTTATGCTCTCATAATTTTGCAAGTGCTCTCTCAGTTATTCCAATCATTCTTCTGCTATCCGTTATTCAATTGAAAATGTTTATAAATAATATACGGAATAAAGGAGAATATGACTATGGCGACGGGTTCTGCTAAATACGAGTACATGCTGATATGATTCTGCACTGAGTAAATGGCTGGTCAGTCACCTGTTGCTGCTGTCTACTCGAATCAAGTGCCATTGGATCCAATTTCCTCCGATGATGTCTCGCTATCCAGGATTTCTCGTCATCTCCAACTGTTGCCTCAATTTCCAATACGAGGCATTTAAACAGGTGACCTGGTAGTTTCATGTGCCTACCTCCTGCTTCATGACCGATCACGGTGAGTGTCAGTCCATCATATATCTCTCCCAATTACCGTCGTCCTGTTGAATATCTTTATATGGATGTGTACTCGTTCATTAACGGTAAATTTTGCCTTTCTCGAGTTCATGTCGTAGTTAAATACGCGTCTTACTACTGCTGACGTGTTCTTAGCCGTGTCATTACCGCTGAAATCTCAAGTTCACGCTGTAGTTAAATGCGCGTCTTATTATTGCTGACATGTTTTTGGCCTATCACTACCACTGTAATCTGAAGTTCACGTCGTAGTTAAATTCGCGTCTTATTATTTCTGTCGTGTTTTGGTCGTATCACTACTACTGTGATCGCGAGTTCACGTCGTAGTAAAATTCGAGTCTTATTATCGATGACGTGTTTTTGGTCGTATCACTACCACTGTAATCTCAAGTTCACGTCATAGTTAAATGTGCGTCTTATCATTAATGACGTGTTCTTGGCCGCATCACTACCACTGCAATCTAGAGTTCACGTTGTAGTTAAAAACGATCCTTATTATTACTGATGTGTTTCTGCCGTACCACTACCACTGTGATCGCGTGTTCACATCGTAGTTAAATACACGTCTTATTATTGCTCTCGTGTTCTTGGCCGTACCACTGCCACTGCTATCTTGAGTTCACGTCGTAGTTAATTACGTCTCTTATTATTGACGTGTTTCTTTTCGTATCACTACCACTGTGAACTATTACCGTCATTCTTCTCACTAGTTACACACTTCATTTGTCCACGTTGTTAAGTCCCCTCACTGAACTCGCATGGCCTATACTCTCTTATTGCTTATCTACCATTACAATCACCCTGACATTTCAAAGATGATTATTTATGTTAATTCAATATAGGGGCTTTGTGACATTATGGTCATGTAGCCCAATGTACTTGGGTGTGAGCATGCTGTCTGATAACCTGTTTCTCTGTGATAGTTGTATCATTCTATGTATTTGTCATTGGGGCTAGAAATAGGGTAGGAGATGGCCGTGGCCTCAATAGGTACCATTCCAGTATTCACTTGGAGTAGAAGTGGGGAAAGCACGGGAACACACTTCTCGGATGACTGAAGAGGGAATCGAATCTGCATTTTCTCTGTTCTGCCTCACCAGGCTGAGTGAGCCCCGTTCTAGACCTCAGACTGGTAATACATATCTTGGCAGAATCGGGAATCGAAGCTACACTTCTGCGGTGACAGCCAGGAATGCTAGTCACTACGTCAGGAGGTGGAGTCAAGTAAGAATGGAAAAACAACTCCTCCCTCTTCCCATCCAGTCATTCGCAAGGATAGTAGCTTATATCTCCGCCATCGAGAAAGTTCGATGACCTGGCAATTATAGGTGTAATTCTTCTCGTAACTGATATAATTTAGTGGTGATAGCACGATCAATAATTAAAGGCATTATATCCCATGTTTCATGCTTGTTAATTCTATTCTGTAGAAGGAATGGATATTTATCATGGTGATTCACTTCAAAAATCGGCGTTGATTGTCCAATGTACCGAACGAGTCTCGGATGTCACTTGGTGATATATTCCTAATACAGGCGTTGCATGTGGCTCAGGCGTAGTGAGACTCATTCTCGATTTACGCTGTCACATTCTCACCACTAGCGCGAAGCAAAAGGGGAGCGCTATACGAAAGGCTAGACATAACAGAGCCACCGATTCATTCGCTCTTCCCATTGGGCAGAGCGTGTTACCGGTAACAATATAAGAAAGGCTAGACACAGAGCAGCCTATTCATACGTTCTTTCCATTGGCCAGAACGTGTTACCGGTAGCGATATGAGAAATGCCAAACCTTACAGCGGAAACATCACATAACCCTTAATTACGTTCGCGCACTTCCATATACCTCGCGGCGTTGACCTCTCACACGAGCTATTTGATATACACGCCGCCATCCCGAGAACTGTTCTCATTATTGATACACTTCTCAGAAACGTAGTTGGATTCTCATTCAGTTCTCCTTCACTGCAAATTTTCATAATACTATTCGGTAGGCTAACAATTTTTTTGCCACTCTCGAATTTTGTAAAGAAGGAGCGCAGACTTACAATATCTACAAGGGCCGAATATCCATGTGTATGCCTGTGTGTAGATGTGTGTGTATGTCTGTCCACACCCACCCCCTTCCCCTTATGAATTCCCAAACAACGAATCGGAATTGAATCAAATTTACTACAAATATAGAGCGCTGGATAGGGTACCTCAGTGTCATGTATTGTATTGCCGCCATCTTAACGAAAACAAAACGGCGGCCACCAGAGTGCTCAAAATTGAAATCGAGATACCACGAAACCAATTAGATCAGATCTCTGCCAATTTTTGGACAAGCAAACCTTGTTGGAGGATGCGTCTGAGATCCAAATTAGAAGGTCATCAGCTAAATAATTTCAAGATAGTGGCCGCACGAATCATGCAAGTATTTCTTCCATAAACTATGATCCAATGCATCATGGTCACACTGCCAGTCAAGCAGTATCATGCAATAACCCTCTGTTACTAAAGTGATGACTATATGAAAGTGAACATCAGGCGCAGCCACCATCTTGAAACTATAAAATATAATAATAAATAACTCTCAAAAATTAAGAGATACTGTAATGATAATTAGTGACAGGGTATGACCGTATACTGTATGGCGCCTTGTATGGAAGAGGGAATATAATAGACCCTCCTTACATTCTCGATGGTGGCTGCTTGAAATATTAGAACATTATTTCGACAACACCAAATTTAATTGTTTAATTAAGACGAAGAGATGGGTTACCACAGATGAGGGTCAAATACTTTTTTTTCTTAGGATGATGAAAAGGTTATCACACTGAACCTAGCGCACAGTGGTCAATATAAAATTGCAAATTAGTTTATAACTCTTAGAATCTTACAACTATAATAACGAAATTCAGTATTAAAACCAGCCTCCGTGGCTTAGGCGGCAGCACGCCGGCCTCTCACCGCTGAGTCCGTGGTTCAAATCCCCGTCACTCCATGTGAGATCTGTGCTGGACAAAACGGAGGCAGACAGATTTTTCTCCGGGTACTCCGGTTTTCCCTGTCAAAAATTTCATTCCAGCAACACTCTCCACTATCATTTCATTTCATCTGTCATTCATTTAATCATTGCCCCAGAGGAGTGCGTCAGGCCTCGGCAGCCGGCACAGTTCATATCCTCGCCGCTAGATGGGGGGCTTCATTCATTCAATTCCTGACCCGGTCGGAGAATGGAAGCAGGCTGTGGCGTATGGCTTTTAGTGCCTGGAGTATCCGAGAACATTTTCGGCTCGCCAGAGTTTGTAGCTGCTTCTATACGGACACTCAAGGGGTGAGCTACAAGTATCGTCGCGTGTGGAGTGTTGTCTGGGGAGGAAAGTGTTCAATGTAATGACGGGGAACTGGAAGGTAGCAGTTGTGGCCTATAGTCAGGGACCAACCTCGGCATTTGCCTGGAAGGAAGATGGGAAATCACAGATAACCATTTTCAAGGTTTCCGGTGGGGGGATTCGAAACTCCTTGCCTCCATTCATTCATTCATTTATTTTTAATTGGGGGTGTGTCCCCCGGTGGCAAATTAGATATACATAACAAATAAATAATTATACATAACCATTCACTAACAATTAAACTGGAGTATTTACACAAATAGTCAGTCTTTTCTTAAACACACCTATATGTTTGGGAAAAGGCTCTAAGACTGCGGCAGGTAGAGAGTTCCAGTTATCAATGGCACGGTTTACGAAAGAATATTTACCATAATTTTTTCGCTGTGGTCGACCCGTAACATTGAAAGGATGATCGCTCCTACCCTTGTAAGTGGGCTTTCCCATTCGTTTGTTAAGCTCACCCCATGCTGGTTGATTTGTATACGTGTTGTACATAGCGCAGAGTCTAGATTTCATCCTCCTAGCCTCAAGTGATTCCCACCCAAGTTTCTTTAACATACGGCTCACACTGCTCCTGGGATTAAAGTCACTGAGCACAAATCTAGCGACCTTTCTTTGTACCATTTCCAACTCATTTATGAGCCCTACTTGATATGGATCCCAAACCGCCGAGGCGTATTGTGCCCAACCCTAGGAATGGGTATTCCAAGATTCAGACACCTAGATATCAAGGGAAAGGCTACAGACGCTTTTGAAAGTTGAGATATTTGAATATCACGCTATATTGCTTCCAGAAGGAAATGGATAGAATTTACAGCCAAGAGCATGTCAAGTGACGTAGCGAGTAATAGCAGAGGTCGAGGCTATATATTGATTAAATAGTTAGCCTTGGAGTAGAGACTTGAGACTTGGATCAGATTACTGGCACGGCCAATTGAAAGAGAATGCACTTAGTATCAAGTAAATCGGACCAGGGATACCAGAGATATGAGGATTTCTAGATTTCAGCGTGATGCAGCGTGACCCTGACCGTTTTGAATAAAAGCCGGCCGGCACAGGCATCATTAGCTCACTTCGAATCAAGCTCTTGCCTAGCAAGGTGCTACTACGCTGAGCCAAGGCACATGGTTGCCGGATCTACGCAGAAGTTATTTTCAAAGTTGTGATAGTCACAAAAGTGCTGCGTTACAAGTGGAACTTAGTAAGTTTCCGGCAGGGAGAGAATCACTAAGGTGATAGTTATTTTTCGACAGACACTGGTGAGATATTTTATCTCTACATGGACATATGCTAGACTTTGTCTAGAAAGTAATTTGTCACAGTCCAGTAATAATCATTCAATACTTGGATATTTTAGTCCAATTTAGTCAGTTTCATAATTGTAACTTGATAACCACTCCGATCTATCAGTATATTGAAGACCAGTCTATCACGGTGTTGTTCATTAGCCAACGCAGGGAAACTACATGTTGCTTCGCGCATGGTAGATGGTGTGAAGCCATGCCCAGGGAACGATCTTCAGAACAGCCGTTGATTGGTTTAGACTGTCAGTGTTTTTTTGTACTGAAAAGATTACCGTGAGTTATGTTACAACTTACATATCTGAGAATAGATCACTTAGATCTGACCCCATTTAAGCGAAATGCTATGGCTTTAATAGAAGTCAACATTAAAATGGATCAGCAGTTACTTCAAACTTCAAGTAATATCTCCACTATGTCGTGTTAGACAGATTGTAGGTATATAATGGCGGCCGATACAAGGATTATAGTGCTTGTCCGATAGGGCATGTATCTGGATAAATCTGGTACAGACCAGGTTCACTACGCTTCAAGACCATCAAGAAATGTAAGCCACTTTTGACTTGATACTATGCCTAGCTAATTGGAACAAACTCAATTTTCTGCAGGTGACCAACACATTTTTTTTCTTCGTATTTAAATCTTGCAATGATTTACGCAAGACTTGTTAGAGTTATTCTGAGTATTTTCAGCACTCAGAACAGTTTAGGATCGATGACCGAGCAGAACGAGCATTTATTTGAATATTTCATATTTTTGGGAAATCACGGAGAACAACCGATGTAACTGTAAAGTTAATATTTATTTTTGTTGAGAGATGGATATTTTATCCATATTCGAAGAATCGAACATGTGGATTCTCACATAATGAAATAATAATTAAACACATTTAAAATAATGTAAATAATAATAATAATAATAATCCACTAATAATAATAATAATGATTTTCATAATTTTTCTAAATAATTCTTGGATCTTATATTTTCTAATAATCACATTTATTGAGAGAGAGCCTATGAAGTAGTTTAATCATGTCTAGTTTGGAACAGGTGATTTTCCGAAGGAGAGTGGTTAGCGCAAGCCCACATTCAACCAACATTACAGTTCTGGTTGAACAGTTAATATTTGCAATGAGCAAAGTATATTTTTCAGATAACACGGAGAGGCATGAAACGGGAAGCAAATGATATTTGTATCAATTAGGATATTTTTGTATTTATATAAAATCATGACGTAAATACACACTCGAAAGTGAAAGAAAGATTATCATAAGTATGGTAAATTCACGGGTTGAACTGAATGGTAAAATAAAATAAACTTGTAAGTTTATTAATCTTCCAGTGTTGATAACAAGCAGAGGCTTGATTTATTGTATAAATTTTGGGAAGAAAATTTATGTGTGTGGAGTAGTTGAGATGACATTCCCAGGAGCGCATGTTTAAGTCGCAGGAATGAGGAGGTTTTTATTAGAGCATCAATCAAATAGCAGGTTCGATGGCTCAGGTTTGTAGAAGGATTATTGGAACCACACATTGCGTCGTATGAATGACCCGAAGGTTATTTCTTAAAAACCATCAGTTCTTATTTCAACCTTGTTTACGGAGTCCATTTAGACTTTGATTTTGCTAGAACCCGGTTTTGTCATGATAGTATTTTATTCTTCTTCAGAGGAAGACCTTTGCCGTTGTTGTTGGAATGTTGTGTTCTTACACAAATAATAGAATGGGCCACTGCCAATTAAAAATATTTCTACAACCACGAATAATTTGAAGGATATTTTCAATCCTAGTGCCATGAACTAAATGAATTTATTATGAAGCTACAATTCTTATTTCCGCATTCTGTCGAAGAATTGCAAGTTGTGAAAGTTACTAAAAATGGCCACAAATATAAATATTTTTCTTAATGATGATTCCAAGTGGAAAATCGAATAGTTGAATGGTCCAACAATTTATTGATCAAGTTGATGATTCATAAATCATATATTTTGTTAGGAACTTGAAGTTTATAATCGAGTCACTTCTCGAAATGTTTAATGTCAGAAGAACAATTAATTTTTGTTGTGCTCCGCACAAGTTCTTCGATGCTATGCTCAAGGTCAAATACTTTTCAGATGTTATTAATATGTGTACATAATTTGTGTTGATTCAAAGATAATATTTTTTGACAATATTTTTTTGAAACTGGAAAAATAAGTGAAAGTTAAAAATTCTACGAACATTATTCTACGAGTGTTAATATTATGTAAAAATTCAATCAGTGAACTACGATATTTCCAGTAAAGACAATTAAATTTGAACTGGATTTAATCATAAATAATGAATATAGTTTTGGAACACAGTCTACAGGACTAATAATCAGACTTGTGTTTCCAAAGATAATTGTCCAATGAGTTGGAAAATTTCTGTACAGTGTAAATAGTAATGTGGGTCGCCACACGTGAATGAGGCCGCTTTGAGCATTCTTATTTTGCAGTCAATTTTAACTTCAGAATAAAATGAGATAATTTTACATGATGTGTTATGCCCAGTTGAATCTCCTTTTATCCTTATTGTTGCATTGAGCCAAAAATCAGTTAAGCATTTTTTTCATTTGATGTCGTTTTTGCGATTAGCTTTAACCCATCTGGCGCTCCGGGATATTTTGACTCTCGTGCTGACTGATTCTTGGTAAAATGCATATGTGGTCGTGCGGACTCCGGTCTAAACGGGCACATAAAATAAGATAGAGAGAGGAATGGCTTCGAACGTGGGGCTCGAGTTAGACACGGTCAATCGCATGCCGATTTAAATTGTGAAAAAAAATTTCTATAAATATTTTGGGAGTTGAGAGATGTCTGGTTTGGATGAATAAATTAGTAGGAAACCCAACTAGTGGGGAAAATTAAAATTTAACTGGATTAATAATTAGAATGGAGTTGATTATTTTTGATAATGGCTTAACCATTAGGGCGTCAAGTAAATTCAGTAGTAAACGTTCGATGACTGGACATACGCATTATTAGAATCCAGGTGGAGGATATTTGAGAACTTGCATATTTTTCTTGTGATATTGTGGTAAATGTAATTCGTAAAAGTAGAGAATTTTGTTTTTCCATCAAGTCGACATTAGGACAAATCTCATTTTATTAGAGTGTTCCAATTAGCTATTCATATTTCTTGTTCTAGTTATAAGCTTGTGTTTGCCAATATTGTATACCCCTAAGTTTTGAATAATAATTGAAAATTATGGAAGAGATGATGAGGATGTTGAGGAGTTTGGAAGAGAGTTCCAAAGAGGCTGGACTGCGTGTAGCAGCCATTATGAAAGAAAATACAGAGGCTTTGGAAAAGAAACTTAAAGAAAATTCTGATTCTTTAGAAAATAAACTTAAAGAAAATTTAAATGATAAACTTAAAGAAAATTCTGATTCTTTAGAAAATAAACTTAAAGAAAATTCTGATTCTTTAGAAAATAAACTTAAAGAAAGTATAAATCATAAACTTAAAGAGAGTTCTGATTCTTTAAAAGATAACTTGAAAGAAAATTTAAATAGTAAATTTAATTCTATGGAAAGTAAATTTAAAGAGAATTCCGAAATTTTGAAAATGTCACTTGAGAGTAAAATGACTAAATTATTCGAAAAAACACATGAGCTCGAAACTTCATTAGCTACTAACGCAAGTTTAATGGACGATAAATTTCGCGATGCCGATCTAAGATCCCAAAGCTTAGCTGATAGGATAGAACATGGTCTTAGGAAAGTTGGTGAAGACATGATCAACCTAGAAGTCAGAGTGAAGAAAGAGAGCAATGAGATGGCAATTTTAGTTGTTCAACGTTTGACAGAACAATTCAAAGAACTCGTAATGGGAGAAATAAGAGAAGGTGTGGTTAATTAATTGCAAACTGAAATTAAAACCACAGTTATCAATGAAATTAAGGACACACTCAAGCTGGAGAACCAAGAGGGAGTCAAGGAAATTAGGGAGTCTTTGTCATCCCATATTCAAGTAATTTCCAAAGATATCCAAGCAACTCAGAAGGACATATCAGATATGACAGGGTCGTTGAAAAGTCACGAGGCTGTTATGAACCAGATATCCACTGATGTCAAGGAGATCTGTAAGGAAACCGAAGCAATTAAAAAAATGGCAGAAGAAAACCATAAGGAACTTGAGGCTATGAAAACCCAAATCAAGGACGAGAAACAGTCTGACCATTTGTTGAAAATGTTAAGTAGAAGGGGAGAAGAAAAGATAGAGATAAACCTAGGAGCAGCTAGAGAAACTGATAGTCAAAGACAGGATGAGGTCAGGACAGTATTTCAATCCAACCCCATAACTGTATTCAAGAATGTAGAGGATAAGCCTTCTAAATTTTCAGGGCGAGATTCTGTGACACCCGTAGAATTTTTGAGAGAAGCAGGTGATTACCTGAAAGATTCCAAGATCCCTAAAGAAAGACAGATCCGAGTGATAAGGAACTTTTTGGAAGGTCCTGCACTTCTTTGGTTCAGAGCTTTTAGGTCCACTCTCACCAATTTTGAGGAGTTTTCCCGTGGGTTATTAAAGAAGTTTTGGTCCCCGGAAACCCAACAGCAAGTCAGAGCAGAATTATACTCAAAGAGATTCTCGACGTCACAGCCTACTCGATACTCTACGTATTTTTCTGGACAGCTTTCTAAACTTCAACATTTAGATCCGCCGATGCCAGATAATTAATTAATTAATTAATTAATTACAGCATTAATACGTCATTTTCCAGCAGACGTCCAAAGGACTTTGATCGCTGCTGACATCTATAATATGGAGCAATTTGACGAGGTATTGCAGAAACTTGATCATACGAACGCTCAATTCTTCCATCAGAAGGGAGGAAAGGATAACAACGCTGTGTACGCTGTTATGGCCGACAGTTATTCCCAAACACCTCGAGAGATTCGAGAGGGGCGAGAAGAGAAAACGCCGAGGGAAGAGCCCGATAAAAGAGGATGGAATCAGTATAATAACCGATACAGTTACAAACCTTATGCAAGACCGGATGGTGGAAATCGATATAATACTCGATGGAGAAGGCCAAGGGATAATCAAGGAAGGTACCAGGAAAGAAGGTACTATGGTAGAAACAACTACAATAACAGAGGGAATGTGAATACTCGTCAGTCCAATGAAGAGTTCAATAAGGAGACGAGAAAGAACTTAGAAGAAAGACACCAAGAAAACTTGCAGTTCTTGGAACAGAGGCCCAACGAACCAGGTCCATCGGGAACACAACAATCCCGGGGAAATGGAAACGAAAAAAAACTTCGAATTCACAGTAGAAGATAGAATTTTAAACACTTTCACTTCCAGAATTATTAAATGGCAAGCAGAGGATGATGACTTAATTCAACATAATGACGAACGGAAAGAAATGGGTACAAGAATTAGAATGCCAATCATATCATGCGAAGTATTCGATATGCCTGTCGATACTTTAATTGATACTGGGGCTATGCTTTGTCTTGTGAGCGAGAAGCTTTATATTCTGTGGAAGCTCAAAGAGAATTTAGAGGAGATTCCAGTATCAGGAATTAAAATCCAAGGAATAATACCCAACAAAATATCTCTGTGTAAAACACAATTATACTTATGTATTACTATTGGAGGACATGATTTCCGACATGTGTTTGTAGTAATGAAGGACATGGCTTTTGACATGATATTGGGAGCGGATTTCATTCAGAAATATCAAGCAGTGATAGACATGAAGACAGAGACGATCAGATTCAAGAATACCGAAGAGATTAACTTCGAGGGAACAGAAGAGGAAGACATCGAGGGAGACATGGATCCAAATGATGATCGTATTGTGGAAGTAAACAACAATGGAAGCTACGAGATCGCCAATACACGAACTGGTAACATCGTGGGAACTTATAATGCATCGAATTTGAAGATTTACTATTCAAGAACCAGATGATTTAATGTGTAGATAGGAAAAATATTTTTTTTCCATTTTTATTTTTTGCTAGGTGTGGGGTGGATGTGCCCAACCCTAGGAATGGGTATTCCAAGATTCAGACACCTAGATATCAAGGGAAAGGCTACAGCCGCTTTTGAAAGTTGAGATATTTGAATATCGCGCTACATTGCTTCCAGAAGGAAATGGAAAGAATTTACAGCCAAGAGCAGGTCAAGTGACGTAGCGAGTAATAGCAGAGGTCGAGGCTATTTATTGATTAAATAGTTAGCCTTGGAGTAGAGACTTGAGACTTGGATCAGATTACTGGCACGGCCAATTGAAAGAGAATGCACTTAGTATCAAGTAAATCGGACCAGGGATACCAGAGATATGAGGATTTCTAGATTTCAGCGTGATGCGGCGTGACCCTGACCGTTTTGAATAAAAGCCGGCCGGCACAGGCATCATTAGCTCACTTCGAATCAAGCTCTTGCCTAGCAAGGTGCTACTACGCTGAGCCAAGGCACATGGTTGCCGGATCTACGCAGAAGTTATTTTCAAAGTTGTGATAGTCACAAAAGTGCTGCGTTACAAGTGGAACTTAGTAAGTTTCCGGCAGGGAGAGAATCACTAAGGTGATAGTTATTTTTCGACGGACACTGGTGAGATATTTTATCCTACATGGACATATGCTAGACTTTGTCTAGAAAATAATTTGTCACAGTCCAGTAATAATCATTCAATACTTGGATATTTTAGTCCAATTTAGTCAGTTTCATAATTGTAACTTGATAACCACTCCGATCTATCAGTATATTGAAGACCAGTCTATCACGGTGTTGTTCATTAGCCAACGCAGGGAAACTACATGTTGCTTCGCGCATGGTAGATGGTGTGAAGCCATGCCCAGGGAACGATCTTCAGAACAACCGTTGATTGGTTTAGACTGTCAGTGTGTTCTTGTACTGAAAAGATTACCGTGAGTTATGTTACAACTGACATATCTGAGAATAGATCACTTAGATCTGACCCCATTTAAGCGAAATGCTATGGCTTTAATAGAAGTCAACATTAAAATGGATAAGCAGTTACTTCAAACTTCAAGTAATATCTCCACTATGTCGTGTTAGACAGATTGTGGGTATATAATGGCGGCCGATACAAGGATTATACGTGCTTGTCCGATAGGGCATGTATCTGGATAAATCTGGTACAGACCAGGTTCACTACGCTTCAAGACCATCAAGAAATGTAAGCCACTTTTGACTTTATACTATGCCCAGCTAATTGGAACAAACTCAATTTTCTGCATATGACCAACACATTTATTTCTCTTCGTATTTAAATCTTGCAATGATTTACGCAAGACTTGTTAGAGTTATTCTGCGTATTTTCAGCACTCAGAACAGTTTAGGAACGATGACCGAGCAGAACGAGCATTTATTTGAATATTTCATATTTTTGGGAAATCACGGAAAACAACCGATGTAACTGTAAAGTTAATATTTATTTTTGTTGAGAGATGGATATTTTATCCATATTCGAAGAATCGAACATGTGGATTCTCACATAATGAAATAATAATTAAACACATTTAAAATAATATAAATAATAATAATAATAATCCACTAATAATAATAATAATGATTTTCATAATTTTTCTAAATAATTCTTGGATCTTATATTTTCTAATAATCACATTTATTGAGAGAGAGCCTATGAAGTAGTTTAATCATGTCTAGTTTGGAACAGGTGATTTTCCGAAGGAATGTGGTTAGCGCAAGCCCGCATTCAACCAACATTACAGTTCTGGTTGAACAGTTAATATTTGCAATGAGCAAAGTAAATTTTTCAGATAACACGGAGAGGCATGAAACGGGAAGCAAATGATATTTGTATCAATTAGGATATTTTTGTATTTATATAAAATCATGACGTAAATACACACTCGAAAGTGAAAGAAAGATTATCATAAGTATGGTAAATTCACGGGTTGAACTGAATGGTAAAATAAAATAAACTTGTAAGTTTATTAATCTTCCAGTGTTGATAACAAGCAGAGGCTTGATTTATTGTGTAAATTTTGGGAAGAAAATTTATGTGTGAGGAGTAGTTGAGATGCCATTCCCAGGTTCGCATGTTTAAGTCGCAGGAATGAGGAGGTTTTTATTAGAGCATCAATGAAATAGCAGGTTCGATGGCTCAGGTTTATAGAAGGAGTATTCGAACCACACATTGCGTCGTATGAATGACCCGAAGGTTATTTCTTAAAAACCATCAGTTCTTATTTCAACCTTGTTTACGGAGTCCATTTAGACTTTGATTTTGCTAGAACCCGGTTTTGTCATGATAGTATTTTATTCTTCTTCAGAGGAAGACCTTTGCCATTGTTGTTGGAATGTTGTGTTCTTACACAAATAATAGAATGGGCCACTGCCAATTAAAAATAATTCTACAACCACGAATAATTTGAAGGATATTTTCAATCCTAGTGCCATGAACTAAATGAATTTATTATGAAGCTACAATTCTTATTTCCGCATTCTGTCGAAGAATTGCAAGTTGTGAAGGTTACTAAAAATGGCCACAAATATAAATATTTTTCTTAATGATGATTCCAAGTGGAAAATCGAATAGTTGAATGGTCCAACAATTTATTGATCAAGTTGATGATTCATAAATCACATATTTTGTTAGGAACTTGAAGTTTATAATCGAGTCACTTCTCGAAATGTTTAATGTCAGAAGAACAATTATTTTTTGTTGTGCTCCGCACAAGTTCTTCGATGCTATGCTCAAGGTCAAATACTTTTCAGATGTTATTAACATGTGTACATAATTTGTGTTGATTCAAAGATGATATTTTTTGACAATATTTTTTTGAAACTGGAAAAATAAGTGAAAGTTAAAAATTCTACGAACATTATTCTACGAGTGTTAATATTATGTACAAATTCAATCAGTGAACTACGATATTTCCAGTAAAGACAATTAAATTTGAACTGGATTTAATCATAAATAATGAATATAGTTTTGGAACACAGTCTACAGGACTAATAATCAGACTTGTGTTTCCAAAGATAATTGTCCAATGTGTTGGAAAATTTCTGTACATTGTGTAAATAGTAATGTGGGTCGCCACACGTGAATGAGGCCGCTTTGAGCATTCTTATTTTGCAGTCAATTTTAACTTCAGAATAAAATGAGATAATTTTACATGATGTGTTATGCCCAGTTGAATCTCCTTCTAACCTTATTGTTGCATTGAGCCAAAAATCAGTAAAGCATTTTTTTCATTTGATGTCGTTTTTGCGATTAGCTTTAACCTATCTGGCGCTCCGGGATATTTTGACTCTCGTGCTGACTGATTCTTGGTAAAATGCATATGTGGTCGTGCGGACTCCGGTCTAAACGGGCACAGTATTCCAGAATAGGCCTTACAAGTGACAAATATCCTAATTCTTTAGAAGAGGTACTACTTCCTTTTAATACCCTCATTACAAAGTGCAGTGTTTTGTGAGCTTTAGAAGCTACACATCCTACATGACTACTCCATTTCATATAATTCCTTACGTGAACGCCCAAATATTTGCAAGAATCTTCTTCTACAAGAATTTCCGAGCCAATGTTATATTGAAAATCTTGCCTTCGCACTTTCCCTATTTTTATTAGACTACATTTTCTTGTGTTTATTTTCATTTTATTTTCAATCGCCCACTTATAGACCAGGTTCTGGTCATCTTTAAGTACTGCATTGTCTAGTGAGTCATGTCTATTTCGATATATTACACAATCATCCGCAAACAATCGACAGTCACTGCGAATCCCATTTAGTAAGTCATTTATAAACGACAAAAATAACAAAGTTCCGATTACGCTGCCCTGAGGGATACCCGACGTTACGGTAATTTCATCCGAAAATCGGCCTTCAACTTTCACTTTCTGGGAACGACCCGTCAAAAATTCTTGGATCCATAAAATTACTCTTCTACCAATCTTCGTCGAAGCTAATTTATGGAGTAGCATGTTATGCGGCACGACATCAAATGCCTTCGCAAAATCTATAACTACGACGTCGACTGAAACTCCATCGTCTAACGATTCGCTAATATCTTGAAAAAGTGATAGCATCTGATTCTCGCATGAGTAACTTTTACGAAATCCATGCTGCCTGTCATTAAACCATGATAATGTTTCCCACTGTTCCCTCAAGTAATCGTAAATGAGATGCTCCGTCTTTTAACAAACGATGGACCTAAGAGTAACCGGCCTGTAGTTGCCCAATTCAAGTCTGCTCCTTCCCTTAAATATTGGGACTACCGTAGCTCTTTTCCAGTCATCTGGGATTTGCGCTTTGTTTATGGACACATTAAACATCACCTACAAGTATCGTGCCACGGCCCTACCTCCTAGATAAAGTACTTCACTAACAATATTATCAGGACCCTTCGATATATTGTATCGTAATTTTTGTATTAGCTTTACAATTGCAGACTGGTTTATTTGGGAAAGGTGAGCCCCTGATTCACCGTTAAGGTCCAACACACAGCTAATGGATTTATTGAACACACTACCGTAAAAGTCATTTAATTCAATAGCAATGGCCTGTTTCTCTGTCATTAATTTACCATCACCATCATCGGCAAATTATCTGAATTTCCCTTTCTTCTCCTAATATAACTGTACATTTTTTCCACCCATCGCTTCCCGAACCAAGTAAATCTTGCATATAATTGTCATGAGCAGCCCTCTTTTTTAAGACTAGCTCTCTTGATAAGGACTTAAATTTCAACATATATTTGTCACTATCATGTCTTTAGTTGTATAATTTCCTATTTTTCCGTTTTAGACTACTGATTTCTGGTGTGTAATACTCAGGATCTGGGTTTTGTTTCAGTAATTTAATGGGACAAATTTATCAATAGCGCTATTTAAAATTTTAAAAAGTTAGTCCACAGGTTATTATTGGGATTTCCTTCCGATGACCATCCAGCAAATAGCTCATTCAAATACCCATGAAATTTGCTCTGATCCGCTCTGCGATACTGGAATATGATTTTCATTGCTACATCAGAGTCTAATTTTGTAATGTCACCGTATCTAATATTTAATTCAACCCCAGAATGGTCACTAATTCCTGGTACTTTCAGACAGTTAATATACAGCTCTACAGGCCTTACGATATAAACATCTAAGGTAATATTGCCTCTAGTAGGAAAGTAAACTACTCGGGAAAATCCTCCCTCCCTTAAGAATTTGTTTGCAGCACTATGAGCTTGTCCACAGCTAGTTGACTCACCAGACCAGTCTACTTTGGGGAGGTTTAATTCTCCGGCAATAATTATGCTCCTTTTTTTATAGCATTACCCGTTCAAGTTTTATCATACAGTGTGTCGAGAAGCGAAAAGTTATCTTTCGGTGATCTATACGCCCCGATCACCTGAAGAGGGAAATTATTTCTTTTATCCGAAATTTGTACACATAACATTTCATGATCCGTATCAGCCCACTTTATGAAACTAGCTATATTTTTGCGCACACAAATAAATAGCCCACCACCTCGCTTCCCCCGATCCCTTCTGTATATTTCGTATGTTCCTTGAATTATTTCGTTACTATTTATATCCTCATATAACCAAGATTCAGTAGCAATGACAATGTCCGGAGAATACGTCTCTACTAGATTCCAAAATTCAAATAATTTATTTCCCAAACTCTGACAATTAACCTGCAGTAATCTTAGAGTCTTACCTCCGCAGAAAAAATCCCGAAGTAGCTCCTTATGTTTCCGTCGGCTGGCAACCTCTGGACCTGCTCCTCCCCACAATGGCCGACACGAACCGATGACCCTGTCATGTAGGCTCCCTAGGTTGAAAGCGCCCCGTCGATTTAAATGCAGCCCGTCTCGGGCGAATTCACGGCCACCAATCCAGCAGTCAGCATCTACGTACACTAATCCCAGTTGTTCACATACCCAGTTCATGCGGTCATTTACAGTCTTAACTCGCCTTAACGGAACATCTCCCTGCTTAACAATGCCACACATTATAATTTTTGCTTTTCTAAACTTGCTTTTAGCTTTTCTGCCTAGTTCGTAGAGCTCCCCATGATGTAATCAGCTGTAGCCCTCTTCTTCAAATCGTTCGTCCCAACATGGAGCAACAACACTTTAACTTTGTCACAGTCCTCTACATTTTGCTTCTTCCACTTCTTGGGCAAGCTGGTCAGTTTTAATCCCCGGATAACACCGCACTTTCGTACCTGATTTCCTCGAGATATTCGCACTCCATCGTATCACAGAATCACCCATTATGATAACGTCATCCTCAGTTTGCTCCTGCACGCCCGCTTCCACACTAACCCCAGTAGAAAGCCGTTCAGTCACAACCTTCACCGTTTCTTCTGATTCACGAAGCTTTTTTCTAAGTTCCTGTATTATTTGATCCCTTGCTTTTATTTGCACCCTCAAACAGTCCGGCGTATCACATACTTTACAAAACCAATTCCCGACTTCACAATCCTCTTTCTTGACCTTAATACAGCTGAAGTGAAACCAATTCTCACATAGTCCACATTCAACAACCGTTCTTCAATGTTTCACTGCACGTCGAACACTTTAAAGCTGCCACTGGATCATTTGCCTGATTCACATTTGGAGTAACAGGGCCTGGATTCACTTCCACTCCACCAATAACTAACAACGCAGCTATCACTAGGGCTATAAACCACAAGTTACTAGGTCCCGTACGCACACACAAACACCGGAAATCCCGACTACCCTTCGCATACCACAGTCCGATCCTCGCGCGATAACACTCCAGAGAACAACCCATATTAGCACACCTGCGAGCGACTGCCTTCAGCCACGCCGTAACGACCACGGCTAACTCACCCGGTAGTAACAAGTTAAAGCTTATAAGTCGCTTGATATGCTCAACGCAAAATAAAAGTGACTCCATATATTCAAGACGGCAGTTACGCGTGGTGTTAAAATGTACGAATTATTAACTCCGAAAGAATTGCACATTTAAGAAGAAATTTGGGGGAATAAAATATAAATAAAATTTCGAAACGATACCATCTTGAATATTAGAGGCCTCAGGAACGTTATCATTCAATTTATCACACTGAATATCGCGCGCAGTGGCATCCTGAAATTTAAATTTCAAAACAAATAATGTTCTGTATTTTAGAGTTACAATAGCTAAAATTAGATGTAAGATAGAAATTTATATGTGGTATCATACTCCCAAAGAAAAGCAAGTAGTTCCGTGAAGAACTAATTAGCCTATTTTCATTAATCCTACTGGTCTTTTCCATTAAAAACTCCCCCGGCTATCAAAAGGATTTTCCATGTGTTGTATACTAAATCGCTTTTGATGACCCATGTCGCGACCAATACCATTGCATTGAGAAAGTATGTGCTAGAATATTTAACCTTCAGTATCGGTGAATAAGACTCCTCCCGCGAGATTGCATCTTTCTGTAACGCTTCACGGGAGTTTAATTAAAGAAACGTCAAATGCACGACCTCTATAATTTACGAAATTAAGCTGCAGAATTTACTGCCATTAGATTATGATTATTATAATAACATAACATACGCATTCTCTCCATAATCTCTTTTGAATAAAAATAAATACATTTTTGAAACTATACCATCTTGAATTCTCGAATGGGCTTGAACATGAGATATCTCTTTAATATACTCTGAATAGAAATTCGCTGTTCTTAGCATCACTGCCCTCAGGTGATTAAATCGCTTGAAGAATCATTTGAAATATTTGAAAACTATTTGGCATTCATGTTGTTTTTGTGTTGCTCCGGATTTGGAAAGTCACATATATGTACTCAGTTAATCGTAGCCCACTCTATCACAATCCAAAAATTTAGTTTGATTGCTTAAATAGTTTCGGAGATATTGTGAACCGGTGGAATATACAGTATTGTATGGACGCTATGTTAGATTGGTAAGGCTTTAGAATGATATGTCAGCAGTTGAATATTCTAATGATAGTTCATTATGCCAACCTACATTTTTATTGCTTGATTAGAACATTGTACCATTAGACGAAGATTATTGCGTAGTGTCATTATTCAAACGTTCACTTCAATCGCATAATTAGGACACAAGAAATAATAAACTTAATACTAAAATTTCGATCAACCGCCATATTGGGTTTATAAAAACAATTGAATATAATTAGATACCAGTAGATTATATGTTATGTGAACATTTACTTACCGAGTTTCACTGCACTCAGTTGATTAAATCGCAAGTAAATTCCATTTCTATATTTTAAGTTTGATTGGTCGCCATGCATGTTTTAACTCATCGGGTTATTAAAAGTTCATTATGTGACCTTATGTTGATAGCCTCTATCATCATACAAAATTTCAGTTTGATTGCTATAATAGGTTCGTAGATATTGAGAACCGTCTAAATATTTCAGATGGTCGTTATATCAGGTTAGTTAGTGTTATTTATACGGTTCGTGAATTACGTTTTAATATTGTAAAGAGATTCAAACAGCGAATCAAAATATCAACACCAATTATACGCACGGCATAGTTTGTGTAGTTAGATAACATTGTATATACATTTGAACCTCAACACAGTGATCATGATCTGATGATGAAGATCGAAACGCGTAATCCTAAAAAAATGCCCCGTTATAATAGTACATGTATTTTTTCGAGGAGTGTTATTTATATTATACACAATATATACATTGTAGAGCCTCCGTGGCTTAGGCGGCAGCACGCCGGCCGCTCACCGCTGGGTCCGTGGTTCAAATCCTGGTCACTCTATGTGAGATCTGTGCTGCACAAAACGGAGCCAGACAGGTTTTTCTCCGGGTACTCGGGTTTTCCCTGTTAACATTTCATTCCAGCAACACTCTCCACTATCATTTTATTTCATCAGTCATTCATTTAATCATTGCCCCAGAGAAGTGCC